>BTPG01000004.1:27496938-28208450 GCA_036245525.1 Semisulcospira habei
ATCTCCCCACTTAACAGCCTTTTCTGGCCAGACTGCGTCCATCTGGCTTCACTGATGCCTAGCAGGGAAAGGTTGTACTTTTGCATTTCCGCTGCTATCTGGGCGGCCTTGCCGCTCTGGTACATGGTCTTGACGTTCCATGTGCCCATGGTTGTATCCCTGGATAGAGAGAGGCGGCTCGGTCCTGTGGCTTCCGAAGACTTCCGGCTTTCACCACAGGACGTCATAAGTCTTCTAGTAGAAGAACCTTCCTCCTCCAGGAAAGGAATTACTGTTAATCTTTTCGTCGGCGTTTTTGTAGCTATTTCCTTTTTTGCAGGGTGGGGAAGCTACCCCCACGCCCAACCCCCTTACTAGGAGGACCAGGGGTTTTCTGTCGGGGTCACCTTCCCTTAGACCATGTTGGTTCACGGCACCTTATTTCATTCGGTGCACCCCTCTCACGAGGGACCCCCTATCCACCACCCAGGGGACGCGCCTCAACGCCGTATGGTCCCAGCGCGAGGAGATTGGCTTAGAGTGGAGGGAAATGGATCAGAAGGACAAGCTTAACTCATTCGAGACGTGCCACCTCCGGATACGCAGTCTCTTGAATGAGTTAAAAATATGAACAACTCTCAATGTTCCTAAAAGAAAAACACGTGAGCTCCAAACAATACGGTAGACTTTGGAATGAAATCCTCATCTTGTTTACACATATGCCGATATCCCTTGAACTATCCGAAGGGTCATCCAAGTTAGTATGCATTGAAAAGTCTTAACATCAGGCATCTCTGTATCAAGTTTGGGTTTGAAGTTGAAAATAGTATTTGAGGAGAAACATTTTGTTTCAAGATATGGCTATTTTGGACCCCTTTCAGGACTCTAGTGACCTTGACCTTTGAGAGGACACTGAAAGTGAAATTGGTATGTTTAGAAAGGTTTTACCAAAAAGTACTATTGGGCCAAGTTTGAAGTCTGAGGCTTGAGTAGTCTCCGAGAAAATGCCAATGTTAAAGTTTACCACGGACAATATACGCCGGACAGATGACGGATGGCCCATTACATAGACTCACTTTTTGCTATCGCACGTGAGACAAAAAAATGACCTATTTCCTAAACTCTTGTGACCTGTGACTTTTTTGAGGAGTCATTCAAATTACATGCAGTATGTATAGGAAGTTCTTACCATCAGGTATGTACAAACTTTGGGTTTGAAGTTGCGAATGGTATATGAGAGAATTCTTTGGGTGTAAAAAAAATTGTATGTTTAGAAAGGTCTTACCACAAAGTATCCTTGGGCTAAGTTTGAAGACTGTCGCTTAACTAGACTCCAAGAAAATGCCAATGTTAAAGTTTATCAAAGATGCCAAACGACGCCAGATGGACCACCACTGGCCCATTACATAAGACTCACTTTCCTATCATACCTGAGCGAAAAATTTTAAAAATAAATAACCATGCCCCCCCACCTCTTTTTAAAAAGTACCATAATGCTTCCCTTCATACTACTTACCACAATGTGATTCCTTAGCCAGATGTAATTATTCAGAGAAGTTGTCCAGTATCGAGGTTCTGAAAAGATACCAGAAAATCAGTTACCGAGTTTTCAACACTTAACTTTTTTTCTTTTCTTTTTTTTGCTGCTGAAGTTTGTTTTGTTTTTTCCTTTTGTCAACCTCAGAGGTCTTCCTCTCACGCCGCTCATCCCCATCAACCCCAGATTGCTCACCCAGGCCCGCTGGTTGTTCCAGCCAGACTCCCGGCCCTGCTGCTTATATGTCAGGTAGTAGGGGACTCCCTCCAGAGGAAACTCTGCAATGCTGCTGAGTCACTTCGGTGGTGTTCAGGTGACCACACCTACTATTCCCCCTACTTACGACATTGTTAGCTAGTCGCAGAGTCGACAAGTGGGAGCTCCCCCCCAGAGGTGGCGAGTCAACCACTACATCCTTCCATGCACAGCAGCAGGGTATGGCCAAAGACAACCGTGCACCTAGGGCTCCTGGAGGACTGGGCCGAGACGGAGACTTGAGAGATGAGAAACCTGGAACAGCATTTTTTTTCATTTTGCATGATGATGAGGATTAGGATGATATGATGATGCCATGGTGGTCCATGTGGTTGGGGACTGCGTGACAGGGCCGCATTCCATGCTTCCTGTCATAAATATCCTGGTATCCGGGAACTGCCAGCTATGTAATCATTCACTCCGTGCGATGTGTCATAACCCGGGCTGCGTGGTATCAGCCTTCTCATTGGGTCCATAGCACACCCGCTCTGGGTAGGAGCTGACCCAGGTAGAAAAATCCCACTTGATTTGGCCGAATTCGAACCCGGATCTCCAGGCCGCCAGTCCAACATGCTAACCACTGCGCTACATAGGCCGGTGATTTTTTTAAAAAGAATTTGCTTATTGTCCTATGAAGGCTACATTACAGATCAGAAAATAGATCAACCATTTTAGTTCAAGGGTGGTGCCAGAATAGCTATTCTGGCACCACCCTTGAACTATCATAGTCGTTTTAATTTCAAGCAGTGAGTAGTGTGTCAGTATGAAAAAGGCTTAAACTGTAGTGCTAAACTGACACAGATAAATGGTAGGATCCTCCTACAAAGTGAGTAAACAGAAGGACCTACGGCCTACATCCATCCTGGGGTTTGTGATTTGTGACAACTTGTACAATACTGACCTTGTTATGTACCTGACCACAATACCGCCTGACCGTGCTGACAAAACACAATCGGACAGGGCTAACAAAATCAAATAACATGAATGGTGGTGTTGGGGAGGGGAGTAGTGGAAGGATTGGTAGGGGGAAATGTGTGTGCATGTTAATGCCAACACTGTTAAACAGCCCTTATTGTGCATGGCTGAGTGGAGGTCTAGGGAGGGCTGATAATGGCCCAAGGACATTTAGCTCATTGGGTGTCCACTTGGGAGCCAGACATGTCTGCATTATAATTGACTCCGTAGTATACTGGTGTGTGTACAATATCGAAGCCATATTTAAAGCAACATTCTCCAGGCAATAAAGGGTTAACAGTTCAATATACACATGTCTCCTTTAGCAATGTTCTTTGTATGTGTTTTAATAATAAAGTTCCAATGTTTAAATTCTAGCAATCATAGCCAACCCTGAGGATAAGGCAACATCAGTAGCACGAATGGTTAATGGGATAACACATAGCTCACACCAATAAAATATCACTGACCACTCTTGTTAAAAGTTATCGGTATTGAGTAACACTAACTGAACATGTACAAGCGATATACAATATGTGTACCCTTTGGCTGTCGGTAGTACTTTTCTTGCAATGATTCCTGTGCAGGAATCATTGCAAGAAAAGTACTACCGACAGCCAAAGGGTTAATCAAGTTGTACTGAGAAAAGTACCTAGGTAGAGCCTGAATACACCATCCATGTAGTGCAGGTACAGAGGACCCAGGAATAAAATCTGAAACACAGAAAACCAGACACTGCATGATCTCTCACGAGGACGCTCAACAATAATACAATGTTCGTTCTAACAAGAAAGGAAAAGCCCTTATGGCTCATGTGTATGACCAGTCCACATAATACGTGTGACCTGTGTGACCTTGTTCTTTCCAACAGGTCATTTCAATGAGCAAGTGTTCAAATGTCTAAACATAAGTAAAGGGTTGGCCTCTTGTACCAGCGAAATCCAAGTTTTCTCAAAATGTATGCATTTTTCACAAATTTGTCAACCCTCTGTGAACCTTGACCTCTGATTAGTATGTATAGAAAGGTGTTATCATCAGTTATTTGTATGCTAAATTTTATTGAAAAGTTTGCAAAAACTTTGACAAAAAATACAATTCTATTAAAAACTGACATTTTTCAAAATCTTGCCAAGCTCCTGTGACCCTTGACCTTTCCAAGGCGTCATCCAAATAACTATGTATAGAAAGGCCTTATCATCAGGTATCTCCAGGGCTTGAAATTAGCGGGGGCCCGGGGCCAAAAACCCGCAAAGTTGATTTCGGGCTCGGAAAGTTGAAAAACGAAGGGCCCGCTTGGCCCGCAAAATAATTCGTCTGCTACAGCTAGCTCTACTCGGCAGTTTCGTATTTGGGCCAAGGGAAGCAACCCACACCGGTGCCCTAAATTTGGACAGAAAAAAAAAAAAAAACAGAGAAAAGAAGCGTTATTGTATTTTTAGTTTACTTCTGTTAACTCAAGTGCACATAAGTGTAATATGAATAGATGATTGAAAAAAAAAAGAAAAGGCAAAATCTGTTTGTTTAACTTTAGTTTATCAGGAAGAGTACTGTTTAGTTCCCTTTCATGGTTTTGTTTTGAACTTTTCTGCATTGAGGTCAGATTTTTTGTTAGGTTACTCATATTAAAAATTTAATGATGTGTATTGTGCAATACTCAGTCACAAAACTGAAAAGTATTATACAAGAGACTCACTTGATTTTTTTCTATTTTGTTTAATGGCCATTTCAGGCTCACTAGTCACTGGAATATGTGTGTCACTGAATGTGTGTGTGTGTGTGTTTTCCCCTTTTTTGTTGGTAATGTTTGAAAGTGAAAGAAAAGGCAAATAAAAATGACATCACTCAGCAAAATTGGAAATTCAATTGTTTTTATTTTAGATTATCAGACAAATTGTACTTTCTCCTTATTATATTGTCAATAATTCTTTTGTTTTTTGTTTGCATTATTTTTCAAAGTTGGGCCCCGAAAGTTGCTTGTGGGCCCTCAAATTTTTCAATCAAGGGGCCCGGTGGCCCCCAAAGAAAAAAGTTAATTTCTAGCCCTGTATCTCTATACCAAGTTTAGGTTTGAAGTTGAAAATAGATTTTAAGAAAAAAACAGTTTTTGTCAAAATATGGCTATTTTGACCTATTTCTGGACCCCCCCCCCCTCCCCCCCATGACCCTTGACCTTTGCAAGGGGACCACCAAATTAAAATGCAAAGAAAGGTATTATCATCAGCTACCCGTGCCAAATCTGACTGCCAAGTTGATCAAAACTTTGATGAAAACTAAAATTCTACCAAAAACTATGCATAGAAAGGCCTTATCATCAGGTATATCTACACCAAATTTGGGTTTGAAGTTGAAAATAGTATTTGCGAAAAAAACAGTTTTTGTCAAAATATAGCTATATTGACCTATTTCTGGACCCCCCCCCCCCCCCCATGACCTTTTCAAGGGGACCACCAAATTAAAAAGCATAGAAAGGTATTGTCAACAGCTACCCTTGTGCCAAATCTGACTGCCAAGTTGGCCAAAACTTTGATAAAAACTACAATTCTACCAAAAACTGGCTTTTTCCACACATTTGCCGACCTCCTGTGACCCTTGAACTTTCTGAGGGGTCATCCAAATTAATATGCATAGAAAGGCCTTATCATCAGACATTTTTATAAGTTTGGGTTTGAAGGCGAAAACAGTATTTGAGGAGAAACAATTTGTGTCAAAATATCGCTATTTTGGACCCTTTCTGGACCCCTAGTGACCTCGACTTTAGAGAGAGGTCCTTGAAATTGGTATGTTTAGAAAGGTTTTACCACAAAGTACACTTGAAGTCTGAGGCATGAATAACCTCCGAGAAAATGCCAACGTTAAAGTTTACCATAGACAACAGACGACAGACAGAAGGCCCATTGCATACTCACTTTTGCTATCACATGTGAGCCAAAAATATATGCACATGGGTCATAGTAGAGCGTGTGTGTGTGTGTGTGTGTGTGTGTGGGAAGGGGGGGTGGGGGGAGAGAAAGACAAGTTAGGCCTTTAGAAAACGTGAAAGGAAGACCCACTGTGTACAGACATCTATGCAGACCTTCCACAGGGGCGAGAGGGGAAAAAAAGGAAAATGGTGGGGGTGCTTGTAAGGCAAGAAATAATAATGAAACAAAGCAAGTACAACCTTGTGATTTATGTCTCACCTGTTTAAAACATGACGCAAAACAAAAAGCAGTCTATTTCTTGCATGTTTTAAGCGTTTTATCAACACAAAAACACCACAGAAATGACCCAGGCAAGCAGGAAAAGGGATTTCCGTTAAAAAACTGAAAAATGGAAGCTCGGCCTATGGGTCATTGATCCCTAAGCTCAAACTGTTGTGGGTCATTTTGGGAAATAATGTGCCAATAGTGCATGGCACATTAGAGAAATAAACCCTGATAAAAAAAAACAAAATATAACTTTGAATTTTGTATACAAAGAGAAATATTTTGCATGTCACCACTTTTTTTAAAATCTTAAAACAAGAAAATATATTGTTTTCTAGTTTATTTTTCCACATAGGAGATCCCCCACCCCCACAGTCAACTTCATGCTTGCTTTGATCATATTTTAGCCCTAGGTAAATCTAAAATCTGTTATTTCATAATTGTCACAAACTCTCCACCACCATCCTACTAGCAATGCACAAATCACAAACTCACCATTGTCAGCACCAGTGGGATGATTAGAGCAGGAATGAGACCAAAGTTCAAGTGCAACCCGAGCCATTCAAGTATTGTGTGTGCCTAGAAACAAAAGCAACAATTAAAATGTTCAATCATAGTAAAGTTCCCTCAGGTACTTAAACAGGTACACATACTCATACAATGTATGAAATCACTCCGCTTTATTGTCTGTCTTACAATTCATTTGATGTTTTCAACAAGCAGTAAAGATTTTAAACACAAAGTAAGGTTAAAGGGAAGAAAACATCTTAAAGGCACCTAAATAAGCTGACTAAAATTGTAAAAGGTTTCCTAGCAAAAAGTAAATTGCTTGTTCCACATGTACACACAACAGGGTTTCTTACTTAATCAGAATAAAACTAATGACAAAATATAGGCCACTGATCCAGTCCAATCAACCTGCAGCTACATTTGCAGAGACTCGCGGAAATGTAGGCCTTTTGCTGGCAGAAATCATCACTATTGGTTCCTCAGGAAAAAAAATCAGTGTTTATTTTCAGTTTCAGCGAGCAAACACTGCAGTGGAAGATAGTGAAAACAGATCACATGCCTTGTGTTTATTCCTCGATTACAATACTTGATCATACAACTAATGCAAACCGTAGTCCTCCCGTATCTGACCCGAGAATGATTTAACCCATATCATTCAAATACACCAGTGTGTGAAATAAGTTTGACTAAAATAGTTCAAGGGTAGTGCCAGAATAGCTTGGTGCCTCTAGACGCCAAGCTATTCTGGCACCACCCTTGAACTAAAGCCATTGGTCTATCTCCTTATCTGTAAGTACTATTGTGCTTGCATGGCAGTGTACAAATTTGAAGCTTTTAGCTTCAGTATGATATGGGTTAACCCCATTTTGTAAGCAGCCATCAATACTGTAAACAGCCATCAGTACTGTAAACAGCCATCAGTAAGTGTAAGCAGCCATCAGTACTGTAAACAGTAACTGCATTCACAATGGGGTGAACTCAAGGACTCCACTTCAACAGTTGCGAAAGCGTCTTATAGCGCTACCAGCGGCAATGCTATTTTATGACACTTCCGTAGCTACTGATGCGAGGTGCCTTAAATGAGTTAATTATTACAAGGTGTCTCACCTCTGGAATCTCACTGCTTTCACTGAAACTCCACAAGATGGGCGGTACAACAAGTGACACAACACCCACACTCAGGAACCGTCGCTTGATGACTTCAGGGTGGTCTCTGAAAATACCGAGATAAAGTACAGTTCAGCCTCAAAAAAATGTAGTACCTGGGAGCCCAGAAGCATGGTGGCGTTGTTTGCATTCTTGCTTCGCTGAACTGATAATACATGTGCATGTAACTGAAAACTACCCAGTAAACAAAAGGTCCTTGCATCAATGCTAGCCTTAGGTGGCCTGCGCACAGCCATGTATCACTTTTGTAAATCACGCTTTTGTAAAGGCGTGCTTTAGTGTATAGCTTACGGGTGACTATAAAAAATTAAAAAAAAACTAGAACTTGAACATTTTGGGCGTGCAAAAGGCGGGTTTTCTTCGCAAGTGTGATCCCTGTGAAACTAAAGAAGCCGGCAGTAAGACCACTGAGCATTGCATGATTTTTTCAAGTAACAACATGTTACATATAAACTAATTAAACTATTGGCTGGCCATTTTACCTGTCTTTCTCTGTGGAACTAGACCACACGTAAAGACTGCCCACATAGATCACAGCAAATAAAAGGCAGAGTAAAACAGCTTGCCATGCTGCGACCACGAACACAATCGCCGCCATTTTTGCTCGTGTCCTTTCGTGTTTTCACTATAAAGAGTGTCTGCTAAGGTATGTAACTCTCGTAGATATAGTGGGAAGCCCTCCCAGAACTGCCCGGTGCCTGCTCTCACGTCCCCACCCCCATCGTACATCGTAGCCTCTCGTACTCTATCCACTCCTGGAACGCCCACCCCACCTCGTCGCCCCCTCAATAAAGGCCGGGGGTGCGACGGGGGAGGGGAGAGGGAGAACCCATCACCTCCCACCCCTTCATCTCATGGCCGGAAGCACACGCCCCCCACCCCACGGATAATAAAGAGTCATCTCATCCTCACATCCCCCTCTTCTTTTTTTTTTTTTCTCCCCGGCCGGGTGGCTCCTGCGACCTTCCCAGGCCTCGAGAGTCGAGGAGTGCCCCCCCCCCCCCATGGCCGGGGAAATTATGGCCCATAACTCCTAACCCTACCCAGAGGGGGCAGGGACCCGGGGAGCTCCGCGGAGACCGCACCGAGGCTGGTAGTACCATGGCGGGCCGGGTTCGGGAGCTGCAGTGCGCCCCGAGGAGTCCCGGCCCCACACTGGGCCCCCCGGGACTAACCTGGGACAGACCCGGGGAGGAATATAGGGGGTGAGAAATTAGAGAGCAGGCAAATCCAGGCGGCTGGAGTCCAGCCTGAACGGAGGAGGGACAAACACTTAAATAACATAGGCCCGACCAAGAGGATCAGCATCCATCGTCAATGCACTCCTTATAAACATAGATAGTGGGTGGTGCCCTATGCGCAGGATAACACCCTCCTAGAGTCGCGCGGTGGCGGACCCCGCCCCCCACCGGCCCCTCCCCACTTATTCTCAAACTATCCACTCGCGAAGTGTTGCCTTGGGCCCGACAGGACCGAACAGCAAACACAGGTCACCCTCATCGCCACTCCACCTCATGGGCCCAACCTCCCCATGGTTAATAAAAAGATATCACATCATCCTCATCATCACCAATCACCCGGTCCCTGGCCGCCCCCCTCCCCCCCCCCCCCCCCTTTATTTATTATTTCAGCTTCGTCTCCGCCACGGCCCAGGCATGCTATTTCCACCTCCGCCGCATCAGTCAGATCAGAAAATATCTCACTACCGAAGCTGCCACCAAACTTGCTGTCTCTCTCATCTTATCTCGCATCGACTACTGCAACTCTCTCCTTTCCGGCCTCCCTAACTTCACTACTTTCACTCTCCAATGCGTCCAGAACAGTGCTGCCCGCCTCGTCATCAGAAAGAAAAAATCCGACCACATCACACCCCTGCTCAAACTCCTTCACTGGCTCCCCATCCCCCCCAACGCATCCAATACAAAATTCTGTCTCTCTGCTACAAATCCCTGAACAACTGCGCTCCTGCCTATCTCTCCAACTTACTTCACCCCTACACACCTTCCCGCTTCCTCCGCTCTGCCTGCGACCCTCTCCGCCTCCACATCCCTCGCACCAAACTGAACACTTTCAGCCCCCGCTCCTTCTCCGTTCCACCTGGAACACTCTCCCACTCTCTCTCCGTCAGAAACACTCTCTCTCCTCCTTCCAGTCCGCCCTCAAAACCCACCTCTTTCAACAGTTTTAGCACTATATCACCACACTCCCCACCCCAAGCTGACCGTCGTAATGTATTTCACTATTTGTGGTACGCGAGTCATTGTCTATAGCGTGCGCATGCGTGCATGAGTTGTGAGTGCGCACTTAGAGTTATAATTATTATAAGCGCATTATAAATACCGTAATTATTATTATTATTATTATTTTTCCGCCCCCGGTACGTTAAGATAGCCCCCCCAGGAGTTTGAGGGAATGCCCCATAGGTGTCATACCGGGAGGCTTTTTGACCAATTGCCCCCCTCCTAGCGGAGAGAGGGTCCTGGGGGCCGGCGGCGGGCATCTGAGGCCCCCCCCCCCCCCCCCCCCCCCCACCAAGCTCCTTGGTTGGACGCACCCGGGGGCTGGCAGCCGGCTCTGGGGCCCATCTTTTCCGTATATGGCCGTAGAGAAGGACACTCCTGGAAGGTCCACTCTGCGGGATAGGGGGAGTTTGACAACCTAGGGGGGCGAGGTACCCTAGATGGCACTTCGACACCGAGCGACTCCCCGCTCGCCTGCTTACAGTCACCACCCATCAAAATAAATAGGGTACCCAGAGAGGTTTAGCATCCTTCGTCAATGCACTCCCTGGGCAATGGTGGGTACAACACCCCCTCCAGAGAAATACAGACACTTATAGGGGGGTTAGTTAAAATCAACCCCCCTCAAACAGTAAGGGGAAGTAGGGTGCGGGCCTAAAAACCGGGCCTTGGACTGTGACCCCAAAGGAGGAAGCAGGAGCCAGACACCACCAAAGAACAAAGAAGGGAACAACAGCTCTCCCCCACCCCCCCCCCCCCCCCCCAACGACCCAGCCTCCCAAGGCACAGACAGACATGACGAGAGGTTGATCAAAAGCGATGCGCAGACATCAGCAACAAACAGTCAGAACATAACCCCCTCCCCCCCCCCCAACCCCCGGCCCACCCCTGGACGAAATCAGCGAGAGCTGGAAGTCCGTGTCCTTTAAAATTAGCACTAGCATGTAACTCTCTCTCTCTCTCTCTCAAAGTGTGTGTGATGAGCGTGACCAACTCCATGCAATAAAAGTTAACAGTTTGCAGCAAGTCCTTTGTGCATGTTCTTAGTATGCCCTACAATAATGCTTACCAATAGGACCAACTTTAAAAGTTTCTCTGATCAGGAAAGACTCTTCTGGTCTTTTTCTCCTTTAATAGAGCTCTTGCCTTAAAACAGGCAGGAGAAAAACACTGTTACGTGTGCCTACTCACATGGATTGTGAAAAAAAGTAGAAGAGTCTAAGTTTAGGCATGGCAGCATTGACAACCTGTTGTATTGGCAAATTAGAGCAATCAAAGCCCACCATGGAACAGACCGTTAAGTTGATGTGGTGTCCTCCAAAGCAGGCTTTAATAGGTAAAATTTACTACCAAAACAGGTTCTAACTGTTGTCTTGCCTCAACTAAGACGTTTCTATCATTTCTTTCACAATCCTGGGAGCCAGTAAGAACATTTCAACAGCGGTTTCTACAGTCTTGTTTAGGAACTCTTAGAATACAGGGGCTCTTGAGGATCTCTCAGGGTGCACGTGTTCAAAAGGAACACACAGTGTGTAAATGCTCATGTCAATATTTCACGGTGTTAAAGCTGTTCTTAATTGGACAAACTTTTGATCGGCAAACCTAGATCGGAGAAGATCGGCAATCTTTTGGTTTGTTTCTTAATTGAGGTTGAACGAACCTAGGCGAACTTCAGCAAACCAGGTTTGCCATGGTTCTCTTTCTTAACTGAAGTGCTTGATTCGGCGTACTTACCATCTGCGAAGGTGTTCAAAATGGCTGCCGCTATGCCGCTTCGCGATTTGAACGATTTTTGTTTTTGTACTCCTTGCAGTAGCGATCCCACAAACAGCGTTGCACCTCCCACAAATTAAAAAAAAATGTCTTGTTTTTCGCACGAGTGAAATATCACCGTCCGCCATAGTTGTTTGTATCGGTGACTATCTTCTTATCTCCAACACAGAAGAGGGTAAAAGTTTTGGCCAATCAGAGAAAAGGTTCGCCTTGGATCACTTGACATGGCGAGCAATCGTTTTCCGACAGCGAACTATAGTTTGACGAGGTTTGTGAACTACTTCGAACTAGGTTCGCCGTATCTTTAGATCGTCCAATTAAGAACCAACCTGGTTCGCCCGAGATCGTGACCTCTAGATCGTCAGAGTTTGCGAACTAAGGTTCGTTTAATTAAGAATGGCCTTTAGACTCCACATTAGCATGCATTTATAATTGGGAGTTTACTGCATAGCCCACCACACAATCCTGTAGTAATATAGCCACAGGTGAGAAAAAGAAAGTGATAGTTCATTTGAGAAAAGCCTGCCTCATGTTTTTTACAAATAACTTTTGAATGCAGTTGATTTCAAGACAACTTCAAGAAGAAAAGATGATCACCAACCTTAGTCCTTATTCATTTTAATTTTCTTTAGTCATAACAGTGGCTTAGCCACTGCCCTCGGGAATTTTTTTTAAATGACCCATTTAAAACTGCTAAAATATTCCCTAATTGAGCCCCACTCAGAGGCACCGACACATTTACTTTTGTAAACATCACGCTCTCCATGTCGAATGTTTAATGCCTTGGTCTTGCGATGTGTCTGATCCATGCATAGCTTATCATAGTTTCAGCATCAGTGATGAAGGTCAGTGGTCACCGAGGCCTAAACAGGGTATATGTTACAACTTTTTTAGTAGGTCATCTCCATGACCTCCTGAGAGTAGTGGCTAAACCGTAGGGTTTAAAGGCAACTAAATTTTAAAATAAATTAAGACCAAGTTTGGTGATCACTTTTTGTTCTTAGTGCTGTCCTGCAATGCCTTGTTGAAAAGTTAAAGGGAAAAAACATAAGGCAAGCTTTGATCAAGCAGACTATAACATACAGAGTAACACAACACACTACGTGCGACATCTACACTGTAAACAAGATATATGTGCGTCATATAGACCATACAGATGCGTCCTAAAAAATATACCAGTGATCATTTCAGCCGCACCAAAAACGTTTATAAGTGAGAACAATTAGCCCTTTATTGCCTGGAGCAGGTCGCTTTAAATACCAGCCGTAAGTTTTCTTTTTATGGTACAGTTGTCACAGAAGTGTCTAAGGTTAGGTTTTTATGTATAGATATGTTTCAGGTTAGAAGGGTTTAAGGTGTAGTAGTAACCTAGTAAGCGACCGATGCACATATGTGTGACCTTTGTGACAACAAGTAAAGAGTTGGCTTCGGCACCAGTGAAATTCATGTTTTCTCAAATTAAAGCAATTTTCACACACTCGTCAAACCCCAGTGACCCTGACCTTTGCGATGAGTCAACTAAATTAGTATGGATAGACACGTCTTGCCATCAGCAACCCTCACAGGAAAAGTATCAAAAACTTTGACAAAAACTACAATGTCACAGAAATCAACATTTTTCACACATTTACCCACCTCATCACTCTTTGATCTTTCCAAGGGGTCATCCAAATTAGTATGGATAGATAGGTCTTACCATCAGGTATCTCTGTACCAAGTTTGGGTTTGAAGTTAAAAATAGAGTTTATGAAAAAATATTTTGTCAAAATATGGCTTTTTTTAAAAACCTATTTCCTGATCTCTTGTGACCCTTGACCTTACCTATTTTGGGATCATCCTATGACCCTTGACCTTTGTGATGGGTCAACTTAGTATGTATAGGAAGGTCTTATCATCAGCTACCTTTGTGCTTAATTTGATTTAAAAGTTTATAAAAATGTTGATAAAAACTACAATTCTATCAAAAACGGGAATTTTACACACATTTGCCGACTTCTTGTGACCCTTGGCCTTTAAGAGTGGTCATCCAAATTAGTATGCATAGATAGGTCTTACCATTAGGTATCTCTGTACCAAGTTTGGGTTTGAAGTTGTGAATAGTATTTGAGAAAAAAAATCTTTTGTCAAAATATGTCTATTTTTGACTATTTCCTGATCTCTTGTGACCCTTGATCTTTCCGATGGGTCAACCAAATTAGTATGCAAAGAAAGGTCTTACCATCAGATATGTTAGTACCAAGTTTGTGCCTGATTTTGTGAATAGTATTTTGTCCAAATATTTTTGACATTTCCTCATCTCCTGTGACCTTGACCTTTCAGAGAGGTCACTCAAATTGGTATGTTTAGAAAGGTCTTGCCGCAAAGTATCATTGGGCCAAGATTGAAGACTGGTCTCTGAGAAAATGCAAATGTTAAAAGTTTACCACAGACGATGGCAGATGGACGATGGCAAACAGACAACAGACGGATGACCACTGGCCCAGAACATACTCACTTTTGCTGCGCACACATGTACAGTTTAAGTACATGTAGTAGTGCAACTGAGATACTGAAATACATGGATCTAGAATTTTTGGTAGAGCGAGTTATTGTACGTATGTGATCGATTGATTTTGTGTGTGTGCATGTGTGTTCACAAGCGTGTATAATTATATTTTTTGTGATATAATCATAATAATAATGAGCATTGTTAAAAAACAATTAGCAGAAATTTATTTCATACATGACTTAAAAACATGAAGTATTACTAAAATCACACTTTTATTTTCAAGTATCCATTATGTAGTCCAAAAAAAAAAAAAAAAAAATCGTACAAAGAACATGTGTACACCAGCTAGCAATTAACCAGCTGCAATGCTGAAAGTGTGACAAACATGTCATGTTAAAGAGCATAATTTATGAAAAGTATAGAAAATCATTGTAACATAATTATTCTGTAAAGAAACTTTCGCGCAAAAACAACAAATATAACAGGAAACAAAATGCAATGTCTCCGTTAAGTATGTTTACCATAATCTTAAAACATCAATGGAAACTAATCAGCTATACCCGCAGGCGTTCACCCCCCACCACCCCCTCACCTTCCCCCCAAAAAAGACAAAAAAGTGCCACTACCGTATACATTCAGTAACCCCATAACAGCGCCTGTCTGTACTGTGACTTCAACTTTCCAAAGACCATAATCACTTGTATTTTGTCAAATGCATTTTAAAGGCACACATTTTTATCAGTGATACTTGGATAAACACATGCACATGATCATATGCAAATACCCCTTGGTCTATGCAGATCCTATTTAGCACATACAAGTACACCTCTCTTTCTCTAGTTTTCTCTTTCTCTCTCTCTCTCTCACACACACACACACACACACACACACACACACACACACACACACACACAATTATACAATTGCTGTACATCTAAAAAGATCAATCACCAAACACACACAAAATTGCTGTACATCTAACAAAATAATCACTAGATTACAAAGAAACAAGAAAGGCAATGCGCCTGTGGCTCACATGTATGACTGATCCACATGTGTGACCTTGACTTTTCTGACATGTCGCACAAATGTGCAAGTGTTCAAGTGTCTTAACATAAGTAAAGGGCTGCAGGCTTCTGTACCAGTGAAATCCACGTTTTCTCCAAATTTATGCATTTTTCATACATTTGTAAACCCTTTATGACATTTTGACCTCTGTGATGGGTAAACTAATAATAATACAAACTGTAATAATAAATGGTTTTTATATAGTGCTAAATCCCCATTGCTAGGCTCAAAGCACTTTACAAAGCATGTGATGTGATGCAGTGCACAATCTCCTCCCACACACCACACCGCCTGCCTCAGCAGTGTCGCTAGCTGTACATGTACAGTCAGTAGACACTAACTACACAAACAGCATGGCGAGCAATATGAAAGAGTGCACCACAACACATCATCATCAGTCCCTTGCCCGAACTGGGCGTTGGGGGGACTGAAAGGCAGCAGCAACAGACAGTGCTCTCCACTGAGTTCTATTTTGGGCGGTGGCAAGCAAGTCTGGCATCTCGAGTTCGGTCCATTCTTTTATGTTTGCGACCCAACTCTTTCTCTGACGACCTCGCCGACGACTTCCTTCGAGAGTGCCTTGGAGGATAGTCTTGGACAAGGTGTTGTGTCGGGTCACGTGGCCAAACCAAGCAAGCTTGCGCCGTTTCACGGTTGCCAGAAGGGGTTCATGTGGGCCCACCACGGAAGTGACGATGCTCCGTACATATTCGTTGGTCTTGTGCTCGCGGTACGAGATGCGGAGCAACTTCCTCAGGCACTTGTTCTCAAAGGCCTGGATTTTCTTTTCTGAGTCTGCAAGCAGTGTCCAAGTCTCACAGCCGTAGAGTAGAATAGACACTACGAGGCACCACAACACAGTCATGACAAAAAACAATGAAATGTTCTTAAGAAGACAGAGTACGAGCAAAGCAAACACATCTAACTAATAACAAAGCCAACTTAACGTTTTTAAAAAAAAAAAAAAAAAAACAGCATGCCGATCCTCGACAGATGCAAATAAATTGGTATGCATAGAAAGGTCTTTCCATCCATCCTTTACACCAAATTTAATTTAAAAGTTTGCAAAATCTTTGATTAAACCTACAATTCTCACAATGATTGGCATTTTTCACACACATTCCGACCTCCCATGACCCTTGTCCTTTCCAAGGGGTCATTCAAATTAATATGCATAGAAAGGTCTTAATTACCATCAGGTGCCTCTGTACCAAGTTTGGGTTTGAAGTTGATAATAGTGTTTAAGAAAAAACAGTTTTCGTCAAAACATCACTTTTATCTATTTTTGGATCACCCCATGACCCTTGTGATGGGCCTAGTAAATTAGTCTGCACAGGAATTAGTCTTATCATCAGGTACCTGTGTGCTAAACTTGATTGGAAACTTTGATAAAAACTACAATTCTATCACAAATTGTAGTTTTTGCATTCTCCAAATATTTGTCTACCTCTCAAGACCCTTGACCTTTCAAGGGGTCATCCAAATTAGTATGCACAGATAGGTCTTACCATCAAGTATCTTTGTACCATGTGTGGGTTTGAAGTTGAAAATAATACTTGAGAAAAAAACTTTTTTGTCAACATATGGCTATTTTGGACCTATTTCTGGGCCTCCTGTGGCCTTGACCTTTGAGAGAGGTCACTGAAATTGGCATGTTTAGAAAGGTCTTATGACAATGTATCCATGGGCCAAGTTTAAAGTCTGTGCCTTGAATAGTTTCCAATAAAATGCCAACATTAAAGTTTACCATGCACACAAGACGCCAGACAGACAACGGATAGCCAAATACATAGATTCACGTTTGCGATTGCACGTGTCAAAAATGACACATGAAACACATTCCTACTTACCATCCAAGCACTGAATATAAAACCAGATTTCATGTATCTTCAAATGTCCAACGCCAGTATTAGAACAATGTGACTGTGCACACACAACGAAACACAAATGTACACAAATGCAACAGGAAAACATCAAAGCTGGACTGATCCTTGTGCCAATAAAGTGCTCATTTGTGATCTAAGCCATAAGGAACAAAGACAGAGCTAGACCAGCACACAAATACAATGACATGTATACCTAGTCAGTGAAAATCCTACCAGAATAAATATACTAAGGTGTGAATGAACTCTTAACTCTCCATTCTATAGAATGGAAAACATTTAGATCTACATTGCATTAATATATAATGGAACTGCAGTTTTCAGCAATCACCTTTTTTGCAACAAAAAAGTGGTTTTAAAAAGGCAGATGCCCTCTTTAAGTCTTAACGGGAAAAGAGTGTCACCTGTCATTAAAGACCATCGTTCAGGGGGATGCAGCCAGCTAAATGATATTACAATCATTTCTAACAAGGGTGGTTGTTCACAACCTGCTCTAAGAAAAGAAGTACCCAACGGAGAAAGAAACACGTTTAGAAAAGACGGGTACAACACAATTTATTAATATTTCGGGTAAATACCCTTTGTCAAAATAGACAAACAAACAGAGAAAGCAGCCGCTACTTATCTTCATTCGCAGAATGCGAATGAAGATAAGTAGCGGCTAATCTCTCTGTTTGTTCGTTTGTCTATTTTGACAAAGGGTATTTACCCGAAATATTAATAAATTGTGTTGTACCCGTCTTTTCTAAGTGTGTTTCTTTCTCCGTTGGGTACTTCTTTGCATTTTACACGTTTGGTCTGGAAAACCAGCTCTGCTGTACTGAGTGAAGACTGGAAAAGCAACCCCTTGCCAGAAGTTCAATTTTTTGCCAAAAACTTAAAAAGGTATGGCCACCGTCAGCACAGGCATGCAAAACACTGTGGTCCACTAGTCTTGTCTGCATGTGACTGATGTGCAAAACATTTTTAACACTGGATGCTACATTCCTCACTGTATAAATCAATGAAAGTAGTCACATTGGGTTGCAGTGGATTCATACCAAAATACGTAAAGCTGACCCCGTCTGCATCAACATTTTGCAATCTTTGGTTGTATAGTCCCAAGAATTTGTAAAATACCATTATTTCCATCAATACAGACAAACATGTACCAGAACAAGAATAATGTAGTAATCAAATGGCTACTGACAAATCCCAACCAAAATTTCTCCACATGTAAATTTCCTGCCCACAACTGACAACAGGCAACAATTCAATGCACATTATTTCCATGTGCATGACAATTCCCCACCAAACTGGCTATGACAATTTCCCACTGTAAACCACTTATTGCTTATGTGGATAAACTATTTCATTGAAGTTATGCAATTTTGAATTCATTCAGTAACGATTCCATGAACACTTTTTGAGCTCACTTTCAAATCTGTTACTCTTTTATTCTTGCTGGCTGGCCATAGAAGTTGACAAAATATTTCACTTTCAGACAGGAAAGGCAAACCAATCATTGGAGAAGAGTCTGAAATATGGGACTAATGTATGAAACTGTGTGTTGAGGGAGGACACACAAAAACACACACAAGTATAACAAGAAAGGCAAAGCCATTATGGCTCACGTGTATGACCGATTTACATACCTTTGTGACAATAAGTAAAGGGCTGGCTTCTGCACCAGCAAAATCCTTTTTTTTCTTTTTCAAAATGTAAGCAATTTTCACACATCAACCCTTGTGACCCTTGACCTTTGCGATGAGCTGACTAAATTAGTATGCACAGGAAGGTCTTATCGTCAGTACCATTGTGCCAAATTTGATTGACAAATTTGCAAAAATGTTAATACCTACGATTTTATCCAAAATGTGCATTTTACACACATTTACCGGCCTGTTGTGGCCCTTAACCTTTCAGAGGGGTCATCCAAAATAGTATGCATAGATAGGTCTTACCATCAGGTATCTCTGTAGCAAATTTGGGTTTGAAGTTCTGAATAATATTTGAGAAAAAATCATCCTTTGTCAAAATATGGCGATTTTTTTACCTATTTCCAGAGCTCTTGTGACCCTTGACCTTTCCAAGGGATCAAACAATGCATAGAAAGGTCTTCCCATCAGGTATCTCTGCAGCAAGTTTAGGTTTGAAGTTGTGAATAGTATTTAAGAAAAAAAATCTTTTGTCAAAATATGGATATTTGGGACCTATTTCCGTAGCTCTTGTGACCCTTGACCTTTCCAAGGGTCATCCAAATTAGTATGCATAGATAGGTCTTACCATCAGATATCTCTGTAGCAAGCTTAGGTTTGAAGATGTGAATAGTATTTGAGAAAAAAAACATCTCTTGCCAAAATATGGCTATTTTAGACGTATTTCCTGATCTCTTGTGACCCTTGACCTTTCTGAGGGATCAACCAAATAAGTATGCAAATAAAGGCCTTACCATCAGGTATCTTTGTACCAAGTTTAGGTTTGAAGTTGTGAATTATTGCCTTTATTGCCTTTACGTTTAGACCACAATAGTTATCAACATATGCGTGTGTGTGTGTGCATGTGTGTCTGTGCGTGTGTGAGACGTGAGCAGCTTAATTATATTTTGATGTATTTTATGTTCTTCTTTTAAATTGTGCAGCACCGAGATGATTTCCTAATGTATTTTTACATATGGCAATAAAGTTCTATCTTAGTAGTATTTGAGAAAAAATAAATTATGTCAAAATTTGTGAATAGTATTTGAGAAAAAATTAATTATGTCAAAATATAGCTATTTTTAACCTATTTCCTGATCCCCTGACCTTTGTGAGAGGTCACTCAAATTGGTATTTTTAGAAAGGTCTTGCCACAAAGTCTCTTAGTGGGGTGTAGGGGGCTCTGTATAGAGGTAGTACCTTTGCTGTTCGGCAGCTGTGTCCTACACTATGATAGGATGGACGGGCATCACTGGTCCTCATCCATCTCCTTAATCTCTCACGTGCTGGCTCCAAGCGCCACACCCTGGCAAACCACCTCAGCTGGTGGGCTAAACCACGTGAGGGGGTGGTGTTCACACTGCACCACAAGGCGGATGAGCTGGTTTTTGACAGCCAACAGCTAAAGGACAGAAGAGATCAGGCTTGATCCAACGGCCAAATGTGGGGGAGTAAACCCATCAAATCAGGAGTGGAGCCCCGAAGGCAGACAGCTGACTGTATTCACGCACTGTTCTGGCAGCTCCTGCAGCCAAACTAGTGCCAAATGTATTGCCTTGCATTCCTTTGGACTACATCGGATCTTGACGACTGGGCATCCCAGGATCTCCATACACTTCGCCCAGGCTTGCGCCCTGGAGAGGTAACACGGACTGACCCAGCAAGCACATATACTCCATTGTCTTCCAAGACAGAAGGATGCCAACAACAGCCACAAAGTATCCTTGGGGCAAGTTTGAAGACTGTGGCTTGAATAGTCTCCGAGAAAATGCGAACGTTAAAGTTTACCACGGACGATGGCGG
Source organism: Semisulcospira habei (assembly GCA_036245525.1). Lineage (NCBI taxonomy): Eukaryota > Metazoa > Mollusca > Gastropoda > Semisulcospiridae > Semisulcospira > Semisulcospira habei. The sequence continues at coordinate 27,517,457 of BTPG01000004.1, forward strand.
ACAGACGACAGCCAGATGACCACTGGCCCAGAACATACTCACTTTTGCTTCGCACGTGAGCCAAAAATAAAATCAAATTCACTGTTGCTCAGTGTGGAAAGAGCACAGAAAACTGCAGCAACAGGGAACTGTGCACAGTGAATTTAGGTTAAACTGTCTGGCCGGGAAATATGCACAGGGAACTGACTGGCTCTATAATGAAGGCTCAAATTGTGGGTCTTACTAACTTTCATATGCCACCAAATGAATTAATCTACATAGGATAATAATTATATTCCTCAATCATATACTTTAGACATATCAGCAGTATGCCCAAAAAATCTGAGCTTTGATCTCTAGCTGATCAGAGCTTTGATTTCTAGATTTATTTAGCTGTTAGAGACGTGTGTGTGTGTGTTTAGGTGTGGATGGAAGGATGAATGTGTTTACGTACATGTGGTATTAATTAGTCTGTTGTTTCTGACATGTGGTCCTTATATATGCACAGTATACCATCATTATCACAAAAATGTATGGCTGCTTATGCACATAATATAAATACATACAAGTCTATTGAAATAAAGAAAATAAGACAGTGTAAGTGGAAGAACATCTAGCAACCAGGAGTCACACGTCATTCTTCAGATCCATGGTTAGGTTTCCCACCACCAAACAGTCTTGTCAGAAGGTTCTTATTCTTTGCTTCTAGATACTGAACGTCTCTTTGCAGTTCTTTGATTTGAGCTTGTTGTACTGCTGCTATCAAATCTAAATCCTGCAACAACAAACAAACAAACAAAATCAATCAATTTCAGTCCACTAAGGCCATGAATTCAGCATTATACTCATACAGAAAATATTTTGTCAGCTTCATAGGAACATTAAAAGCTGGCTTAACCCCAGCCAGGGGCCTCAGTTAATTTTGGGGGCTCTAGAACCGAGGCCCAGAATCCAATAGCAAAGAATCCTTGATGCATTAAGTTATCAGATGATCTGATGGCGACACATAACATATTTTGGATCCTCACGCTTTTGAAATGCCTAAGTTCCCATAGACATTATGGCGCTCAATGAAACTGGAGCAGATCCGTTGCTTGGGGTAAGTTGTTTTCATCGTAAGACTGGAAAAAATCTTTCTGAATGCGTGATGCTTTTATCTCTGTTGAAGATTTTTCATGGTAAAAATACTAGCTGGTGGTGCAGAATTACTTAGTATTTTTCTTGTTCTTCATGTAAAGAGCCTTATCAAGGAGTACAGTGTTTCCATGTGTACTGCAAGAATGAGACATCAAAGAAATTAGGAACAACAAGAATATGACGTCATCTTGCTGTCGAATGATGTTACCATCATTATATGCTAATGACATAGAATCTATTTATCCGAAATTCTTCAATTTCTTGTGGACAAAATGGTGGAAGGTCTGAAATCTTTCACATCTCAGTAGCTGACAGTGGCTTGTGCATTGATTAGAACCTTCTACATGAGGTTATGGTGGCACAGGAGCTCCAGGTAGGTTGCTTTCTGATTCCTTCCTTTCTTTTTTTAAGTCTCTTCTATTTATAGAAGAGACTTTTTAGGATGGGTCACGGTGGAGCACATTCCAAAGAATGCCCATGACGAAATAGGCGAGCCAGTCTGAAAATCTGTCCACTAAGTAACCAGATAAAATTTACGTCATGTCTAGTTACGCTAACTTTGCTGCAGAACGTACATTTGGCGAGAAACGCTCTGTGTGTGTGTGTGTGTGTGTGCGTGTGTGTGCGTGTGTGTGTGTGTGTAGACACGATAATCTATGTTTGTGTACATTCAAGCTTGAAACTTGGGGAAATGCTTTGTTAAAGGGGTGCCTAGGAGAGCCTCCAAGCAAATTAAAATTGGGTGTCTCATTGAAGGGTTAAAAGGCCGTTTATAGAAAGTCGGTTGTACCACATTAGAGTCTGTAATTTTTTTCCTATTCACTTGAAATTTTGGATATAGCTAGATTGGAGAAAGACATTGGATGAGTTCATTAGACAGCTTTGTATCTTTTGAACTTTTTCAGTAAAAATTAATTATATGCAGAAAAAAGAAAAAAAAGTAACAAAAAAAAATCGACTTCTGGATTGATTGATTGTACATTGCTTAACGTCCCGACAGCAACAAGGCTTTCTCAGGACGTGCCTGCACTGCTTGTGAAAAAATAAAAAAGAAACAGAACATTGAATGTATGTCGCCAGCCGGTCAAATACGTTAAATAAACCTAACACATGGGGCCTAAATAAAGCTAAGACCATTTAGCAACACACATCCAATATCAAGAGCTACAGGCAGTGCAGACAGTAGGGAGAGTTTTAAAAAGGCAAATACAGGTGAATGGACAAAGGGTAGACAGAAACACATGCCCCAGAATAGAGAGAAAAACCCACCCTGTGGGGCTGACCAGGGTGACCCTGGGAACTAAAAAATACCTAACCCCACCCAAGTCCCCCAGGGCAGACCCGGGTGGGGTCAACTTCTGGAAAAAAAAAATCAGACAGTGGTGACGTAAAAGCAGAAATTTTGTCACCATGCAGACATAGATGCAAAACTATAGATATGACGTATTTCTCTCTCTCTCTCGTTATGCATGAACTGGCCGCGGTACAGGCTGTGAGTGCAGCTGAGAAGAGCCCAGAGCGCCTCATACCAGTGCGGAGATTACTGGCGGCCTGCCTGAGGTCAACAACGGGTCTGACCACGCCAGCAGCCAGCAGCAGCGTAACAACAGAGTGTCTACAGAGGAGCAAATACTGCGACATACAGTGCAGAGTGACACCACCATACTGGTCACTGGAGACTCTGTTGTTCGCAACATCAAGGCCAAGAAGATGCCCAGCTACCCTGGAGAGAAAGTAGAGGTATTATCTGTCTTTGGCCTGTGGACTGCCCACCTGCTGAATTGACTCCAGCGACAACACGCGTCCCTCACAGTGGTGGCACAGCCACCCCGTGTGTGTGTGTATTAGAATCATTTCCAGAACTTTCAGTTACTCTTCCTTACATAACTTTGTGCTTTACTTTTCAGGCTATCAACAGCATCAAATTGATTTACTTGCGTGTCATTGCTCATTTTGTGTTTGCGCAGAGACATATTCATTTGTTTTAAACTTCAACCACTGCACGTGGTCTAATATTTACATTATCATCCCTTTTGACTTCTGCCAACAGTACTTGTGACTGCCGATCTTCTCACTCTGTGCGATTTGTGATGCTTATAGCACTAGTACTTGTGCACCATGACACTTTCTCTACTTGTGCTCTACATATATTTATACTACGATCATATCTGTGTCTTTTCACAGCGCCGACGGACTTATTTCCCCTATAGCGCAGTGGGGTGGTTTAGCTTTGACTGTGGAGAAGTGTGCTGAAGGGATTAGACCCTCTTAGTGACCGTTGTGATGTATTGACTAGCCGCAGGGTAGTGAGGCCCATCAGTGAACGTGTTGAAGAGACTCTTTTCACTTGCCTCCCACATTCTATGTGTTTGAGCGGACTGATATTCTTTTGCTTGTTTCACAATTTCAGTTCTTATTTGCCGTTGTATCATTTATAAGCTTTATCATTAGTACTCTTTAGTACTGACATACATTAGCAATCATGGCCAGTTACATGTAGGCCATTTAAATGTTTATCATTTAACTAACAAAGTTTCCGATCTGTGTGTGCTCTTGAGTCAACCCAATCCATTTCACTTATTGGTGTAACGGAATCGCGTCTCAATCCTAACATCAGCGAAGAGGCCATTTCTATCCAGGACTTCACTGTACTGCGCCGCAATGCTGAATACCCAAGACAGATGAGTATTGCAGTATACACTCATAACTCAATTAGTGGTACTACTCTCAGGCGTAGGGACCTGGAATCGAAAACCATAGAATGCATTTGGGTTCAGTTAAGGGCAAACAAATCCAGCCCCGTGCTGTTCGGGTACATTTACAGGAACCCAGCATCAACATTTCAATGGTTCGACGACTTTATCATGATGATGGATAAGGTCAGACAGTCCAGCTCTGAAATTTTGATCCTGGGTGACTTCAATATTAACATGTTTTTGAATAACCCTGCCTGGGAGTGCACCATGTCTATGTTTTGTTTGAAGCAGCTAGTTAAAACAGCAACTCATGTTAATCTAACTTCCTCCACCCTCATAGACCACATATATACAACTACTCAATCAAGGTTGGTGGGAGTAGAAGTACCTCAGGTAGGGATTAGCGATCACTACCCGGTGTGCTATTGCTGGGCATTGAAAGCGGGCATTTGCTCCTCTGTAGACACTCTGGGCATTGAAATTCATTCCGCAAACATCAGCACACGACTATAAGATACAGATCACTTAAACAAGGAAACATTTCTTTGTGATATAAGTAGTGCGCCCTTTGATACAGTGTCCTACCATAATTACCCCAACGATGCTTTGTCTGAGTGGTACGGATTGTTCTTTGGTGTTCTCCATTCAAAGAAAATGGGTGAAGAACTCCCAGCTTCCTGCCTGGTTAAGTAAGGAAATCAAGGATGCCATGCAGCTCCAAGATGACTATATAAGAAATAAGGATTGTGTAACTTATCGAAGGCAAAGAAACCATGTTTTTTAGTGAGGAAAGCTCAAAGGTCACTTTTTCACCGTCTTATGAACGGCAAGAAAGATGTCGTATCTGTATGGCGAGCGATCAATGCTTTTACGAGGTCCCAAAATACTGCACAATATACACAGTTATCAGCTGATACCTTGAATTAGCATTTCCTCTCGGCTGCCAGTACGTTGCTACAAAATAACTATTCTGGTCAGTCTTTAGCTTTGTCAGAAAAGTAAAGACGTTTTGTGCAGAACCCTGGCTGGACCCTGATACATCATTCAGCATTCCCCTGTTAACGGTATACAACGTAGAAAAATCCATCTCATACTTAAAACAAACGTATGCCTGGCCATGATGGTATTAGTAGCATAGTTCTGAAAATTGCCTTACCGCATATTGTAGATACCTTGACATATAATAACCTTTGCATAAAGCAGGGGACATTTCCATCTTCTCTAAAAACAGCCAAAGTGATCCCACTACCTAAAACGAAAGACTGCCGACACTAACAAGTTCAGGCCCATTTCGCTGCTGTCAACACTTATCTAAACCGATAGAAAGACACATTCACACACACTTACATTTTCTAGAAAAACACAAACTCATACATCCATTACAATCTGGCTTTTGGTGGAAACACTCCTGTCACACAGCAATGGTACACTTAGTTGACAAATGGCTTACTGCCATGAATAGCAGTAAAATGACTGGAGCAGTATTTTTGGGACCCGTCAAAAGCGTTTGACCTCGTCAATCATAAAACTTGAGTTCAAAAACTTTCTGTCTATCAACTAAGCGCAGACACACTTACCTTCCTTACGGCATATCTGCATGGGCGTACGCAGTATGTCTACATGAATGGTAAAAACTCACCTGAGAAGGTGATAGAGCACGGAGTACCACAGGGATCGATTCTTGGTCCATTATTGTTCTCTGTCTTCATAAACGACCTTCCATTACATATATCTGACTCCATAATAACTTGCAGTCTTTTTGCAGACGATGGAACACTGGACGTTTCGTCATCAGATGTAACATGTACGGTGAAGACTCTCCAGGACAGTTTAAATGAGGTATCTGAATGGTGCAGAAATAACTCCATGATACCAAATCCCGCTAAAACCAAATGCAAGCTGATTACCACATGGCAAAAGCATCAGTTGAACCCCTCTCCCCTTCAACTAACACTTAACAGCCAGCCTGTGGAGCAAGTCAGGGAACATTGGTGCTTGGAATCAACTTAGATGACAAGTTGTGCTGGCAAGGCCACATTAATAAACTGTGTAAAATAGTATCCAAAAATGTATTCCTCCTGTCGAAATTGAGACATTTCGCTGATGAGCCAACAAGGAAACTCTTCTACTATGCCCATATTCAGCCACATTTGGATTATGCCTCATCTATTTGGGACGGTAGTAGCGATGCTAATTTAAAAAGTCTGAACTCGCTCCACAGAAGAGCCATTAAACCAATTGTTGACAGACCCTCGGAAGTCATTAGTACTTGCAAGATCAAGCTCTTAGACATTTTACTTACTTACTTACGCCTGTCACCCCTACCCGGGTATAGGCCGTCGACGAGAGACCTCCAGCAACTCCTGTCCTGTGCTTCTCCTTCGATTCTACTCCAGGTGGTTCCCAGTCTCTTGATGTCTGCTTGGAGGTCTCGACGCCAGGAGTTTCTCGGCCTACCTCTTTTCCTCTTTCCCTGGGGGTTCCATGACAATGCCTGCCTAGTGATACTGGAAGCTGGCTTTCTCAGACTGTGACCGATCCAACCCCATCTTCTTCGCCCAATTTCATTCTCTGCTGTTATCTGCTCTGTTCTCTCCCAGAGTCTGACGTTGCTGATCTTCTCTGGCCAGTGGATTTTTAAAATTCTTCTAAGGCAACTGTTCATGAAGGTCTGTACTCTGTTGACTGTGGTTTTTGTCAATCTCCATGTCTCTGCTCCATATAGGAGAACTGCTTTTACATTGGAGTTGAAAATCCGGACTTTGGTGTGTTGTGACAGCTCTCTGGAACTCCACACTTTTTTCAACTGGAGAAAGGCTGCTCTGGCTTTACCGATTCGTGCTCTGACATCTGCATCAGTGCCGCCTTTTTTGTCTATGATGCTCCCGAGATAGGTGAAGGACTCCTCCTCCAACGGGGTGCCAGCAAGCAAGACTGGTTCTTCCCTGGTTGCGTTCAGCCTCATTGTCTTTGTTTTCTGTTTGTGAATGGTGAGGCCCACTTGGGACGAGATGTCAGCAAGCCTCGTGGTCTTGTCCTGCATTTGTTGATGAGTGTGGGACAGTAATGCCAAGTCGTCTGCAAAATCGAGGTCGTCAAGCTGTGTCCACAGTGTCCACTGTATTCCACTTCGTCTGTGCTCTGTGGTCATCTTCATGACCCAGTCTATGGCCAGTAGGAAGAGGAACGGAGACAGCAGACACCCCTGCCTGACACCAGTTCTGACCTGGAGCTCTCTGGTGAACTGCCCTTCGTGGATCACGCGACATGTCATGCCATCATAGCTGCTCTTGATCAGGCGGACGAGCTTTGTGGGTACACCGTAGTGTCGTAGGAGTTTCCACAGAGTCTCTCGGTCCACACTGTCAAATGCTTTCTCATAATCCACAAAGTTGACGTACAGCGGGGAGCTCCACTCCAGAGACTGTTCCACGATGATGCGGAGAGTGGCGATCTGGTCTGTACATGATCGGTTCTTCCTGAATCCTGCTTGCTGGTCTCTCAGCTGGGGGTCAACGGAGCTCTTCATTCTCTCTAGGATGATCCTGTTGAAGACCTTTCCTGGTACTGACAGCAAGGTGATTCCTCTGTAGTTGGAACACTTGCTGAGGTCGCCTTTCTTGGGAAGCTTGATTAGGTACCCCTCCTTCCAGTCAGCTGGCATCACCTCCTCTTCCCAGATCTTTCCAAACAGTGGGTACAGCATCTCAACTGTTGTCTCTAGGTCTGCTTTCAGAGACTCCGCTGGGATGCCATCTGGCCCTGCTGCTTTGCCATTCTTCAAAAATGCCACTGCTTTTCTGATCTCTTCCCGGCTGGGTCTGTCACAGCTGATGGGTAGGTCGGTCTCTGCCGGCTGGATGTCGGGGGGGGGTCGGGTGGGCTAGGTCTGTTCAGTAACTCTTCAAAATACTCGGCCCATCTGTCGAGTTGGTCTGCTCTGTCTGCAATAGGCTTGCCTTCTTTGTCTTTTACTGGTCTTTCTGTATGGCCATACTTACCCGACAATCTTCTGGTAATGTCGTAGAGCTGTTTCATGTTGCCGCTGCCTGCTGCCTTTTCTGCCTCTGCTGCCAGGCTGTCTGTGTAGGCCCTCTTGTCTGCCCTGATACTCCTCTTCACCTCGCGGTTGGCTTCCCAGTATTCCCCCTGTGCCCTTACTTTGGCTGCTCTCGTGCGACTGTTGTTGACCGCTGCTTTCTTCTGCTTCCTCGTTTCTATCTTCTTCAAGGTCTGTGCCGACAGCCAGTCCTTGTGGTGGTGTTTCCTGAACCCTACAGTGTCTTTGCAGGTTGAGTTCAGCGCCTCTCTAACTGCCTTCCACTGCTGCTCTGTGGTGACCGCCTCCTCTTCAATTACTAGCTCCTGTAGCGCTTGAAACCGGTTGGACAGCACCAGTTTGAACTCTTCTCTAACTCCAGTTTCTCTCAGGAGGCCTACATTATAGCGCTGTCTTCTTGTTGTCTCTGTGCGGCTTTTCTTTAGCTTGAGCTTCATTCTTAAGGTAAGCAGATGGTGGTCTGAGGCGACATCTGCTCCCCTCCTCACTCGAACATCTTGAAGGGATCTTCTAAATTTCTTGCTAATGCAGATATGGTCTATTTGGTTCTCTGTTGTATGGTCAGGTGAGACCCAAGTTGCTTTGTGTATTCTTCTGTGTGGGAAGATGCTACCTCCAATGACAAGTCGGTTTAGAGCACAAAAGTCTACAAACCTCTTCTTAGACATTTTGCCACTTGAAAAACAGTTTATGTATAATAAGTTGGTGCTCACGCGCAAAATCACCCTCTCAGAAACACCAGCCTATCTCAATAGTTTGTTCCACTTTGCTCATATGAGGTCTAGTCAAACACCAGGGAACAATATTGTAGTACCAATGCCTCGGCTGGACATTTATAGATCGTCATTGTCTTATTCTGGTGCAAAGTTATGGAACTTGAATCCTGCAGACGTTAGAGCCGCGCCATCACTGAAAACTAACACGACCAAAGCTGCTGAAACATCTTGGCAAAACTTAATTTTTATTTTTTACATGTAGCATTCCATGCCTTGTTCGGCATTTCACGGATAGTCTGCAATCTCTTGTAACATTTATGAACAGGTGTAATATACTACTGGCATTCTAGCAAGCCGCATTATGTAATATCCATGACCCCATGGACTCGGCTGGCCAGACGGGATGCCGTCAATAGACACAGTTGAGACATAAACGCTCGCGCCGCGTGGCAGTTTCTTCGCCTCAGCCCATGCGCGACGGTTGCCTGTGGGCTGTTGTCAGCTGATTGTGCCTCATGTGGCCCGATAAACACTTTTCCGCTGAAATCTTTAAAGTTCAAATCTATACAGGATGTTATGCTATGTGTGTGTGTGTTTGTCTGTGTGTGCGAGTGTGTGTGTGCACACCCGTACATGCTTGCGCATGCGCGCACGCGTGTGTGAATGTATGTATGTTTGTTGGAGCAAGCCGTGTTGATTTTCATGAGAACAATAGCGGTTTCATGTACAAAATCTGTTATGCTCTTTACCTTTTTTAATTATTTGCTGTAGTATAGTTTTAAGTGATAGCAATGTATGTATACATGATATATGTAATGATAACTGTGATATGAGAGCACTGGCTGTGTGTGTGTATGTGTGTGGGGAGGGTTGTGCTGGCTTGTCTCGGCGCCTGTAGGTGACAAGCTAATCTGGCACAAACCTGTGCACACGGCAATTGCACACAGGAGTGCATGTGTGTGTGGGTAACAAGGACAAGAATGAAAACAGGTCTGCGCATCTATTCTTTTATCTTTGGAAAATAAAGTTTCCTTTCATTTCAATAAAGTTTTATTTCATTTCATTTCTCTCACATATGCACGCACGCACGCACACACAATCAACGCACTGTCAGAAGGGCATGCGCATGTACAGTAGAATATCACAGATCTAGGCAAAGTCAACCTCACTTCACACAAATTATAGAAAAACTGAAATTGTTCTGTGAAATTCTAGTTTTGTCACCATTTTTCCTCAAGTCCAAAAGGCAAAGTGGAACTCGCATCATGTAAAAATGCTGCCTCACAACTCTTACACATTTTTAACAAAGCTGGGTCTCCAAGCACTGTTCCTTGGTATGTGTTTGGTCTACGAGCTTCGCAGTCTTGGACAGCTAAATTTGTGGATACATATATAGATTCTTACATCGGTGTTTAGGTGATACTGAGAAACTCGCTCAAGTGTTTTTAAAACATTATCCTATGAGTGAAGCAAATAGGATAAGATTTTAAGACCATGAGAGTGAGATTCTCAGTATCACCTAAACACCGATGTTAGAATCTTTTCCTTACTCATCTATTTCTTTGCAGAAATCCGATGTGAGCTGGTTTTTGGTACACGCCTAACCACAACAAAGTTGCCATTATGTCTTGGAAAATATCGTGACGACATTTACTATGTAAACATTGTAATGTGGCATCAATATTTTGGATGCCAGACAAAAGTGATGATGTAATTACTCAATACATGAGGCCAGAGTCCCAGTAAAAATCAATCCAGACCAAAAAGGTGACTGCCAAGCGTGTAATATGCAAAGAAGTACCCAACGGAGAAAGAAACACGCTTAGAAAAGATGGGTACAACACAATTTATTAATATTTCGGGTAAATACCCTTTGTCAAAATAGACAAACAAACAAACAGAGATTAGCCGCTACTTATCTTCATTGGCAGAAGGAATGTGGAAACTCTTTTGATGCATTTTTGATATAAATGAGTTGCCACATTCCTTCTGCCAATGAAGATAAGTAGCGGCTAATCTCTCTGTTTGTTTGTTTGTCTATTTTGACAAAGGGTATTTACCCGAAATATTAATAAATTGTGTTGTACCCGTCTTTTCTAAGCGTGTTTCTTTCTCCGTTGGGTACTTCTTTTCAGAGTACCAGTAGTCACCATAAAATTACATCATTGCATGTGAGCTTAAACTAGTTAAAGTAGGTCAAATTTCATGTACCCAAACCTTTTTGCTGACCAAATATTCTTCCAGACAATTATGTGCTCACGTGGCCATTCATGCATCAGGTCTGTATCAAACACGTGTGATACACTCAAGCTGTATCACACATGTGTGATACTATAAGTTATTGGTCGCAAGGGTTTGCTACACAAACCCTTGTAGGCCTGAGGGAGGTCAAATAGTTTAGTTTAGTTATTTGGGTTTAATGCCAAGCAGGCGACTAAGGCCATCTCACGGCGGGATGGGTAAAAATCTGGTCAGCCAGACTAAAAGGAGGTCTTAAGACAAGATGTAAATATAGATTAAAAATCTCAGGCTAAAATGTCACATGTCTTAAAAAAAAAACGTCTACAGACTCTCAAAAAGGGCAAATAAAAAAATTCACATAGTCTATGAATGCTCAGATCTTGTAAAAAATATTGCATTCTCTCAAAAAATTGAAGATTTTGTCCGGGGGAACATCCCGGAACAAAACCTTCAAGGAGTCTGCTGTGAAGTGTTTATATCTGGTGTCAATTAGGTCAGCACAATACAGCAAAAAGTGTCGAACAGAAAACTGCTCATCACAGGCAAAACACCATGGACGCTCATCCTGTTTAAGTAAGTAAGAGTGCGTAACATACGTGTGCCCGATGTGGAGCCGAGCAAGGACAGTCTCCTCACGGCGGCTGCCGCAGCGGAAAGGTAGACTGTCAGACAACTTAGGAAGAGCTTCATGAAGCTTGTTCCCTTTCTCTTTGTCCCACTCGGACTGCCACTCGCAGGCTATGTACGCACTAATCACAGGTTTAAAATCACTATAGACAGTCTGTGTGTCAGGGACAGGGTCACTGTGGGCACAGTTGGCAGCAGAATCTGCGATTCTGTTGCCTTCGATGCCCACATGGCTTGGGACCCAAATAAAAATGATGTCATAATATTCCTTCATCAAGTCTGCGTAGAGCTCTCTAATCTGCACCAGCAGTGGATGGTCTGTTCCCGCGCCCTGAAGGGCCTGCAGGGCAGAAAGAGAGTCAGACAGAATCAGGAAGTTCCTTTCCCGAGACTGATAGGCATGCTTGAGTGCCAGCAGAATTGCCTGCAGTTCTGCACTAAATACAGAGGAATGGTCAGGGAGACGGAGCTTAAATGGGCGTTTAGGATGGCGAGAGGACACTGCAGCCGCAGCCACCCTCCCATCCTCAGACTTGGACCCATCCGTATAAAGACGACAATAGCCAGGAAAAATTGAAAGGAGTTCATTGAGGCTCTGTTGGTATATGGCTGGTGGAGTACAATCCTTCTTGTGGGCGGTCAAGTCCAGCAAGATGTCAGGAACTGGTAGTAGCCAGGGTGGAGTGACGTGTTGCAGAGATTCCGAAACTTTGTCCAGGTCCACTCCGGCCGCCTGCAGATGAGGTCGGACACGGAAGGAAAGTGGACGGACAGCTCCCGGATGGGCATCGTAAATCTCTGCAAACGACAGGTTAAAAACACAATCATAGGCAGGATTGTCTGGATGGGCCTTCAGCTTCAGAACGTAGCTGAGCATGAGGCGGATGCGGCGGAGCCTGAGAGAAGGCTCCCCTGCCTCTGCATACAGACTAGGAACTGGAGATGTCCTGAAGGCTCCCAGACATATGCGCAGACCTTGATGGTGAATTGTGTTCAGACGCTGTAGAACAGACTTGGAAGCCGAGCCATATACCACAGAGCCATAATCCAGTTTGGACCGAACAAGGGCCCGGTACAGTCGAAGTAAGACAATGCGGTCTGCACCCCAGTCAGTACGACCAACGACACGAAGAATGTCGAGGGCCTTCCGACAAGAGGTTCTAAGGTAGTTAACATGGTTGCAGAAGGTCAATCTTTTGTCAAAGATGACCCCCAAAAACTTTGCCTCTTCGGCCACTTTAATTGGCACTCCAGCAATGCTCAGGCTAGGTTCTGGAAAACATTTCGTCTGGTTAGTAAAATGCACACAGACTGTCTTGGAGGGCGAGATCCTGAATCCATTGAGAGACACCCACCCCTGGATGCGATCAACGCACAGCTGCAAGCGCCTCTCAAGGGACGCAAGTCCTCGACCTCGTGCACACAAAGTCGTCCACAAACAAAGAGCATTCAGAATCATCCTTGACGGCCTTTACAATGTTATTTATTTTAATGCTAAATAAAACAGGAGATAGAATACTGCCCTGCGGGACACCCATCTCCTGTTCAAAGGAGTCGGAGAGGGTGGAGCCCACACGGACATGGAACGACCTGTTGGACAAAAAATTGTGAATAAAAACAGGCAGATGCCCTTTAAAACCCATGTCCGACAAATCAGACATTATACCATGCTTCCAGGTAGTGTCATAAGCCTTTTCAAGATCAAAGAAAATTGCATAGACATGCTGCTTGTTGACAAAGCATCTCGGATAAAAGACTCAATGCGAACTAGATGGTCAGTTGTACTACGGAAGCGCCGGAAACCGCACTGGAGGTCTGTGATGAGACCCTGTGACTCAAGATGCCACATCAGGCGGGCGTTGACCAAGCGTTCCATAGTTTTACATAAACATGATGTCAAAGCTATTGGCCGGTAGTTGCCCGGGTCGGAAGGATCCTTACCCAGCTTGGGAATTGGCACAACTACAGCCTGGCACCAAGATAGCGGAAAAAAACCGCTTATCCAGATATGGTTAAAGGCCTTGAGAAGTACAAGGAGTGAATCCTCAGGCAGATGTGTTAGGAGCGGATAGTGGATGGTATCTAATCCAGCAGCAGAGTCAGTACATTTCTGAAAACGTAAAAGGGGCATTATAGTCTTCCAAGTTATCCGATATAAAATCACAAGTACAAGATTCTCGCTTCTCCTTCTCTCTCTGGAAGAAAGGTGAATAATGCTCTGTTGAAGAATTATGGGCAATGGTGGAGGCAAGCAAATTGGCCACAGCCTTTTTATCTGTGACCAAACCGGCACCATCTCTAAGATGGCCGACAGAAGCCGAGCCACCCCCGCCCCTAATTCTTCGAACAGCCTTCCAGACTTTTTGGGATGAAGTTCTAGAAGATAAAGATGAGACGAAGCGTCTCCAGGAAGCGCGGCGTTCGCGTTTAAAAATGTAACGGGCTTTTGCCCGCTGTCTTTTAAATGTTAAAATATTTGATTTGCGACAGATTACGAAAAGCACGTCGCTGAGCAGATTTGCGCATTGTTTGGGCCTTGCGGCACTCTTCATTGAACCATGGTACTCTCGGCTTCCGATAGAGTGATGTGGAAGTTCTAGGGATGGTTTCACCTGCAACCTCCAACAAAATAGAAGTAAAACAAGAAACAGGTTCTTCAGCTGACATGACCACCTCCTCTGTAAGACGAGTCTGACAGAGAGAGGCGAACAGAGACCAGTTAGCTTTCTTGAGATTCCAGCGCCCCACCGGCGAATCCTCCTCACAGCTGACCGATGACAGGACTACTGGGAAGTGGTCACTACCACACAGGTCGTCGTGAACCTTCCAGTCAAAGTCCAGCATGAGAGAAGGATCACACACAGTGAGGTCTAGAACAGAACTAGATCCGGAACCTGAGATAGAGTATGTAGGTGAGCCATCGTTAAAGACACATAGGTTACTTACTTACTTACTTACGCCTGTCACCCATACCCGGGTATAGGCCGTCGACGAGAGACCTCCAGCAACTCCTGTCCTGTGCTTCTCCTTCGATTCTACTCCAGGTGGTTCCCAGTCTCTTGATGTCTGCTTGGAGGTCTCGACGCCAGGAGTTTCTCGGCCTACCTCTTTTCCTCTTTCCCTGGGGGTTCCATGACAATGCCTGCCTAGTGATACTGGAAGCTGGCTTTTTCAGACTGTGACCGATCCATCCCCATCTTCTTCGCCCAATTTCATTCTCTGCTGTTATCTGCTCTGTTCTCTCCCAGAGTCTGACGTTGCTGATCTTCTCTGGCCAGTGGATTTTCAAAATTCTTCTAAGGCAACTGTTCATGAAGGTCTGTACTCTGTTGACTGTGGTTTTTGTCAATCTCCAAGTCTCTGCTCCATATAAGATTGATTGATTGTACATTGCTTAACGTCCCGACAGCAACAAGGCTTTCTCAGGACGTGCCTGCACTGCTTGTGAAAAAAAACAACCAACTAAACAGAACATTGAATGTATGTCGCCAGCCGGTCAAACACATTAAATAAACCTAACACATGGGGCCTAAATAAAGCTAAGACCATTTAGCAACACACATCCAATATCAAGAGCTACAGGCAGTGCAGACAGTAGGGAGAGTTTAAAAAAGGCAAATACAGGTGAATGGACCTCGGGTAGACAGAAACACATGCCCCAGAATAGAGAGAAAACCCCACCCTGTGGGGCTGACCAGGGTGACCCTGGGAACTAAAAAATACCTAACCCCACCCAAGTCCCCCAGGGCAGACCCGGGTGGGGTTGCTCCATATAAGAGAACTGCTTTTACATTGGAGTTGAAAATCCGGACTTTGGTGTGTTGTGACAGCTCTCTGGAGCTCCACACTTTTTTCAACTGGAGAAAGGCTGCTCTGGCTTTACCGATTCGTGCTCTGACATCTGCATCAGTGCCGCCTTTTTTGTCTATGATGCTCCCGAGATAGGTGAAGGACTCCACCTCCTCCAACGGGGTGCCAGCAAGCAAGACTGGTTCTTCCCTGGTTGCGTTCAGCCTCATTGTCTTTGTTTTCTGTTTGTGAATGGTGAGGCCCACTTGGGACGAGATGTCAGCAAGCCTCGTGGTCTTGTCCTGCATTTGTTGATGAGTGTGGGACAGTAATGCCAAGTCGTCTGCAAAATCGAGGTCGTCAAGCTATGTCCACAGTGTCCACTGTATTCCACTTCGTCTGTGCTCTGTGGTCATCTTCATGACCCAGTCTATGGCCAGTAGGAAGAGGAACGGAGACAGCAGACACCCCTGCCTGACACCAGTTCTGACCTGGAGCTCCCTGGTGAACTGCCCTTCGTGGATCACGCGACATGTCATGCCATCGTAGCTGCTCTTGATCAGGCGGACGAGCTTTGTGGGTACACCGTAGTGTCGTAGGAGTTTCCACAGAGTCTCTCGGTCCACACTGTCAAATGCTTTCTCATAATCCACAAAGTTGACGTACAGCGGGGAGCTCCACTCCAGAGACTGTTCCACGATGATGCGGAGAGTGGCGATCTGGTCTGTACATGATCGGTTCTTCCTGAATCCTGCTTGCTGGTCTCTCAGCTGGGGGTCAACGGAGCTCTTCATTCTCTCCAGGATGATCCTGTTGAAGACCTTTCCTGGTACTGACAGCAAGGTGATTCCTCTGTAGTTGGAACACTTGCTGAGGTCGCCTTTCTTGGGAAACTTGATTAGGTACCCCTCCTTCCAGTCAGCCGGCATCGCCTCCTCTTCCCAGATCTTTCCAAACAGTGGGTAAAGCATCTCCACTGTTGTCTCTAGGTCTGCTTTCAGAGACTCCGCTGGGATGCCATCTGGGCCTGCTGCTTTGCCGTTCTTCAAGAATGCCACTGCTCTTCTGATCTCTTCCCGGCTGGGTCTGTCACAGCTGATGGGTAGGTCGGTCTCTGCCGGCTGGATGTCTGGGGGGTCGGGTGGGCTCGGTCTGTTCAGTAACTCTTCAAAATACTCGGCCCATCTGTCGAGTTGGTCTGCTCTGTCTGCAATAGGCTTGCCTTCTTTGTCTTTTACTGGTCTTTCTGTATGGCCATACTTGCCTGACAATCTTCTGGTAATGTCGTAGAGCTGTTTCATGTTGCCGCTGCCTGCTGCCTTTTCTGCCTCTGCTGCCAGGCTGTCTGTGTAGGCCCTCTTGTCTGCCCTGATACTACTCTTCACCTCGCGGTTGGCTTCTGAGTATTCCCCCTGTGCCCTTACTTTGGCTGCTCTTGTGCGACTGTTGTTGACAGCTGCTTTCTTCTGCTTCCTCACTTCTATCTTCTTCAAGGTCTGTGCCGACAGCCAGTCCTTGTGATGGTGTTTCCTGAACCCTACAGTGTCTTTGCAGGTTGAGTTCAGCGCCTCTCTAACTGCCTTCCACTGCTACTCTGTGGTGACCGCCTCCTCTTCATTTACTAGCTCCTGCAGCGCTTGAAACCGGTTGGACAGCACCAGTTTAAACTCTTCTCTAACTCCAGTTTCTCTCAGGAGGCCTACATTATAGCGCTGTCTTCTTGTTGTCTCTGTGCGGCTTTTCTTTAGCTTGAGCTTCATTCTTAAGGTAAGCAGATGGTGGTCGGAGGCGACATCTGCTACCCTCCTCACTCGAACATCTTGAAGGGATCTTCTAAATTTCTTGGTAATGCAGATATGGTCTATTTGGTTCTCTGTTGTATGGTCAGGTGAGACCCAAGTTGCTTTGTGTATTCTTCTGTGTGGGAAGATGCTGCCTCCAATGACAAGTCGGTTTAGAGCACAAAAGTCTACAAACCTCTCCCCGTTCTCACTCATCTCCGAGCCTAGTCCCTGTCTCCCCATCACCTCTTCGTATCCGGTGTTGTCCTCCCCTATTTTGGCATTAAAATCGCCCATGACGATGGTGATGTCTCGCTCCTCACATTTGTCCAAGGCACTCTGGAGTCGGTCGTAGAACTCTTGTTTCTCTTCCTCATCACTGTCATTAGTGGGCGCATAACACTGGATGACATTCAGCTTGAGCTTTTTCTTGGTTCTAAAGGCTGCTGTGATAATTCTTGGCCCAAGAGGTTCCCAGCCCATCAGCGCGCTTTGTGCCACTGGCGACAGCATGAATGCTACACCTTCTATATGGGGGGCATTCTCCTCTTCATGACCTGAATACAGAATCATCTCCCCACTTAACAGCCTTTTCTGGCCAGACTGCGTCCATCTGGCTTCACTGATACCTAGCAGGGAAAGGTTGTACTTTTGCATTTCCGCTGCTATCTGGGCGGCCTTGCCGCTCTGGTACATGGTCTTGACGTTCCATGTGCCCATGGTTGTATCCCTGGATAGAGAGAGGCGGCTCGGTCCTGTGGCTTCCGAAGACTTCCGGCTTTCACCACAGGACGTCATAAGTCTTCTGGTAGAAGAACCTTCCTCTTCCAGGAATGGAATTACTGTTAGTCTTTTCGTCGGCGTTTTTGTAGCTATTTCCTTTTTTGCAGGGTGGGGAAGCTATCCCCACGCCCAACCCCCTTACTAGGAGGACCAGGGGTTTTCTGTCGGGGTCACCTTCCCTTAGACCATGTTGGTTCACAGCACCTTATTTCATTCGGTGCACCCCTCTCACGAGGGACCCCCTATCCACCACCCAGGGGACGCGCCTCAACGCCGTATGGTCCCAGCGCGAGGACACATAGGTTAAGTTGAGCAAAAACATCTTCTAACATCTGACCTCTGCCATCATAGTGGTCACTACCCCAAAGGTCAGTGTGACCGTTAAAATCCCCCATGAGAATAAAGGGGTGGGGGCAGTTGATCTACTAAGTTAAAATTATCATTGCTACAGACCCGCAGTGATGGTGGCAGGTAAATACTGCATATGGTTATGGTCTTCTTTAAGGTAACCCAAGCTGCGACAGCCTGAAGACAGGTGTCGATGCTAACGGGGCTACATAAAATTTGGCTACTAATGAGAAGAGCCGCTCCACCCGAGTGCCTCTCCGAATCAGAGCCTTTATGTATAACATTAAAACCATTAAAGGACACAGGGTCAGAAGTCTTCAGGTAAGTCTCCTGAAGAGACATTACTGAGGGGTTATAGAACTTGACTAAAAGACGTATTTCCTCAAAGTTAGCTTGAAAACCACGACAATTCCACTGAAGCAAAGAGTACATGATTAAGTCTTATCTGGGGGTAAGGAGTTTCCCCCCCCCCCCCCCCTTTTCCTTTACCTTGGAAGGAGTTGAAGAAACAGAGGGGGGCCGGCTCCCGGGCCTCCTCTGGTTCTTCGAAGATGGAGGTGGAGCTGCCGCAGCATCAGCAACGACAACCTCCACTCCCTCCATCTGCTCCTCCAGTGCAGCATATTTGTTTTGAAGGGGGACATCAGTGTTCCCCTTCTGGGCCCGTGCGCACAGCGGTCCTATAGATTTCTTAGACTTCTGGTCCTGGGCAGCGTTCCTGCCGCTACAGTTAGCGGCCTTAGAAGGCTGATCAGAGCCAGAAGCCTTTGGAGTTGACTGACTAACCGGTTTGGGTGGGGGCTGAGGCTTAGGGGCAACAGAAGGCGGCACTACCGGACCGGCAGTGTCCGCCTTCTGTGTTCCCTGGCTCCTCTTCACCACCGGAGGAGGGTTACTCTCCAGGGGCGAGATGAGCCGAGGCTCCGCCCCCAACCAAGAAGTTGGGGTTTGACATGAAAAGTCTTTGGTGGGGCGCTTGCCTGCCACCGCTGCACTAAAAGCATACACTGAGGTGTTAGAGGTTGGAGCAGCCGCAGCTGCACCAGGGCCTTCAACCAGTTTTTTGGCATCCAGAAAGGACAGCCCCTTCTCCACACGCACCTGCTGAATCTTGCACTCGGATATCCAACGAGGGCATTTGTTATCTGAAGCCCTATGCGCCCCTGACAATTCACACACAGGGGGGTGGCTGTGCAGGACTCAGCAGAGTGTCCGGGCTTAGTGCAACGGGCGCATGAAGCCTCTGCCTGACGGCATGTCTTCTGCCCATGGCCATACTTTTGGCACTTAAAGCACCGGAGGAGAAGAGGGACGTACTTTTTAATAATAATAATAATACATAGTTTTTATATAGCGCCCTTCCCCACGAACAGCAAGCTCGGAGCGCTTTACAGCACACAAAAAAAAAATATTATAAAGGAGAAAAATTAGAACGCACTCACTCTTTAAATAAACATCTGCTCGCACCATGTAGGCGCATTCCTAACACGAAACACACACACACACACACACACACACACACACACACACACACACACACACACACACACACACACAGCCTATCAACATGGGGAAACAACCAACATTTCCAGGCAGCACATCCAGACTAAGCTAATCTTGATATGCTACCTGGAAAAGATGGGTTTTCAAATTTGTTTTGAAGGTCAACAGGGTAGGGGAAAGACGGACATGCAGTGGAAGCGAGTTCCAGACGTGAGGGGCCTGATAACTGAAAGAACGGGCACCAGCAGTTTTTAGGCTGACTCTGGGCTGAACAAGCAGTTTTTGTGAGCTTGAGCGTAGACTTCTACTAGGATTGTGCGAGGCAAGGGAAGAAGACAGATATGCAGGAAGCGTATTGTCATAGTGTTTGTATGCCAAAGTGGCCAGCTTGTACTCTATTCTCTGTTTGACAGGTAGCCAGTGGAGATGCTTTAGCAGTGGTGTGACATGATCAGTACGTTTTTTGCGAAGGACTAACCGGGCTGCATTATTCTGGATACGCTGAATGCGAGTGAGTTGATCAGATGAGATACCAGCAAGGAGGGAATTAGAGTAATCTAGACGGGACAGAATGCGAGAGCATACGAGCTGGGCAGTAGCCTTTTCTGTCAAAAAGCATCTGATCATGCCTATTCTGCGGAGCTCCAGGTAGGCAGTGCGGCAAAGATGGCTAACCTGTTTTTCCATCGATAAACTTGAATCCAGGAATACACCCAGATTTTTTACATCGGATTTGAAAGAAATGTCTTGGCCACCTATGGAAATATGATCACTGCTGGAGGCGGATGTTCTAGCTCGAGTACCAACAAGCATGCTCTCTGTTTTATCATCATTTAACTTGAGTCTGTTGCAAGCCATCCAGTCTTTGACTTCAACTATACACTTCTCCACATTGGAGACAATGGTCTGCAGTTTACCAGGATGGTCAGACTTAGAGATCTGAGTGTCATCAGCATACTTGTGATACTCACAGCTATTCTGGCTGATGATTCGGGAAACTGGTTTAGTGTACAGAGAGAACAGCAGAGGACCCAAAACTGACCCCTGTGGGACACCATACTTCAAAAGCACAGGCTGAGACATGATCCCATTCACACATACAGACTGATATCTTTCAAAAAGGTAAGACCTGAGCCATGACAGCGCTGGACCGGAAATACCAAAAGACACGCGTAGGTGTTCTAAAAGAATCCCATGATCCAGCGTGTCAAACGCCGCAGACAGGTCTAATAATGATAGCAAAGAGACATGTCCGACGTCAGCATGTGTAAGCAGGCTATTGGTAATGTGAAGCAATGCTGTCTCAGTACTGTGATTTCTTCGATATGCAGACTGATACAGTTCAAGTAAATCATTACTACTGAGATGTGACATGAGCTGACTCAGCACAACTTTCTCCAGAATCTTGGAAAGAAAGGGAAGATTAGACACTGGTCTATAATTTTTCAGCAAGTTTGCATCCATCCCTGCCTTCTTCAACAATGGAATTACCACAGCCTGCTTAAAATGCCGAGGCACAGACCCTGACTCCAGAGACAAGTTAATAATTCTGGTTATCACACTGACAAGCTCATCAGGGCATAGCTTGAGTATAGAGGTGGGAATGGGGTCAAGGGAACAAGATTTTTCACTCTCAGGGAGTAGTAACCTCCCCAGATGGTAGTAGGAGGGGTGGGGGTGCCAAACGTCAGGATGATGGTAGGGAGACGGATCTCCCCACCACCTCGCTTGGAAGCGAAGCGCCTGACGTAACTCACCCCCTGAGACTTAAGGTTCCTTACAAGTTCATCTTCTGACAGTTCTGCCAAAGCTTGATCTTTGATTACGCCTCTTGACGAATTCATAGTTTTGTGGGGTGTGACTTCCAAAGGAGTGTCTCCGATGGAAGAGAGCCCCAGTAGCCCGCTGGAGTGTGCCCGAGTACGGCACTCCACTAGCAAGTCACCAGACCTGAGGCGCTGGGCGTTAGACCTGCCAACACGGCTCCTGAGGGTCTCCCCCACCAGAAAAGGATGCAGCTTGGTAACTGGTTTCTCCTTCACCTTGCTATGGACAATGAGGAAGCGAGGCCATACGGCCGACGCCTGAGGCGTCGCTTCCTCACAGTCTGAATCACTGTCATGTTCAATGTCGGTGGCTATGTGCCGTTTCTGTGCTAGTTTTGTTTTTTTTGTTTTATCCATATTATATTAGTAGAGATATTCATCCCCCGGGGGTCCCCGCCCGCCACCGAGCCCAACAAGGGAAAGTGCAACTGTCGGCGGGTCTCCAGCCGACGCACAAGGGAGACTGCCCGAAAGATATACTCAAGGGGGTAAACCCGATTGAACCGTTTGAGCCACCGCCTTCTATCACACCGTTGAATGCAAGGGAATACTGGCGTAAAGCACCTAATCAGCAGCAGAGGCTATAGCATGGTGCTCCGTATAGTAACCCGCATGTCAACAGTGGGATAGGGCTCAACGTGACAAGAGCCGATTGACTAGGCCGGTACGACTAGCCTCCCGTTTAGGCAGAAGTCAAGGCCAAAGTGGAGTGTTTCAGCCACCAGGATCCTCTTCTCCCCCGACACGGGTCTCCAAGCACGGCAAACACTTGGGATCCAAAGGACCAAAAGCTCACGAGTATTTTTAAGGACCAATCCAACATGGTACGACCTGGGTTAGCACAGCTCCTTAAAAACCGGACCAGTGAAAAAGACTGAACAACATATCTGCTGACATCAAGTCCTAATCCTGGACAAAGATGGCACCCGTCTGCTAGCCCACTCAGTCAGTGACTGAGGAGACTACCCACCCACGCCACGTGGAGGCCGGTGCCGAGTGGGCCTGAGGGAGGTCAAAGAAACCATTGTACCCCGAAGGCCTGAGTGGTACAATGGTTCCTTTGACCTCCCGAAGGCCTACAAGGGTCTGTGCAGCAAGCCCCTGCTACCAATAACGTATTTGTTTTCATTCCTCCATTATTTTCGTAAAAGAAATCAAGAAGAAATCTTTCGACCTGGATCACGCCAGACGTGACCGACGTAAAATAATATATTTATACATAATAGAATTATGACGTAATTAGAAATCTTTCATGATGCTGCGTCTCCAGGAGTGTGCCTGTTGTTTCGAACAACACAGAGTAACTTTGTACTTTAGAACGTTTTGGTGATCTTTTATAGAAAAAAAACTCACATCCAAGACGTGTCAGAAAGAGGGCTACAAAAAGTCCGCCATTTGTTGCTACAAGGGTTTTTGTAGCTCGGTCATGTGACACAGTTTGCGTTAAAGAGATTGGTCCTGTGATGTAGGGTTAAAACAAAGCTTTTTCGCTTACAGGCAGCAAAGGAGGTGTGTAAGAAAAAGGGGTATCAATGTTGTCTTGTGTAAACTAAGACTTTTCTACCCTTTTTTCCCACAATTAGTAAGTAGACCTAACAGAGGTTTTCTACAGCCATTTGCGTGTAATGGACAGGGCTCCCGTTTTAAAGCGCCCGTGCGTCTGACGCACTGAAACTCAAAATGAAAATGTTACGAAGGGGTAGGCAGATGCACTATAATTCAGCACATTTGTGTCCGAGATGCACTATGCTTGCAGCACCGTGCATACCTTAACAGTGTCGGTTTTTCTGTTTTTAGTGATGAGTTGGCTTGTTCAGGCACAGCTGCGTTCAGATTCCGGATCGACCGTATACACAAAGTTTCATGACACAGGTCTAGATTTGTTTTTTGTCACTCATTTTTTTGTGTAATTCGAGCAAGTTTTCACTTTGGTAAGCTGGATCGACCATATACACAAAGTTTCATGACACAGGTCTAGATTTGGTTTTTGTCACTCATTTCTTTGTGCATTTTGAGCAAATTTTCACTTTGATAAGCCAGCCATGTACTTCTCTCATCAGTGGACCAAACTCGACCACATGCCCTCTCTTTGTTCGGGGGTTTTGTGGCTTTACTTTTTTGTTGGTATTTAATTTTGTTGATATTTATTGCATTTCTGGGCGTGATTTGTTGTATCCTTGTTTTCCCATGTGTATGTTATTTCGCGTCCTGTTGTTTGTTAGATGTTAGATTGCTTAGTGTTGTTAACTGGATATTAGTTATTTAGGCAGTTTTGCCGTTCATTGCGGGTTTTTTTTTTGGTTTTTTTCTCAGTTCTTAATGGTAGATTATTCCGGCATTGTTTTGCTGTTCATCGCGTTTTTGGGGTCAGTTGTTGGTGGTAGATTATTTTGGCATTGTTTTGCCGTCGATTGCATTGTTGGCAGTGGGTAGGGTGTAGTTTTCTTTTTTTGTATGGCTTAGCTTGGTTCGTCCTGTGAAAGGACTGCGTGTCTTTGAAGACCTTGTGTTAAACACATTATGACGTCTCTAGGAAATGGCCACATTCCATTGCTGTTGCTGCAATGGTAGATTATACAAGCATTGTTCTGCTGTTCATTGTGTTTGTTGTGAGGGGGTTTGGATGTGTAGTTTTCTTTCTCCTGTGGTTTAGTTTAGTTTGCTATGTTAAATAACTGTGCGTCTTTTTGTGAGATGTTTTGTAAACATATTTAAAGAAGAGAGAGAGCGAAATGAGTTAAAGTACCATTACAGGTAAAACTGAAGACAAATTTCAGCACTATTTTGTGCTTGTTATGCCTTGTCGACACACCTAATGAGCTTCTATGACATTTTTGGACATGCAGCAAAAGTAAAAGTGTAATAGTACTTATTTATTCTGCGCAGCCGTGAGCATGTCAATCTATTTTTAGCTGTTTCTCAAACTGACAGTGTTGTATTTAAAGAACGGAGTGGAGTCTTTGTCACCTTAGTTGATATAAAGACAATGTGTGCTGAACTGAATCATCCTGTGTTTAAATGAACCATAACTAGACCTGTGTGTAGTGTTTCGAAACCATCTGCTACAGAAGTGTATATCTGAACAGTTACAGCAGTAGTGGGCCTACAATATATTAAAAAAGACAAACACAATACAAATAATGCGGTCTATGTACCCTCTAATATTTACACCTGGAGGTCTACAGACCCTTCAAGCTGTTGTGAAAACAGGAGCCCTGAATGGAGGAGCTCAATTCTATGTACAAAGGTGAACAAGAGCAGAAAGACTTCCAAGTTATGACATTCATACTCTTTTCAGTCATGCATCATTGCAAGATATACTAAGAACATTAATAAAGAACAAAATGCATATTTTTAACCCTTTATTGTATGGAGTAAGTCACTATAATGATAAGGAAAAATAACAAGTATTGTCTGAATTTGCTATTAGAAAATTTTGGGAAATTTTGAAGTTGATCCATAATTGTAGCCCTATGTGGGAACAAAGCTTGAGATCAAGGGGCAAGTAACAACTGTTCTCCACATAAGTATTGTCCCTTGCATTTGTCCACTGCAACTCGAGCGATGTCCCTTGTGTGGACATTCCTCTGCTAGTTCAGAACCTCCGCATTGTAGAGTTTTTCACTCCACGAAAAAAGTGTAAGATCGGCATGATAAAACAGGGTCGGTAGATGAGCAAAAACTGAGTACAAAGTACATTCTGTGTGTGTAAGTGCCCAAGAGCAATGTCACTAATGTACTAGAATACTTATCATTCTAGACTGCAAGGTGTACATCAGCCTGGTGTGATCCAGGTTGGAAGAATTCTTCTTGATTTCTTTTACAAAAACATTGGAGGAATGAAAATAAATATGTTATTGGTAGCAGGGGCTTGCTGCACGGACCCTTGTATGCCTTCGGGAGGTCAAAGACAACAACATGGCCTTCGGAGTACAATGGTTCCTTTGACCTCCCTCAGGCCTACAAGGGTCCATGTAGCAAACCCCTGCTACCAATAACTTATATTCCCCACTGTTGGTGACTATTATAGGTACACTCGTTCTGATCTAGCTAGTCATGGACTTTGACCCCATCCCAATTCTTTTGTCAAAATGTACTGAGTCTCAGGATGGATACAGCAGAACAGCAGATGATCAGCAGAAGAAGATAAATTACAAAGTTGACCTTTATGGTAGGTGGGCCCAATTAAAATGTGTGAAAAATCATCCCAAACTTGACACCCCAAAATTTGAAATATTTGGAAACCTCAATTAGATTCTGTGTTGAGATCACCAAGGGTTTCAAATTGCTTACTGATTGGTATGGACTGTTTCTGAAGAACTCAACAGATACATCTGTTAAAATAAATCAAGGATCCTCCTTCCCCCTAAAAAAAACCCAACATAACGTATTACACATGGTGTCACGCACTCACACACTGCAACATTTACTAATCAGAAGAAAATTATTAAAAGAAAGTTAAAATCCTTTCTGCCGGAGATAGTACTAGCCGCACACGACAAATATATAAGTATATAAGTTTGTCCCTTAAGTTTTTATTGGTTCATCTCCAGTCAATCACTAAAGTGATGGTGTCACAGTGTAACACACGTTATGGTTTTTGCACTATGCAAGCATGCTTAAATTTTAAATCCAAAAACAGTTCGTCCTCCTGCTTTTAATGTAAAGTCCACTTTATCGCATAATGTACACACATTTCTGTGTAGATCAAGCAAAGTTTTAATTATTACCTCTTTTCCACCTTTTAGTCACCAACAGTGGAGAATAACTAATATAAAAAGCTCTAGCCCTGATATCAGGCAGTCACACTCTGGGTTGATACTAAGACACCATACATATTCATTCACTTTAACTACTCATTTACTTTAAGTACATGATATATTCAAACTTTTAAAACAAAATACACTGTATGTACCTTCTACATGACTACTCCAGTACAGTGGAGTCTGCTTAACCCTTATCATTCAGAATATACCAGTGTGTGAAATAAGTTTGACTAAAATAGTTCAAGGGTAGTGCCAGAACAGCTTGGTGCCTCTAGGTGCCAAGCTATACTGGCACCACGCTTGAATTAAAGCCATTGGTCTATATCCTTATCTGCAAGTACTATAATGTAGCTTGCACATGGCAGTGTACAAATTTGAATCTTTTAGCCTCAGTATGATATGGCTTAACACAACTTTCTGGGGACACAGAAAATTAGTTTATGTAAAACATATTTCATGTTAATCGATTTAGACCAAAATTTGTTCACAGTCTGAAAGAAGAGTGTGTGTGTACTGCCCTGGAGGTTAAAAGTGCATAGTATCATACTTTGCGGGCTTACTCTCATCTCAATAGGAAAACAGTAGACCAAATGTGTGCTGCTTGTGAATTTAATGTACAATCCATCAGTAATCCATCTGATAAAATAGCTCCATAGTGACGTGCAGCATAGAGCTAGTGTGCTACTTTTAGCCGTGTACCAATGTGTACAGGCAATACTATGAACACTTCACGATGATCAGTGTCATGATCATTGGAACTGCTGTTTTAACCCTCTGTAGCACTTTGAGCCTATTGTTTACAAATCATATCTGTGTTTTATCACCATCATATTGAGGAATGAAAAATCAAATGCTAACAAGAAAGGCAAAGCCCTTATAGCTCACGTGTACTGGTATGACCAAGGGTTACAAAGGTCACATGTGTGACCTTTGTAACCATAAGTAACGAGCTGGCTTCTGCACCAGCGAAATGCATGTTTTATAACAATGTAAGTATTTTTCACACATGTTAACCACCTGTAACCCTTGACCTTTGTGATGGGTTGACTAAATTAGTATGCATAGAAATGAATTGCCATCAGCAACCTTGATGACAAATTTGATTTAAAAGTTTCCAAAAACGTTGATAAAAACTACAATTCTAATAAAAACTGGCATTTTTCACATATTTGTCGACCTCTTGTTACCTTTGACCTCCCCGAAGGTCATCCAAAGTAGTATGCATATATAGGTCTTACTATCAGGTATATCTGTACCAAGCTTGGGTTTGAAGTTGAAAATAGTATTTGAGAAAAGACAGATTTTGCTAAAATATGGCTATTTTTGACCTATTTCTGGATCACCCCATGACCCTTGACCTTTGTGATAGGTCAACTAAATTAGTATACATAGGAAGGTCTCATCATCAGCTATCTTTGTGCCAAAATTAGTTGAAAAGTTTACAAAAACTTTGTTAACACTACAATTCTATCCAAAATTGGCATTATTCACACATTTGCTGACCTCTTGTGACCCTTGCCCTATCCGAGGGGTCATCCAAATTAGTATGCATAGATAGGTCTTACTGTTGGGTATCTTTGTGCCAAGCTTGGTTTTGAAGCTTAAAATAGTATTTGAGATAAAACAGTTTTTGTCAAAATATGAATATTTGGACCTATTTCTGGACCCCGTGACCTTGACCTTCGAGAGAGGTCACCAACATTTAGAAATGTCTTGTCACAATGTATCCTTGGGACAAGTTTGAAGTCTATGTCTTGATTACTCTCCAAGAAAATGCCAACATTAAAGTTTATGGACGGACGACCACTGTCCCATTACATACTCACTTTTGCTTCGCATGCGAGTCAAAAATGTATAACCAAAGACAATATATTATAAGACAGATCACTCCTTCATAAGGCCTAGTGAAAAAAGCGAGGTCATGTAACGGTTCAGTCCCTTGGCTTACTCGTGCTGTGTCGCTAGGCTTTCTGAAGGGAAACTCAGCATATACATGCGCTATGTGTGTGCATTGCACAGGGCTTATTCTTTTTCAATTAAAAAAAAAATACTATCACTTTTTTTTTTACAGAGCTTTGATTCTAAGATATATTTCTCTGAATTTTGCTATCTTTAATTTAAAGATTTTCTTTGTGACATGTAGTAAATTAACATGTGCAAGAGAAAAACAAGATATAAATCAGACACATCCTCGTTGCTGTAAGAATAGATTGATGTGCGAGCGCACGCACACAAACAAATCACCAACTTTGGATTTTAAAAAAATTACAGACACCCTAGTTTTTTTGTTTTTTTACAATATCACATGATCAGTTACTCTGGTCAGTATTCATACATTGTCAACGTGCAATAAGTGTTACCACCAATCTATCAACAAAGCCAAACAGTGATTACACGCACAGGCCATATTATTCCCCTTGTGCATACAATCCAGGAACTGTAAACAGTACCTGGCAGTGCATGCACAAGAAGATTAATGAGAAATTATCACCAATGACATGTTCTTTTTCCTCCTCCTCATTCCTCCCTCCATCCAACGTATATATAAAAGCATACAAATTTAAAACTGAATTAATCAATTATGCATCATCCATGCAATAGTAGGTCAACTTGATTATTGATAATGACTTACAGCAGACAATACCACCAGTTAAAGATGAACGTTATTACCAGTAAACTGATAAAACAGACATCACCAATCACATGTTCTCCAACCCCCACCCCTTTCCAGTCTCCGTCTCCAAATCCCCCTCCTCCTTCCATAAAACACACACACACACACACAGAGGAACTGTATGTTTGATGAGCAATTTACTTCTCAATAATACAACTAGGAACTGATTTGGGCTTTTTAAATGAAACAAATTCTTTACTGTTCATCCTGCTTTCAGTGTTAATGTCTTTTTTCCCCCCTTCTTTTTGTAATCGTCTTTCTTCTGCAGCTTATATATTCCTTCTGGTGGTACAGTCTGTTGCGCAGTTTTCTCTTGAAAGCCTGCTTTTTTGTAAATCACTGGCTTGACCACCTCTTCTGAGGGGCGGATCAGTTACCCGGAGGGGTTGGGGGGGGACGTTCCAACTTTTTGTTTGGGTTATTTGACCTGATGCAAAAAGACCTCCTGACTAGTCCTTACTGCCAGTGGCCGAAAAAATCAGTCAACAGCAAGAGGAGTACGACTCTCACCTCTCGCCAAAATAACAAACAACAGGGACCAGGGTGACCCTGGGAAATAAACCGGAACTTTGTTATAGCATCGCCGGTAAAGAATTTCTCGCCCCCCCCCCCCCCCCCCCCCCCACCCGCCCCTGCTTGCTGCTGTTCCTGCCACATCAGTGTTGGTTTCTCCACTGGACTCCTCTGCACACATAAAAGCGACCATGCATTCAATCATTTTATGACATCCTGATAAACCACCACACCTTTACTGAAATCAGCAACTCAAAACAATCAATTCCTATTTTATGTGACTGACTTACACACACATGCGCACGCAAACACACACATACACCAAGACAAAACAAAACATAGGTCATAGAAAAATCATAAGAATGTAAATTCTGCATGTCCAACGAAATTTAATAAAAACAGTTTTTAACCCTTTGTGTGTCAGTAGTGGTTTTAGTTGCGATGATTCCTACAGGAATCAGCGCAACTAAAACCGCTACTGACACGCAAAGGGTTAAGATTACAGTTCTGAAAACAACTCTCATCTCTTATGCTGTTGTTGTTCTTTGTTTGTTTTTGTTCTGTTGGGAGGTAAACGTTGCATATTATATTAACAATTTATTTATCTATGTAAATTACCTGGCTGAAGTGACACGTGTAGCAGCATGCCTCTTCCTGGGTGGCTGTCTCTTTGCCGTCACTTTTAGGGGTGGGTTGGGCATGGAAAACAAAGTTGGCACAGCATCCCACAACAACCTGTGCCTTTCCATGACACATGTAAACTGGCTGTCTTCAAAATGGACACTACATAACCTGTAGGCCCGTGAATGCAGCTCTGCAGGCGACAGTCTCAACAAATCTTCCCTTCAAGTGTTTTGCACTTATTTTTTACATCTGTTTGGAAAATAACAAACACTGAATGAAATTGAAGTACTAAAACATCACCTAAATGCTTTAATCTGTAGTCCTAGTTCGTGGGAACAGTTCAGGCTGCAATGTTTCCCCCCTCTAAAGTTATATTAGCTCTGCACAAGCGGCACAAATGATTAGATCTATCTTGTGTTAATCCAACATTAGTGGAGAGGAGAACTATTCTATGTACAGATGAATCACTTCTACATTCAAAAGAAAATACTAAGGACATATAATTTCTTTGGATCTAAATGTTAGTTAGACCACTTTTCAACTGATAACATTTCTTGGAATCCGTGGAGATCTAGGGTCTAACTGCAGTCAGACCAGTTTTCCATTTCAGACCAAAAAGGTGACTGCCAAGCGTGTCAAATGCAGAGAAGAACCGAACAGAGAAATTCCCAGAGTCAAACCCAAAGATAATTTAAATTATTTTTAACGGCTATCCACTATCCATTCACATATCACTCCTGTACCTTCGTCACATATGAGACCTACGTTTGCATATTGCCCGGTGCCCCTATCTCAAAATCGATTTTTTTCTCTCAGATAAACTACTCATCCTGTATGCCATTCAATTATTTTCTAGTCGTAAGTGTATGCAAAAATAAGAGCTAAAAGTGATTAGCTTACCTTTTTTCTTCCTTGGGAAAGCGGAAGAATGATATGCCAATACAACTTCGCTTGTTGCGTTTGAGAAAGAAATTGTTCTGTGAGTCTCCCCCATGCTGCGCTTTGCTCGGCCAGCCCATCACAGGACATTCATAAGAGAAATAACTCTCAAAACACGTCCTCACACTATAGACCTGAGTGCGTTGTCTTATAATGTACAGTCTTTGGTCTAACCCACTGTGCTTCCCAACGACCAATCATTTTCAAAAACAGGGTTCTATGTAAACCTTAATCAAGTCCTAGAGGCTCATGTGCATGACCGATCCACATGATTAACGACCTTTGTGACCTTGACCTTCCAACAGGTCACTGAAATAAGCAAGTGTTCTAACATAAGGAAAGGGTTAGCATTTGTACCCCAATAAACATGTTTTATCAAAATTTACGCATTTTTTACTTTTGTCTACCTCCCATGACCTTTGACCTTTTTGAGTACAAAAAGTTAACCGTTTAGGGCTTAACGTCTTTTATAATAAATAATTACGGTATTTATAATGCGCTTATCTTATAATAATTATAACTCTAAGCGCGCACTCACAACTCGCACACGCATGCGCACGCTTTAGACAATGACTCACGTACCATTTTTCACACCATTTGCTGATCGCTTTTGTCCACCACGAAGGTGATTTCAAAGACGGGGCACCGAGTAGGGTCTGAACAAATTTTGACCCCAGCTGGTTTTGAACCCAGGACCTTTTGGACATGAGTTAAAAGCTCTACCACCGAGCCACCCAGCTCCCCCCTTTTGAGTACAGGTAGTGAACCAAATTAGTATGCATAGAAAGATCTTATCATCAGCTACCTTTCTGCCAAATTTGGTTGAAACGTTTTGCAAAAATCCTGATAAGAGCTAAAATTCCACACGCACAAAAATATAAAATTTTCACACCATTTGCTGATCGCTTGTGACCCTTTACCTTTCCAAGAGGTCACCCAAGTTAGCATGCATAGGAAGGTGTTAGCATCAGGTATCTGTGTACAAGGTTCAGGATAGAAGTTGTAAAAAAAATTTGAGGAAAAAAACAAATTTTGTCTGGAAATGGCTATTAGTATTTGTAACCTATTTCCTGATTTTTTTGTAACCCTTGAACTTTCTGAGGGGTCATCCAAATTAGTATGCATAGGAAGGTCTTACAGTATCAGGTATCTCTGTATCAAGTTTGGGATTGAAGTTGTGAATAATATTTGAGACAAAAAAATCTTTTGTAAAAATATGGCTATTTTGACCTATTTCCTGTGCTCGTGACTCTTGACCTTTCCGATGGGTCAACTAAATTAGTATGATTAGAAAGGCCTTACCATCAGGTATCTTTGTACCAACTTTGGGTTTGAAGTTGTGAATAATATTTGAGAAAAACTGAATTTTGTCAAAATATGGCAATGTTTCACCTATTTCCTGATCCACTGTAACACCTTGAAGGGAGGTCACTCAAATTGGTATGTTTAGAAAGGTCTTGCCACAAAGTATGGGCCAAGTTTGAAGACTTTGGCTTGAATAGTCCCCAAGAAAATGCCAACGTTAAAGTTTACCACGAACGACAGACAGACAACCACTCACCCAGAACATACTTTTGCTTCGCACGTGAGCCAAAAAGGTGTAGCCCTCCCTCATCCACCACTACCATCTTCTCCCTCTTACCAGTCAGTGTGTGTATGGAACCTGCGCAGGGGGTGTGTCCGTCACTTGTGGAGAAGTGTGTACTGATAGTGATACCCTCGAGAGTACGCCTGTTGAGCTCTAGTACCGGTTGAAAACAATGGATAGCCTAGGCCATAGGTGATGCAGATTGGACTAAGGTGTGAAAGCTAACAAGCGGTCATTCAGGTGTATTAGCTATTGCGTAAAGGAGTTCACAGGTACTTCTGCGTGCAGTGTTACACAGAGGGTGGCATTGTCTCAGTCCCTGGGATGGTTGTTCAGATGAAAATATGAAAAATTGTTCTGTTGGGGAAACAAAAGCATCCTCGTGTAAATCAGGAATCTCATGTTAAGCATTTCATGTTAAGCATGATATTATGTCTGCTGGACATACACCGATGGATCAGCCACAGATGCAGTTCAGGATGGAGGGGCTGGGGTGTACATTCAGTACCCAAACGGAAAATGGCAGGCAGAGGCAGTACCAACAGGCCTTCACTGCACAAATTACAGAGCTGAGGTGGAAGCCCTAGTCCGCGCAGCTAACACCCTTAGTGGCACTGCAGACCCTGATGCCCAGACTGTCTTCCTTACTGATGCCATGTCTGTCCTTGAGGCAGCAACAGCAAGCAAACTGCCACGTCTACAAGAGGCACTGCAAAACATCAAGTGCACCAGACTGGTGCTGCAGTGGATCCCTTCACACTGTGGCATCTACGGCAATGAAGAAGCTGACAGAATGGCAAAAGTGGGCGCAGAGAAAGAACAAGATGAAAATGGAGTCAGCTTCACAGAGATGAAGACCATCATTAAGTCTGTGTACAGACCACCACAACGGCCCCTAGACAGTTACCATCAGCTGTCCAGACAAGAGCAGGTGACCATCTTTCGTCTGAGGACCGGGCACAACCGACTCAATTTCCACCTGCACAGACGCTTCCACCTCGTGCCATCTCCCCTGTGCCCTTGTGGAGAAGGACAGCAGACCGCAGAGCACATCCTCCAGGACTGTGGGAACCACCAGCCGCTGAGGGAGGAGATATGGCCGAAGCCCGCCACTCTACAAGAGAAACTGTACGGGCCTGTGGAGGCGCTACAGAAGACCACAGATTTCATTTTGAGAGCCAAACTCCAAGTGTGACGGCGTTCGAGAAGAAGAAGAAGATGTCTGCTGGAAATTCAAAAATGTCTCGTGTTAACCAGAAACTTGTGTAAAGGGTGCTCGTGTTAACTTGACTCCATTGTAATTAACAATTCCCTGAAGATGTCAACTTTGCTTAAGTTGGCATGCAGGCATGAATCCACCAAGTGACAATGCGCACTGCTTTCAGTGGGACACCCATTTAGACCGAGTGTAATTTGTAAATCTACCCAACAATGACATATGAGTGGAATAGAGGAAGCACAAATATGGCCTGGGTGTATAGTTATGCCTTGATAGTTTTGTATGGATAGATTTTCGCTGGGTAGAAAATTACATTATATATAGTGAAGTAGACCCCTTCATCACTACTAACCAATTAAAATACATTTAACCTTAAACATAAATCATTACTAAGAAAAGAAAAACAATCGGTTTATTTTTTTAATGAGATGTGAGCTTGTTAATTTACATGGCCCAAATAAAATGTACCTGTATTTTTTGTTTAATGATGATCTTTTCATGTCGTTCCCTCTCCTCTTTCAGTTCCTCTTTTTTAGCAGAGCGCTGGTACTCTGCCAACAATGTTGCTGCTGCGATTGAGAAAATGACAAACTCTCCCAGCATCTCTGCCCCCAGTTCAATGGCCATGGCCTCACTAAGTTTTTCCACATGTTGAGCTTTACCAAGTCCCATCAGTCGCAATCGAAAGTTCACCTCCAGCCAATGATAAACTATGGAAGAAATTAAAGAAGTATTAATACTATTATGCAGATCTGACAACACCATCGAAATTACTAGATAATGCTTGCCGTGTGTATTTTGAGACTATTTTGTTTTAAAGTTTATAATTAAACTCTTACTAAAAATAAAAAAGTATAAAATGCTTGCTTCGATGACAAAACGTGGACACAAATATGGATTGGTAAAACAACTGGTCCTCGCGCTGGGACCATACAGCGTTGAGGCGCGTCCCCTGGGTGGTGGATAGGGGGTCCCTCGTGAGAGGGGTGCACCGAATGAAATAAGGTGCTGTGAACCAACATGGTCTAAGGGAAGGTGACCCCGACAGAAAACCCCTGGTCCTCCTAGTAAGGGGGTTGGGCGTGGGGGTAGCTTCCCCACCCTGCAAAAAAGGAAATAGCTACAAAAACGCCGACGAAAAGACTAACAGTAATTCCTTTCCTGGAGGAGGAAGGTTCTTCTTCTAGAAGACTTATGACGTCCTGTGGTGAAAGCCGGAAGTCTTCGGAAGCCACAGGACCGAGCCGCCTCTCTCTATCCAGGGATACAACCATGGGCACATGGAACGTCAAGACCATGTACCAGAGCGGCAAGGCCGCCCAGATAGCAGCGGAAATGCAAAAGTACAACCTTTCCCTGCTAGGCATCAGTGAAGCCAGATGGACGCAGTCTGGCCAGAAAAGGCTGTTAAGTGGGGAGATGGTTCTGTATTCAGGTCATGAAGAGGAGAATGCCCCCCATACAGAAGGAGTAGCACTCATGCTGTCACCAGTGGCACAGAGAGCGCTGATGGGCTGGGAACCTCTTGGGCCAAGAATTATAACAGCAGCCTTTAGAACCAAGAAAAAGCTCAAGCTGAACGTCATCCAGTGTTATGCGCCCACCAATGACAGTGACGAGGAAGAGAAACAAGAGTTCTACGACCGACTCCAGAGTGCCGTGGACAAATGTGCGGAGCAAGACATCACCATCGTCATGAGCGATTTTAATGCCAAAATAGGGGAGGACAACACCGGATACGAAGAGGTGATGGGGAGACAGGGACTAGGCTCGGAGATGAGTGAGAACGGGGAGAGGTTTGTAGACTTTTGTGCTCTAAACCGACTTGTCATTGGAGGCAGCATCTTCCCACACAGAAGAATACACAAAGCAACTTGGGTCTCACCTGACCATACAACAGAGAACCAAATAGACCATATCTGCATTAGCAAGAAATTTAGAAGATCCCTTCAAGATGTTCGAGTGAGGAGGGGAGCAGATGTCGCCTCAGACCATCATCTGCTTACCTTAAGAATGAAGCTCAAGCTAAAGAAAAGCCGCACAGAGACAACAAGAAGACAGCGCTATAATGTAGGCCTCCTGAGAGAAACTGGAGTTAGAGAAGAGTTCAAACTGGTGCTGTCCAACCGGTTTCAAGCGCTACAGGAGCTAGTAAATGAAGAGGAGGCGGTCACCACAGAGCAGCAGTGGAAGGCAGTTAGAGAGGCGCTGAACTCAACCTGCAAAGACACTGTAGGGTTCAGGAAACACCACCACAAGGACTGGCTGTCGGCACAGACCTTGAAGAAGATAGAAGCGAGGAAGCAGAAGAAAGCAGCGGTCAACAACAGTCGCACGAGAGCAGCCAAAGTAAGGGCACAGGGGGAATACTCTGAAGCCAACCGCGAGGTGAAGAGGAGTATCAGGGCAGACAAGAGGGCCTACACAGACAGCCTGGCAGCAGAGGCAGAAAAGGCAGCAGGCAGCGGCAACATGAAACAGCTCTACGACATTACCAGAAGATTGTCGGGTAAGTATGGCCATACAGAAAGACCAGTAAAAGACAAAGAAGGCAAGCCTATTGCAGACAGAGCAGACCAACTCGACAGATGGGCCGAGTATTTTGAAGAGTTACTGAACAGACCTAGCCCACCCGACCCCCCCCCCCCCGACATCCAGCCGGCAGAGACCGACCTACCCATCAGCTGTGACAGACCCAGCCGGGAAGAGATCAGAAAAGCAGTGGCATTTTTGAAGAATGGCAAAGCAGCAGGGCCAGATGGCATCCCAGCGGAGTCTCTGAAAGCAGACCTAGAGACAACAGTTGAGATGCTGTACCCACTGTTTGGAAAGATCTGGGAAGAGGAGGTGATGCCAGCTGACTGGAAGGAGGGGTACCTAATCAAGCTTCCCAAGAAAGGCGACCACAGCAAGTGTTCCAACTACAGAGGAATCACCTTGCTGTCAGTACCAGGAAAGGTCTTCAACAGGATCATCCTAGAGAGAATGAAGAGCTCCGTTGACCCCCAGCTGAGAGACCAGCAAGCAGGATTCAGGAAGAACCGATCATGTACAGACCAGATCACCACTCTCCGCATCATCGTGGAACAGTCTCTGGAGTGGAGCTCCCCGCTGTACGTCAACTTTGTGGATTATGAGAAAGCATTTGACAGTGTGGACCGAGAGACTCTGTGGAAACTCCTACGACACTACGGTGTACCCACAAAGCTCGTCCGCCTGATCAAGAGCAGCTATGATGGCATGACATGTCGCGCGATCCACGAAGGGCAGTTCACCAGAGAGCTCCAGGTCAGAACTGGTGTCAGGCAGGGGTGTCTGCTGTCTCCGTTCCTCTTCCTACTGGCCATAGACTGGGTCATGAAGATGACCACAGAGCACAGACGAAGTGGAATACAGTGGACACTGTGGACACAGCTTGACGACCTCGATTTTGCAGACGACTTGGCATTACTGTCCCACACTCATCAACAAATGCAGGACAAGACCATGAGGCTTGCTGACATCTCGTCCCAAGTGGGCCTCACCATTCACAAACAGAAAACAAAGACAATGAGGCTGAACGCAACCAGGGAAGAACCAGTCTTGCTTGCTGGCACCCCGTTGGAGGAGGTGGAGTCCTTCACCTATCTCGGGAGCATCATAGACAAAAAAGGCGGCACTGATGCAGATGTCAGAGCACGAATCGGTAAAGCCAGAGCAGCCTTTCTCCAGTTGAAAAAAGTGTGGAGTTCCAGAGAGCTGTCACAACACACCAAAGTCCGGATTTTCAACTCCAATGTAAAAGCAGTTCTCCTATATGGAGCAGAGACATGGAGATTGACAAAAACCAGTCAACAGAGTACAGACCTTCATGAACAGTTGCCTTAGAAGAATTTTGAAAATCCACTGGCCAGAGAAGATCAGCAACGTCAGACTCTGGGACAGAACAGAGCAGATAACAGCAGAGAATGTAATTGGGCGAAGAAGATGGGGATGGATCGGTCACAGTCTGAGAAAGCCAGCTTCCAGTATCACTAGGCAGGCATTGTCATGGAACCCCCAGGGAAAGAGGAAAAGAGGTAGGCCGAGAAACTCCTGGCGTCGAGACCTCCAAGCAGACATCAAGAGACTGGGAACCAACTGGAGTAGAATCGAAGTTGAAGCACAGGACAGGAGTTGCTGGAGGTCTCTCGTCGACGGCCTATACCCGGGTAGGGGTGACAGGCGTAAGTAAGTAAGTAAAACAACTGGTGCTTTCTGGTGGTTTAGAGCTTAAGTCAGGACAAGAAACCTTTTACTGGAACGAATTGTTTGTAATTCTTTGAGCTGATGAAACCTTCATGACCTTGTGGAATGGAGAAACTCGATGAGTCACGACTTACTCTGTGCTGGTGGCATACAGACATATTTCCTGAAGAAAGGGTTCGACTTGGCTCCCCTTTTGATGGCGTTGGCGAGAGGTTTGCTTATTTGCTTGATGGCTAAATAGCCAAGTTTCACGATTGGGAAGGCTCCAGCCACCATGCTGGCGAGCTTTTTAATTACAGTGACTCCCCTTGTCAGTCGGTCGATGTGTCGTCTGCAACGCTTTTTGCGACCGTGATTTTTTGGTGGTCGTGGTTGTTTTAAAATCATATTATCGTTCAAAGCCACACATGACACATAACACAGGATCTAATTATATTCACCTTTAAAAATACATCTTTTTTTTACTCATTACTGTAGTTAAATTCAATTTATATCCTAATTATGCATAATTTATGGCAGCGTGAGAAATGATGGGAACAATCGTCTGTTGTCCGCTTTATTGACAGCAATCCTTGGTCACACCACACCAGCAGGATCGAACCCAAAAGCTGCAGCGATAACCACTGTTATGAGAATATAGCACCGCAGCAGAATGATAAGTAAGTGCATTTTTTAAACTCTGACTATGATAAATGCCAGATTCTTGATTCAAGTTTGTGCGTAGTATATGTGTGATATGTTTTACTGAGACCGGACGTATAGTTTCGGAGTCTATCTCTATTGAAAAAGGTACAGCATGTATGTTTCCAATTTG
The DNA here is from genome assembly GCA_036245525.1 of Semisulcospira habei. Classification (NCBI taxonomy): domain Eukaryota; kingdom Metazoa; phylum Mollusca; class Gastropoda; family Semisulcospiridae; genus Semisulcospira; species Semisulcospira habei. The sequence continues at coordinate 27,556,307 of BTPG01000004.1, forward strand.
TGCATCTTCTGTAAAATGTACTCCGAGACTCACACCATGATTTTCAATTGTCGCGTGTGTGAGGGGAGGGAGGTGGGGGGGGGGGGGGGGAGAGAGAACAATGAACAATGAACCTTTATTTTCCAACGGTAGAAGTTATTGGTAACAGGACCAGTTTTCAAACTTGCCGTTAAAGAGAGAGAGAGAGGATGGGAGAGAGAGAGACAGAGAGAATAAATGCACCAGAACAAATAAATGAAAAGGCAATTCAGTGTATTACAACACCACTTAAAACAATCAAATGACAGATAAATAAACTTTTTCACAAGGATGAGAGAGATTTTTAAGCTAGGAGCTTAAAATGTGGCTATAGTTATTTCTTTTCCACATTTTCTTACGATTTAACAAGTTTACACACACGCATGCATGCACGCACACACACACACACACACACACACACACACACACACACACATATATATATATATATATATATATATATATATATATATATATATATATATATATATATATATATATATATATATAATATATATATATATATATATATATATATATATATATATATATTATTCTCAAAAGGTGCCATGCTGACATCCCAAAAGTAAACATAGGTCAAAAACAATCTGACAAGATTTTTGGGAGTTTCTTTTCCATTTGGCGGCTCAGTTCTGTTGAGTTTTTGAAAATATTATGAGTGGTTTATGAGAATCTGAGATTTTAAAGCTAGAGGTTAAAATGTGCCTCTTGTGACACCTGATGACAAATTCTTTCATTTTGCCTAAACTATAGGTTAAATTATGCCTATAGTTGATTCAAACCATTCCTCTAGGTAGCCCTCAATGTAAATTGAAATATTCCTGGAAAACGGGAAATAATGACCTAATTATGTGCAAAATGAGAACCCGTTTGTGACAGTCATAGGTAACTCTTTTTTCACTCTGACACATTTGCTTTGACAAAAAGAGCATCATTCCATTCCTCCAGTGAAAAACTTTTAAAATCCCGAAGCTTAACATGAAGACTGTCGGAGAGTGTTCTTTCACCTTTTTAGCCCCAAGTGTGTTGAACTCCTGCCAACTGAATTGCGGAATCTGCCCACATTATCCCAGTTCAAAGTTCAATTAAAGACTTTTCTTTTTTGTCAGACTTTTAATATGTAACTCACTGTTTTCTCTAGCGAACTGCTAACTGCCTTTTATTCTGATTCTGGATCTACTGTGACAGGGAAGTGGATGCAAGATGCTGGGAAGTAATAGGGTGGGTTAAAGTAATGTATAATTGTGCATGTATCCGAGAGAGAAAGCGTGCTGTTGTGCATGTGCAGTGAGTCTAGTGTTTTCCTGGGGAACAGCGCTATACAAGAGTTATGTATTATTATTATTATTATCATGATATTCAGATTATGACTTTGTCTACATAGATAACTTAGTGTAAAAATAAAGATGAAACTCTGAAAACAAAGTCAGCAAACTTGTAAAGTGAAGTTTTTCACATCAGTATGTTACTTGTGACAAAAGATGATGTACGACAAAAGCTGACTCATCACATGTCACAAGTAACATGCAATACTCAACAAACCTGGATCAAACAAAATATTTTGAACTCATTGGAACGGATTCATTGTGCAATACATGTGCTAACACAAATTGACACAAAAGTTTTAGTGTAGATGTGAACAAAAAGATCATGAGCAGAGATATATAGTAATGTCACTCATGACTCATTTAAGCAGTGACAGTAAAGTTATCTTTTGCTTGTCGCAGGAAACACAGCGTGTCTCAACTTAACGAATTTTGGTTTCAAAAAGTATTTCATTTCTCTTTTAGCTGTTATCCAAAGGGCATTAAGTTATTCAGGAGACATGATTACTCACAGTAGCAGAAAAGCTGGTGAGAAATGACAGCAGTAGCACCATCACCACAACCCCGAACACAAGAAGAAGTAAAAAGGCACAATCTGAATTTGCTTTGAATTTTATTTTATGATTAAAAAGGTGGGATTTCTTTTACTGTATGTTCCAACGGTAGGCTGATGAAGACCGCACGATGCAGTCAGAAAGTACTTTGTAAGTAAACCCTGGATCTCACGTCAAAAATGTAAAATAAATTTAAGCAAACAGTGATAACTGTGAAAACAGCCAATTGTCACCAAAGGCAGTATTAACCATACAAAAATATTGTTTTCTTTGAATTGAGCTTCATCAGTGGCCAGCTGCACTAGTGGGCCCTTGACAAAGGCTGCTGGTTCCCAAGCCGTATCTGGACTGGAAATCAAAGTGTACAGCTTCCCATCCTGCTTCATAAAGCTGACATGTACCAGTCCCTGCATGTCATCAGTCGCTTTCAACTATCAAAGCAGACAGAACAAAAATATTTACCAGATATTACAGTAAACCTCTTTTGAGCAGCCATCCTCTAACAGCTGACCCGTCATGAAATACCATCATTCATGTGACTTTACCCACCTGAATGATGGTCTTGAATGACAAGAGACACCATGTGTCTTTTGCAATACTCATGACAGTCCAGATGTTTTTTCAAATCCGGTTCTTTTGGCTAAAAATACAGTCACTCAAAAGAGGTCACACGGAAATTCTTTGAAAATGTAATAAATGTAATGCATGGACGACAGTGTGAAAACTTGAAATTCTTCTTCTTCCTCGAACACTCTTATATGGACAGCCCAGTCTCCTCTGTGAATGCTGCTGTGCGCAGCAGGTCCTCCAGGTCTCCATAGAGCTTGCAGGACACCTCTGTCTCCTCCGGCCAGTGTCTCCGTCTGAGGGTTGTAAACATGGGGCAGGTCTGTAGCACGTGGTCTGGTGTCATGCTACCAGAGTTGCATGGGCACTGGTCCGACTGGCCAATTCCAAACTCGGTGTGGAGATGCCAGTTTAGTTTGACATGTCCAGTGCGTAGCTAGAAGATGACTACCTGCTCAGGTCTGGTCAGTAGGTGATAGCCATCTGTTTTGCTATAGCTGGGGTGTTCTCGCAGCCACTTTGTTTTCTGCTTGTTTTTGATGATAATCTTGTCTTCTGCATAGGATGTTTTGTCTTCTTGGGTTGTTGAAGATCCCTCCTTTGCCAGCCTGTCTGCAGTTTCATTACCTCTCACCTTGCAGTGTGCAGGTATCCACTGTAGTACAACTGTGTGTTGTACAAAGGGAGGCAAGTGCCAAAAACAGATCATTTAGGTCCTTGTCTTTGGGTGTTTTTAGGGCCTGTAGGATGGAGAGGGCATCAGTGAGAAACACGATGAAGTCAGATGTCTCTAGGCAGTTTTCCACTGTGGTTACACCAATTCTCAGGGCTTCTGCTTCTGACCTGTAGTTGGTAGTGTATTTGCCGGTATCGAGAGAGATCTCTGCTTCTCTCCCTCCTGGTACTTGATGTAGATTCCAGCTCCTCGGTCTGTGACAGCGTCAGTTGCAGATCTGTCTGTGTAGACATGGATCCAGACCTCTTGTGGGTAGTGGGTCTGGATGTGCTCCATCATGTAGGATTTGCGTTCTGCGTCACACTCCTGCGTACCCTTCTTATGGATCATTGGTATGCTGTCATAAGTGCTTCCATGGTGGATTCTCAAGGGTTTTGGGGATCTCCTTTGGTATGTGATCTAGGAGATCTGGATTTCTCCGCTCAAGATCCTGGTCTGATGAATGAAGCTAGAACGTTTGAGCCTTCCCTTTGTTGGTGGTGACATTCTCTGTCTTATCGGTTGGTCCTGCAGACGTTTTGAATTTTGCTGCTTGTAACAGGAGCTTAGTGTGAAAACTTGAAATGACTGAAAAAGGTCCATGGATTAACTATGACCCATGATTCATGGCATGCAAGAAAAATGAATTCTGATGAGCCTCTGCGAACACAGGGGCTCATGAGAATTTATGCCTCTTGCAGATGGAACAGGCTGGTTTAAGGACTGTTCTGTCTGAACCACAAAGCTGGAATTCAACTTTCTGGAATTTAGAAAAAGCTGAATCAGTCTACAGGACTAAAGACTGTCACCCATGGTAATGCAAATCAATTCCTTACATGACAGCTGATTATATTCAACCTGTCCAGTATCTCTTAGTGCAGTCTGGCAGCTGACTAACCATTCTCACAAACCAGATAGGTGAGGCTAGCGCTGGCATTGGCTGACTAACCATTGGAAAGCAGGACTAATATTGTACTCTGTAAGTGTTAACCCTGTTCACTGTGATTCTGTTTGTTAGGAACACTTGTCAGGCTCATTTTTAGAATCCTGAAAGATTAATTGACCATTCAGGACCCAAACTAGTCTGGCACTGTTCTTTTCATAGTGAACCTTCGTCCTACACAGTTCATTACAGTGAAATGATTAAGAATTCCTTGCATTGTTTAGTAGCTCATAATGAAAATTTATAAGATCATGGAAGGTATGGCGCCACTCTACAGTACTGCACCTTCCAGGATATTAAGAGTTAAACAAAATCACCCACCTGACAAAGGTAGGTCTTGCCATCAGTCCACTGCACCTTTAGTACTCATCAGTGCTGCTGAAACTGAAAATTTAAGTCAGATGTAATGCTTAAACAGTGTACCTTGTGGGTTAGATGGATTCATAAAAGTGTGTTTCTTGTGACCATGGACACAATTGAAATTTGTGTCTCATGTCAATTTTTTTTCTGTTCATACCATAAGCCATGCAGTACTTGAGTCACCAAAAGCAACGTTCAAGAATTTGAACTCATTACTGCAAGAATCCATTCTGAAAAGAAAAGCAACTACAGCCATTTTGATCTAAGAATGTAATTTTCATGTTTCACATATCAATATTGTGTTACTTGTGACAGAATTTTTATGCATGACCCTGATAACTTTTGCATATGAGCTAGTTTGGAGAAAGACATTGGATGAGTTCGTTAGCCAGCCGCTTTTGTGTCCTTTCAGCTTCTTTAGTAAAAATTAATTCTTTTCAGAAAAAAATTAAAACAGTAAAAAAAAAAATTCACTTTTAGAGAAACTTGACTCAGACAGTGCTGGTGATGTAAAAGAAGCAACTCCGTCACCAGACACTGATACTCTAAATATGACGTAATTCTCTCTCTCTCTCTCTCTCTCTCTCTCTCTCACACACACACACACACACACACACACACACACACACACACACACATGCCCGCATCTCCAAGAGGCATAGATCCTGTCATGTGCCCGGAGGGCACATGAACATCTATGCCTCTTGAGGATGTTTGGAGCGCGCGCATGCACTCACGCACACGCACTAGTACACACAATGACAGCGACGCTCTTTCAGAAGGGCATGCAGGTGTACTTAGTATAGCATGTAGCTAGGTAAAGTCAAGCTGATTTCACACAAATTATAGCAAGACTGAAAGTGTAATGTGAAATTCTAGTTTTGTCACCATTTTCGCAAGTCTTGAAGCGAAAGCACGTTAAATATAAAATTACGTAAAAACAAAAATACGTCATGATAAATGACGTTTCAGACAAACCAATGACACATATGCGCACATCTCGAAGAGGCATAGATCCTCAAGTGCCTGGAGGGCGCATGAACATATATGCCTCTTGAGGATGTTTGCAGCGTGCGCATGCACGCACGCGGCACACGCATACACACACATCGGTGACGCGCTTTCAGAAGCCAGCATGCAGGTGTACTGATAGCTTGTAGCTAGGTAAAGTCAACCAGATTTCACACAAATTATAGCAAGACTGAAATTGTACCGTGAAATTCTAGTAAGTTTTGTCACCATTCAGTTTCCCAAGTCTTGAAGCGAAAGCGGATCTCGTATCACGTTAAATCTAAAATTACGTAAAAACTCTTGACAAATGACGTCATTGACAAACCAATGACGCGTATGCGGCACTGCGCGCGCCCCTTCTAGAGTTCACTATGACGCATTGGCACATCTGCGAAGCTTTTTCAGAAGGAGATATTTGAACATCAGAATCAAGTCAAAGACAAAAGGTAGAGACCCTTGACAGCGAAGAGTACAACTCTCATATAGAAGGGACTTTGTGGGTTATGTCCCATCTTGTTTGTCATTCTCACCATCTTTCAAATATCACAAGTAAGTTGAATGCTGACAGTTGCCGGTACAGAGAAGTGACCTACCCAAGTGAAATGTGTTTTTCGCGGCCATTTTACGCTCAATTCCGCCACAAGAAAGAGTAAAATAGATCGTTCATCATCCATTTAGGTATAAAAAACACTTTTATTTTTCTCATCAAACATTTTTACATCGACATTACACACTTGTTTGTTAGATAATCGGTTATATAAAGTAGTTATGGTCTGTTAAGTGAGTAGAGGGTCGTCCGAGGCACCTTTTGAGAGTTAGCCATATATAATGTTATATTATTTTTAGAGATATGTCATTATTTAAGCTGGAGTTGTGCATATGAATTTCAAATACATGTGGGCTTGGTTTGACAAAATACATGTAATCTGTCATTGTAATCAGAGAAAGACAGTTCAAAACGCAAATTGCGTCTTTCTCAAGTGAGCAGTTATGATTGACAGGGGACGAAGAGTGCTGTAGACTGAAATGTTCAAAAGCATCAGTCAACAAAAACATCATCTTGCAAGTATGTTTTGTGAAATATTCTAATCTGGATACTACAATCAGTTTTATCTGTTTCCAGGGTTATTGTGCATGGCATGGCTTCACTGTTGTTGTTTTTTTAAAATTTCTTATTGGTATTGGATGTTTTATGTATAGTTGTATTTTTCTCTCTATCTTTTTTCTTTTTCCTTTTTTGGTTGTTGTTAAGGGAGGGTGTGTGTGTGTGTGTGTGGGGGGGGGGGGGGGGCATTTGGTGGAGTGTGGGGATAATGGTGTGTTTTGAAGTTTAACCCTTATCGATCGGAATACACCAGTGTGAGAAATATGTTTGACCAAAATAGTACAATGGTAGTGCCAGAATAGCTTGGCGCCTCTAGCCGCCAATTCTGGCCCCACCCTTGAACTATATCCATTAGTCTCTATCCTTATCTGTAAGTACTAAAATGTAGCTTGCATATGGCAGTGTACAAATTTGAAGCTTTTAGCCTCAGTATGATAAGGGTTAACTGAATTTTTGTTTCATGCATATCAGTTCGTGTGCCAGTAGTGTCAGCCCTGCATGAGCAGGTGTTACAGATTCAGTCTGTATCGATTGTCATGGCCGATGATAGCGGAGTGGCAAATCAATGTAACAGTAACTTATTGATTATTGTGCAACAGCGCACACATTTTGTTCATTGGAAATTACGCTGACGACTCACAACTACTAGACAAAGACAAACTCGACAACACTCAGACACTACTGACTCGCACGGCTGACTGCTATGAAGACGTGAAAAACTGGATGACAACAAACAAGCTCAAACTGAACGACGACAAAACGGAAGCCATGCTGGTAGGCACTCGCCAGAAACTTTCCAGCTCCCTCCCTCTCTCCACCTTCAACTCGACAGCACCCCCATCTCCCTCTCTGACTCGGTCAAGAACCTTGGCGTTATCCTCGATTCCTCTCTTTCCATGACCAGCTTCGTCTCCGCCACGGCCCAAGCATGTTATTTCCACCTCCGCCGCATCAGTCAGATCAGAAAATACCTCACTACCGAAGCTGCCACCAAACTCGCGGTCTCTCTCATCTTATCTCGCATCGACTACTGCAACTCTCTCCTTTCCGGCCTTCCTCACTCCACCACTCTCACTCTCCAGCGCGTCCAGAACAACGCTGCCCGCCTCGTCCTTAGCCCGAAAGAAAAAATCCGACCACATCACTCCCCTGCTCAAGCTCCTTCACTGGCTTCCAATCCCCCAACGCATCCAATACAAGATTCTGTCTCTCTGCTACAAATCCCTGAACAACTACGCTCCTACCTATCTCTCCAACTTACTTCACCCCTACACTCCTTCCCGCTCCCTCCGCTCCGCCTCCGACCCTCTCCGCCTCCTCATCCCCCGCACCAAACTCTGCACTTTCGGCCCCCGCTCCTTCTCAGTATACGGTCCATCCACCTGGAACTCTCTCCCACTCTCTCTCCGTCAGAAACACTTTCTCTCCTCCTTCCAGTCCGCCCTCAAAACTCATCTCTTTCAACAGTTCTAGCACTACATCACCACACTCCCCACCCCAAGCCGACCGTCGTAATGTATTTTCACTTTTTGTGGTACGTGAGTCATTGTCTAAAGCGTGCGCATGCGTGTGCGAGTTGTGAGTGCGCGCTTAGAGTTATAATTATTATAAGATAAGCGCATAAATACCGTAATTATTATTATTATTAATGTCCAGTGTTTTTTACTGTTGTTTTTTTTTTCGAGAGACCCATGGCGTCACCATCTCTAGAAAATATGCTTCAAGTGTAAAAAGGTTTTTACGATCTCAAGAAAATATGCTTCAAGTGTAAAAACGGAAATCACTTATAGACACAATCTACACGGCCCCTGACAAGGAGAGATGTACAGTTTCTATCATAGAGTGTATACACTCTATGGTTTCTACCAGTCAGCAGCATTGTCTCCCTTGGTGCGCATAACGTGCTGGGTAAGGAAACATGTTAGGAAATTCGTTCCGCTGTACCCATCAAGATGTGAACACATTTTCTTAGGAAGTACTATGACCATACTTTGTCAACAATAAGGTAGATCTGACACGTGTATTCCTCTTCTTCTTTTTTTTTTTTTTTTTTTTTAATTGTTAGCTTCTCAGAGTCCATGTTTGACTTCAGAGCTCATTCCAGCCGCGTGTGTCCGGCTCAGTGCAGCTGGGTGATATCCGCAGTTACTGTGAGCACCGGCAAAAGAAACGCTAACAATTAGTTCAGTTCCGCTGTAGCCGGTCACGTGTCACTGTTTCAGTGGCGCCGTTGTGCGTAGTAAATATACTTTGTTCTCGGTTACTCGTAGTTTGTTGTTGTTGTCAGTTGTGTCTGCATCATATGTTAGGATGATGTTATGAAGAGTGTGTTTTAATCTAGCAGATTAGTTACTGAAGTCTTGAAAATCTCCGCCATATCGACTGATGAAAATTTCAAACGTCGTCAACAGGCTGAGGTCTATGTTATAGACCACAGGTCTATGTTAATACAGGTCTATGTTCCCACACCACTCAATATGTATCGCCACTATGTTCTCACATCTCTCTCTCTCTCTCTCTCTCTCTCTCTCTCTCTCTCTCACTCTCACTCACACTACACACACACACACACACACACACACACACACACACACACACACACACACACACACACAGACACTGACACACGGCACACACACACAAACACACACACACACACACACACACACACACACACACACACACACACACACACACACACACACACATCGGATGTCTCTCTTGCTTTTCTACTCACGGTGAATCGAGGAGTCACAGTGAACCAGTGACGGTGGCACAAACCTTCACTCGCATACATTGCGATTAACACTGACTCATTAGACGAACGACAAATGATCATAAGTTATGCAATCTAAATCTGACAATATGGCAAACTGTTTCTGACTAGTATAGTTCATTAATCAGTTCAGTGACCCTTTCAGTTGGATTTAATTCAGTCGTCAGTGACTGTGAAACGAACTTTACTTCTATGAATAGTGAGTAAGGGCGGATCAATTACCTGGGGGGGGGGGGGGGGGAGGGGCGGTCCAACTTTTTGTTTGTGAGCTTCAACAAGACACAAAAGGCCTCCGCCACGCTAGCCCTTGAGTCCAGGGGTCGAAAAATCAAACAATTGGGGGGGGGGGGGGGGGGGGGAGAGAGAGAAGAGAGAAGGCGCATGTGTGTGGACTCTCACCAGTTGCTAAAATATCAAACGGGGGGGGGGGGGGGGGGTCCAAACACCCCAAGAAGGGACTTTATTATAGCACTGATTTTAAAGAATTTTTTTTTTTTTTTTTTTGGGGAGGGGGGTTTAGGAACCCTTCGGATCCCCCCCCCCCACTCACAGATCCGCCCCGGGGGGGGGGGGGGGGGGGGGGGAGGGGAGAAGGCTCGTGTGTGTCCGAAATAGCTATGGCGGTTAAGCGTCGGAGCAAGAGAGCGAAGGGAATCGCCGGTCGTGGGTTCGATTCCCCGTCCTGGCCCCGGTAGGTGGACTCGCAATCCAGGGAAAAAAGCCGGACGGGCTTGTTCAATAGCATGTCCGTTGAAAGGTCCTGGTAAATCAAAGTGGCACTGTTGTAGTGTGCCTGAATTGATCAGTGTTTAGGTCGTACTCCATAGGCAATAGATTTCCCTGCCTCCCATAACCCGCCCGTCAGGGTCGTCCATTATCACTTCGGTGTCGTGGACGTTAAAGTCCGGACTAACCAACCGGGGGGTTCCAAACACTCCAAAATGAGACTTTGTTATAGCATTTTAAAGAATTTGTATTATTTATTTATTTATTTATTTATTTATTTATTTTTTTTTTTTTGGGGGGGGGGGTTTGCAGCCCCTCGGATCCCCCCCCCCACACACACACACACAGATCCGCCCCGGGGTGGGGGAGGGAAGGGGGATGAGAAGGCGCGTGTGTGTGAAGACTCTCACCCGTTGCCAAAATATCAAACAACAGTGTGGGGAGGAGGGGGGTACAAACAACCCCAAAAGGGACTTTTTATAGCATTTTAAAGAATTTATTTTTTGTTTATTTATTTTTTTAAGGGGGGGGGGCGGTCCGGAACCCCTCGGAATCCTCACCCACCCCCCTCGACATCCGCCCCTGGTGAGTGACGATTATTATCTTCCTGCATTTTTATTTTCTATCGAAACTGAGGAAATAGACTCTTTTTGTTTTACCCCCACCCGGGTCTGCCCTGGGGGACTTGGGTGGGGTTAGGTATTTTTTAGTTCCCAGGGTCACCCTGGTCAGCCCCACAGGGTGGGTTTTTCTCTCTATTCTGGGGCATGTGTTTCTGTCTACCCTTTGTCCATTCACCTGTATTTGCCTTTTTAAAACTCTCCCTACTGTCTGCATTGCCTGTAGCTCTTGATATTGGATGTGTGTTGCTAAATGGTCTTAGCTTTATTTAGGCCCCCCCCCCCACCCGGGTCTGCCCTGGGGGACTTGGGTGGGGTTAGGTACTTTTTAGTTCCCAGGGTCACCCTGGTCAGCCCCACAGGGTGGGTTTTTCCTCTCTATTCTGGGGCATGTGTTTCTGTCTACCCTTTGTCCATTCACCTGTATTTGCCTTTTTAACACTCTCCCTACTGTCTGCACTGCCTGTAGCTCTTGATATTGGATGTGTGTTGCTAAATGGTCTTAGCTTTATTTAGGCCCCATGTGTTAGGTTTATTTAATGTATTTGACCGGCTGGCGACATACATTCAATGTTCTGTTTAGTTGTTTTTTTCACAAGCAGTGCAGGCACGTCCTGAGAAAGCCTTGTTGCTGTCGGGACGTTAAGCAATGTACAATCAAATCAAATCATTTATTTAGGCCCCATGTGTTAGGTTTATTTAACGTATTTGACCGGCTGGCGACATACATTCAATGTTCTGTTTATTTTTTTTTTTTCACAAGCAGTGCAGGCACGTCCTGAGAAGGCCTTGTTGCTGTCAGGACGTTAAGCAATGTACAATCAATCAATCAGTCTTTTTGTTTTAGCGAAGGAGCCAGTATACATAAAAAACGCGAAAATTTCAAACGTTGTTTCCCATACTAAAACATATTAACTGTAAAGAGTTAACGTGTGTGACATGTCACTGGGGCCCCAGCGGACTTCCGTGCAATGTAAGAAGTTATAGTGGGCAACCCAACATTTACGCCGCCAGTGACTTGACTGAGATGCAATGAAACAAGGGATGCACGGTCAGTAGTGGTCGTGGTTGATCAGATGTGGTCCCGGTGGCCCTCACGCGGTGTTGCAGACGGTATATGGTTGAAATGTGAACGTTAAAACGTTAGCAACCTGCCTGGCGTCGACATCACCCTCCAGATGTCCGAGGGCTCGATTACGCTCCTCTGCACTAAGTCGTGGCATGGCTTTTTCTCTTTGATGGCAAGTGAATAACTGATTGTTGAAGCGTGATTTTATCAAGAAAATGTATCTGAGTACTGCCAACCTGTTAAAATCGGTCAGCATGGTGTAGTAGTAGTAGTAGTAGTAGTAGTAGTAGTAGTGTGAGGACAAAATAGGCTGTGAGGCCTTTGTAAATGTCCTTTCTTTCTTTATTTTCTTTATGGGTCTGCTATTCATGCAATTTTCCTATAAATCATTCATCATAGGAATAGAAATCTCTTTAAATTTTGGTAATTCGTCCAGCTGGTTTTTAAAAGAATTTATGTTAGGTGCTTTTTTTTTTTAATGAAACTGGTAACTCATTCCAAACAATGGCAACTCTGTTAGAAAAACAGAACTTTCGCAGGTTAGTGTTGCAGTGCCTTACAAAGATTTTACCTTCAAAGTTTCGGGTTCTGTCACAAACTGGTGCTGCAAAGAAGTCATTCCAATTTAGGTCGTCGATGCCATTATAAATTTTAAAAACTTGTATTAAGTCACCACGTATTCTACGTCCACGTAAGGAGTGTAGTCCAAAGTATTTGAGTCTGTCTAAGTAAGTCATATTTCTACATTCTTTAACCAGCTTTGTTGCTCGTCTCTGTACCCTTTCGAGTGCAACTGATTGTCTCTTTAAACCTGGGTATCATACAGTGTTTGCGTATTCTAAATGTGGTCTGACTAGTGATTTATACAGTTTACTAAAAATATCCTTATCCAAATAATTAAAGGCTCTCTTAATTACTCCAACCATTTTGTTGGATTTATTGATACTGTATTGAATATGGGGGTCAAAGGATAGAGCTTTATCAAAAACAACACCTAAGTCTCTTTCCTCCTCACAAGATACGACCTTTCTAATGTCGCTGTTAACTTTCATCAAGTAATCATGTTCAGGATTGTTCCTTCCAGCATGCAAGACCTTGCATTTCTCTACATTAAAATGCAAGTCCCATGTGTCTGACCACTCTTGCAAGTGATCCAAATCATACTGCAACACGTCTTTATTACTCGATTCATTATAGATTTTAGTATCGTCTGCGAATATTTTGCACATGCTATTAACACAGTCTGGCAAGTCATTTATAAATATCGTAAATAATATAGGTTCTAGGATGCTTCCTTGAGGTATACCGCTCAGCACCTTTATTTTATCTGATTTTGCATTTTCAACTTTTACCACTTGTTCTCTATCACGTAGGAAAATTCTTATCCAATTGGAAATGTTTCCACATACACCATAGGCCTCTAGCTTCTGAAGAAGCCTTTCATGAGGAACAGTGTCAAATGCTTTTCTAAATTCTAAGTATATGATGTCAACCGTTTTTTTTTTTTTGTTGTCAATCAAGGAAGTTATATCATCTATAACCTGTAGTAATTGAGTAACACATGATCGTTTCTTTCTAAAACCATGTTGGCATTCAGTGTACAATTTATTCACAGTAAAATGATTAACGATCTCATCTCGGACTATAGACTCCAAAACTTTACATACTATACACGTTAAACTTACTGGTCTGTAATTTCCTGCATCTGACCTAAAACCTTTTTTTTTTTAAAAATAGCACTTACCTCTGCGGTACGCCAGTCTTGCGGTACAATACCTGACTTAAGGGAAAGTGTAAATAGTGAGCAAAGTGGTTCTGCTAACTCATTACACAACTCTTGTAGAACTATGGGGGGGATGCAGTCTGGACCTTGAGCTTTAGAATGATTTAATTCTTTTAATTTTTTCTTGACAATATCAGGAGTTATTACAATATCAGTTATGGTGCACCCATTCGATTGTGAGCCTCTACCAAGCAATGGAACATTACTCAAATTTTCTTTCACAAATACACTTGACAAAAATGTATTCAAGGTTGCTGCCTTTTCATGATCAGCTACAGCAAGTGTGCCATCTTCTTTTTTAAGTGCATTTATTCCAGAATTATATTTAGTTTGTTCCTGTACATACTTCCAAAATATTTTAGGGTTCATTTTACATTTATTTGCAATATTTCTTTCATGTAATTTTTTATTACGTTTTATTAATTTATTACAATTGTTTCTTAATGTAATATATCTTTGGTAATCCCTACCTTCTTTAGTTTGAAGATATCTTTTATACAACTTCTTCTTCTTTTTAATCATTCTTAAAGCACCCTTATTCATCCAAGATGGTGTGGTTCTTTTATGTGATTTACTCATCACTTTTGGGATGTGCAACTCCATACCTTTCAAAATCGAAGACTTAATTAATGCCCAGAGTTTTTCCACTCCGCGATTTTCAGGTTTACTAGTTGTAAAGTATATATTTGCGATGTGTGCTCTCAGACTACCATAGTCTCCCTTTCCAAGGCTAAAGGAATATTTATTACTCTGCGTCACCTTTACCTTGGGTACATACAGCTGGAAGAGTAAAACATCGTGGTCACTCTTGCCAATGGGCTCTAAACTATGATAATAATAATAATAATTACGGTATTTATAATGCGCTTATCTTATAATAATTATAACTCTAAGCGCGCACTCACAACTCGCACACGCATGCGCACGCTTTAGACAATGACTCACGTACCACAAAAAGTGAAAAAACATTACGACGGTCGGCTTGGGGTGGGGAGTGTGGTTATATAGTGCTAGAACTGTTGAAAGAGGTGAGTTTTGAGGGCGGACTGGAAGGAGGAGAGCGAGTGTTTCTGACGGAGAGAGAGTGGGAGAGTGTTCCAGGTGGATGGGCCGTATACTGAGAAGGAGCGGGGGCCGAAAGTGCAGAGTTTGGTGCGGGGGATGAGGAGGCGGAGAGGGTCGGAGGCGGAGCGGAGGGAGCGGGGAGGAGTGTAGGGGTGAAGTAAGTTGGAGAGATAGGCAGGAGCGTAGTTGTTCAGGGATTTGTAGCAGAGAGACAGAATCTTGCATTGGATGCGTTGGGGGATGGGGAGCCAGTGAAGGAGCTTGAGCAGGGGAGTGATGTGGTCGGATTTATTTCTTTCTGAGGACGAGGCGGGCAGCATTGTTCTGGACGCGCTGGAGAGTGAGAGTGGTGGAGTGAGGAAGGCCGGAAAGGAGAGAGTTGCAGTAGTCGATGCGAGATAAGATGAGAGAGACAGCGAGTTTGGTGGCAGCTTCGGTTGTGAGGTATTTTCTGATCTGACTGATGCGGCGGAGGTGGAAATAACATGCCTGTTGAATGTTGAATATCTGAAGTTAGCAACTCATCATTTACTAATATTAGGTCATCTAATGTTGACCTCTGACCTTGCCTATGTCTTGTTGGATTTTTCACCATCTGAATCAGGAAGACATCCCTTATGCATTCCACAATTTGATTATTTTTCTCACCTGTCCAGGAGCCATCCCATCCTGCATACGAAAAATTAAAATCTCCGAAAATGCAAATTTTGGCATATGTTTGTATCTCCTCGGATCATAAAAGTTGTAATAGTAAATCTGTGTTTTCAGTTGTGGAGCTAGGGCTTCTATACACACAACCAACAAGAATTTTTTCACCAGAAGCACTCACAAAACAGCACCACAAGCTCTCTTCAAACTTACTATTGTTCAATATTTCACATTCTTGAGCATTTAACGTTTTGTTAAAGTAAAGGGCAACTCCTCTCTTAGGGTTTGTGTTAAGAAACATATAATAATTTGGTAACGTGTATTCTGACTCCAGTGGAGTATAGATTTGATTTTTAGCTTTCACTTCAGTAAGACCAATGATGTCAGGCTTTATATCATCAATCCTTTTTAAAAGTTCACTCTTTTTATTTAACAGATAATCGACATTACTGTATAAGACTGTACAAAATTTGGAATCGAAGAAAAAAGACAAGACGAAGAGCAAGAAGAAAGATGACAAGACAAAGAAGAATCTAAAGTTGCTGAAGATGAATATCTAGTATCGCTTTCAGTATATGTACACTTATTTACAATTGAAGATTTTTTTGTGTGGGCTGTCATACTGTCAATTGTCTGCCCCTGCATCACCGGCATGAAGCACCTTAAGGCGTTCATTGTTTTTATTTGACTTTAGAACACTTTTCCCCACACAGTGTTGGCCAACTACGGCACCGGCCTCCGCTGACGTGGCGTGGTTGGGTAGTCTCCTCAGTCACTGAGTGGGCTAGCGAAGGGGTGCGGCCATCTTTGTCCAGGATTAGGACTTGACGTCAGCAGATATGTTGTTCAGTCTTTTTCACTGGTTCGGTTTTTAAGGAGCTGTGCTAACCCAGGTCTTATTATGTTGGATTGGTCCTTAAAAATACTCTTTTGTTATTGGTCCTTTGGATCCCGAGTGTTTGCCATGCTCGGAGACCCGTGTCGCGGGAGAAGAGGATCCACTTTGGCCTTGACTTCTACTTAAACGGGATGCTAGGAGTACCGGCCTAGTCAATCGGTTCTTGTCACGTTGAGCCTAATCCCACTGTTGACATGCAGGTTGATATTCGGCTGAGCACCATGCTATAGCCTCTGCTGCTGATTAGGTGCTTTACGCCAGAATTCCCCTGCATTCAACAATGTGATGGAAGACGGTGGATCAGACGGTTCAATCCGGCTTAACACCCTGAGTATATCTTTCGGGCAGTCTCCATCGTGCGTCGGCTGGAGACCCGCCGACGCACTTTCCCTTGTTGAGCTTGGTGGTAGGCGGGGACCCCCGGGGGATAAATATCTCTACTACTGTAATATGGAAACCACAAAAAATGGCACAAAAGCGACACATAGCCACCGACATTGTATTTGACTGACTCCGACTGTGAGGAAGCGACGCCTCAGGCGTCGGCCGTCTGGCCTCGCTTCCTCATTGTCCATAGCAAAGTGAAAGAGAAGCCTGTTTCCAAGCTGCATCTTTTCCTGGTGGGGGAGACCCTCAGGAACCGTGTTGGCAGGCCTGATGCCCAGCGCGTCAGGTCTGGTGTCTTGCTGGTAGAGTGCCGCACCCGGGCACACTCCAACGGGCTACTGAGGCTCTCTTTCATCGGAGACACTCCAGTGGAGGTCAAACGATGAATTCTTCTAGAGGCGTGATTAAAGATCAAGCATTGGCAGAACTGTCGGAGGATGAACTTGTACGGAACCTTAAGTCGCAGGGGGTGATTTACGTCAGGCCCTTCGCTTCCAAGCGAGGTGGTAGGGAGATCCGTCTCCCTACCATCATCCTGGCGTTTGGCACCGCCACCCCTCCTACTACCATCTGGAGAGCTTATTACTCCTTGAAAGTGAAAAAGTACGTCCCTCTCCCCCTCCGGTGCTTTAAGTGCCCAAAGTATGGCCATGGGCAGAAGACATGCCGCCAGGGAGAGGCTTCATGCGCCCGTTGCACTGGGCCCGGACACTCTGCTGAGTCCTGCACCGCCACCCCCCCCCCCTCCCCCCTGTGCGTGAATTGCCAGGGGGCGCATATGGCTTCGGATAAGAAATGCCCTCGTTGGATATCCGAGTGCAAGATTCAGCAGGTGCGTGTGGAGAAGGGGCTATCCTTTGCTGACGAAAAAAACAAAAAAAAAAAACAAAAAAAAAAACAACAACAACAACCAAAAAATGGTTGAAGGCCCTGGTGCAGCTGAGGCTGCTTCACACAGTAGCACTTCTGTCTTTACTTTCAGTGCTGCGGTGGCAGGCAAGCGCCCCACCAAAGACTTCTCCTGTCAAACCCCAACTTTTTGGTTAGGGGCGGAGCCTCGACTCCTCTCGCCCCTGGAGAGTAACCCTCCTCCAGTGGTGACGAGGAACCAGGAAACGCAGAAGGCGGACACTACCGGTTCGCTAGCGCCGCCTTCTGCTGCCCCTAAGCCTCAGCCCCCACCCAAGCCTATCAGACTGTCTACTACAAAGGCTTCTGGCTCTGGTCAACCTTCTAAGGCCGCTAACTCTAGCGGCAGGAACGCTGCCCAGACCCAGAAGTCTAAGAAAGCTACGGGACCACTGTGCGCACGGGCCCAGAAGGGGGACACTAATGTCCCCAAATATGCTTTATTGGAGGAGCAGATGGAGGGAGTGGACGTTGTCATAGCTGGTGCTGCGGCAGCTCCACTCCCCTCATCTCCGAAGAACCAGAGAAGGTCCGGGATCCGGCCCCCATCTGTTTCTTCGACTCCTTCCAAAGCAAAGGAAAAGGGGTGGGGGGTGGGTGGGTGTGTGTGTGTGTGTGGGGGGGGGGGGGGGTGAATCGCTCCTCTCCCCCACATAAGACCTAATCATCTACTCTCTGCTTCCCCCCACCCGGGTCTGCCCTGGGGGACTTGGGTGGGGTTAGGTACTTTTTAGTTCCCAGGGTCACCCTGGTCAGCCCCACAGGGTGGGTTTCCTTTCTATTCTGGGGCATGTGTTTCTGTCTACCCTTGGTCCATTCACCTGTATTTGTCTTTTTAAAACTCTCCCAACTGTCTGCACTGCCTGTAGCTCTTGATGTTGGATGTGTGTTGCTAGACGGTCTTAGCTTTATTTAGGCCCCATGTTGTAGGTTTATTTAACGTATTTGACCGGCTGGTGACATACATTCAATTTTCTGTTTAGTTTTTTTTTTTTTTCACAAGCAGTGCAGGCACGTCCTGAGAAAGCCTTGTTGCTGTCGGGACGTTAAGCAACGTACAATCAATCAATCAATACTCTCTGCTTCAGTGGAATTGTGGTTATAACGCTAACTTTGAGGAATGACGTCTTTTAGTCAAGTCTCATAACCCCTCAGTAATATCTCTTCAGTTCAGTTCAGGTACCTGTCTTCCGACGGTACTATCGACAAGGAAATCGCAGCTCGCATCAGCAAAGCAAGCAAAGCCCTGGGTCGTCTGCGCACTCGTGTGCTGAACAACAACAACGTCAAGCTCTCCACCAAGATCAAAGTCTACAAGGCAGTAGTCCTCCCCAGTCTCCTCTACGGCTGTGAGTCATGGACGCTGAACAGAAAGCACCTCAAGCAGCTTGAACGTTTCCACATGAGATCACTGCGCTCACTCATGGGCATCAAATGACAAGACAATATGACAAACCTGGAAGTCCTGGACAATGCTGGCCTAGAGAGTGTTGAAGCCTTGATCTTAAAGACACAACTTCCCTGGACATCATAAGCATGGATGATTCTCGCATGCCACGCCAACTCCTGTATGGCGCACTCTCAAAAGGCCATAGGAAGCAAGGACGGCCAAAGAAACGCTTCAAAGACTGCATAAAAGACAGCCTCAAGTACTGCGTCTTCCCGGTAAAGGAACTTGAAGCGCAAGCGCAAGACAGATCTGGCTGGCGTGCCGCCACCAGGAAAGGCTGCACGCTCTTTGAACGCAATCGGCGCGAAAAAATCACCAGGGCCAGAGCTCGCAGAAAGACAGCGTCGACTTTCCCCACAGCTACGTTCCAGTGCCCCCATAGCCCTCGCAGGTGTAGCTCCATGATTGGCTTGGCCAGCCACACCCGCACCCACAAATAGAAGTCATGCACAATGACGACATCATCGGCTTTCGATGGTCTGCCTATGAATATCTCTTCAGGAGACTTACCTGAAGACTTCTGACCCTGTGTCTTTTAATGGTTTTAACGCTATCCATAAAGGCTCTGATTCGGAGAGGCGCTCGGGCTCTTCTCATTAGTAGCCAAATTTTATGTAGCCCCGTTAGCATCGACAGCTGTCTTCAGGCTGTCGCAGCTCGGGTTACCTTAAAGAAGACCGTAACCATATGCAGTGTTTACCTGCCACCAACCGTGCGGGTCTGTAGTAATGATATTTTTAACTTAATAGATCAGCTACTCCCTCCCTTTATTCTCATGCGAGATTTTAATGGTCACGCTCACCTGAGGGGTAGTGACCACTATGATGGCAGAGGTCAGATGCTAGAAGATGTTTTTCTCAACTTAACTTATGTGTCTTCAACGATGGCTCACCTACCTTTTCTAACCCAGGTTCAGGATCTAGTTCTGTTCTAGATCTCACTGTGTGTGATCCTTCTCTCATGCTGGACTTTGACTGGAAGGTTCACGACGACCTGTGTGGTAGTGGCCACTTCCCAGTAGTCCTGTCATCGGTCATCTGTGACTGAGGAGGATCCCTCTGTCAGTCTCGTATTACAGATGAGGTGGTCATGTCAGCTGAAGAATCTGTTTCTTGTTTTATATTTTGTTGGACGTAGCAAGTGAAACCATCCCTACAACTTACACATCAGTCGCTCTGAAGCCGAGAGTACCATGGTTCAACGAAGAGTGCCGCAAGGCTCAAAAACGCGCAAATCTGCTCAGCGACGTGTTTTTCGTAATCCGTCGCAAGCGAATATTTTAACCATTAAAAGACAGAGGGCGAAAACCCGTTATATTTTTAAACGTGAACGCCGTGCTTCCTGGAGACATTTCGTCTCATCTTTTTCTTCTAGGACTCCGTCCCAAAAAGTCTGGGAGGCTGTTCGAAGAATTAGGGGCAGGGGTGGCTCGGCTTGTGTCGGCCTTCGTAGAGATGGTGCCAGTTTGGTCACAGATAAAAAGGCTCTGGCCAGCTTGCTTGCCTCCACCATTACCCATAATTCTTCAGCAGAGCATTATTCACTTTTCTTCCAGAGAGAGAAGGTGAAGCGAGAGTCTCGTATTTGTGATTTGAAATCAGAAGGCTCAGAAGAATATAATACCCCTTTTATATTATCAGAATTTTAGCAAGCTCTGCAGAAATGTAATGACTCTGCTGCATCCACTATCAGCTCCTAACGCATCTGCCCGAGAAGCCACTCCTCGTACTTCTCAAGGCCTTTAATTGTATCTGGCTAACTTGCCATTTTCCGCCATCTTGGCGCCAGGCTGTGGTTGTGCCGATCCCCAAGCGGGGTAAGGACCCTTCCGACCCGGGCAACTATCGGCCAATCGCTTTTAAATCATGTTTATGTAAAGCTATGGAACGCCTGGTCAACGCCCGCCTATTGTGGCATCTTGAGTCACAGGGTCTTCTTCTTCTTCTTCTCGAACGCCGTCACACTTGGAGTTTGGCTCTCAAAATAAAATCTGTGGTCTTCTGTAGTACCTCCACAGGCCCGTACAGTTTCTCTTGTAGAGTGGCGGGCTTCTGCCATATCTCTTCCCTCAGCAGCTGATGGTTCCCACAGTCATGGAGGATGTGCTCTGTGGTCTGCTCTGCTTCTCCACAGGGGAGATGCAACGAGGTGAATGCGTCTGTGCAGGTGGAAATTGAGTCGGTTGTGCCTCGTCCTCAGACGGAAGATAGTCACCTGCTCTTGTCTGGACAGCTGATGGTAACTGTCTTGGGGCCGTTGTGGTGGTCTGTACACAGACTTAATGATGGTCTTCATCTCTGAGAAGCTGACTCCATTTTCGTCTTGTTCTTTCTCTGCACCCACTTTTGCCATTCTGTCAGCTTCTTCATTGCCGTAGATGCCACAGTGTGAAGCGATCCACTGCAGCACCAGTCACAGGGTCTCATCACAGACCTCCAATTTTCTTCGATCTTGAGAAGGCATATGACACTACTTGGAAGTATGTTATAATGTCTGACTTGTTAGACATGGGTTTTAAAGGGCACCTGCCCGTTTTTATTCAAAATCTTTTGTCTAACCGGTCATTCCATGTCCGTGTGGGCTCCACCCTCTCCGACTCCTTTGAACAGAAGATGGGTGCCCCGCAGGGCAGCATTCTATCTCCTGTTTTATTTAGTATTAAAATTAATAACATTGTAAAGGCCGTCAAGGATGATTATGAATGCTCTTTGTTTCTTGACGACTTTGCTTTGTGTGCACGAGGTCGACGACTTGCGTCCCTTGAGAGGCGCTTGCATCTGTGCGTTGATCGCTTCCAGAGGTGGGTGTCTCTCAACGGATTCAAGTTCTCGCCCTTCAAGACATTCTGTGTGCCTTTTACTAACCAGACGACATTTTTTTTTCCAGAACCTATCCTGAGCATTGCTGGAGTGCCAATTAAGGTGACCGAGGAGGCAAAATTTCTGGGAGTCATCTTTGACAAAGGACTGGCCTTCCGCAACCATATTAATTACCTTAGAACCTCTTGTCAGAAGGCTCTCGACGTTCTTCCTGTCGTTGGTCGTACTGACTGGGGTGCAGACCGCATTGTCTTACTTCGACTGTACCGGACCCTTGTTTGGTCCAAACTGGATTACGGCTTTGTGGTATGACTCGGCTTCCAAGTCTGTTCTACAGCGTCTGAACACAATTCACCATCAAGGTCTGCGGATATGCCTGGTGGCCTTCAGGACGTCTCCAGTTCCTAGTCTGTATGCCTAGGCAGCGGAGCCTTCTCTCCGCCTCATGCTCAGCTACGTTCTGAAACTGAAGACCCATCCAGACAATCCTGCCTATGATTGTGTTTTTAAGCCGCCGTTTGCAGAGATTTACGATTCCCATCCGGGAGCTGTCCGTCCACTTTCATTCCGTGTCCGACCTCATCTGCAGGCGGCCGGAGTGGACCTGGACAAAGTTTCGGAATCTCTGCAACACATCACTCCACCCTGGCTATTACCAGTTTCTGACATCTTGCTGGACTTGGCCGCCCACAAGAAGGACTCTACTTCACCAGCCATATACCAACAGAGCCTAAATGAACTCCTTTCAAGTTTTCCTGGCTATTGTCGTATTTATACGTATGGGTCAAAGTCTGAGGATGGGAGAGTGGCTGTGGCCGCAGTGTCCTCTCGCCATCCTAGACGCCCATTTAAGCACCGCCTCCCAGATCATTCATCTGTATTTAGTGCAGAACTGCAGGCGGTTCTGCTGGCACTCAAGCATGCTTATCGGTCTAGGTAAAGGAACTTCCTGATTCTGTCTAACTCTCTTTCTGCCCTGCAGGCCCTTCAGGGCGCAGGAACAGACCACCCACTGCTGGTGCAGATTAGAGAGCTCTACGCAGACTTGATGAAGGAATATAAGACATCATTTTAATTTGGGTCCCAGGACATGTGGGCATCGAAGGCAACAGGATCGCAGATTCTGCTGCCAAAGATGCCTGCAACGACCCTTTCCCTGACGCACAGACTGTTCATATTGATTTTAAACCTGTGATTAGTGCGTACATAGCCCGTGAGTGGCAGTCCGAGTGGGACAAAGAAGATGCTAACAAGCTGCATGAAGCTCTTCCTAAGGTGTCCGACATGAGTCTACCTTACCACTGCGGCAGTCGCCGTGAGGAGACTGTCCATGCTCGGCTCCACATCGGGCACACGTATGTTATGCACTCTTATTTATTAAAACAGGAGGAGCGTCCATGGTGTTATGCCTGCGACGAGCATTATTCTGTTAAACACTTTTTGCTGTCTTGTGCCGTGAATGGTTTATATCTTGTGTCAATTCAGTAGATCGGCACAAGACAGCAAAAAGTGTTTTTAACAGAACACTGCTCGTCGCAGACATAACACCATGGACGCTCCTCCTGTTTTAGTAAATAAGACTGAGTGCGTAACATACGTGTGCCCGATGTGGAGCCGAGCAAGGACAGTATCCTATCCCCGCCCCCTTCCCCCGTCACCTCTCTGTACTAAGCCGTCCGTCGTCATTGCCGTTTTTTATCTGCTTTTTGTCATGAACACCGCCAGCACCCTCTTTTCGTCATGTAACTAATTTGCTAGTGCGCGAACTCAATTGTAACATTTTGGGCCTGCCAACTTAGTAATTTTGTTTTTGTTCAGTACGAGGTTGTGCCAAAGCATGACTGATGCCCAGGCTGTCAGTGGTCCCGCACCATGTCAAAACTGAGGACATAAGCCCATCGTCCTTAACGGCGTCTATGCTTTTGTATTTTAAAGTAAATCACGCGTAAATTTGAAGACACATTTCAGCACTCTTTGTGTTTGGTATGCTTTGTCGACACACCTAATGAACTTAACAGTAATTGGGATACGCAGGAAAAGCACGCGCGTAAGTAATCGCACTTATTTATTCTACGTAGCTGTTATCGTATCAATCCATTTTTAGCTGTTTTTCGTACTGGTATCGCTGTATTTATAGAACGGAGTGGAGTCATTGTCAGGTTACTTGATATGAGTAAAGACGACGTGTGCTGAACTGGATTGTCCTGTGTCTAAATGAACCATAACTAGATCTGTGTCAGTGTAGCGCGTTTCGTAACCATCTGTTACAGAAGAGTATCTTTGAACAGTTACGGCGGTAGTGGGCCGTTAATGTTTCACATTGGCAACACACAAGGCCTCACAGAAAATCCCGCACTCCGGCCTTTGAAGTTCACGTACATGTTGCTAGCCATATTGTCTCGCGAGGCAACACGTTTGCTGTTTTTCTAACATTGAGCGCCTTTCTGGGGAAATTTCTTCCCTTTAATATGATCATTGATGAGAGTTAATCCACAGTGCTACAACAGACGTCTTTCTCTTTCCACAACCCGGGAAAGTAGTCTGTCGAACAGAATGGGAGTAAATCCTCGTACATTTTTACTACGGAGTAAATCTGCGGTGGGGAGTATTTTTATCGGGGGTAAATGTGTGTGTTTGTGTGTGTGTGTGTGTGTGTGTGTGTGTGTGTGTGTGTGTGTGTTTGTGTTTGTGTGTGTGTGTGTGTGTGTGTGTGTGTGTGAGCGTGTGTGTGTGTGTGTTTCAGTAAACAATGAAATAAATGGACGTGTAGTCCTATAAGTTTGAAGTATAACCGTACTGAAGTGACCAGTTGCCTCTAGCACACCGAAAGTCAGCACATGCCCTCACTTCTGATAACCCTGGAGCGTACATTTCATATTTAATCTGCTCCATAGTAGACAAGACCAAGCCTTCATTGTGGGTAAGAAGAAACCATATAAACTGAGGAGGGTTTTGGTCCAGGCTGTTCAGGTCCGCATTTGTTGGTACAGGTTGATTTGTTTTGCTGTGTGAATTTAGTAATTATAGCACGGGAAATGCCTGGTCAATGGACCCTCACAAATACATGCACTTACCCCGTGTAATTTCCCCCGAAAGAGAAGAAGAAAAAACTGATCGGCATACTTGCAGAAGGCATAGATTCGAATGAGCCACTGCAGCGGCCGTAGAATCTATGCCTCTTCAGTGCAAGTTGAGGAGGGGCAGGAGCAGGGGGTCATGAAAGTATATGCCTCTGTACAATTAGGAATCAGTCTACGTCGCAGAGACGCATGAGAATCCAGACGCCATGCAGTGGGAAGGTCTGGCTGAGGGATTTATCAGCTGCAGTCATGGGTCATTTATGTCGTATGTAGAGCCGGCTCTTTTATTAATGGACACCGTTACCTACGTCAATGACTGACCACTGGACAATTACCTGCGTTCTTTCCGTTGGTGTGGGTCTTTCCTAATCACGACATGAACCCGTAGCCAGGCAAACAAGGCAAGCCAGACAAATCCCAAGAATAGAACGTTCTTCAACACTGCTCAGAAGTCTTTCACCATCTTGTGCCGGACCAGTGTGTGCCCAGTGCAAAGACACGTATGCCTATTAGGATTTCACACCAGACCCAGCTTGCTTTCGCCTACACCAGACGACACTTCGATATGATATCGGCACTTGAGAATGGTTTATGTCTTATGTGAAGGTGAGTTTACAATTTTGCAGATGCAGTTTGCTTTTGTGTATATTAGACGGCGTTCACAGAAGAAGAAACAATTTAATGCCAACTAGTGTTGAAGTCCATGAAACTGGAGTTGCTGTTAATCTGCGCTGATAGTATTTGTTGAAGCTTCGCTTTGTATTTCTGAGTCGGTGGAGATTCGACTGATAGAACTAAGACAAAAACTAGATGCCGTGGCCCTGTATGATTTACAAGTGTAATAACTCAAGGCACCAGCTGCATTGCCGTTTAACATACGGTCGAGACAGATAGTGTTACCATAAAGTGTGGAAACAATTACGCGACACGTGTCGTTACGAGGTGTCGCAAAATCCAGAGTCCATTTTTGGTAAAACACTACATGCGATCAGCAGAGTTCTGTAAATGAGTGACTTACAGCTTCGCAAATCTGGATTATCGGTTACATTTCTTTGCTTCGGAACACACAGCAAGGCATTGTGTTATATCAGACATGGTTTTGCAATACACTCGTGTCAGTAAAGTACCACTTACATGCCATAAACTTTAAAATCTGATTTAATCCTCAATGAAAATTAGCGAAAAAGACTTATGCACTGTATTTCTCAAGACTGAGGGCATGCCGTTGCTATCAAAGGTGTGGCAATATTGACGGTGCGTCTTCATACCTTGGGATACACGTTTTGGGAAAAAAGATGAAGCAACATGTATCGGCGTTCAACTGTACTAACCCTCCGTTCTGCAGCGGAATCAAACCACGGCCAGGTGAGTCAGTTAGGTGTCTCTGGTATTACGCTATAATAGCGTAACACTGACCGAAATCCTTAAGTCCTGAACACTTAACCCCTTCACTACAGGCAAACATTACCCTGTAACGAGGCTCATGCAGAACTGACTTTGGATCCTTCAGTCCGGTCAGTGTCATTTATGCACTGAAGCCTCATGTTCGGTTTTAACTTTGACCTCATGCTGCCACTTCAGTGGTATATAATTATGAAGTATCAGACGCCACTGTTCTCTTCCTGAAAACGAAACATTAGCCCGTTCCGTGCCAGCTGACGCGGACTGTGTTTCAGCAATCTTCGTTAAGATATCCTGGGTACATGGATTCAAAGTGGTGTTAGCAAGAGGCATAAATTCTCCTGAGCTCCCCGGAACTGCGGGGGCTCATGAGGATCCACACCTCTTGCAGATGGGTCCCAATGCACAAAAGGCCATCGTGCCAACGTCGGCCCGATGGCCTTTGCGCACTAGGGTGTTTTTCAAAATTTCTCGGGTTAAGATACAACAGGTTATTTATGTTTATTTTCCCTTCAACTAAGACTTTTCTGCCCTTCTTTTCACAATTCGTGTGAGTAGGCACACGCAACAGAAATTATCAACTGACCCCTGGTTCGAGTCGATGAACTCTCCCACGCTATACAGAAGAGAAGAAGAGCCTGCAAAAAAGACTTTCATTTCAGTTCTACCTCAATCGCCGCACGTGCCGTTTGTGGGCGTGGTCTAGAAGTGGGCTCAGATGTGAAACCTGTCAACACATCTTGATAACTGACTCTGCCTGCGTTTCCCCGGTGCTTGCCTGCATCTGGTCACAGTCAAGGGCCCTGTTTCAGAGACTCAGTTTGAGAAATATCAGCCTGAATGATACCAGTAAAAGCTATAGATTCTCATGAGCCCTGAAGCAGAGGGGATAATGAGTATCTATGCCTCTTGCAGATGTGGACTGGTTTCTTGCACAGACTACAATCGTTACTTAGTCCGCATCCACTTCCTCATTTTGAGGAACGATGTCAGTTACAAACACACAAAAATCAAGCTAAAGGCATATATTTTCATATCATAGCCTTTCGTGGTGAGGACTTTTGAATATCTGTACCTCTTGCAGATTTCATAGACTCACTCTTGCAACTTGACAATCCTTATTTTTACCGTGTACGAGATAGTGATTTTCTAGAGACAGTAACAAAGGTTTGGGTATATCAAAATGAAGTCTAGTATGAATAAAAGCAGTGCGTATTCAGAGGATGGAGACATTTTTCTTTACCACATTTTGTTTCCATTTCGGCTGCAGACGACACCAGGACTGTCGCAGCCATGTTCACAGGGGATCAGTAGTTTACACGGCCGGCTTCATTTGGTCCTGTATTCACTAGTAGTATGCACTATATGTCACTGAAAATGATGTTATTTTAGGTTTTAAGTAAAATTTCACACTTAATTATATTAATCTATCTATCTATCTATATCCCGTAGTCTTGCCGACCGTTGGGGCACCACTGATGACTTGGCAACCAGCTCCTTCCATTCCTCTCTGTTCTCTGCCATTCGTAGCGTATCACCCAGCCTCAGTCCTGTCCACTCTGAGATATTGTCCTCCCATCTTTTCCTCTGTCTTCCTCTCCTTTGTCCTCCTTGCACAGTGCCTTGCAGGATTGTTTTGGCAAGCGCTGCTGAACGCGTGACTGACATGTCCATACCACTTCAGTTTGCGTTTTTCTCAAATGGCTAATAGGTCTTCATAGGGCCCGATGGCTTGTCTGATTCTGCTTCCCACTTCCACGTTCGTGATGTGATCTCTGTACGAAATGCCAAGCGGTTCGAAAACATCTCATTTCAGTGGCTTGTATCCTCTTTTCAAGGTCTGCTGTGAGGGTCCATGACTCGCAGGCATACAAAAACACTGAGATGACTAAAGAGCGCATCAGTCTGATCTTGGAGCAGAGTGTGATGTTTCAGTCCTTCCATATGGTCTTTAATCTTGTCAGTGCTGTTGTTGTATGCGCAATCCTGGACAGTATTTCTGGTTTTGATCCCTCATCTGTCACAATGGCTCCTAAGTATTTGAATTTATTAACGGTTTCCAGTTTTGGCTTCCAATCATCAGTTCAGTGCCAATGCCACTGGTGTTATTGGTCATCAGTTTGCACTGATTTCTATCCCATACGCAGTGGCTGTACTGTCCAGCTTTTCTACCAGCTGAGCTAGCCGGCTCCTTCTCTGTTCCTGCAAGGCCATCAATGTCGTCTGCAAAGAGCAAGTTCATGATTGTTCTGCCTCCAATACTGACAGATCCTTCATGATCTTTCAGAGCATCTGTCATGATTCTTTCCAGGAAGATGTTGAAAAGAGTAGGCGAGAGCAAGCAGCCTTGTCTGACTCCGACAGTAGTCCTAAACCAGTTTCCTATTTTGCCGTTGAAGCAGACTGCGCTAGTGGCCTTGTTGTAAAGGTTTGCTATGACTCTGATCAGGTTGGCATTGATGTTGTATAGCTTCATGGTGGACCAAAGGGCTGCATGCCACACCCTGTGAAACGCTTTCTTAAAATCCACAAAGACATGATAGAGGTCTTGCTCGTGCTGAAGGTACCTCTGACATAGAACTCTCAGGTTGAAGATCTGCTCAGTTGTGCTGCGCCCTGATTTGAAGCTTGCTTGTTCCTCAACTATGATTTCCTCTTCCTGTGGCTTCAGCCTGTTCAGTAGGATTTTTAACATGACTTTGCTTGGGTGGCATATTAAACTGATCGTGCGATAATTCTGACATTGACGTAAGTTGCCTTTTTTGGGGAGAGTTTATTATAAGTGATTGGGTTTATGGTGTGGAGCAATCCCCTGACTGCCAGATCTTATTGCAGATTGTTAGTAAAGCTAGCTTTGCCAAGGATCTCACTGGCTGTTTGGGTTACAACAGTGTTCAATGTATCGATCAGTGTGTCCACGTCCGTGTCTTCTGCACCTAGAAGTAGCAGTGGCGCGAATTTTCCTCCTATCTTTGCCTGGATTCCGCTACCTCTGGGTCTTTCAGCTTTTCGAGGTCAAATGTGATTCTGGTGGGACCCTGCTTGTTGACCTTCTTTAGGCGGAGTCGGAAGGTCATCATCACTAAGTCATGGTCGCTTCCAATGTCTGCTCCTGCCCCACCCGGGTCTGCCCTGGGGGACTTGGGTGGGGTTAGGTACTTTTTAGTTCCCAGGGTCACCCTGGTCAGCCCCACAGGGTGAGTTTTCCTCTCTATTCTGGGGCATGTGTTTCTGTCTACCCGAGATCCATTCACCTGTATTTGCCTTTTTAAAACTCTCCCTACTGTCTGCACTGCCTGTAGCTCTTGATATTGGATGTGTGTTGTTAAATGGTCTTAGCTTTATTTAGGCCCCATGTTTTAGGTTTATTTAACGTATTTGACCGGCTGGCGACATACATTCAATGTTCTGTTTAGTTTTTTTTTTTTTCACAAGCAGTGCAGGCACGTCCTGAGAAAGCCTTGTTGCTGTCGGGACGTTAAGCAATGTACAATCAATCAATCCAATGTCTTCTCCTGGAAAAATTCTTGTCTTGGCAATGTTCACACTGGATTGGAAGCGTCTCTTCACCATGATGTAGTCAATTTGGTTATGGTGCTCTCCGTTTGGGCTGTGCCATGTCCACCTTCTGGATGCTTTGTGTGGGCCAAACGTGTTCATCAGCTTTAGATCAATTGAGCTGGCAAATTTAAGTAGCATTAAGCCTCTGTCGTTGGTCTCTGCATTGCAGTAGCTTCAGCATGTGTCTTTCCAGTTCCTAGAATCATCCTCTCCTATTTTGGCATTCCAGCCTCCCTGCACCACAAGAATGTCTTTCTTGGGGGTCTGGTCCAGAACTTCTTGCAGTTGGTCATAGATTGTAATAGTAATTGCTAATTGGTAATAGATTATATTAATAGAAGAAACAATTACGAATAAGCTTGCCTTGAGCTCAAATATCGTTAACAGTGCAGGCATATCCTGAGAAAGTCTTGCTGTCGGGACGTTAAGCAATGTACAGTCAACTCAAATATCGTTACTCAACAATAAGGTATCACAAATCATGTGATCGAAACATGATACAAGATACAAGCGGACTCGTTGGCGTGAATTTCGGTGTGCCGACGAGTTTGTTTGTTTTTTTGTTGTTGTTTTTTTGTTGAACATTAGCTTGTTTCTTTCCCCAAAAAGCAAACGTGTAAAGTTGCTTTGTGCATTTTTACGTCTTGATTAAGGTTTGTCACGTTTATTTCCATTCACTTTACCATCGCTTTGCCCGTTTCATTTTGACACCACAGCATCAGTCATGTCCAAAATAAAGCATTAAGAATGTGTGTACCTTACACGTAATTTGCGGCCTGACCATGAAACGTTTTAGTGCGTCAAAAACTGGAACAAGACAAGGATATGCATAGCACGCTTTCAGATACTCAGCCCCTGATTTAGTAAGTCAACAAAATCAATGTGGGGAAAAGAATTTCAATTATACTATGCAGTGGGCACACATGCCGCTCGATGATATCCGTGCAAACTGTCGGGAATCGTGTACAACGTCCAACTCTACCCTTTTTGCGCCGGCTCATTGAGCTTTCATTACAATGGATCAAACTTTATCCAGAATTCGCCTGCCTTTGAGTACTGTTGGAATGATCTATATAGTTTTGCCGCTCTTTGTGAGGAATGTGATAAACGCATCATCATCTGAATCAGTTTCAGGTATATTTTTTTGCACATAAAGTGACGATAGCTACCATCTTTTCATTCTGTTGCTTTCCCTCTGATATTCCTGTCAAAATCAAAACCGTTTTGAAAGATGTTTGATAGGCTACTTTTGTATCATCTAGCATTTTCTACAAGTGGGTTGGGCAGTTCAAAAATTAAAGAGAAAATTTGTAAATTCGGATTACAGGTCAATTTTGTCAAGTGTTAAGCAGGACCTTCAAGCTTTGCTCTTTGTTTACACAAAGGAAAGATCGACATTAGTTTGAGCAATACTTGTAACTTCCCGTCTTTATTTCTGAGTAGTTCCAAAGGATAGAATTTGTAAATTCGGATTACAGGTCATTTTCGTCAAGTGTTAAGCAGGACCTGCAAGCCTTGCCTCTTTGTTTACACAAAGGAAAAGATCGACATTATTTTGAACAATACTTGTAACTTCCCATCTTTATTTCTGAGTAGTTCCAAAGGATAGTGTGTGATGACCCTGGCCTCCGAACATTCTCTGCAAAAGATACTGCATTTCTCGACAGAGGCTCAGAAGAAACAGAAAGTGGACCTCTCAGAGCAACTATTGAAAATGTTTAGGACAAGTGGCCCCCATAGGACTTGGGTTTCCATGCTTCCAGGACCCAGCGAACACTGTAAATTCACAACTCCGACCCTTATCTACATCAGAATTAGTTATTGGGGTGCTACTATAAAGACCATCTATCGGCGGTACCTACATCAGCGGAATGTTATACTGCCTTTGAGTTGAGACTAGACCGGCCGGCCAAAATTGTGGAAGATAGTAGTAAAACTCGATGTAAATATATCAACAGACTGGGTCAGTGGTCTCGGTTTTACGTGGCACAAATCTCATTACATTTTTTTTTTAATCATACCTCGTAAACAAGCAACACTCAGGCCTGATATTCACATGACATCACACCGAGATATGATGTGTGAACTTATATATGACTATCATGCGTTCATGCATCAACATTTTCAATAGACACTCGCCACTGCGATGTGGAAAATGCTCCTTCAGCTTCATTTTAGCAATCTGGCGCTCAGGTCTCACAATCTGGGCTTAATTCAAAACGGGCTGTAATTTACGGGAAGCCGGTAGATTACAGAACACGTTTAAAAATCAATCGCCACCTCAACAATAATGCATCTGTGAACAAAGTTTGCTGCGCGCACTTCAGTAGACAACGACAAATAACAGCATGAGCCATGCAAGTTGACCGCTTTCGAACGCCTTCAAGGACATCCTCCCGTATGTTACCGAGTTTTAGACAAGCCCGGCACATGAGCATGAGCCAAAGTCCGGTTTGAAAAGGTTTGAAAATATGAAATACTAAATTTATCTACTTCGGAAGCAAAAGATGTTTTTTTCCCCCCTGCTCTTATGCAGATTTCGTCTCGAGACATGGTTTTAATAGTAACTGGAACCGGGACATGCAAATTTTGCGAAAAATGGGGTTTGAGCCCAACAGGTCAAAGATGTAAGTTGTTTTTACGTTTTTTGCACCTGAAACAATTCGTTCTTATTTAACGCTTACACAATGAGTAACTCGATCTTGCTTGTTCCCGTCGTGTAGTCGAAGTGCACATCTCATGTAATTACTTGTATACTGACAACCACAAGCTGTTTCTTGCTTTGTTTGTTGTTTTTCTAGGCCAGCCGGACGGAGGGATGGGTTGTCTATGACAATTTGACAAAAGTGTGTTGTAGTTGGTGTGGGACAAAACAGCCGTTCTCATTTTCTTTCATTTTTATGTCCCGGACACTAAAGCTTGAATCAGTACGGCCAGAAAACTGGTTCTTGTTGCTGTTCTGTGGGTTTATGCCTGTATACGTACGTTACATTCGTGTGAGCCAGTGCCAGTTTTGGTCTTTTGAATGGTAGTTTGTTTGCTTGTTTGCTTTTTGGGTTGTTTGGTTGTTCAGTGTTGATATTGTTGTGTTTTTTTGTGTTTTTAAAAAATTATAATTATTATTATTATTATTATTATTATTATTATTATTATTTTAATTTATTTACTTTTTTAAAAAAATTAATTAATTAATTTATTTATTATTTTTTATTTCTTAATTTTTTTTTTTTTTTTTTTTTTTTGGGGGGGGGGGCGGGGTGGGGGGGGGGGGTGTGTGAGTATGTGTGAGTGCGAGAGACCATTGGTACATCGATTACAACATAGCACCATCACAACATTTTGGACAATATGTAAAAATACACATATCTCTGCAAACATTACGAGCCGGCAACACTGAAAACAGTAACGTTATTTCCTTTGCTTCCATCCACATCTATGAATAGAACTGCGTTTGAGAGAGAGAGAGAGAGAGAGAGAGGCATGGAAAAAAAAAACTGGCTACAGACATCTAGACCCAGACTCATACCGAGGATCAAAATCAGCGTCAAAAATGAGACCAACAAGAGACTTGGAGTTACTGCAGCCTGGGGACTGATGAGGATTTATGCCTCTTACAGACGGAAAGCGTTTTGCATCATGTTGGACCGTGTACGTAGTCGGGGCCCATGCACGCAGTATCGTTTACATTATTTTGCTCGAGAGAGGGGGCAAGTGTCACCCATCACTTTTGACAGCCGGCGCCCCGCCTCCCTAATTTTTAGGATGCATTCTGCTCATTGAGGACTAACTGATTTATGATATTAAAACTTCATAAGCCCCGCTAGCCGGCCCTTGTGTCCAGCATTATCCTAAGACATACTGAGAACATTTTTAAGGGTGACATTGCGAAGTACAGGCCTTTTATTGCAGGTCGCTTTAATTAGGTTTTATTTGCTTTACTTTGACAGCTGCACGTTCGTCCCGGGAAATATAACTACAAGTGTGTGTGTGGGGGGGGGGGGAGAGGGTGGGTGGGCAGAATGTATTTGAAATAGACACGCAGTGAGCAACAGATTCATTTTCGTGCTGTCTCAAACAACACAAAATCATGTTATAGAATACATCTGTATGACTAATGGAACGACAATGTCAGAGGTTTACACAGCGTGTTTGTGTATATATATATATATATATATATATATATATATATATATATATATATATAATTTCATTCAATTCTGAGAATGCTGTGCCATGTAATTCCAGGCTTGTAAGCTTGCATTGTGTCATCAGGACATCAGCTGTCCTTTTTGTGACTGCATCGCTCACTAGTTCTAGTTCTAGAAAGGAGAGGGTAGTGGGAGAGAAGAAATGACAAACCTATCATTTTGAGCCTTCCACTGAACACATAAAGCAGTAGGGACTACTCCCAGGCGCCCCGCCATTCGCTGGAGAATATCCAGACCTCCCCCCAAGGGGGGATGCTAGAAAATATTCCCAAACAGATATTGGACCTGCTGAGTAGATTTAAGTTTTTCCGCCTACGACCGTTTCGCCCCAAGGGGTGGGGGTGGGGGGGGGGGGGGGCTCTTCAGGTAGGCATACGGCGTAACCTGAAATTTCAAACACAACGCATGTACCAGAAGCCGCCTCCAGAATTTACTGGTAGCACCACTAGTACAGCGCTGATTGCATCCCTAAAGCTTTATGAGGTGTTGCAGTGGAAGAAGACAGACTAATTTTGAAAAGGCAACACCTAGGCAATTTTGTGGTACAGTTATTCTTATTCTTTACTTTTAACAAAGGCGTCGCCCAAAGCCAAAATTCTGAGAGTGCTCTGCAGTGCTAATGCCAGGCTGGTGAGCTTGCATTGCATCATCAGGACATCAGCTACAAATACCGGTACAGTGGGGGCATAATTGTCACTTTCCTACCATGCCACCACGACGAAGCCTACCGCCAGTAGATCTAGGCCGGGCGCTAGCATGGCTGCAGGATAGAATTTCCGGACGAGAAGTTGGGAGACGTCTTGGGGTGTCCCATTCGGTGATCCAGAGGCTGCTGGCATGATTCCAAGAAACTGGAAGGGCAAAACGACGACCTTGCTCAGGACGCCCGCGCTGCACCAGCAGAAGGGAGGACAGATACCTCTGTGTGGCGGCTCAGCGCGACCGAACTGTCACGTCAACCACTCTGCGACGTCAACTGATGCAAGCTGCAAACGTTAACGTCAGCTGAAGCACAATCTGCCGACGTCTGCGCGAAACTGGCCTGGCTTCATGCAGAGCAGCATTGAGAATACCCCTCACTCCAGCTCATCGCAGAGCCCGGGTTGCCTGGTGTCGCCAACATGTGCGGTGGAACAGACTCCAGTGGACTCAGGTCCTGTTTACTGATGAGTGACGGTTCACTGTTTCCTTCAACGACGGTAGGGTGAGGGTCTGGAGACGTCAGAGCGAGCGATTCACGGATGGATGCGTCCAAGAGGTGGATCGCTACAGAGGAGGCTCAGTCATGGTCTGGGCAGGCTTCAGCAGGGAAGGCAGGACCCCCCCTCCACGTCATCCGCGGCATCCTGACTGGACTGCGCTATCGGGACGAGATTGTGCAGCCCCTCATCCAGTCAGCTCTCCAAGCCATAGGCGACAATGCTGTTCTGCAGGACGACAACGCTCGTCCTCATAGCGCCCGTGTGGTGGATGAGTACTTTAAGCAACGGGGCATCATGAGCCGAGGATGGAGTGGCCAGCTCGTTCACCTAATCTGGCTCCAATCGAGCACCTCTGGGATGTGCTGAGGCAACGTGTAGTCAGCAACCACCCCCCCCCCCCCCACACACACCTCAAGGCGTCCCCCTGCTGACTCAGTTCCTGCATCAAGAGTGGGAAGCGATCCCACAACATGTTCTCCGAACCCTAGTGAACTCCATGCGTCAACGCTGCATTGAATGCTTGACTGCAAACGGTGGGTACACTCGCTACTGACTGAACCAGTCTTGTGTGACTTTTCAACTGAGGTGAACATTCTAACGTACTGATGTTGTTACAATTGCTTGATTTACTCAAAACTTAAATGAAATTGTTACTGAATAAATTAGCAAAGTACTGACTCCAAGTATTGTTACATTATTTGTGTGGTGTTGTCGGTGCGTCTGCGATAAAAAGTGGCCCTTAAGTTTTGACCATTTGACCATATATATATATATAAACAATAATTTTTCAGTGCGCGACAATCCTCAACCGGTCCTAGCTAGGGCTCATTTGTATCAGTGTCTTGTAAACGACAAAAGCCTGGCTAGGTGATGGATAAAGTAATATTATTGGTTTCAGTAGCATCCTCGAACGGTACTGTGCTACGGACATAAACTGAACACTGAGTACTTGCGCGATACTTGGGTCTTAGCGCTTTACAATCTGTACGTGCATGTTCACGTTTCGTTTGCAAGGACAATAGGTCTATGGGTCTTGATTGCGCAGGGGCGGATCAGTTACCCCAGGGGTTGGGGGTGGTTCAAACGTTTTGTTTGGGACCTTCAACCTCCATACAAAAGGCTTCCCCGACGCTAGACCTTGCTTTCAAGGGCCGTAAAATCGAAAAGGGACGGAGAGGGGGAAAGGGGGGGGGGGGGGGGAAGAGAGGGAGAAGACGGGTGCGTATTAAGATTCTCACCATTTTGCCAAAATATCAAACAACGGGCGAGGGGTGAGGGGAGGTGGGAAGGGGGGGGGTCCAAACACCGCAAAAAGGGACTGTTATAGCATATTAAAGAATTTTTTAAAAATATTTTTATTATTTTTTTTTTTTTGGGGGGGGGGTCCGGAACCCCTGTAACCCCCCCCCCCCCCCCCTTCAGATCCGGCCCTGGTGCGAGATATGTCTCAGTGTTATGAAGGGAAGTACTTTCAACCGAGACACGTGAATAAATTGAATCGACATAAATCAGAATTAATTGTCATCCTCGGGGCAGTTTTCGGACCGAACGTGTACGAGATGTTCCGGTAACTTTAGTCTATTTGTACAGATATTAAACGTAGTGGCGGGTATTTTAGTTTCATTTTTATTTGTTTGCTTCACGCGCGATAGCAATACTGAGTCTAAAGGGCCAGTGGTCGTCCTTCCGGCGCCCGTCTACTGTCATCCTTCCCCGTCGTCCGCGGTTGACATTTTCTCGGAGACTGTTCAAGTTGGTCTTCAAACCTGGCCTTAGGGTACTTTGTGGCAAGGTCTTTCTAAACATACCAATTTCAGTGACCGCTCTCAAAGGTTGTTGGGTCCCAACCTCGGCATCGACCCAACCTCGGCCAGAGTGCCATATACCGCTCACAAATAGTAAGGTATATTATTTTTTCAGCTTGAAATACTAAAAGTTCTCAGACTGGGTATAGAAACGGTCATATCTAAATATATTAAAAAGTGTGGACAACTCTGAATGCTCCTAAAAGATAAACGCATCTGAGCTCCAAACGATACGGTAGACTTTGGGATGAAATCCTTATCTTGTTTTACTATTTCCTGACCTCATGTGACCCTTCACCCTTCCGAGGGTGAACGCATAGGATGGTCTTACTTTCAGTTTGAATTATAGGGGTGACAGGCGTAAGTAAGTAAGTAAGTAAGCTGAAATCATGACATCCTTTACTTTTTGTGAGCACTATATGTCACATCAGTGTTGTGAAATTGTAAGCCCGTGGCATGGCTAATCACTGATATAACCGTTATTACAAACATTTTGAGAACTTTTAGTAATTGAAGCTGAAAAGTTAATATACCTTACTATTTGTGAGCAGTTTATGTCAATCTGACCGAATTTGGGTCGAAACCGAGGTTGGGACCCAACAAAGGTCAAGGTTATAAGGGATCAGTTTTTTGTTTTCTTCTCAAATACTATTTACAACTTTAAACCCAAACTCGGTACGCAGATACTGGTGGTATGCGTTCACCCTCGGAAGGGTGAAGGGTCACATGAGGTCAGGAAATAGTAAAAAGAGATGAGGATTTCATTCAAAAGTCTGCCGTGTCGTTTGGAGCTCAGATGCATTTATCTTTTAGGAGCATTCAGAGTTGTTCATATTGGCGTTAAACCCAAATAACTAACTAACTAACTCCTCTCTAAGCCAACCTCTGATCAACACACACGTGGGCGCACGGACGGACACACGGCTCTTCACTCCCGCCATTAGCTCCTTCTACTCTAACCCACCATCAGATCCACACACACTGGCACACAGAAATAAAGACGGATACACGGCGATTCCCGCCACTCGTAAGCTCTGTGGTCTGGCGTAGCATAGCTATTCTGAAAAAGAATAATAGCACGAGCAGCGAAATGACGTCACTTCAAGCTTCACGTCATGGCATCACTAGTCCCACGACGCCGTGTTCATACTGACGACTCGATGTTATACGTCCCTCATCGCAGTACTCACAGTTGACGTATCAGAGGATCAACTGTGCAATTTTCTTGCTGATTTTCACGCCTAGAGCTTACAGGTCACAATTTGACCTAATCCTACCCCAGGGCCGGGACAAATAGCAGGCGTATGCAAATACTGTTTATGAAAAATCATGCGGGTATTAATGAGAAGATAGTTTTTTTTGTTAAAGAAAAATTAAAGTTATGTTAGCTGTTTTACAAATGAAAGTGGTGCAGAAAATTATCTGATTTTCACATCTAGGGCATACAGATCACAATTGACCTAATCGTACCCGACAACCGAGACAAACTGTAGGCTTATGTAAATACATGTTGGTGTATGTATGTTTCTCCTGCCTACTTCCTAAGTTCCGGAGAAAGACATGGGTTATATAAGAGACCTGATCCATTCTTTTTGAGGATAGAAATGATCGTCTTGTTCTATACCTGCGTATTTCTCTGTGGGCTGGCGATTGGGTGCCAGATAGGCGGGGGCAGGGGATCTAACTGTCTGTCTGTCGAGCGCTGTGATTCCCCTTGGTTTGAGTACAATTCTGCCAGCGCTAGCCTCACCTATCTGGTTTGTGAGTATCTGTAACTCGAGGCAAATTTGTATCGTTACATTGTTGTGTAATGTTCTGTGCATCTGCTGTGGGAAATCAGGGTATTTACCCGACCACATATAGTAGCGCACCTTCATGTTGGTGTATGTATGTTTCTCCTGCCTACTTCCTAAGTTCCGGAGAAAGACATGGGTTATATAAGAGACCTGATCCATTCTTTTTGAGGATGGAAATGATCGTCTTGTTCTATACCTGCGTATTTCTCTGTGGGCTGGCGATTGGGTGCCTGATAGGCGGGGGCAGGGGATCTAACTGTCTGTCTGTCCAGCGCTGTGATTCCCCTTGGTTTGAGTACAATTCTGCCAGCGCTAGCCTCACCTATCTGGTTTGTGATTATGTAAATACCGTATATGAAAAATCATGCGATTATTAATGAGAAGATTGGTGGGGTTTTTTCGTAAAAAAGATTCAATTGTTTTAAGATTAACCATATAATTCGTGAAATAAATCCCAAAAACGTGAAAATATATTTGTTCCAAAAATATTTAATTATCACTCAAAAAGTTCTAGAGGTACAATGCTGGTTAACGAACTCATTCAATATCTCCCTTCTATTTAGCTATATGCAAAATATCTAGTAAAAATAAGAAAAATTACGGACTCTAGTGTGGATCAACCGGTTTTTGTGAAACGGCCATTTTCTCGCCGAGGAGCATCTTAATAAAAGCAAGATGGGATGAACCATAACCCACAAAGTCCCTTTTATATGAGAGCTGACCTCGCTGTCAATGGTCTCTCTACCTTTTGCCTTTGACCTGATTCTGATGTTGAATTATCTCATATTGAAAAAGTCTCACAGATCTGCCAATGCGTCAGTGAGTTCATGATAAGGGGCGCAGGACATGCGCGTCATTGATTTGTCAAACGGCATTTGTCATGACGTAAGTTTTAGTTTTTCCGTAATTTTATATTTCACGTGATATGAGTTTCACTTTCACTTCACAGGCTTGAGGAAATGGTGACAACTAGAACTTCACGATACAATTTCAGTCTTGCTATAATTTGTGTGAAAGCAGGTTGACTTTATTTAGCTACAAGTGATATATTAAGTACACGGGTCACCTGCATGCTCTTTTGACTGAAAGCGCGTCGATGTGTGTGTGCGTGTTAGTGCGTACATGCGCGCGCGCTCCAAACATCTCGAAGAGGCATAGATCCTCATGCGCCTGGAGGGCGCATGAGGATCTATTCCTCCTGGAGATGCGCGCATGTGTGTGTGTGTGTGTGTGTGTGTGTGTGTGTGTGTGTGTGTGTGTGTGTGTGTGTGTGTAGACGAAAGAGCTAAAATGGGTGACTGTCTTTACCATCCTTATGGAAAATGGGGGGGTGTATAATTCTGGGTTCCCAAGTCAGACACCCATTTTTTCTGAGGGTTGTTTCTGCATTGTCTTGCGGTCATCATCATCATCATCAGTCCCTTGCCCGAACTGGGCGTTGGGGGGACTGAAAGGCAGCAGCAACAGACAGTGCTCTCCACTGAGTTCTATTTTGGGCGGTGGCAAGCAAGTCTGGCAACTCGAGTTCGGTCCATTCTTTTATGTTTGCAACCCAACTCTTTCTCTGACGACCTCGCCGACGACTTCCTTCGAGAGTGCCTTGGAGGATAGTCTTGGACAAGGTGTTGTGTCGGGTCACGTGGCCAAACCAAGCAAGCTTGCACCGTTTCACGGTTGCCAGAAGGGGTTCATGTGGGCCCACCAGGGAAGTGACGATGCTCCGTACATATTCGTTGGTCTTGTGCTCGCGGTACGAGATGCGGAGCAACTTCCTCAGG
Organism: Semisulcospira habei; assembly: GCA_036245525.1. Classification (NCBI taxonomy): domain Eukaryota; kingdom Metazoa; phylum Mollusca; class Gastropoda; family Semisulcospiridae; genus Semisulcospira; species Semisulcospira habei. The sequence goes on from BTPG01000004.1 coordinate 27,596,907, forward strand.
CACTTGTTCTCAAAGGCCTGGATTTTCTTTTCTGAGTCTGCAAGCAGTGTCCAAGTCTCACAGCCGTAGAGTAGAATAGACACTACGAGGGACTTGTAAAGCCTGTACTTGATGGTGAAGCTGATGGAGTTACTTCGCCATATCCTGTCCAGCCTGGCCATTGCGGATGTTGCTGTACCTATCCTGATACGGATCTCTGCTATGCAACTACCGTCTTTGGACAGGGTGGCTCCCAAGTACTTGAAGCTATTGACCTCTTCTAGCTTCTGGCCGTTCATGTGAATGTTGCTGCTGCTGTCGCTTGTGGTGTTGATCATCACTTTGCTTTTATCCGTACTGATCTCCATGCCATAAGACCCTGCGCTACTTGAAAGTTTGTCCGTCAGGTTTTGGAGCTCACTATTGCTGCCTGCCATGAGGTCAATGTCGTCTGCGAATCGAAGATTGCACAGGGATCTGCCACCAATAGAGATTGAAGTATGGTGGTCGTGGAAGGTTTCCTGCATGATCTTCTCCAGGAATATGTTGAAAAGGACAGGAGAGAGCATGCATCCTTGACGGACACCGATCGTCGTCCTGAAGAACTCGCCTGACTGATTGTTAAGTAGAACCGCGCTGCAGGCGTTCTTGTAAAGCGCTTCTATCATTTGGATCAGTCCCTCCTCTATGTTGAACAATCTCATGACTTGCCATGACAATCTCATGACTTGTCTTGCGGTAAAGATTCATAAAAAGTAAAAAAATCCGTTTTTCTCATTTTGGCGTTAACACATGCACTTTTGTGTGTAACAGACACGCCGGTAGTGTGTTTGAAAACTTGTCCCTCCCAGCAATGTGTGTGTGTGTGTTGTGCACACAGAACCCTGAAAATGAGCGTGTATGTATTACATCACCCTTCTCAGCTATAAATAACTTCATAGCTGATATGGGTCAGGGGGGATATTTTGTTGTTTCAGGGTGTAAATTGTTGATGTTTCTACAAAATTAGGTTTGTTATTTGAGGGTGTGGTTGTTTTGTTAAAAAAAGTGTTGAGTTGTAATGTACTTCCGGGGTGATGTGGAGAAAGGTCATGTCTAGTGATAACTTTGAGATTCATGTATACGTTCACCAGGGACTTAGCCTATTCGTTTTCTACGTTTGTTTCCATGTCAGATGAAGAATATTTGATCTGAAACGTCGTTGTTTGTTTCTATTTTAAAGGGTTTTCCGCCACTATCTTCTGTTTTAGTTTGACTTAGCCTATAATTATATTCGTGCGCCGGTTGCTAAGAAGTGAAGTGATTGTATGAGTGCGCATTGTAAGAGAGGACGTTTAGACTTTGGGTGAGGCTGCTGTTGTCTTTTGTCCTGCCCGACCTTTTGGTTGAACCTGTTGCTTTATTTTGTAGGTTTGTCGATGTTATCAATGCCGCATCTCCTTTTGGATTGTATGCACAAATTGATTGAATGGAAATGACGTCACAGAGTCAGCGTCGTTTCATGCGTCGTCTGCTACAGTCAGTCGTTTAGTGCAGTTAAAAGAGTGCAGGCTTGGATGGGCCATTTTCTGATGTAATAGTAAAGTATTATTTGTGTGAATGCTGTCCGTTTGAAGGAAGGTTGATTGATTGTACATTGCTTAACGTCCCGACAGCAACAAGACTTTCTCAGGACGTGCCTGCACTGCTAGTGACAAAAACTCAACAGAATATTGAATGTATGTCGCCAGCCGGTCCAATACGTTAAATAAAACCTACAACATGGGGCCTAAATAAAGCTAAGACCATTTAGCAACACACATCGAATATCAAGAGCCACAGGCAGCGCAGACAGTAGGCAGAGTTTAAAAAAGGAAAATGTAGGTGAATGGACCAAGGGTAGACAGAAACACATGCCCCCGGAATATAGAGAAAAACCCACCCTGTGGGGCTGACCAGGGTGCCCCTGGGAACTAAAAACTAAAAAGTCCCCCAGGGCAGACCCGGTTGGGGGTGTTTGAAGGAAGGACTGGAAAGTCGAGTGTTGAGGGCAGACCGGTTGGGGGTGTTTCAGGGAAGGACTGGAAAGTCGAGTGTTGAGCGAAGAGAGAAGGCGAGGATGGGAAAAATATCCAGCACTATACGTTGGTTGGAATAGATGCATATCAGTTACGACACGCTTGTAAATTAAAACACTTTTAACCCCACCCGGGTCTGCCCTGGGGGACTTGGGTGGGGTTAACTACTTTTTATTTCCCAGGGGCACCCTGGTCAGCCCCACAGGGTGGGTTTTTCTCTCTATTCTGGGGCATGTGTCTCTGTCGGCCCTTTGTCCATTCAGCTGTATTTGCCTTTTTAAAACTCTCCCTACTGTCTGCACTGCCTGTAGCTCTTGATATTGGATGTGTGTTGCTAAATGGTCTTAGCTTTATATCCCCACCCGGGTCTGCCCTGGGGGACTTGGGTGGGGTTAGGTATTTTTTAGTTCCCAGGGTCACCCTGGTCAGCCCCACAGGGTGGGTTTTTCTCTCTATTCTGGGGCATGTGTTTCTGTCTACCCTTTGTCCATTCACCTGTGTTTGCCTTTTTAAAACTCTCCCTACTGTCTGCACTGCCTGTAGCTCTTGATATTGGATGTGTGTTGCTAAATGGTCTTAGCTTTATTTAGGCCCCATGTGTTAGGTTTATTTAATGTATTTGACCGGCTGGCGACATACATTGAATGTTCTGTTGTTTTTTTTCACAAGCAGTGCAGGCACGTCCTGAGAAAGCCTTGTTGCTGTCGGGACGCTAAGCAATGTACAATCAATCTTAGCTTTATGTAGGCCCCATGTGTTAGGTTTATTTAATGTATTTGACCGGCTGGCGACATACATTCAATGTTCTGTTTAGTATGTTGTTGTTTTTCCACAAGCAGTGCAGGCACGTCCTGAGAAAGCCTTGTTGCTGTCGGGACGTTAAGTAATGTACAATAAAACACTTTTAACATTAAGAAAAGTTGAGTTAAAAGAGGTTTTAAAACAGTTTTCATAAAAAGTTTTGCCCGACACGCTTCTAAAAACAACATTTTCTTAGTTTTAAACCTTGTACCGCGCCATAAACGCCGCGATTGCTTTTCAGTCTTAGCTGTCCTATAGTGTGGAATGTGGGACTTTGCCAACTGGATCCATCTGGTGCACTCCAAATGAGTATTTGTGAGTGGTTCGACGTGCAACTCAGTGTGCGCCTCTGAAATGACCTACTGATTCCACTGATAATGAAAATCTTTCATTCATAAGAGCGCATTGAGCAGCTCTATAAACCAAAAGTGATGACCCCCTCTCCCCCCCCCCACCACCCCCCCCCACCCCCACCCCCCACAGACTTCTTCCCCCCCCCTCCCCCAACCCCCTTACAACCCCACTCAAACAATCATAATAGTAAAATCAACCAAAGGCATCTTTAGTGAGGTATTTTCACTGTAATCCCAGTTTTGTGTAAGAGGCACCCACTTTTTGGGTAAAAACCCATTTTTTTTCCATCCAGTGGCTCTGTTTCTAGAAAATGTCTATTTTATTTTAAGTTGTAGAGCTTAGTTATAAGGTGAGTTCTAAACATTCGCATCAACTCCAGAGCCCTAGAATAAATAGAAATATGGGAACCCATTTTCACATAAAATGGTAGGTAACCCAGACTGAGGGTTTTGTGTTCATGTGTGTGTGCGTGTGTGTGTGTGTGTGTGTGTGTGTGTGTGTGTGTGTGTGTGTGTGTGTGTGTGTGTGTGTGTGAGAGAGAGAGAGAGCCGCGCGCGCGAGGGAGAATGACGTCATATTTAGAGCATTATGTCAGTGTCTGCGTGGTGACGGAGTTGCCTCTTTTACGTCACCGCCAATGTCTGACTTGCTCTAGAAGTAAAGGTTTATTAGTGTTTTAATTCTTTTTTGAAAAGAATTAATTTTTACTAGAGAAGTTGAAAGGATACAAAGCTGGCTAACGAAGTCATCCAATGTCTTTCTTCAAACTAGCTGTATGCAAACGTTCCAGTAAATATGTAAAAAATTATGGACTGTAATCTTGGTCAACCGACTTCTTATAAACGGTTGTTTATGTCTTCAATGTCTTCAATGTTTATGTCTTCAGGCCTGGCCGCTTGGCTGCGGAAAGGCTTAGGGAGGAAACCCCTGACATCAAAGCCCCCGTGTCTCCGGGGAAGGCTTTTGAGCCAGAGACTAGGACAAGGACAGTCTGATATAAAACCTACGACCCGAGGACCTCAATGCCATCGTCCCAGCTTGCTAGGCCATGGCAAATGAACCAAGGGTTTAAAGGGTGGGGCCAGTACTGCGCACACTGCACTCCACCAAAAAGCTCCACCGCGCAGGCTTTAGGAAACGTCCACGGACCATGACACTGACCATTCCAAGTCCTGTAGCGACGGGCGAGGGGCGAAACGGCAGGTGAAAGATGTCACTGGAAGCCGCAGTCTCAAACCTGCATACAGGCGGTTCAGGATATTGGTCGCCTGATGTTGACCTGGGGATGACAACATCACTCGGCACACCCTGAACGACCAAGCAGCCTTCTCTAGGGACAGCACTGCTTGCTCCACACGGAGAGGGGCCTAGAAAAGGTGGCCTAACCAAAGCTCGTCCCCTCGCAACCCCAGTTGGCTAGCCGCGGTCAACGGGCATCTTCTCCTGCGGTCAAAAAACAAGAAAGAATAACGGATCCACTCTCATGACGACCACGACCGGACTCAACGTAGCATGCTGGAACGTCCGAACCATGCTCGACAAAGCAGACAGCGGACGCCCTGAACGTCGCTCCGCCCTCATTGCCCATGAATTGCGGAGGTTAAACATCGACATCGCCGCGCTCAGCGAAGTACGCCTTCCGGACGAAGGCAGCCTCCAAGAACTTGGTGCTGGGTACACCCTCTACTGGTCAGGCAGGCCTGCATCAGAAAGACGGCTCTCAGGCGTGGGTTTCATGGTCAAGACATCCATTGCGACTAAGCTGGAAAACCTACCAACGGGCCACTCAGACCGCATCATGTCCATGCGCCTCCCACTGAGACACCAGCAACACGTCACCCTTCTCAGTGTGTACTCCCCAACCCTCCTGGCAGAGCCTGCTGAAAAGGACAAGTTTTACACTGACCTGCGCAGCCTCCTACAGAGTACCCCTGCAGACGACAAAGTCATCATCCTTGGCGACTTCAACGCCAGAGTGGGCCAGGACTCTGAAGCCTGGAAAGGAGTCCTCGGCAAGCATGGCGTGGGGAACTGCAATGACAATGGCCGCCTACTGTTGGAGTTCTGTGTGGAGCAGCAACTGGTCATCACCAACACTACTTTTCAGCAAAAGGACAGTCGAAAGACCACCTGGATGCATCCTCGCTCCAAACACTGGCACCTTATCGACTATGTCCTAGTGCGTCAGAGGGACCGCAGTGACGTCCTCCTCACCAGAGTGATGCCCAGCGCAGAGTGCCACACTGACCACCGACTTGTCCGCTGCAAACTCAGGCTCCACTTCAAGCCAAAACCCAAGAAATGGGGGCCCCCCCAAGAAAAAGCTTGATGTCGCCAGCCTTCAGCGTGACGATGTGAAAGCTGCCTTTCAGACAGATTTACAGCGCAGGCTCAAAGACACAGCGGACCCAGTAGACTCCTCCCCTGAAACACTTTGGGAACAACTGAAAACTGCTATTGCAAAATCCTCTGCAGAAGTCTTGGGTTTCGCCAGAAAGAAGAACAAAGACTGGTTTGACGAAAACGATGTAGAGATCCAGGAACACCTAGCAAAAAAAAGAGCCGCCCATCAGGCCCACCTAGCCCAGCCTTCCTGCCCTGTGAAGAAGTCTGCCTTCCGCCTCGTCTGCAGCAGTCTACAGCGCAAGCTCAGAGATCTCCAGAATGAGTGGTGGACCAGACTTGCACAGAGGACCCAGCTTTGCGCTGACAATGGTGACTACAGGGGCTTCTACGAAGCACTGAAAGCAGTGTATGGCCCCAGGCATCTGGTACAAAGTCCTCTGCGAAGCGCGAATGGCCAGGCACTCCTCACAGATAATACCTCCATCTTGAACCGCTGGTCGGAATACTTTCAGAGCCTCTTCAGCGCTGAGCGCACTGTTCAAGAAGCAGTCGTCCTACAAATCCCACACCTCCCAGTAAAGGTTGAATTGGACGAACCGCCCACCGCTGAAGAGACCCTCACAGCCATCCACCAGCTCAAGAGTGGCAAAGCAGCAGGCATTGATGGAATACCGCCAGAGATCTGGAAACATGGAGGCACAGCACTGCACAACAAGCTCCATGACCTCTTTCTCTGCTGCTGGGAGGAAGGAACACTACCAAAAGATCTCCGTGATGCAGTCGTTATCACCCTGTACAAGAACAAAGGCGAGAAGTCTGACTGTTCCAACTATCGGGGAATTACCCTGCTGTCCATTGCTGGGAAAATCCTTGCGAGGCTGCTCCTGAACAGGCTGGTACCTGCCATCGCTGAAGACCAACTCCCAGAGGGTCAGTGTGGCTTCAGAGCAAACAGGAGCACCACCGATATGGTCTTTGTGCTGAGACAGCTACAGGAGAAGTGCCGCGAGCAGAACAATGGGCTGTACGTAACATTTGTCGACCTAACAAAAGCGTTCGACACTGTGAGCAGGCAAGGCATGTGGCAGATCCTGGAGCGACTTGGCTGTCCCCCAAAGTTCCTCAACATGATTGTCCAGCTACACGAGGACCAGCAAGGCCAGGTCAGACTCAACAATGACCTCTCAGAACCATTCCCTATTCTCAACGGCGTAAAGCAGGGCTGCGTGCTGGCACCGACCCTCTTCACCATCTTTTTTAGCATGATGTTGAAGCAGGCCACAGTGGACCTCGATGATGACGATGCAGTGTACATCAGGTATCGTCTCGATGGCAGCCTGTTCAACCTCAGACGACTGCAGGCCCACACGAAAACCCTAGACCAACTGATTCGTGAGCTGCTTTTTGCTGATGATGCTGCCCTCGTTGCACACACAGAGAGAGCCCTGCAGCGCATCACGTCTTGCTTCGCAGATGCTGCCCAGCTCTTTGGACTCGAGGTCAGTCTGAAAAAGACAGAGGTCCTCCATCAGCCGGCACCCAAGACAGTGTATCGCCCTCCTCACATCATCATTGGCGAGTCTGAACTAAAGTCAGTGCACCAGTTTACCTACCTTGGCTGCATTATCACGTCGGACGCCAAGCTGGACAAGGAGCTTGACAGCAGGCTGGCAAAAGCGAACAGCGCTTTCGGGCGACTTTTCAAGCGGGTGTGGCACAATCAACAGCTGAAAACAGGCACCAAGATCAGCGTGTACATAGCTGTGGTCCTCACCATCCTGCTGTATGGTTCCGAGTCCTGGGCCCTCTACCGCAGCCAACTACGACTCCTCGAACGCTTCCACCAGCGCTGCCTGCGTACCATCCTGGGCATTCACTGGAGTGACTATGTCACCAACGTCGAGGTCCTTGAACAGGCTGAAACTGTGAGCATCGAGGCTTTGCTGCTGCGGACACAGCTCCGCTGGGCGGGGCATGTCTCCAGGATGGAGGATCATCGCCTACCAAAGATCACACTGTTCGGCGAGCTTGCTACTGGACACCGTGACAGAGGGGCACCAAAGAAGAGATACAAAGACTGTCTCAAGAAGTCACTCAGTGCCTGCCAAATCGACCACCACCAGTGGTCCTCGCTTGCTGCGGACCGTGACACCTGGCGCTCCACCATTTACAAGGCAGCTGTCTCCTTTGAGGACTCTCGCAGAGCTGGCCTTAAGGACAAGCGGCTCAGGAGAAAAAACAGAGATGCCGCAGCTCAGAACCCTGGCCATACCTTCCCCTGCAGCCACTGCGGTCGAACCTGCCTGTCTCGGATTGGCCTCCGCAGCCACGAACAAGCCTGCAGACGTCGTGGTCAACTCCTATAAAATCTTCGTTCGCGAAGTCAAGCCAAGAGAGAGAGAGAGAGAGAGATGTCTTCACATTCAATTACAATATGCTCGAAGGCTCTCTCTTAAGAAAGTATTTCGCCAAGTTTCAAGCTTGTGTGTACAGAAATATCGGAGATTCTCTTGTTTACATACATACGCACACACATACATACGCACATACATACATACATACGCACATACGGCGCCAAATGTACGTTCAGCAGCGAGGTTAGCGTAACTAGATATGACGTAATTTTTATCTTGTTACTTCAATTGTTAGAGGTTTAGCCTGCCCGCCTTTGACATCATGGACATGCTATTAATTCGCCCCACCTCGACCCGTCCTAAAAAGTCGCTTCTATACGTAGAAGGGACATAAAAATCGAAAAAAAAAAAAAAAAACCGTCTCGAGATTATTCATTTAGGGACAATATCATACAATTTCAAGCTTTTCCATCCTCAAACGCGGGCTCTAGTCGCTGTCTCACACACACACACACACACACACACACACACACACACACACACACACACACACACACACACACCACACGCGGCGCTTTGGCGCCAAAAAGAGGTTCTCTAGCAAGGTTTGAGTTAGATGTGACGTCATTTCTATTTATACAAGGGACTTTTTACGACGGGTCGCGGTGGGGCGAATTTAATAGCATGTCCATGATGTCCGAAAGGCGGGCAGGCTAAACCTCTAACAATTGAAGTAACAAGATAAAAATTACGTCATGTCTAGTTACGCTAACCTCGCTGCTGAACGTACATTTGGCGCGAAGCGCCGTATGTGCGTATGTATGTGCGTATGTACGTATGTAGTGCGTATGTATGTAAACAAGAAAATCTCCGATATTTCTGTCAGTACATACAAGCTTGAAACTTGGCAAAATACTTTCTTAAGTGGGTGGCTAAAAGAGCCTCGGAGCATATTGTAATTGAGTGTCTCATTGAAGACATAAACAACCGTTTATAAGAAGTCGGTTGACCCAGATTAGAGTCCGTAATTTTTGTCATATTTACTGGAACTTTTGCATATAGCTAGTTTGCAGAAAGGCATCGGGTGATTTCGTTAGCCAGCTTTGTATCCTTTCAACTTCTTTTGTAAAAATTAATTCTTTTCAGAAAAGTATTAAAACAGTAAAAAAAAAATAATAATAATAAAAAAAACCTTCACTTCTAGAGAAAGTCAGACAGTGCCGGTGACGTAAAAGAAGCAACTCCGTCACCACGCAGACACTGACACTCTAAAACTCTATCTCTCGCTCGCTCTTTCTCACACATATGCGCGCATCTACAAAAGGCATAGATCCTCATATGCCCGTAGGGCGCATGAACATCTATGCCTCTTGAGGATGTTTGGAGCGCGCGCATGCACTCACGCACACGCATACACACACATCGACGCGCTTTCAGAAGAGCATGCAGGTGTACTTAGTATAGCATGTAGCTAGGTAAAGTCAACCTGATTTTTACACAAATTATAGCAAGACTGAAATTGTACCGTGAAATTCTAGCTTTGTCACCATTTTCGCAAGTCTTGAAGGGAAAGCGAAACTCTTATCACATTAAATATAAAATTACGTAAAAAAAAAATAAATAAATAAAATAAAAAACAACGTCATGACAAATGACGTTTGACAAACCAATGACACATATGCGCGCATCTACAAGAGGCATAGATCCTCAAGTGCCCGGAGGGCGCATGAACATCTGTGCCTCTTGAGGATGTTTGCAGCGCACGCACGCACACACATCAACGCGCTTTCGGAAGATCATGCAGGTGTATTTAGTATAGCATGTAGCTAGGTAAAGTCAACCTGATTTTACACAAATTATGGCAAGACTGAAATTGTACCGTGAAATTCTAGTTTCGTCACCATTTTCCCAAGTCTTGAAGCGAAAGCGAATCTCATATCACGTTAAATCTAAAATTACGTAAAAACAAAAACAATGCGTCATGACAAATGACTTTTGACAAACCAATGACGCGTATGCACTGCGCGCGCCCCTTCTAGAGTTCACTATGACGCATTGGCACATCTGCGAGGCTTTTTCAGAAGGAGATATTTCAACATCAGAATCACTGAAGTCAAAGACAAAAGGTAGAGACCCTTGACAGCGAAGACAGCTCCCATATAGAAGGGACTTTGTGGGTTATGGTTCATCCCATCTTGTTACCTCTTTGCCAGAATTTCTGCCCCACACGCCAAGAACATCATGTGCATGCTCCGGAATGTGCTCCAACCAGCCCCATTTCAAAATCTACCGTATTTTCAGTAAGGTAGACAAAAAAGAAAGAAAAAAGTCATAACACGTTTTCTCTTTTTTTCTACATTTTGTTCCCCTCAAAGGCTATTTACAGCTTCAGACCCAAACTTGGTACAGAGAAAACCTGATAGTAATACCTTCGTATATGCGTACAAATTTGGATGATCCCTCGAAAAAGGTCAAGAGACACAATATGTGCGAAAATGATAATTCGGGGTGGGGAGGGGGGGGGGATGGGGGGGATTCAGCGTTTTTTCAATCAAGTTTGGCGGCAGGAAGGTCAGTAGCTGATGATAAGACCTTTCTGTGCATACTAATTTGGTTGACCCCTTGTTAAGGTCGAGCGTCACGGGAAGTCGACAACAGTGTGAAAACCGATTTTGAGAAAAAGTGGATTTCGCAGGCACAAAAACCAACCCTTTACTTATGTAAGGACACTTGAACATTTGCTTAGTTCAGTGAGCTATCGGAAAGGTCATGATCAGATCAATTTCATGTATGTGATAACGGCTTTGCCATTCTTCTTTATAAGAATCTTGATTTTGTTCACATAGTTATGACGATAATTAGCCACTTCGCTGACCAACATATTCGTGAATCCAGAAAATACTGCGGTAACTACCAAACGTATAAACTGCACGAACGCACGCACACACACACGCACGCACACCCACACACACACACACACACACACACACACATCCCAACAAATAAAGAAGCACGCTTAGAAAGGACAAGTACAACACAATGTATTAAATTTTAAGTCGACCCTTCAACACAAAAAAGCATACAAATAGCCAGAAATTGAATACATGTCCTTTTTTAGGCATGAAGTAATTGTTAATAAATTGTGTTGCATTTGTCCTTTCAAAACGTGTTTCTATCTCTGTTGGAATTTATTTTGACTTTCACGACAATGGTTCTGTATAACAAAACCAGCGCAGTGAATTTGCAGGCCAATGGCATAACTAATTATTGGTGTAATTCTTCATTCTGTCGATTTTCAGTGACAGCTTGAAGTAAATTTCATGATCGCTTTACCTTTTGTCACCTTGCATTGGTTAAAACACGAGTAGAAAATAAAAGAAGATGAGGATTTCATCCCAAAGTCTACCGTATTGTTCGGAGCTCACATGCGTTTTTCTTTTAGGAACATTCAGAGATGTTCATATTTTTAAGCTTTCCTTCTGATCCATTTCCCTCCTCTTTAAGCCAATCTCTGATCAACACACATGCCGGCGCACACAAATAAAGACGGACACACGGCGTTTCCCGCCATTAGTACGCTCTGTGGGTTCGTGTAGCGACAGAAATTCTGAAGAATAATAGCACGAGCAGCAAAATGACGTCACTATAACCTTGACGTCATGGCATCGGTAGTCTCACGACGCTGTGTATTCAGTGACGCATTTGCTGTTTCACGTCACTCATCCGAAAGGCCGCACGCAGCCTTTTCAAGGGCTGACTGACTGTTTTCTTCCGTTTTTCTTTCAGTTTTCTGACTGACTGTTTTCAGGGCTGACTGTTTGATTGACGTATATAGTGGCTCAAAACTTGCAAAAATGAATTAATTATTATTCAAAAACTTGAAGTTTAAGAGGTACTGACAACGCTGGATTACGAACTCATCCAATGTCTATTTCAAAGCTAGCTATCCAAAATTCCAAGTGAATACAAACGGAAATTTTTCTTTTTAATGACTAAGTAATCCAATCTAAAAATGCAGAAAAGTGCTCCGACTATATACATCAGTTGAAGGAAGCATTTTCTAAAATTTTCAGACCTGTACGTACACAGACACAGGAGAAACTCGTGTCTACACACACACACACACACACACACACACACACACACACACACACACACACACACACACACACACACACACACGGCGTTTCCTGCCAAATGTACGTTCAACAGCGCGGTACGGCATGAAGGTAATTTTTATCGTGTTACTTCACTATCAGAGTCTGACGGTGTGTCCGCCTGTTCGTCATTTGCATGCTACGGAACATACTCCGACCAGCCCCGGCCATCACAAAGTCTACCGCCGTATTTTCAATTCACAGTAGACAAAAGGCGGCCCACACAACATTGTAGCCGCGCCTAGAGGAGGAACTACAATGACCCGTTTCCGCCTGGCTGTGATTAGTCTTTAGTTGGATTGATCTCGTGGATACTGATACTGAACTAAGTAACGTAGCGTGCAACTAGGCCTCATTTGAACTCTAAACGAGGACTTGCATGTTTGTATTCTAATAGCCGGCCTTCGGGTCCCATCTTGACAATTGGTGAGAACCCACACGCCATAATAGGCCCCGGCTACTAGCCTAATTTCTTTTTAAAAACCTCAGGTAGGATCCGAGCATACTGAAGCTTATCACGCCAAAAGGAAAGAAAGTAGGACCTGGCCCTAAGAGGTCATTCCACGTCAAGTTCCCTCGACACCAGTCAGCCGTGGGGCCCACTGAGCGTTGGGAGCCTCAGTGTTCATCTGATTATGCTAAATGTTTTGGTCGGATGGTTCTGCATACACTAAATGTACTTATTTTTTGGTTGGGAATGGCCCTGCAGCTGTGCTATTCTGTGTCCGACAGTGTCACAGCTTGTCAACACCCACACACGGCATAGTCAGTACACGCGGCTCGACCTCGTAATGCCTGAGCACACACCGTGAGGACAGCATAACTTGAGACTACTCGGTGTCGGCATGCAACTGTTACTGAGTGTACGACTGTTGTGTCTACCGTAGCACGCTTCGTCGACATGACATACACAGACATTAATATTTCATAAACAGTTTGTTCACAAGCTTGGAATACTACGAAAGGCTAGCAAGACTGTGCAAGTGATACACAATTACACACTAGACCGAAAGGTGACTATTACCCACGACCGCAGACACGATAACGAGCCGAATGGACCCGTGTGCCTAATAGAATGATTGAGTATGGTAAATTGTTGGCGCTAGCGGACAAGTGTTGCCAGCTGGCTGTGCATAGGGAATGAAAGACCCATACCAATTGGGCTGAACGGATCATAGTGACCGTGTGGAATTCCGGCTGTTATTGAATCCAGTGTTTACATGATACCGTACGGTCGACACAGGTGGGCCTGGTAGATCAGGATGAGGATGATGAAGGAAATGCGGGTAGCTAGTTCAGTTATGATCTTTGGAATCTGAGTGGCGGCCAGACAACATATCGGTCACCATGGGTAGGTACAATGTATGCTTCATATTAACGTATATCGGGAATATATATATATATATAAAGCCATAAAACTCTACTGCGCCTGCCGGCTCTTTCGGCCGGTCCACAAAAAAAGCTCGATATAGAGCTCTATGCTAAGGGTGCGCCCTTTTCAGTTCACAAACAGTTGAAGGCTGATCCACCCTCGTTGTCGCTGCCAGTATAGATTTGAAGATCTGCGCCGGCCCAATATAATGAAATGTCCACATTTATTACCTTCTTATTTATGTTCGGTGTCAGTGTCGGGCTTTCCGCGAACGTTTGAATAGCGGAACACTTCAAGGAGACGGGTGCGTCAACTAATGTCAATGTTTGACTACCGCACAATGGCTACGATGCAGACTTCATCAGTGGAAGAGGATCTGGGATGGTTGTGTAATTTTGTTCCAGTACAGTAAACTTTGTGCCAGACGCTTTCATTATGGTGGTCTGTAATCCCTCGATAACAGTTGGTACGGCAATGAGACTTGCCAGAACCACTGAGTCAAAACAGTCTAGTATTCGGCAGATGATTATAAACATGCACACCATGATATTCAGAGTACTTTGAATTAGCAGAATTAAACTTGTATGAAAATACGGGTTTGTCTCATGTGAAGGGGGTAGGATGATTAAAGAACACACCATCACCATTAACCCTCACTATCGCCACCAGCACCGCACCAAAAATAAACGAAGAGGAAACGACATAATAGAGGAAAAAGACGAAATAAACGGAATCCTCGAGAGCGTCTGGAAAAAGCAAACTGTTCTCTGCCCCCCCCCCCCCCCCCCCCCCCACACACACACACACACCCCTCTTTCGAAAAAAGAAAGTCAACGTTTCTTACTGATTTACTGATGTCAGATCTCGCCTTGTACTACTTCAGATCACAGAAAGTTGGAAGCAATTGTGGACTACTTTGTGAACTGGTGCCGTGACGCTTATCAGTGTTTGAACGTAAGCAAGACCAAGGGTTGGTTGGTTGGTTGTTTGGTTGGTTGTACATTTTTATCGTCCCCGCAGCAAGAAGACTTTCCCAGTACGCGCCTGCACCAACAAACGGAATATTGAATGTAATTCGCCAGCCGGTCCGTATAATATATGCTAAATAAATCTAAGACATCCTATGGACGCTGCACCTTCATGCTAATTTATTGTACCATAGTTTACCACAAAACGAGTAGAAAATCATTACCAGCGCCGGATCAATCAGTTTTCAAAGAGGGGGGGGGGGTGCTCAACTTTTATTTTTTTCTATTACCAGGGTCTAGTATATATCAAAACACTACAACCGAAACTGTTCTTCTGACGTTTTTGAAAGTTTCTAACTGGTGTTACGTACGGGCACTGAAACGCAAGCGTTACTACTCAATTTTAAACACATTTATAGTTTGATGCCAGCCGAGGGGGGGGGGCGGGAGGGGGGTGCTGTAGTACCAAAGCCCCCCCCCCCCCCCCCCCACTGAATCCGGCCCTGATTACAAATACACAATATGTACAGGGGAATGATATTATATATATATATAAATGCAATAACCGCAAACAAAAGATCAAGGACCTGCGCATAGACTTTTGTAAAAGATCCCCGACCTCAGTCTGATACGGTCATCAATGGAGAGAGGGTGGAGATTGTGGACCATTACAAGTACCTCGGCACGACGGTCAACAACTGGTTGAAATGGGACCGTCACTGTCAGTAAAGATGCGCACAAGAAAAAGGCCACCAGCGTTTCCACTGCCTCAGAAAGTAGCGTTTTGTCAACATGGACAATTTCATCCTGTCCATAGTCTAAAAGTCTTTTATTCAGAGCGTTCTTATCGTTTTTTATCTGTTGTTTTGGAAACGTCAGCCTGAAGGACAAAAAGAAACTGCAGAGAATCGTGAACAGTAGCAAACTTACCGGCATGTAAGCAGTCTACTCGCACTTACTTGTGCGAGCAGCAAGTCGTTAGATAAGCTTGTATCGTTTCTGAAAACACGCATGTTTTGCATAACGAATATGATTTACTACTATCAGCTTGGCGGTTCATAACTGTTGACTGTAAAACAAATCGTCGTCGGTGGTCATTTATCCCCATTTCCATTAGACTGAGTACTGAACGCCGAGATGAGCTGACCTCACCTCCTTTGTTACAGCCGTGTGTGTGTGTGTGTGTGTGTGTGTGTGTGTGTGTGTGTGTGTGTGTGTGTGTGTGTGTGTGTGTGTATGGTTATGACGTGAGTTTTACACAGAACCTTTTTCGTTGATCAGTTTATTTTACTATGATATTTATAAAATGAATACGTATATTTTTCATAGTGACTCTGTATTCTTGTCTGTTTTTTTTTAAAAAATAAATTGTACAACTGCGCCAAAATTTCCACTCGGGGACAATGCATTTTTTATCTTCTTTCAGACACTTTACACTTTTTATAATTGACCTAGCTCTATTCGCCATGTTGTTCCTGGTCGCCTACTCTCAAGTCAACGGGAGTCAACGTATGACATGATTTCGTGCATTTATACTTTTACAATTGAAGACAAAATCGTTGTATTACGAGTTAGGCTTTGCCAGTGGTTCTTGTAGCCTCTTGGTTCCGACTAGGGAGTTTATTCCGAAGATAAAAGTTTGGGACTAAAGCTCTCGACTTTCTTCTTCGAAATAAACTTCCCAATTGGACCCTCTAGGCGACAAGAACCACTAGCAAAGCCTAACTCGTAATACACATTGTGTTGTATTGTATTGTATTGTATTGTTACCGTTACTGTACATACGGTATTCTTACCGTTACAACTATGCAATTCAGCACAACAGAAACCAATTATTTGATTTTCATGCAAACGAATAAATGGAATGGCATAATGCCACAGACGAGTAACAATGTAATTGTGATCATTTACGAACTATTACCCTTTTCCCATAGTAACTGTATGTATTGCAGCGATTGAATGTGCGATCTAGTTCTTCTCTGTTGTTGGACGAGCATACGCATACTCTCTGTGTGTGTGTGTGTGTGTGTGTGTGTGTTCACGGTGTGTGTATGTGTGTATTCACGGTGTGAGCGAGAGAGAGACAAGGGGTGGTGTGATGTGGTGGAGCTATGCCAAATCTCACTTTATTAAGTTTTAGACTGGTTCCATGCTTGTTTTGCTATTGTTTTTCAAATGACAAAAACTATCTTTGATTTGTTAGCTACCTTTACTCTGACAACAAAGTTACGCAGAAAATCTGGCTTGAATATTGCCTGACACATTCAGCACAAACGCACACCAGGGGAGATGAATCAACAGCCACAGTGGCTGATGAGCCAAGATACTTTCCGGTTTTATTTGAAGAGAGGAAAGTAGAAATGACTGATCACGGCCCGTTTTGCTGTCAGTTATGTGATCAACTGAAACTATTTAACCCTCCTGTGCATGCAGCAACCGATACTATAAACAGTGCCGATGATTGCAAGCACAAGGGGGTTGCCCCTTCACTACCAAAAAATGGCGAACGTAATTCTGCCCCAAGAGACATCGATCCTCATGAGCCCCGCAGTTGCGGGGGCTAATGAGGATCTGCGCTCCTTTTTAAAGCACAGTCTGCATCAATTGGCAATGAAGGGGTCAATAAATACTTTGCGTTTTTTGTTTGTTTTGCAGTCCCGCTAGAAGCAGTTGCGTTTTTGGGAGCAGTGGGTGTGTTTCTGTTGCTGTTGCTGCTTTTTGCCCTTTACCTGAACAAGTCTCTCTGCTTTGCTAACTGCGGAGGATTCCCCTGCATTGACAAACCCGCAAAGAAAGACTTGAACTCTCTGGGTAAGTTTTATCTTCTTATGGCTCCTGTACCGCAATAAATTCATTCCATGGTCTTTGTCTCACTTTTATATTATGTTCTAGTCGTAACAAATTCATGCTACAAACGCTGATTAAAATATGTATATCACACTTAATGTCGGGTCATGAGTGCACTACTTATCTGCGATGCTGTGATTCGTTTACTGCAATTATTTTTCTATTGATTTTTGTTTCATTGTTGTTGCTGGAAAGACATCGTGGGTGAGGGGAGGGGGAGGGGGGAGAGGAGGGGGTATTTTGTTTTTATTGTTTGTCTTTACAAATGAAAGTTCTCATCGTATTCTTTTTTTATATGGTGGTGCCGTTATTCTACTTAAACTAAAGAACATAAACGATAACGCCGGCAGATGCCATGTATGTAGTTTTGCTCTATGAATCAATAGCATCGCATGTTCTCATGTTCACATTTTCAAATGAAAGGAAGTCACTGAAGCGGGACTCGAGTGATGTGATTGTTCTGTTTACGGACAATATTACTCGTTTATTTATGTATGCCTGTGGTATTATATATATATATATATATATATATATATATATATATATATATATATATATATATATATATATATATATATAATATATATATATATATATATATAATATATATATATATATATATATATATATATATATTAGCTGTAATTGAATTGCGTGGCACGCACTCGTATCACGCGTTAATCAGTTTGTTTTATTATCGATGAGGTATTTTCGTCGGTTTTTCATTCAAGTGTAAGTGAGCAATTGTTGAACGCACAACATTTATGAAACGCAGCAAATCTTGGACCTTTTACTTGTCGGAACTCGAATAAAAGCGTTCATGTGTCGACCTGGTATTTAACTCCCCAAAATTCGATCTGAATTGCAAAGAGGCATTTCGGGACATTTTTCAGCTCCAGGCCTTCTGATAATTTCAGTTTGAGTTTTGCAGGCACGCCCAGCTGTCATTCGTCTATCTAATTTTCTTGCTTGACTTTTCATGCGGCTTAAGTTTGACCGGCTCTCTTCCGATAAAATTGCCTTTTGGCGAGATTTGTGATTGGTTGGCTTGCATATTAGAAGCAGACACGAGAGATGTAACGCTCTAGTTCAGGTAACTGTACTGAACAGAGTATGCGTAAATTGTATTTTGAACATATCTTTGTCTACCGATGGAGGTTAAGACAGGTTTGTTCATGAGTTCATATAACCTAAGCTGCCATATTCATTAATCTGTAAATATATCCCTTTTTGGCTTAGGTGCGAAGCAAAAGGGAGTCTGCGTTCTGGGTCAGTGGTCGTCCGTCCGTCGTCCGTGGTGTAAACTTTAACGTTTGGCATTTTCTCGGAGACGATTTAAGCAACTCTTCAAACTTGGCCCAAGGATATTTTGTGGCAGGACCTTTCTAAACATACCAATTTCATTGACTTCTCTCAAAAGTCAAAGTTAGAGAGAATCAGGAAATAGTATCTATATCTCTATGTACATATCTATATTTTGACAAAATCAGTTTTTTTCTCAAATCCTGTTCACAACTCCAAACCTAAACTTGGTACAGATACCTGATGGTAAGACCGTTTTATGCATACTAATTTGGTTGACTCCTCAGAAAGGCAACAGATAATTAGAAATCAGGAAGTAGGTAAAAAATAGCCATATGTCGACGAAAGATGTTTCTTTTTTCTCTCAAATACTATTCACAACCTCAAACCCAAACGTGGTACAGAGATACCTAATGCCGGGTAATACCTTCCTATGCATACTAATTTGGATGGCCCGTCGGAAAGGTCAAGAGTTCACAAGCTCAGCAAAAAAGTCACAAATGGCCATTTTTTTCCCTTTTCAAATACTGTTGAGAACTGCCACACCAGAGACACAGAGACATCTGATGGTAAGGCCTTTCTATATATGGTAATTTGGATGACCCCCCGGGAAAGTCAAGGTCACAAGAGATCGGCAAATGATGTGAAAAATGTCTATTTTGTGTGTTTGTAAAATTTAGCTTTTATCAGGATTTTCAAACAAATTTGGCAGAAAAGTAGCTTATGCAAAGACCTTTTTGGCTCACGGGCGAAGCAAAAGTCAGCTTATGTTCTGGGCCAGTGGTCGTCCGTCCGTCGTCTGTTGTTCGGTCCTCCGTGGTAAACTTTAACGTTGGCATTTTCTCGGAGACTATTCAAGCTACAGTCTTCAAACCTGGCCCAATGATACCTTGTGGCAATATCTTTCTAAACATATCAATTTCAGTGACCTCTCACAAGGTCAAGGTCACAGGGGACCAGGAAATATGTCCAAAATAGCTTTTTTTGGACAGAATTTATTTTTTCTCAAATACTATTTACAACTTCAATCCCACCTTGGTACAAAGATACCCGATGGTAAGATCTTTATAGCTACACTAATTTGGTTGATCCCTCGGAAAGGTCAAGGGTCACAAAAACTCAAGAAATAGGTCCAAAATCGCCATATTTTGACAAAAGAAGTTTTTTTTAATCAAATACTATTCACAACTTCAAACTCAAACTTGCTACAGAGATAACTGAGGGTAAGACCTATATATGCATACTAATTTGGATGACTGCTCGGAAAGGTCAAGGTCACAAGAGCTCAGGAAATAGATTTTAAAAAATAGCCATATTTTGACAAGATATGTTTTTTCTCAATTACTATTCACGACTCCAAACCCAAACTTACAGAGATACCTGATGGTAAGACCTATCTATGCATACTAATTTGGATGACCCCTCGGAAAGATCAAGGGTCACAAGAGCTCAGGAAATAGGTTAAAAAAAAATAGCCGTGTTTTGACAATAAATGTTTTTTCTCAATTACTATTCACAACTTCAAACCCAAACTTGGTACAGAGATACCTAATGGTACGACCTATCTATGCATACTATTTTGGATGACCCCTCGGAAAAGGTCAAGGGTCACAAGAGGTCGACATGTGTGTATAAAATACCAATAATTGTAGTTATTATCAACATTTTTGGAAACTGATCAATCAAATTTGGCACAAAGGTAGCTGATGATAAGACCTTCCTATGTATCTTAATTTCGTCGATTTATCGCAAAGGTCAAGGGTCACGGGGGTTTTACAGATGTGTGAAAACTGATTAAATTTTGTGCAAACATGGATTTTGTTAGGGCGGAAACCATCCCTTATTGTCAGACATGTGTGGATTGGTCATACACGTAAGCCATAAGGGCTTTGCCTTTCTTGTTATGTATACTATACTAATTTGGTTCACTACTCGCAAAGGTCAGTGGTCACGGGAGGTTTATGAAAGTGTGTAAAGTGCATACATTTTGAGAAAACATGGAGAAAACAGGTACAAAAGTCAACCCCTTCCTTATGTTAGAACGCTTGAACATTTGCTTATATCAGTGACCTGTAGAAATGTCAAGGTAACACAGGTCAGACTAATTATGTTGATCAGTCATGCACTTGAGACTTCAGTGCTTTGTTTTAAAGACTCCCTTACGACCTGATTGTATTTATTTTTTAAATTTTATTTATTTATTATTTTATTTATGTATTTATTTATTATGTTTTTTATTTTATTATTTATTTATTTATTTATTTATTATTATTTTTCTTTTCATTTATTTATTTATTTATTTATTTATTTATTTTTTTTTTTTGGGGGGGGGGGGGGGCGTTGTACGCCCTCGGGTACCGTAAATCACAACAGTCATTGTCATATTCATTTAACTGTTTGCGTACTAAATAATTCTGTTAAGAGTAGGCGGTTGGAGCCGCCAGCCGTAGGCAAAGAGTTAAATAACTAAATAAAGGAAAACTAATGGAGATATCGCATACAACTACAACATGGCAAAATATCACTTTTCTTGACGAAACTTATTTTAGGACTTAACAAATATCACAACATTATCACTCGATAAATAAATTATACAGCCTTACTAGGTCCACAAATGTCATTTTTAATCCTCTCTTCGTTGCGAACCAAGTCTTCTAGAAGTTACTTGATCTGTTTCCAAATTCATTAGAAGCATTCGTCGTCTATAGTGCCGATAGGAGAGCAATGATGTGGGATTAAGGAGATGGTTCTGTGTATTCCCCCACAACTCATTCAGCCCGACGGCCGTATTTCCCAAATTTTAGAGGAGTCATCTAATGACTATGCACCAGTGGCAGGAGATGGATTGACCATGATAATTCAAGGGCAGTGCCAGATTGGCTTGGCGCCGACAGACGCCAAGCTAATCTGGCACTACCCTTGAATTATCATGGTCGACCCATCTCCTGCTGTTGGGTGTCAGGGCTGAATGGGTTAACGCAGACATTATTTCGATGTGAAGGTATTAGTTTCATACGCAATCAATCGTTTGAGACAGCGTCTGTCTTGTTTAGGGTTACCCCATCACCCCCACCCCCCTTATGCTTGTTGTCACTGTAAACAGTACAGGGGGCCACACGCATAAAGGCGTTAATAGTGTTCATAGTGATGAACAAAAATCGATTTTTGCGTCTTACTATACAATATAGTGCAATACAACACAATACAATACAATACGACGCGATGCGACATACGATACTACTTTATTAATCCCTCATGGGGAAATTTGAGCAAAACGTTAGTCTCAGCCTGAGAAGACTGATGTCATAAGGCAAAACTGACTCCTCACAACAGACATGTAGTGCTTACCAAACATTGATTGATAGTCTAGACCTAGAGCCTGCCAAGTGTTAACATGCAACCATTGACCGGTGACGTTGCAAACTTTTCATTATTATTATCATCATCGTCATCATTATCATCATCATCATCATCATCATCATCACTAATGACATTTTATTACTTTGGTATCGGGTCATCCGTTGACGTTGATCTTCATCACGAGATCAATAAGCCGCAGACCTGCATGAACACTCTTTGCTTATTGTTTCCCATCAGAAGTGACCTTGTGGCGTCCATTGAGCGGTAGGTCATTTCTATTGGCAGCGCTTGATCGGCCTTTCCTCTTCTATTGTGCTCTTTTCTGTCACCAGCCACACGCCGAAACCCGTAGTAATTCTGCCGTTTAAGGGGCAGAGATGTGAGTTAAATGACTGATCCTGCCAGAAAGAGGCATGGATTCTCATGAGCCCCTGCGGATGCAGGGGCTCATGAAAATCTATGCCTCTTTCAAGCGGAAGGTGGGGTGGCCTGTCACAGGCAGAAATTATTGTGGGATTGATTGGCCGGAGAGATCTATTCCTCGCGTGCGTGCATGGAACCTAATCATGTCTCTTCCTGCACGACTGTGTCTAATAAACTGGAATTTACATTGATGGACATTCTGTTTCTTTTCAAAGTATTTTTGATAAAATTAAATTTTTTGGTTTGGCTCAAAGGCCGGTGTCTTTACCCCCGTATAATTAGATGTGATAAAATAAATTATTAGTTTGTAACTGTGAAATCAATAACGTTCGCATGCGCACGCACGCACGCACACCCACGCTCCACCCAACCACAGGAGCGGATCAGTTACCTGTGGGGGTTGGGGGTCCAACTTTTTTGTTTGGTACCGTCGACCGGACACAAAAGGTCTCCCCGATGCTAGACCTTCTCCAGAGGCCGAAAAATCAAACAGCAAGGTGGGTGTGGGTGGTGGTGGTGGTGGTGGGGGGGTGGTAGCGTGCTATAACATTTGAAATGATTTTTTTGGGGGGGAGGTGGGGGGGGGGGATGTATGGGCCCCAGCCCGACCCACCACAGATACCCATACATGGAATCAGAAATCCCACCCATCCCTTTCTCGGGCTTTTTTTTAAACGACGCGGTAAGTAAAACGTTGATTACGTATGCTTCAAAGTACCATTACGCGCAAATTTGAAGACAACTTCCAGCACTATTTGTATGTGTTATGCCTATGTCGACACACCCAATGAACTTCTACGGCAGTTTTGACGCGCAGCAAACGTACGCGCACAATCACACTTGCTTATTCTGTGCAGCCGTTAGCGGAGCGTCAATCTATTTTTAACTGAACATCTCTCGTAGCGTAGAGGAGTCATTGTCAAATTACTTGATATTAAGACCACTTGTGCTGATCTTGATTTTATTGTGTCTGTATGAACCAAAGATAGACCCTTCGTAAACATCTGTTGCACAAGTTTGTTTGTTTGGTTGTTGCTTTTTTTAATTGTTTTTTTATTACTTTTTTTAAAAAATTTAAATTATTTTTTATTATTATTTTTTTTTATTAACAGTCATGGCAGAAGTGGGCTTTTACGTTTCTTGCGCTGGAACAAAACCAAGCTGTCTCGCCCTCGCTGAAGCGTGGCGAACGAATAAATACCCTTCCGAGTGTACTTCAATCTCCAGTCACATCGATATGACAAATTTTCAAAAGGGATTTTCTGTCCTTTGTCCTAAACACTCTTTGAAATAGTTGTTCTGTTGACGGAGAGTCAGAATGGTCTTCGAGCATGTTCAGCAAAGTTGGAGACGTTCCTTGTAACTTCTGCGTGTTTACGTCTCTAAGGACACACTCAGCAAATTGCTTTCTCCTATATCCTATATCTTGCCTGTTATTTTTTTTTAATTATTTTTTTATTTTTATTTTTTTAATTCGTTTTACAGTTGTACTTCCAGGGGAAATGTGCATAATCAGCCCAGTTATGCCATTCTCGCTTGGGTTCGCCGGTTACATTGCGATTGTGACTGTAGACTTTTATGTAACCACGTGTTTTTATTTCATTCATTTTTTCCTGTATTGTTGACCGTTCATCGTTCATAACCCCATTCCGCTTTTACACAGAAAAAACCCCCATCTAAATGAGGTTTTGGCTTGCCGAAGGTCAGTCATTAACTTCCCGGAAGTCCCTGACTGTCCAAAATGGTTGATCATTGTAAACGGATGACCTGCGTGCGGGACGCTACTGTTTTATTCTCTCCTCTCAGCACATCTACTTCAACAGCACACATTTACTCAGAATGTGATTGAAGTATTAGATTCCACTTGAAAATGAAATGCATCGCGGACATTCGTGTCCTGGTTGATCTCTTGTTGACAAAATTCGTTCTGTTCGTATATTTCATTGGTTTGCCGCTTGCGTATTGTAATGCAACTATTTTTTTTTCTCTCGTGTATACTAATTATTAAATGGTGAATGGAAGTAGGCGAATGCCAAAATAAACAAAGCTTCCTGGTATGGTAACTCTTTTGTGTAAAATTCCTGCCCCGTGACGTTCAACTCCAACCTCCAAATTATTTTTTAGATTAGACAACTAAACCGCGAGTGTCGCAGCCTCTGCAGAATTATACTAACGGCTTGCGAGGTTACTGCTGTCATGCAATGGCAAAAGCCAATACTTATGTGTCCATTTTTGTGAAAAGCGAGATTTCAGTGTAATACATGTTCGCCAAAATGGACATTGTGGCGTTTAACATTGCAGGGCAGATTGTAACTTGAAAAATTGTACCGTGTAACAGCCATTAATCTTATGCCCTCGCTCAGAAAAGTACATGTATATATGTAAATGAGGCCTGATTCTTGCGGCAAGGAGCGCAGTCTCGCAGGAGTCCCTGCGGGTGCTTCTGCGTCTCTTGCAAAAGGAAGGCGGTCTGATGGAATGGCTACATGTGCGGCTTAACCCATATTATACTGAGTCTAAAAGCTTCAATTTTGTACACTGCCATATGCAAGCTACATTAAAGTACTTACAGATAAGGATATAGACCAATGGTTTTAGTTCAAGGGTGGTGCCAGAATAGCTTGGCGCCTAGAGGCGCCAAGCTATTCTGGCACTACCCTTGATATATTTTAGTCAAATTTATTTCACACACTGGTGTATTCCGAATGAACAATGAACCTTTATTTTCCAACGGTAGAAGTTATTGGTAACAGGACCAGTTTTCAAACTTGCCGTTGCTACATCTACTACATAAGTGACATAGACATGTAAACATACACATACCACACACTGCTGCATGCACTGCTGCATTTGCTCACGCACGCACGCACGCACGCACCACGCACATACACACACACATACCCACACACGCACTCAGGTACGCACGCATGCACATCGCAACCCGCGCATGCACGCACGCACACACACACACACACACACACACACACACATACATGTACACCGCAATTCAGTACGCATGCACACACGCACGAACACTCACACACACTTACACACGCACGCACTCAGGCACATACGCACAAAAACAAACACACGCTCTCGGACACGCACTCCAGACATACCTACCCGCATACGCGTACGCACAAAAATATAAAATGAGTAAAAATACAAAGTAAAGCAATAAACAAAGAATCATTAAGTACATTAAAGTTCATACAGCAAGGGCAAATATGAATGCAGGTGCTATCTCTCACCCCCCCCCCCCCCCTCTCTCTCTCTCTCTCACGCCGACACACATACACACACACACAGCATGCACGCACGCGCGCGCGCGCACACACACACACACACACAGAGGTGCTCACGATCGACGTCACACAGTTGAAGAGCGGCTCCGCACATTTTTAGCATTTTGCAACATAATTACTTAATGAGTGACTTTAGAACAACGACAGGGTGATTCAGCTCATCATGCCAAGCAGTTCGGTAGCTTTTCGTGCCATTTGCGGTACCTTTTACTGGACTTTTCAAAACTTCATGGCTCGTAAAGCACAGAGGAAGGCAGCCCTACGTTACCGCACTGTCAGTGTCAGCGGACCGGTGGCAGTCATTCTCGTGTTTTTGGTCGGCTTTCTGCTCCGGTGTGGCGATGTCGAAGCGAACCCAGGCCCACCGAAACGACAGACTCTTTTGACATGCCAGGGGAACCAAGACAACCAGTCGCCCGGGGGTGAGGCAAACGCAGTGTCTGAGCCGACCATTGCTGATGTGTTTAAAATGTTGAATGTGATGGACAAAAAGATGGACAGTATGAAAGCTACAATGCAGGAGCAGATGGACAAAATTCAGAGTGACTTTACTGCGGTGATGAAAGAAAACAGAGAGTTGAAGGAGAAAGTTACGCAGCTGGAGGATAAGCTGGATGATTTGGAGGGGCGGAGCAGACGCAAGAATCTGATCTTTCACGGAATCCCCCACCCCCAGGGGCGCTCAGAGACTTGGGCGGACTGTGAAAAAGCTGTCAAGTCAATGTTGAAGGACGAGATGGGCATAGAGGAGGAGATCGAGGTGGAGCGTGCCCATCGTCTGAAGGGGGGCAAGGCGCCCCACCCCATCATCGTGTGCTTCAACAAGTACAAAGACAAGGAGCGGATCCTGTTTGAGCGAAGAACGCTGAAGGAGAACAAGTCCCGGGTCTACATCTCTGAGGACTTCACCCCTCGGGTGAGGGACGTGCGCCGCAAGCTGCTACCCTTCCTCAAGGAGGCCAAGCAGGCGGGGAAGAAGGCCTTCCTCCGCTTCGACTCCCTCGTTGTTGAGGGAAAGACCCACGCATACGACGCTGCTACCCAGAGGCCAGTGGAGCGCAGGGGGCAGAAATGAGGGGCAGGCCGGCATGTTGACCCAGCAACCAGGAGAAGACAGCCCGTCCCTCATTCAGACCCCCAGGGCCCCCACCATGTGTCTTCAAAGGACGACTTACCTGCACACACACACGCTCAAGTGCCCATACTCAAACCCACACCCGCACACTGTGTTGATGAAAGTGGTAGTGATGAAAGTGGTAGCTCTGTGTTTCGCATCATGGCATGGAATATCCAAGGTCTTGTAAATAAGCTGAAAAGTGTTTCTTTTAGGCAGTTCTGTGAAAAGTGTCAAATTTTTGCATTTTCAGAGATCTGGTCGTGTAAGCAAAATGTTATAGAGGATACCTTTCCAGAGTATCAGGTGTTTTTTTTCACCACGTACACAAAAGTTAAAAGGGGGCGTGGCCGTGTGTGTACATAAATCTATAGCCTGTCATGTGTTGCGTTTAATGCAGGCAGCTGAGGATATTGTGTTTCTAAAGATCGGTAAGTCTGTTTTGAACTCTGCATCTGATGTTCTGGCAGCATTTGTGTATGTGGCTCCAGAGCGTTCGTTGTATATGGTGAAGATAACGTTGATGGTTTTGAAGTGTTAGAAAACTACATGGCTCAAGTGTTACGTGCTCACCCTGAGCTGCCTTGGCTATTATGTGGCGATTTTAACGCCCGCACTGCCGGTCTGTCTGATACTGATTTTATTGATGGCAATTCACACGTGCAGCCTTTACAGGAATTAACAGATCTGCTAGAGGATGTACCACAAAGCCCACGGAGGTCAAAAGATATTGGCGTAAACAGTTTTGGTCTATGTCAAGAGTACTGTTTGTTTATTGTCAATGGCAGAACGAAAGGTGACAGTGAGGGAGAAATTACGTGCGTGGCCAACAGAGGCAAAAGTGTGGTGGACTACTGTATTTGCTCTAAATCCGTGTTTGACCTAGTGACCGATATGTTTGTTGCAGACAGGTGCGAGTCAGACCATTTCCCCATTGTAACCACGTTTACTTCTATTCAGTCTGTTTATTCATGTGATGATGATGATTTAAATGATGATATAATACTAGAGGAAGGGGTTAAATTTGTTTGGAAAGAAAACTACGCTGAATCCTTTTGGGCATACATTGAAGATAATCAGGAGACTCAGTTTCAACACTTTTCGTCAGCGCTTGACTCGAGTGTAGAAGAAGGGTCCGGTCGGCCTGTTTTGTAGCATTCATTCAGAAGGCGGCTGACAAAATGAGGTCAGGTAAGAAGGTAGGTGAATCCCGTGCACAGCCGCCGTGGTGGGACTCGGACTGCGAGTTAGCAAAACAAAACAAGTACCTACAGTTGAAGCAGTTCAGACACACAAACACACATGACGACTTAGGGAAGTATCTTGACATGAAGAAAGAATTTAAGAAGTTGTGTAAAACAAAACAAGTAGAGTACAACGCACGGGTTTTGAATGAGCTCAACGATGCATGTAATGATGCAAACTCAAGAACATTTTGGCAAAAAATAAAGTCTCTGACTGGCGTTAAAAAGTTGTGTTCTGATGTCATTTCACCACGCGTGTGGTATGATTATTTTCGTAATTTGCTAAATGTGGATCAGAATGTTGATGATTCAGGTTTCAGCAGACAGGCCGAGGGTGTTTTAAATGACCATATGTCTGATGATTGTGATGGTTGTCATAATGCAAAATTTGACGAGGAAATCACGCAGGATGAAATTCGCAGTGCTATTAATAACATGAAGAAAGGGAAAGCATCAGGCCCTGATGGCTTGCCCACTGACCTTTTTCATCATGCAGGTGAGATCCTTGTGAAATTTCTGCATCCTTTGTTTAATCGTGTGTTTCAAAGTGCGGAATACCCTGAAAGCTGGACCATGGCTGTGATATTTCCACTACACAAAAAGGGTAACCCTAGAAATGTTGACAACTACAGAGGAATTTCTCTTCTGAACGTTATCAGTAAGTTGTACAGTTTTGTCATTAACAACAGGTTGGTTCGTTTTTGTGAAGAGAATGATTGTATTCCTGAGGCCCAAGCTGGCTTCCGTAAAGGATACAGTACTATAGACAACCTTTTTTGCTTACAGGCACTAGTGCAAAAGTATCTTAGCAAGCAGGGTGGCCGTTTTTACACCATGTACGTAGATTTTTCTAAAGCTTACGACAGTGTGCACAGGACAAAACTGTTGTATCTCTTGCTACGTAAAGGAGTTCATGGAAAGTTGCTTCAGACACTTGAGAGTATGTACAAACATGTAAAAGCTGCTGTAAGGGTTGGAACCAAAGTTACCGACTACTTTGATTGCATGTCAGGGGTGCGACAAGGTTGTGTGTTGAGCCCACTGCTGTTTTCTATCTTTCTTTCAGAATTTGAGACAGAAATATCATCGTGCGGTGCACGTGGCATTGATATTTTTGCAGACCCACTGGGTATTTTCCTTCTTATGTATGCTGATGATATAGCCATTGTCTCTGACTCTGTAGCAGATCTCCAAAAGAAAATTAATTGTTTAGAAAAATACTGTAAAAAATGGGGTCTCACTGTGAACATGGACAAGACAAAAGTGGTGGTCTTCAAAAATGGAGGTTTTGTGAAAAATTGTGAAAAATGGTTTTATGCTGACAAGCAGATTCAAGTCGAGTCCAGTTATACTTACCTTGGTGTGATATTTTCCTCTACTCTGAACTGGGCTAGATGTGTAGAAAACTTAGCTGGAAAAGCCAGGAGAGCAGTTGCAGGCATCAAAAGACTATACTTCAAATTACAAAACTTGCCAGCTGACACTGTTTTTCACATTTTTGATGTCAAGATTAAACCCATTGTGCTATACGGGTCAGAGGTCTGGGGTTTCCAGAGACATGATGTAATTGAGCAGGTTCATATAAAGGTTTGTAAAATGGTCCTTGGTGTTGGAAGAGATGTAAAAAACAATATTGCGCTGGGTGAGTGTGGAAGATTCCCTATGTATATTGATGCCTATGTTCGAATGGTGAAGTACTGGTGCAGACTTCTTACCATGTCAGAAAACAGATACCCAAGACAGTGTTACACGATGTTATGTATGCATGATGCTTCAGGTAGATCGAACTGGGCTACACAAATAAAGACTCTATTGTGTATGCACGGGTTTGGGTATGTATGGGAAATGCAGTCAGTTGGAAACACTCCTCTGTTCATTCAGATATTCAAAGATCGGCTGATGGATTGTTTCCGACAGGACTGGCATGCATCCCTTACCTCAAACACAGAATACTGCCATTACCACCCAGAAATACTTAGAGCCAGTTACATAGGGCAGCTGAACTCTTGTGAACTCAGGCGGGCAATATGTTTACTTAGATGTAAC
Source organism: Semisulcospira habei (assembly GCA_036245525.1). Classification (NCBI taxonomy): domain Eukaryota; kingdom Metazoa; phylum Mollusca; class Gastropoda; family Semisulcospiridae; genus Semisulcospira; species Semisulcospira habei. Next base: position 27,626,936 of record BTPG01000004.1, read on the forward strand.
CGTTTACCTTTAAACGGAGTATCCAGATTTGGAAAACCCATCACTAATCCAGAATGTAATTCATGTGATTGGCATAAGGCTGAAGATTTGTGTCATTTTCTGTTCGAGTGTCCAAAATATGCCCCTTTACGTAAAAAGTACATTCCACTGTTTTACTACAGATTCCCATCCGATCTTAAAGTTCAGCTGCTGTGTGGAAACCTACATGATAAACTGGTCTTTAAAGTTGCTATGTATATTTCAGGTTGCCTTAAATTAAGGAATTAGAGGGATTTGCTTTGAACTTTTCTTGTTTTTGTTTATTTATGTGCGCTGATGTAATGCTATATGAGTGTGTTTTACAACCACCTTCCTGTATTTTCTGGTTGTAAATTGTATTTTGTGTTCATATGGGCCTGATGGCCTGCAAAAACTGAAATAAATTTATTATTATTATTATTATTATTATTAAATAAATTTATTATTATTATTACACACACACAGAGTCACACATACAGTACACACACACACACACACACATACGCGAGCGCGCGCCCAACATATCGAGCACACACATATGAAGGCAAAAACATTATACACAGTACATGCAGTATTCAAATGTACTCTTTGGCATTCAAATATTATGGTACGGCTATGGGAAAAAGGGACTCTCTCTCTCTCTCTCTCTCTCTCTCTCTCTCTCTCTCTCTCGCACACATACACACACACACATACATACACACAAACTCACACACACGCACATGTACACATCTGAACACACGTGCAAGTTATCCCAATACTGTAATGATTTGATTACGTCAGAGATTCTAGGTGTTTGAAGAGGCTGTCCCTATATGAGGTGAGCGTCTTTGCGTTTCTAATTTCTGCAGGAATAGAATTCCAGAATGAACTTACCGAGAATGACAAGCTGGTTTTGAATAAATCAATACGCGGCAGGGGTACTTTGAATTGTTGTCCATGTCTAGAAGCTACAGATGTCCGTTCTGAGAAAAAAAGAACTCAAGTACAGTGGACATGATTGCTTGTACAGCTTGTACATCAATACACCTTTATTGAACTGAAAGTGCTGGGATAGAGGGAGAATTTTTTAAGTTTTATGCTTTTCGTCAGTTGAGAGTTCGGGATCGGGAAATATAAGCTTAGCAGCTCTCCTATGTAGGGAGTTCAGCCTCTTCAAATGTACATCACTAGAACCATCCCACACTGTTGATGCATAGTCTATGTGCGACTTGACATGAGCATTGTAGAAAAGAAGACGCGTATCTGTGTCAGTAATTGTTTTCAATTTTGACAACATATACAGGCTTCTGGAAACCCTTTTGCACACTTTATTAATATGCAGTTGCCATTTAAGCTGATCATCTATAGTGACCCCCAAGAGGCGGTGGTGTGATACTTGCTCAATTGGGCTGCCGTTTATAGACAGACTAAGAGAGAGCGGGCATAGCTGGTGCTTTTGACGTGTGGTTATAACCATGCATTCTGTTTTTGACGGATTCAGGGACATGGAGTTGGAATGACACCAGTCGGTGACCTCGCGCAGGCTTTCCTGCAGACGCGTGTTAATTGCAGCTACATTTTTGAGAAGGGGGGTTTGTCCTTAGTCTTCTGCTTACAGAAGTTAAGCAGGGACTCCGGGCATGTGTAAGACGCTTTTCCGCTTGAGGGTATGATTGACTCGGCAACAGACAAAAAATGTTTGTTAAAGGTGTCTGCAGTAATACTAGAAGGAATGGCTGACGATTTCTTGCTGTTACCTCGGGTGACGAGATTAACTGCGCGCCAGAGTGCGGCAGTATCTCTGTCTTCTTTAATCATTCGTTCAAAGAGAGACTTTTGAGCCCTGCGTACCATAGACTTGACACGGTTACGTTGTTTTTTGTATTCGTTAAATAGCTTGTGTCTTCTTAAGTCATTTCTCAATTTCATAGCTTCAATTATTCCTTGCGTTAGCCAAGGCGGTAACGTGTGGTTTTTTACCCGCTTTTGCCGTAAAGGGGCGTGTTTGTTAAGTACTCTTGTAAAGAGTCGATACCAAATAGTCAGAGCCTTTTCAGGGTCAGTTTCGTTATTAACGACATTAAATGGTGTTTGATCAAGGTCTGCTAGAAAAGCAGACTGATTAAACTGTTTAAATGAGCGGTACGTTATAGTTGTGTGCCCGTTCTTACGATGCACTGGCAGTTTTGTTGACCAGGAACACACAGTAGGAAAGTGATCACTGATGCTGAGGTCAGGAACACTAACATTGAACACACTAAGGGGACGGTTGGTGTAAATGTGATCAATGAGTGTTGCGGTTGTTTTTGTGATCCTAGTAGGGGCCGAAACTAATTGTTCTAAGCCGGTTTGTGTGGTGATGCAATCCCACGCGGTATGGGGCTTTAACATATCTATGTTAAAGTCGCCTAGTAGCAACGCATCACAGTTAGGTAGGCCAACTTTTTCTACTGCATGCAAGAAATCGTCGTACCATTCAAACTTGGCTGATGGGTTACGATAACAAAAGCCGATGAAGACGGGTTTAGTTTTTGGAGCCCTAAATTCCAACCAAATGCACTCAACTTCCGGAGTTTCTATGTCCTCACGCCTTTTTACTAAATATTGGACTGAGTTATGGATGTAAACGGCAAGCCCAGTCTGACCAAGTACACGAGGGTCACGTCGAGTGATGCTAAAGTTAGGTATGTGAACGGCTTCATCGCTTATGTCGGAGTTAAGTCGCGTCTCACTAAGACCAAACAGGTGGAATGGTTCAGACGAGTTTAGAAAAACATTCAAATCGGCCACCTTGTTAAAAAGATGGTAGATGTTCAAGTGACCAGTTTGAAGGCTTCCGTGTGTCTGAGCATTATGGGTCATGTTGAATTTTAACTTTCCCAAATGAAGTGCAACACAATACAAAATATAAACAGAGGGAATAGGGAATAAAGTTTCAATGCAGTAAAGCGCGGCTGAAGTTATAGCACCTCGTATCAAAACGTCACAAATGGTGTCCAACACAGCGTTATCAAATGAAGATCGCTTTTGATTAATAGTGTATCCACGTATTAATGCTGCGCAAGCTGTCTAAATAAATGAACAAATGGTGTAGCCTGCGATGTGAAGTATCGTAGGCTGAACACTTCAAACCGTACTGTCACAATGAAAACTTAGCGGAGCTTTGGTAATCAAACCAGGCGAGAAAATCACAGAAGTTGAGGCACACAGTCAATCACCGCTTTGGAATAAATCACAAGCGAACGCAGAAGAACCGTATATAAAGAAGCACACGTAACACTGACGTAATAATGAACTGCCTCACACACCCACAGTGAAATCTGCGAAGCACAACGGTGAAGGATCACTGATCACACGACACTGAATTACCAACCGCGTAAGTAGCTGACGTATCCATTGGCACCATTCGCTGTGGGCACCTGGCATAACTGGTGGTACGGTGGCAGACTATTAACCGGATAAGCAGATACACTGGTTGGTGGGCGATGATTCGACCACACACCATGGCAACCATCCGGGTACTGTGGTTGTTGCCAGGGTGCTGCAGTTGAAGAGTTGGTATGTATTTGCAGCAGATGATGGTACTGGAGTTGCTGCCAGTCAGGAACCGGCATGAAGGGCATCTGTTGTAGATGTTGCTGCTCCTGTTGTAAATCTTGTTGCTGCGCCTGTTGTAGCTGCAGCTGCTCCTGCTGTTGAAGTTGTTCATGGTCCTGTGGTTGAGGCTCCTGGCGTAGAGGTAGTTGTACTGGTGATGTGGGACCAGCAGAACCGGATACAATAGTGTCAGAAGTGGAAGTGCCACTCTGTACATTCAAGCTACCACCAGCTAAGGCCTCTGAGTAGAGTTTCGTCTTAGTGGTCGCCTGAGAGCTTCTGTGCTGGTGAGTAATTGCATCAGCCTGGTTGACAGCGGGACCACCGTACTTGATATTGCCGGCAAGCCTCCGGGTTCCCACGTGGGATGGATGAATGGGGTCAAGTCGGCCTTTGTTGTCCACACGGTACAGCGCCTTCCGGGGAAGACCGCTTGGGGCTAGGAACACGCCCGCATTGTCAACAAAGATAGCGCGCATCTTCTTTGCCACGTGGCACAGATTTGCGTTGGAGGGGGAAATACGTTGGTTAAGGCGAGAATTTTTCCCCTGGGCAGTAGGCAAGATGGATGAGGCCTGGATGCTTGCTTTGGGGAACACGCCTTTGCAAGAAGTGACCAGTCTCTCCCACTGCTGACTTGGTGATTTCATGCGTCTTGCAATCGTTCACCCCTACGTGGAAGGTGACCAGTTGGACGCGGGGTGACTGCGGCTGCTGCTTGAGCCAGTCAGTCAAGTGGGAGATTTGCAGGCCGGATATTGAGATGACCTGTACCTTTTCGCCCTGGTACATGGTCATCTTCTCTCCCTTGAAGTTTCGCACGACGGAGTCCCCGATGACGAGCGTGGTTGTGTCTACCTCTACGTTGTGATCAAAGACCCGCTCGCACGGAAGAAAGTCCTTGCGCTGCTGCTGGCTCCCGGCAATCCGATTACCGCCCCCTTGCCGCTGGCCAGGCTGAGACGGCCCGCTCCCCTCACGGTGGCTGTCTGCGATAGGGGAGGCAACGTTGACCGTAATAACCGCACTCCCTGGGGCTTGCTCTTTCTGGCTACTCGGAGGGTTGTTCTTAGGAACGGTAATCCTTACTGGGATCACATCACCAGTTGTAGTGGACACAGGCTTCATACTAGTGATTGCATCACTGTTTACGGGCATAGAGCCTTCAGGCGTTGTTGACACTAGTAGTTGGGGGGTTTGGCCAGAGGCAACAGGTAGCCCTTGTTCAGAGTTCAGTCTTTGCAGAGTGTCGTCGACGAGACAGTGAAATTCTGCCATGTTTGTCATTTGATCATGTAAGTGGGACATCTTGCCACACATACAAGACTCTAACATCCGGAGGTCATTTGCCATCTTCACCGCGGACTCGCACACCTTACTGTCAATCTGCTTAATATTTAGCATAGTGACAGTTCTCAGCTGACACAATTCTTGATGGAGAGCCTCGACGGCGGCCTGGCTGTTGCAGAGTTGGGTCTGGAGCTTTAGGATGATAAGCGGCTTTTCGTCTCGGACACCGGACACCACCAGCTCGCTATAATCAGAATCCACCTGAGTGCACGAGACGGGTAACCCGGGCGAGGTCAAGTCCTCGGTGGTGACGTCACCCGTAGACGCCACTTGGGTAACAATATGGCTGACAGGACTTGGTGTGGAGGGGGCAGGTTCGGGTGTGGAGGGGGTAGTGGCAAGGGACTGACTGGCAGGAACATCAGAGTGATCAGAGAGGGTGGAGTGGAGATCATCCCGTAGATGTGGCCCGCTGGAGGAGGGGTGTGGGATGGAGGGCGGGGTAGGCGGACCGTCACTGGTCATGTCACTCCGGCCACAGCGCTGACGGTGGTCACGGTCAGAGGCTCGGGGACAAGATTAGCGGAGCTGTTCCGAGGGTTACAGGACTGAACAATCGGCGATAGGGAGGTAGAGTCGTCAGCCTCCAATCCGATTAAGGGGAGGGATGAGTCCAAAATTGCCCGAGGAGGGGTGTCTGGGAATGATACTATCGGGGAGATGGTGGGATCGCATGACTGGTCACGCGGCACCACAGGGACATTGTCAGCAGGGTCTGCGCAGCCGTCTTTCAGCTGTTGTACGAATGTACACAAAGAGTCATATTCGCTTAGGACCCACGTGTCCTTGTTGTGTCCCTGAATGAGACAGGTGCCGCCAGTCTTGCGACGCACGTGGAAGTAGAGGGTGATGGTGATTCAGTTTTGGTTTTGCTCTCCCCCTGATTTGTATGAATGTTTTTCCCAAGTCATCGGGAATGTCAGGATTGGAACAATCCAGGTAGGAGTCACCACACTCTACAGGTTCATTTCTGGCGTCTGTGTCCCTCCAGACTACAGTGTAACCGCCTCTTGCCTGGAGCAGGTTGACGTAGCGGTGGTAGAGGGCAGTTCGCCAGCGCTTGAGGGTGATGACGCCATTGGGGCCGTTGCTGTAGAAACGCGTTTGCTGGCCGCACGCAGTGTCCTTCAGCACCGGGTTATCTCTCTTAAAGGGATTGGCGAGGGTGGGGTCTTGCATCACGACACTTAGAGAGAGGGATGAAGATGCCATCGCGACTCGGACTTGGTGGTATGCTGTAACCGGGCACTCAGCGCCAACTTTAGAGAGTTAGAAACAGGGGTAGGTGTGGAGGGTGGTGGGATCAGCAAACATTGTGACACCCCTCAGGAAGTGCCAGCGTGTCTGCAGGGCTGACCGGAGTGGAGTCTGGTGGGGTGGTGGAGACGATACAGCATCGTGTCACAGAGTCAGTAAGCCGAAAAGCAAACATTGGCTGCTTAGATCTGAAGTTCAGCAATAGACTGCTCTAGTCACAGTCTAACTCCTCACAGTTACTGACAGTGCAAGCGATGAAATATATAATTGAACGAAAAATATAGACAATGGCAGGCGTAAGTTCTACTATATTCAGTGAGTTCCAGAAAACAAAGTGGATGACGATGCGTTCAAAATTACGAGAAGAATATCGTAAAGTGATAGTTCGTATGATCGGATTTACCTTGCACGACGGACAAAGACTGGCTTCAGTCTGGGCACAACTCGCATCACACGTACACAATATGTTATCATCCGGGGAAAATAGTGTGCTTTGTCCTGCACACTTCTCACACTCACAACACAAGCATTAGGATATCCGTGTGATGAACGTCCACTGGAATAATGTTTAAAAAGTATAAGAAAGTCCACAGCTTACATAGAAAAACACATAGTACACAGTATATCAAGCAATCCAAAGCGTCACGGTTGGCTGCACGACGGAGCTAAGACTACACGTCTTACCCCGCCGGCGGCTGGGAGACATAAGGATTAAGGTATGTCAGTGGCTCATGCACATCTGTTGCTCGATGATGCGCTGACAAAGGGACCACAAACAACATAAACTCGACATTATTTCTAGTTCTACACTCTCTGTACCAATTAGGCGTTCTTTGATGTGACACATGGTTGTGCTGCGGACTGTGTCTAGCATTAACTTGCGACAGGCTCGTAACTTGTGCTGTTTGTTGTTGATATCGTTTTGTTTGTTTGTTTGTTTCAAACTCTTTCAGAATAATTGGACCTGATGAGGTCAGTTTGGCAGACTTCAAAATGTCACAATAGTTAAGTGTTCGAGTTAGTTATTAGGGTTTAACGCCGAGCAGGCAGCGAAGGCCATCTAATAATAATAATAATAATAAAGAGCATTTATATCGCGCTAAATCCACAGAAGCAGTGGGCTCTAAGAGCGTTACAAAAAAAATTTATGTACGCAGAATCTCACTACCTTTAAACAAGTTTAATCTACGCACACAGATACAAACACATATAATAAAACCATCCCCAGATTAAAGGCATTTTGATAATGCTGATGCGCCAACACGATGGTGTTACCGGCACGGTTAACAAAGGGAAGACCTAAGATCAAGGCCATCACGATGGTGCTAAACGGTCTTCAAAAGGAGCACCTAGGATCAAAGCCTCGTTTGAACCTGGGTGGTGTCCAAGTTTATTTTACCCCCACCCGGGTCTGCCCTGGGGGACTTGGGTGGGGTTAACTACTTTTTAGTTCCCAGGGTCACCCTGGTCAGCCCCACAGAAGGGTTTTCCCATCTATTCTGGGGCATGTGTTTCTGTCTACCCTTGGTCCATTCACCTGTATTTTCCTTTTTTAAACTCTCCCTATTGTCTGCACTGCCTGTGGTCTAAATGGTCTTAGGTTGATTTAGCGTATTAGACTGGTTGGCGACATACATTCAATATTCTGTTTAGTTGTTTTTTTCTCAAGCAGTGCAGGCACGTCCTGGTAAAGTCTTGTTGCTGTCAGGACGTTAAGCACTGTACAAAATACAACCTACAACCTACCAGGTTTATTTTACATTCCCCTTGCTCCTTCGTCGGGGCAATAGATGTTACGACCAAAACATCAGTGAACGTTCAACATTCTTTTACAGTAAGTACCCGTTGAAATTTAATCCATGAACGACTGTTGATAATATCACAGTGACCGTAACCACAGTCCTTGTGGGACGACGCGATTACGTATTGGAGTTGGCGACAGCCAAAACTCTATTGTTGGCCGGCACGTCTACTACCATAGTGCACGTACTTCAATGGCCAAAAAGCATACACTTTGAACCTTTAGCCAGACACGGTACACATCTGGCAGCCGATGGATCGATTCTTATAATTCAAGGATAGTACCTGGTTAACGGCTTGGCGCCTCTCCATAGGCGCCAAGCTAACCAGGCACTATCCTTGAATTATAAGAATCGATCCATTTCCCATTGGATCTGTGACATAAACGAGCAGCTGGCTCTGGCAACATAATGTCAGTCACTGCGGTACATAAGTGAACACCTTCCATCAGCAAAAAGCATAGATCCTTATGGGTCTCTGCAACCTGCAGTGCCCTATTTCCGTCTGTATGCTTCGGGTGGACGGGTTTATGTCGTTTACACCTTTACAGTTCAGATAGAAGAGGGCATGGTCACGTTTTCTCCCTATCATACAACTGTACACGCCAGCATATTTTGATCTGTAAGAAATAGTCTCATGAGCTAACGAATGGTTTAAATTTGCCGCTCTTTGCCGCAGTCTGTTTTAACATCTGGGAAGCTGAGATAGAGGAGAATTTTGTTTTTGTGTTATGGCCTGTGGCGGTTCTACCGCAGGTGTGTATGGTGAATCGCATGAGAGCTATCAAGTGTTCGGCAGTGAGTTGTTTGGGAGCTGTCGTATACCACAGTTTCAGTACATGGATAGTTTCTCAGGAAACACAGAAGTTAGACGGTACGTCGTTTGAGAGAGGTCATACTACCTTGAGAGGTATGACCGCTCTCAAATAAATCACCGATGATTGTCTGTGTGCCCAATCTGTCCTTGCAGACTGCGGTTGCGTTACAACAGCGCGCCAGGTCGGGAAACCTACAGTAATTGATTTTACTCCGAGAAATGCCGGAGCTGCTGCCTTCTCGGGCGCTCTGTCCATGGTGCCTTCAGTTTTAAAACAGTCAGTCTAGCAGCCAAGTGAGTGTTAACTTCTTTTGCACGTAAAAAAGGCAAACATCCTCAGTTCTGATGGAATTTGTAATATTAAATATGCACATTATCTGTGTCAGCCTTGGCATTAGACTGTACTGTTGTTTTTCGTCTTTTTCTACATCAGCCTGGAAGTGATGGATCAGCTACATTTCTTGTTTTTCAATAATGAATAGACCTAGTGGTAGATAACCTATCTGTGACCTATGTTAGACAAGGGTACCAGCATTTCAGGTTTGTGACAAATGTGTATGGTAGGAAGGCATATAGTTTCTGCTACAGACGCAGGAGGAAATCTTGATGTCTTTTTCTGAAAACGACGGGGATATGCGAGGGCAGCATTTGACATAGTTTCTTCTAAGTCTCTGCGGTCGTTGGACCGCGAAGACATATATACTATTTAGTAGCGGATCTGTGTCTGATTCATTGAGATGGATGGTGCTTCCCGCGAGGGTCTGTGCCGGCGTACTTCAGCCCGGTGATAGAGGCAGGCTGGGCGACGGGAGGGGACAACTTTGGGTTAGGCTTAGAGAGAGAGAGAGAGAGAGGAGTCAGCCAAGCGTAGGCTTGCAGGTCTAGTTCTATCTCAGTCCACGTGTGGCGGCGGTTATAACCGGGTAGTGTGTCACACGTATGTGTCATCGGAGCTCTGGTGGTGTGCTATGAATGGGTCGCGCAGAAGGGCTCAAGAAGAGGAATTCAGAGCCACGTTTAAGAGACATGACACACTGGCTTCAAGCAGAAATGTTAGTGATAAACGACGTCACAGGGGTCGCAGAAGTACTTCATGTGGTGTAGTCAGTGGTTTCCTTCCGTGGAAATCTTTACTAGTGTGACATAGTTCTTTGGATCGTTAATTCACCTCATTTATGATTATTTCTTTATCCCTGCGGAGCAGTAGAACAGTAACCGGGAAGTGTGTATTTTGCCATATTAGTTTCTGTTCGGCTGCGTGTTGGACCAGCATTCCACTGTCACAGACCAACGCCTATTGCGGGCACCATTAGTGATGTAAGTTTTTGGTAATTGGACTTGTAATGACGAATTAGCCACCCTTTGTGATTGCAGGCACCGGTTCTGTATACAGTGCTGGTTCCGGCATTCACAAGGGGGTTAATGTCAATATACCACCACCACGTGCCGGTACGAACCCCAGTATTTGTACCACTGACTGGCAGCTATTTGAAGTGCGTGGAAGTACAGTTCCTTATAGGGTTGCACTTTGGCCTATCACGCATATCATAATTATAGTCACTCGGAGCTCCAACGACGCTTGTTGACGCCACACACACAGTCCAGATGACCTAGAAGCCTGCACGCCAGTTACATGGAGCAAGTATGATGGTGAGATCGAAGAGCATCATGTTCGACTTCGAATCGTAAGGGAGCCGTCATACACCGCGCCGAAACACCCACAGGCATTTGAAAATGAATCGTACGAGACTAGAGAGAGAGGGAGAGAGCCCCGTCATACATTGCCGGAACACCCACAGACATTAGAATGTGAGTTGTTAGTGTTCATACCTCGCTTATTTAGAACTTCTCGGTCTGCAATCACTCCGACGATATAAACATTTCGTTTTAGAACTGTTTGCTTCACGCTGTGAAAACTCCAATCACTCTGTAGTTGATGAAACAAAAGTTATTCAGCGGCGTGCGATGTAACTATTGATAGTGATAACAAAAGGATTCTGAGTCTAAGGTAAACCGTATCAGTTAAAACAACTGGTAATCTGAAGTTTGTAGCCCATTTTCATCAAATCAGCGTTCGGCTAATGTCAAATCAGTTAAAGTACCATTACGCATAAATCTGAAGACACATTTCAGCACCATTTGTGTTTGTTATGCCTTGTCGACACATCTAATGTACTTTAACAGCAGTTTGGGCATGCAGCAAATGCACACGCGTATTCACACTTATTTATTCTGTGCATCCGTTAGTGTGTCAATCTATTTTTGGCTGTTTCTCGTACAGATACTGTTGTATTTCTAGAACGGAGTGGGGTCATTGTCATGTTACTTGATATAAAGACGTGTGCTGGACTGGATTGTCCTGGGTCTAAATCATGAATCACAAACTAGACCTGTGTGTAGCGTTTTGTAACCATCTGTAACATAAGTGTATCTTTGAACAGTTAAGGCGGTAGTGGGCCTTTAAGACTGAGTTACATCAGTTTTATCATGACGGAAAAATGTGGTGACAGAAGATTTTGGGGGATGTGAGGTGTACCCGCTCTCAAATGATTCACATAAGAGTTCGTCTAGACAGAATAGTATTTGTCTCTTCTGTTCACGACAGTGAACAGTAGAGACAAATACTTACATTAAAACGCATCTCCGAAACGTGTTTCTTGACTCGCGCCTTTGATAACTCACAGTCAAATGCCTGTGGTGAGATCTGGACCGATATGGTGTCCCAGTCCAGAGACATGCGACGTCTCAACCCAGACAGATCATTTCTGCTAACTAATTTCAGAAAGGTACTCCGGGGACGCCAGCCGTGACGAGATGTAAACCCAGTGGTGTTAGAGACTCATCAGCCCCTTTTTAATTCAGGATAATTTCATTCGTTTCTGCTTCAGTTCCTAAATGCAGCACACTAGAACTGAATACCGTGAGAAAGGAAATATTTCTCGACATGCTGATGTTAGTAAACCCGTGAATTACATTAACCTTTGCATTCGCCCCATAACTGATCAGATCCGTATTATATCGAATTTGTCGATATTTTTTCCACTAACCAGTCATTTCAAACGTTTCAAATTATGGGCAGCATCGTGACAAGTTTACACATTGATATGGTGTCTGCACTATTGTAGAGAGCGATGAGCCGGATCAGTGGTCACAGAGCTTAATTCGTCAGTAAGCACTAGCGACTGGACCTTTAAACTAATAACTGAACGTGTTTCTGTACATCTGTGGCGTTGAGAAGCATATGATATATATATGCTCGATATTCCACGAATATCAGAATGGGTTTGTGATGTACCGGATGATAGCTTGCCATAAATAATTGTTGGCATTGACGTTTAGTGCAGAATTGAAAGAAGAGCTCAGAATGGCGGCAAAATACGACGTACTAATTCTGGATATCTGATGATACAACGACCATGCTTCGAAAATGCCATAAGTGATATATTATATACGTACGCTCGTTGAAGATAAACTATTAATGAGCGAAACATGTAAAATTAGTATGTCACGTCCTGGTGTCCTGTGTTCAGTCCTTTCAAAACCTGGATTTATCTTTGATGGAAATTTGGCGTCGAACATGAAAAACGAGGACTTGAGTTGCCTGTATTTGTGCTAGTTGTTTATGCCTAGGACATTCGTGTATACGCGCTGTGCGTCTTACTGATGTGACAAGCTCAAGACACCCTGATGTTTACTAACAGAGTATGGGGGCTTGACTACTCGCCCCGTAAGCTCCTGTCTCTTTGTTGCGGCTTTTTGTCTCGGCCGGCACGGCGAGACTCCGGCAATAAGGACACTGTTGATGGTGGAAAGTCGGACAAGGATGAAGAGACGGGCAAAGACAATGATGCTTGTTACGACCAGATTCCCAGTGTTCTTGACAGCATCAAGGCAAAGTCTCCTGACTCCACGTATGGCACGACGGAGAACATGGACAAGCCAGCCGTTAATGGTCAGTATACAGTTTCTCGTCCGGCCCCTTGTATCTGCAGGAAACATACATTTGTATGAACCTTTCAGTCGCAGGAGCTCATAATTTGACCTTGCCTGTTATACTGACCGATCGCGGACTGGTTCAGTCGTTCCTTAGATTGAGTATCCCATTTGGGGTTTAACTCCTTCAGCCCGACGGCTGTATTTCCCAAATTTTGGAGGCGTCATCTAATGACTATGCACCAGTTGCAGGAGATGGATTGACCATGATAATTCAAGAGCAGTGCCAGATTAGCTTGGCGCCGACAGACGCCAAGCTAATCTGGTGGCACTACCCTTGAATTATCATGCTCGACCCATCTCCTGTTGTAGGGCGTCGGGGCTGAATGGGTTAAATGTATTTTTATTCGTAAGCGATTCCTGAGACACATTTACTATGGAAGGCTTGTTTATAAATACATTTTGTTTGGATGAGGGCCCCTGTACGTCACATACATTACTAGTCTAGTTTTGACGGATCTCTTCCGCCGTACCTTTCAGCCAAGCTGTTTGTTTATCAGCCATCACGTACCCTCCGTTCCTCCAGTGAAAAACTTTAAAATAATCCCGAAGCTTAAGATGAAAACTGACGGGGAGCGTTCTTTAACCTTTTTAGCCCCCCAAGTGTGTGGAACTCGCTGCCAATTGAAATGCGGAATCTGCCCACATTGTCACAGTTCACAGCTCACTTAAAGACTTTTCTTTTCTGTCGGGGCATTTAACGTTTAGCTCATCTTTAGCTAACTGTTGAATGCCTTTTATTCTGATTCTGGAGGGAAGTGGATGTAAGGTGTTGGGAAGGGATGGGATGGGTTAAGTAGTGTATAATTGTGCGTGTTTCTGATAGAGAGTGTGCTGTTGTGCATGCGCAGTGAGTCCAGTGTTTTCCTGGAGAACAGCGCTATACAAGAACTATTTATTATTATTATTATTAGTTGTCTGATAGAAATACAGCCGGAGGGTATTGTCTTTTCGGTAGATATTACTCATATGGGCGGGGCTGATAGCTTGTGGTGAAGTAAACAGGACATGGGTCAATAGGTGGTACTGTTATGTTGATGCTTTAAGTGAGTACCTTCATGACTTAATTAAAACTTCAAAATGCGGTGGAGAGCAAGCGTGAATGCCGGAAGTGTTATCCCAAGGGGGGAGCTGAGGTCAAAATTTGTTCAGACCCTATTTGGTGCCCCGTCTTTGAAATCACCTTCGTGGTGCTTTAAACGGTTAACTCATTCGAGACGTGCCGCCTCCGGGTACGCGGCTTAAAGCCGCGTATCCGGAGGCGGCACGTCTCGAATGAATGAACGTTAAGCTCTCCCGCCAAGGAGAGACTTAAGTTTACCCTGATTGAAGGTGAAGGTTTGTTGCGACACACAACGATCTTTAGGTTCACTGCTTAACCCATTGCATGGCGGTAGCGGTTTTTGTCGCGATGATTCCAGTAGGAATCATCGCGAGAAAACCTGCTACCGACATGCAAATGGTTAAAGTATATTTATCGGTTATACTGACATGATCTGTTCTCTTGTTACTGTACTCGCTGGTACGATGTCAAGTTGCTTGATGTTTGCTCAAACGTGTATTCTCATTTCTAACAACTGGCTTATCTGAAACAGTAAAGTAGCCCCCACAGACATAGTCTACAGTCATGACCGTATTTAAATCCACAAATTCTACTCACTTACATGGCTTTTCTTTTGCACTTTATATTTGTTCTGCGTGCGAATATTCTTGAGATTATATTCCCCCCCCCCCCTCCCCTACTCCCCCTCCCCGAAACAGATCTATTAACTCATTCAGCCCGACGCATGTATTTCCGAAATTTTGGAGGCGTCATCTAATGACTATGCACCTGTTGCAGGACATGGATCGACTATGATAATTCAAGGGTAGCAAGCTAATCTGGCACTACCCTTGAATTATCATGGTCGACCCATCTCCTGCTGTAGTGCGTCAGGGCTGAATGGGTTAAGCTATCATCTGCGTACAGTTTTTCTTAGGCTTTGAGTGCCCCCTTTGACCTGTATTTTTGACTCACGTGCGACGGCAAAAGTGAGTTTATGTAAAGGGCTATCCGTCGTCTGTCGTCCGTTGTAAACTTTACCGTTGGGATTTCCTCGGAGGCTATTCCCGTTACACACTTCAAACTTGGCTCAAGGGTACTCTGTGGTAAAATCTTTCTAAACATACCAATTTCAGTGACCTCTTGCAAAGGACAAGGTCACAGGGGTCCAGAAAGGAGTCAAAAATAGCCATATTTTGACATAAATTGTTTCTCCTCAAATACTATTTTCAACTTCAACCCAAACTTGGTGCCGAGATGCCTTATGGTAAGACCTTTCTATGCATACTAAATTGGATGACCACTCGGAAAGTTCAAGGGTCACAGGAGGTCAGCAAATATGAGAAAAATGCCAGTTTTTAATGGAATTGTAGTTTTGAATTAAAGTTTTTGTCAACTTTTCTGTCAGATTTGGCACAAAGGCAGCTGATGACAAGACCTTTCTATGCATACTAATTTAGTTGTCCCCTGCAAAAGTCAAGGGTCATGGGGGGGGGGGGGGGGGGGGTAGGGGTCCAGAAAGGGGTAAAAAAAAAAGTTTTTTTTCTCAATTATTATTTTCAACTTGAAGCCCAAATTTGGTATAAAAATACCTGATGATAAGGCCTTCCAATGCATACTAATTTAGATGACCCCTCAGAAAGGTCAAGGGTCACAAGAGGTCAGCAAGTGCGTGAAACATGTCAGTTTTTGATAGAACTGTATATTTTTTTTTTAAATCAAAGTTGTTTGCAAACTTTTCAATCAAACGTGGAATAAAGCTACCTGATGATAACACCTTTCTATGCATGCTAATTTAGTCACCCCCCTGACAAAGGTCAAGGGTCACGGAGGGTCAACAAATGTGTGAAAAATGCATACATTTTGAGAAAACTCGGATTTCACTGGTACAAAACCCAACCCTTTTCGTATGTTTAGACACATGAACACACAAAGGTCACACTTATTATGTGGATGGGTCATGCACGTGAGCCATAAGGGCCTTTGCCTGTGTTGTTTTTCAGATTCTGGCGTGGACAGAATTACTTTATTGTGTATTTGGAAGGAAACAATATTTTCCCCACTAAGGCTAACAATGTAAGCAGTGTGTGTACAAACTGTAAGACTCCAAGAAACTACCAGTAGGTAAATATTGTCAGAGATCATGGGTTTAAGGGTCTGTCCAGACAGTCAAGGTTAACCCTTTTAGCCCCACGGGTGCATTCCCAATTTTGGAAGTGTTACTTAACTACTGTGTACCAGTTACAGGAGGTGGTTTGACCATGATAATTCAAGGGTAGTGCCAGATTAGCGTGGCGCCTGAAGGCGCCAAGCTAATCTGGCACTACCCTTGAATCATGGTCAATCAATCTCGTGCTGTAGGGTGTTGGGTCTAAAGGGGTTAACACGGTCGATTTACAATGTTTTTCCAGCCTGCCGGGGATAAAGATGGCTGTGGTGCAAATGAGAAAGCTGCTTTTGTAACCGAGCCTGGCAGCCAGTTATCGAGCCTGGCAGCCAGTTATCGAGCCTGGCAGTCAGTTATCGAGCCTGGCAGTCAGTTATGTCTCTGCGGCAGTCTTATGTGTAAACGTACGTGCAGAAGTTGTGTTTGAGTGATCGTGTTCTCATTGAGGCAACTTTAAATTGGGAGATATCTTTTTTTTTAAACCATCTCTTTAACATACTCACCTGATATGAAACACTACTAACAAGATAGAATCGAAAATGAAAGTTCAAGGGTGGTGCCAGAATAGGCGCCAAGCTATTCCGGCACCACACTTGAACTATCCTGATCTACCCGTCTTCTGAATTGTTCTAAAACTCAGAGGGTTAAATACGTTAGTCCAATGGGTGGCATCCGTTTTAGTCTGGAGCTTGTGAGAAGAAAAAAAAACACATAGCGAATACTCGTCTTGCAACTCTGTCCAGCATATCAGTTACTAGAAATGGATCGACCACACTAATCTGGCACAGCCACGGCCGATTGTTGTAGTGTATCAGTGTTAAATGAGTTAACGCTGCGAAAGTGTTTCTGTCGGTCGATATCTTTGTACAATGAGATTACCGACTGACAGTGTGAAGGTTTCTTTGGGACGTATTGCGTCCCCTCTCCCCCACCCCTTCACCCTGCCAAGGCCCATGACAATATTATCGTTTTACGTCATTTGTTGCCGAAATCGTTTGAAAAAAACACCACGCCACGGAAATGTTTTACGGCCGCGAAGTGCTTCATTCGGTCGATATGTGTGATTGATACAATGGCCCAAACGCACTGACAGTTCCAGGGTTATTCAGAAGGTTGATCATGTTGGTTTTTATGGGATTGATGCATACTCAGGCCCGGATCCAAGAGGGAGGGGGGGTGCTATGGCACTACAGCACCCCACCCCCCCCCAACCCCCCGGCTGGCATCAAACTATAAATAAGTGTGTTTAAAATTGAGTTGTAACGCTTGTGTTTCAGTGCCGTACGTAACACCAATTGGAAACTTTCAAAAACGTCAGAAGAACAGTTTCGGTTGTGGTGTTTTGATATATACTAGACCCTGGCAATAGAAAAAATAAAAGTTGAGCACCCCCCTTTGAAAACTGATTGATCCGGCGCTGATACTGTGAGAGTGTTTCTGCCGAGAATCGATCTTGGTCGTATGAAGTCTGGAAATTATAGACCGTTTAGTTTCGATTAAGGTGTCCGTTATCATCACAATGGTGGAAATTATTTTGTTAAAACGAGATATTCAAAAGCATTCACCTTACATACATGTATTATAACGTCATTGATACTTTACAACTTTTTATAACGTCTTTGATACCTTACATAAACATATTTACTCATTCGTGGCCAGCCGCATCCGGATGCGGCTGGCCGCAGATGAGTTAACTCATTCTACCCCAGACGCACCACAGCAAGATAAGGATCGACCATGCTAGTTCAAGGGTGATGCCAGAATAGCTTGGCGCCCATAGGCGCCAAGCTATTCTGGCATCACCCTTGAACTATTATGGTCGATCTGTGTCCTGCACTGAAATGTAGTCTTCAGAGGACAACAGCAAAAGTTAAGGATTTCGGTGTTGGGGTACAATGAGTTAAAATGTCTTTAATAGCTTCATTGGAATGGCAACCAAACGTTCATAACATGTTGCCTTTCGGTGCAAGGATGAAGCTTTAAAAGACTGTTATGCAAATAGAAAGAGCTTTACTTATTTTGAAACCGCCAGAGATGCGTTTGGATGCGTAAATGGCAGTAAAAGCGTTGGCATTTTGCGAGGCCGAATGCATACTCTCATCCTTATAATGTATCAGTCTTACGCGCACGCTGTTCCCCTGGGGTTTTTGATTTATGAGGATCTTTTAGGAAAGATTTTGCCGACACGCGAATCACGGTTGCATATTTTTGTGTCGACTTTCGTCTTACATGATGGCCACACTGATTACGATCGTGCGCAGCGGATGGAGGGAGGTAATCAGTGTACATGCTGGTGGCGGGCTTAAATGTATTCACAATGGATTAACAGTTACGTGTGTCGCATGTCTGGAATGCGTGTCTAGACTCATTGGATACCGCTATATTACAGATCAGTGGAAGCTGCTGAAGGCTGCACAATAACACGTTGCCCCCGATACCATATTATTATGTGCTTTCAGTTTAACTCATTCAGCCCGACGCACGTATTTCCGTCCCAAATTTTGGAGGCGTTATCTAACGACTATGCACCTGTTGCAGGAGATGGATCGACCATGATAATTCAAGGGCAGTGCCAGATTAGCTTGGCGCCGAAAGGCGCCAAGCTAATCTGGCACTGCCCTTGAATTATCATGGTCGACCCATCTCCTGCTGTAGTGCGTCAGGGCTGAATGAGGTAATGGTTGATACTCGAGGCTGCGCAAAACCTCTTGCACAGATACCGTGTAATCATAATGTCCTTTTAACCCCTTCACTGCTGAGACAAAAATGAACGCGATCCAATTGCAAGAGACATATATATATCCTCATGAGCCCCCGCGAGTGAGTGCGGTGGCTTATCAGGATCTATGTCTCTTGCTGATGTCATTTTGTATTCGGCATTTTCTTCGGACGCTTTCGGTCGTCGAATGAACAAGGATGCCAGAAACAAAATCTGCGTCCAGCATCAGCCGATTCAGTGTAGTCCATTTAACCCCTTCACTGCCGACGAAAAAGTGAAGACGATCCAGCTGCAAGAGACATAGATCCTCAGGAGCCCCCGCGACTGCGGGGGCTCATGAGGATCTGTGCCTCTTGCAGGGAGCCGTTGATCCATGAGGCTGTACAATAACGTCTGCGCCGGCACAATGTCGACTCTGATCTTTGATGGGGCTTTTTATACAAAGGTTTTTACGTTTAACTGTTTTCTCCCATTTTGTTTTGCAGTAAGGTTAGTTCTTTGTCTGAGAATAATAAAATAATGGACAGAACGTTTATGGGAATGCACTACTCTAGTCAGGCGTTCAGCATGTTTCACTGCATATGTCAACGTTCCCTTTTTGTCACACCGTAGACCCCTGTCCAGACCAAGACGATCAGAACCTGGACCAAGTGACAGTCCCATTAGACGCATTAACGAGCTGTAAGAGTTGAGAGGGAGAAATGCTAAAGGATCGAGCCGGATAAGGCTTCAGTGCTTACTGATGTTCGGAGGGATGTGTCCAGTCTAATGGCCAAGTGCTTAATGAGCAGGACCCTGAGACTAATCAACAGTATACATAAGGTAGCGACCACTTTCATTTCATCCTACATCTGTGACTTTAGCATTGCTGAAGTTCGCTGTGCTTCGTCATACAACTGTGGCCTGAAAGCCCGGCATTTTAGCAGCCAGATCCCGATAAGTCCTAACCTAAGACCGCGATGACGTCCTCATTCTGAGGGTTAGCTTGAGCAGATATCGGCCAGCAAATGGTATAGACTTTCATGAGCCCCTGCGTGTTGAGGGGCCCATGAAAGTCTCTGCCTTTCGCAATGAATGGAGATGTCTAAGAGACTTTAGGATCCAGTCCCCGATCTCGTCAAACTGACGTCCCCTTCAGTAACGCCATCTTCTTTCCATTTTCTAGATTGGCAGCCTGTTTCCCAAGAGACTGCTGGTGGCAAGTTCAGATTACTGCTGTAGTAGGTGGGATACCCGCAGGTCCATTGTCGCCGTGGTGCGTAATCCTAAGAGAATGTTCTTATCCGGAGTGTCCTTGTACAGAGCCCGTGGATGTGGGCTTCGATAAGACTAGACCCACACAATACACAAGTGACAACACACCACGTATGTTTTGACTTCTGAGAGGTGGTTAAGAGATTTTGTACGTAATGACAGAGGCATATGCTGTATCTTTTATCCACAATCTAGGATGACTGGTCTTCCGTAGGTTCTCTGGACGTCCATATGATCCCCTTTCCACACCAGGCGTTTTGGCTTTATATCTCGTCTTTCTGAGCCACTAGACTCCCTTTGCAGATCCTCTATAATGCCCCCGCTTTTCCCATTGTTTCTGGTTTTTCATAGGGTCGCTTATCTGACCCCACCTGGGGCTGCCCTGGGGGACTTGGGTGGGGTTAACTACTTTTTAGTTCCCAGGGTCACCCTGGTCAGCCCCACAGGGTGGGTTTTCCTCTCTATTCTGGGGCATGCGTTTCTGTCTACCCTTTGTCCATTCACCTGTATTTGCCTTTTTGAAACTCTCCCTACTGTCTGCGCTGCCTGTAGCTTTTGATATTGGATGTGTGTTGCTAAATGGTCTCAGCTTTATTTAGGCCCCATGTGTTAGGTTTATTTAACGTATTGGACCGGCTGGCGACATACATTCAATGTTCTGTTTAGTTTTTTTTTCACAAGCAGTGCAGGCACGTCCTGAGAAAGTCTTGTTGCTGTCGGGACGTTAAGCAATGTACAATCAATCAATCAATCGCTTATCTGATCTTTCAAACGCCTTTTGTATCTCCTTAGAGACTCGAGGAATACACCATAAGTACACTTCTATTCAAATTCGATGCTTTGCTTCTCATTTGAATAGAAGTGTACTTGTGGCGTACTCACCGGGTGGATCTGTTCTCTTCAGAAGGTTTATGTCTCCTGCAGATCGATGTAATGGTTTCCGTATCGAGCAGCTCATGGGGTTTTATACATTATTTCTCGCCGAAAGCATTTCCTGTGCGGGAGTGGCGATGCTGATACACGCCAGTTAATCCGGTAATCCATGGGTGAGCGCAAAGGATTGATCGGAAAAAAGTTTTTGCCCTGTAAAGAAAGGGCGATTTTCCCCCCGTGGTATTTCAGTGAACAAAGCCTGTACATTACTTCAATTTGCTCACTACACGACAAGAAAATACACCAATTGCGCCCATAGCTCTTCTTTCGAAATGTGACAGTACTACAGAAATGACATGTTTGTTTGGTTGTTTGTGTTTTTTCTTTCCTTTTCCCTTTCTTTCATTACTGTTTTCCAGTGCTTTAATTCCATTAAGCAGTGTAAACCTTGGTTCCTGACACACCGACACGTACTGTAAGATATTAAATATGAATGATGGTGTAAGAGCGTACTCTGTCGTTCCTCATTAATGGAGAGAAAATGACGTTGCTTTATTGTCAGTCCTAGCTATGCCAGTATTAATCATTAGGTATAAGACCGTAAAGCATTCATGATATACTAATCGAGTGTTGCTTGTGCGATTCGGTACGACAGGCGTGTCGGTAGCTCATCTCATTAGTATTGAACGTTGCTTTTTATTATGGGCAAGATAAATATCAATAAGACGACATTGCTTAGTTTGCTGCGCCATTATTGATTACATTTCCATTTTTTCTCTAATGCGTGCGCACGCACACACACACAGTTCAAGGGTGGTGTCAGAATAGCTATTCTGGCACCACCCTTGAACCATCACGGTCGATCCAGCTCTCGGACAGTGCAGTGCGTCAGAGTTTGAACTAGAACTGAGAGAATCGTGTCATCCCGAAGTCTTTGCTTCCTCCCTGTGGCTTCTGCTGCTGCTTGTACCTACCCTCCTCACCCTCCGTCCATTACACGATCAATAATGGTGGCTTTGACGTCATTTCGCTGCTCCAGACGGATGATAATGTAAGTAATGATAACTATTTTTCTAAACATAAAATTGCTTGAGAGGCTTTCCCGCCATCCGGATAATGCTGATTTGAATCCGTGCAGAAGTTTGGTGTCTGCATCACCAGAAATTCATAAACAAGAGAGTACTGATCAGGTTTTGTAAATCTGAGCCTCGTTTCTTTGAAAAATGCCAAGCCACTGTGGGTGAGAGCTGATACGACCTGACTTTATAATGGCTAATTACAGAACAATAGTAATTACAGTGTCTTTTCGAACAGAAATACTGCCATTGCCATGCCGGCTTCGGCAGCGGAGAATCAGAAACGTTTGTCCTGTTGGTGACATAGGTCTATCACTGTGACACATTGAAGATTTGTGTTTGTTCCTTAATGACTTGTAAGACTTTTCCCAACCTTTCTTCATTTTAAAGTCTGGTTTTCTGCTGACGAATACTTAAACAGTTTGCAGGAAATAACTCAAGCAACCAGTTCAAATTTAAATGGATGGGTTGATGTAGATGTTTGAACTGACAGTAGTACCGGTACTAATGTTAATTTGACTTCTTTTTTTTTTTTCCTTTTTGTTGTGCAATATGGGTAGGGAAGAGGAGGTGAAGAGTGTTAACGGAAGTCTTGGTTGTTTGCAAGCCCATTTCCGTTCAACGTATCGACAAGTTGCATATATGCGGGCACCATCGGGCTGTGTGCTGGCAGACACGATCGATGACTCTTCAGATCATGGCGCTCCCACCATTTTGCCTTACCAATCGCCGCCAACCACCTGCGGTTTGTCCACTTCACATTGTTTGCTGCCGCACGCAGTGCTATTCCGGGAGCACCTTCCCAGTGAGCAGAGGGTCTTCGGACCGACTGAGGCCAAAATAAGCCCGATGAATGGGATTGCATACGTGTTGGCCATCACGCTGAAGGAGCTGGCTTCTGGCCGATGCAAAGCAATCAAAATGACATAAATGGAAACATTTTATGCGGTTGAAAAATGATAAAACCTTCCTCTTTACCTGCTGTCAAGTCTCTACAGCAAAACCGCTCTATCGACAAATGACCGTAGCTAGATTCTCGTGACCCCGTACATGCGAATAGTATGCCCCGTGCTAACAGGAAATCAAAATGTTTACATATAAATTTGTACAATAAGGTCTGTTTTTATTGTTGAAATCGCATCTCAGTCATTGTGGGTAGAGGTACAGAGGTCTAATGAAGCATGTTCAGCAAGCTGGCTGATTTAGTTGGGCGAAAATCACAGACCCCGTCGCGTTTACGTTTTTTTTTTTTACGCCCTACTTGAATTCGGGAAGGCAGGGGCTCGACACTTGGTAGATGTCCCTGGGGACACACATTTGTAATTCCTCTCCCAGCATCACACATCTTGTTGCATGCACGAGGGATAACGTCACTGGAGTGGCTGTAAGGTTTCATAAGAATCCATGCTTTCTACTCACGCCATTTACGTCTATGCCTCAGAGTAGGTCAATGTATAAGTTATGCGTTGAGTCTGCGGCAGAATTAGCGTCGTTGCACACACAGACCGCGTACACTGCCGCTTCATTCTCTCGCAGGGTCGATGCCGGCAATTGGGTTTACAATTTCACTAACACCAGTAACTTAACTCATTCAGCCCCGACACACCACATGAAGACATGGATCGAGCATGATAGTTCAAGGGTGGTGCCAGAATAGCTTGGCGCCTACAGGCGCCAAGCTGTTCTGGCACCACCCTTGAACTGTCATGCTCGATCTGTTTCTAGATACAGTCCTTCAGGGGACAACTTCAGCATCTGGGGATTTCGGTCTTGGGGTAGAATGTATTAACGGATCGATAGTAGCACTGTGAGCCGAAAGTAAAGTAGGCAACGGAATTGGAAGAGGGGGATTCTAGTCAATATCACGCGAACACGTTGGGATATTGGCTAGGTCTGTTTTATAAAAAAAAAAAAAATTCTGAGAAGTGCGCTCCTTCTTTCATTTTATCAATCAGAAAAACAGGACA
This sequence comes from Semisulcospira habei, assembly GCA_036245525.1. Classification (NCBI taxonomy): domain Eukaryota; kingdom Metazoa; phylum Mollusca; class Gastropoda; family Semisulcospiridae; genus Semisulcospira; species Semisulcospira habei. Next base: position 27,650,847 of record BTPG01000004.1, read on the forward strand.
ATTGTGCAGCCTGCTGAAACGCTTGACAGAAAAGTAAATGGTCGTCTCAACATAAACAGTTCATTATTTCATCACTTCTGTGATAATAAGGTGCCGATGTGTCTTATTATCTGTAAAAAAAAAAAAAAAGTGTGTGTACACTGTATAGAAAGTGATCCATATATGACAACAAAATCGTATTCTCATGTTAAGGATGAATGGATGCCCGGCGTTGGTTTTCTTAAGTCACGATTTGCTAAATACCAGGATGTGAATGCAGTGTGGATCAGTGACATCGGAATAAATAATCAGTGTGTTTAAATTATTCTTTTCATTATTTTAACCGTATGTAACTGTGTGTGACTCAATCTTTCGTCCATCTCCGGACTACCACTCCAGTTCCGGACTGAGTGAAAGAACCTACTTGTGGGCATCGTGGTCTTCCCGATAAAAGAAAGTCACGAAAGGGCATCAGCAGAGCCCACAGGAAAAGAGAACCTTGGTTATATTCACATTTGCCTTGCTCATTTACACTTAATGATTTTCATAACTCTCCATGAGGAGGCGTCTGTTAAGACTGCGTGTTGGCTGTCAATTGGCCACACTAGTTCAAGGGTAGTGTCAGATCAGCTTGGCGCCTTCCTAGGCGCCAAGCTGATCTGGCGCTACCCTTGATCTGTCATGGCCTACTGACACTATACACTTGAACTTTCATGGCCTACTGACACTATACACTTGAACTTTCATGGCCTGTAGGAACGACGAAGAAGAAGTATCACGGCGGATCCGTGTACGGCTGTGTTGACCGTAGTGATTTGTTAACTTGTTTCTCATTGTCCGCATATTTGTGTTATAGGTGCGGCCTATCAGTACGACAACGAGACGTCCAGCGACAGTGATGATGAGGTCCTCAAGCATTACCAAGGCCTCCGGTCAACAGGCAGCATTCGCAGCTCACGCCGCAGCGTTCGAAGCGCAAAGAGCGGCAAGAGTGCGAAGAGTGACGCGGCTCGCAGCGTCCGCAGTGCCAAAACTGAACGCAGCAAACAGGCGTCTATTCGTAAGTATAGTTTACGGAGAAACTTGTTTTTGAGTTTTCAGCAAGTTTACTGTGGAGATCATGCACATAGGCCTACGTCCAGTCAGGTTGGTTCCCAATACAAACGCATACTTAGCTACGGACAAGTCGCGGATGATAACTAGACCAGGTGTCAAGGGTCGACCGTGATAGTTCAAGGTTGGTGCCAGAATCGCTTGGCGCCTGCAGGCGCCAAGCTATTCTGGGACCACCCTTGAACTGTCATGGTCCATCCGTGTGCCGGGGCTGAATGCCTTAAGACCTCATGATCCTATCTGTAAAATTCTTGTTCCGAATGTCATCTTGTCAGCCCATATTTTCAAAACAAGTTTTTTTCTTCTTCTTCTTTTAAAAGACAGCACTTCATTGATCTTAAGATTATCTTAAGATTACTATTTTCATTAGTTTTATCTTCACACTTTCTCCTGCTGTGTTTTAGTTTTCGGGAGACGACAGAGCTCATGACGATTTACTGTTTTATATGTTTTAAAACAGACAATTCTGGTGTTACTGCTCTTTGCTCGTGGCTCTCTCGCTCTCTGTCTCTCTGTCTCTCTGTCTCTCTCTCTCTCTCTCTCTCTCTCTCTCTCTCTCTCTCTCTCTCTCTCTCTCTCTCTCTCTCTCTCTCTCTCTCCCCCACCCGGGTCTGCCCTGGGGGACTTGGGTGGGGTTAGGTATTTTTTAGTTCCCAGGGTCACCCTGGTCAGCCCCACAGGGTGGGTTTTTCTCTCTATTCTGGGGCATGTGTTTCTGTCTACCCCTTTGTCCATTCACCTGTATTTGCCTTTTTAAAACTCTCCCTACTGTCTGCACTGCCTGTAGCTCTTGATATTGGATGTGTGTTGCTAAATGGTCTTAGCTTTATTTATGCCCCATGTTGTAGGTTTATTTAATGTATTTGACCGGCTGGCGACATACATTCAATTTTCTGTTTAGTTTTTTTTCACAAGCAGTGCAGGCACGTCCTGAGAAAGCCTTGTTGCTGTCGGGACGTTAAGCAATGTACAATCAATCAATCTCTCTCTCTCTCTCTCTCTCTCTCTCTCTCTCTCTCTCTCTCTCTCTCTCTCTCTCTCTCTCTCTTTCCCCACCCGGGTCTGCCCTGGGGGACTTGGGTGGGGTTAGGTATTTTTTAGTTCCCAGGGTCACCCTGGTTAGCCCCACAGGGTGGGTTTTTCTCTCTATTCTGGGGCATGTGTTTCTGTCTACCCTTTGTCCATTCACCTGTATTTGCCTTTTTAAAAACTCTCCCTACTGTCTGCACTGCCTGTAGCTCTTGATATTGGATGTGTGTTGCTGGATGGTCTTGGCTTTATTTAGGCCCCATGTGTTAGGTTTATTTAATGTATTTGACCGGCTGGCGACACACATTCAATGTTCTGTTTATTATTTTTTTTTCACAAGCAGTGCAGGCACGTCCTGAGAAAGCCTTGTTGCTGTTGGGACGTTAAGCAATGTACAATCAATCAATCAATCTCTCTCACTGAAAAACAAAAAAATCATCGGGACCTGACGAGATCAGTCCTAAAATCCTGAAACTGTCTCTTCCCTATACAGTAGAATCGTTAACGTATATTTATAACTTATGCATCCAACAAAATATATTTCCATCAGAACTGAAGCAAGCCAAGGTTATCCCTTTGCCTAAATCAAAAGATCTATCTGATGTTAATAACTATAGACCAATCTCAATATTATCCAGCCTTTCCAAACCTCTTGAAAGACACGTGCACAAACACCTTTATCAATATTTGGAGAGTCGCAGTCTATTGCACGTATTTCAGTCCGGCTTTCGCCCCAAGCATTCTTGCCACACGGCACTAACAAGACTTATTGATGCATGGCTAGCATCCATAAATAACTCCCAAATAACTGGGTCGATCTTTATTGATTTTAAGAAAGCTTTTGACCTTGTAAATCATAACATTCTTTTGTCAAAACTTCAAGCATATCTCTGCAATGCAGATGCTGTCTCATTGTTCACTTCATATTTAAGCGGAAGGAAGCAAAGAGTACTGGTAAATGGATCCTACTCCTCGTATGGTCTCGTCAAAAGCGGCGTGCCTCAGGGCTCTGTCCTCGGGCCATTGCTGTTCTGCATATTTATCAATGACCCTCCACTGCATATTAGTTGCAGCGATATTTCTTGTGACATGTTTGCTGACGACTGCACACTACACACTCCTCACAAAAATGTAGCTGCAATTAACACGCGTCTGCAGGAAAGCCTGCGTGAGGTCACCGACTGGTGTCATTCCAACTCCATGTCCCTGAATCCGTCAAAAACAGAATGCATGGTTATAACCACACGTCAAAAGCACCAGCTATGCCCGCTCTCTCTTAGTCTGTCTATAAATGGCAGCCCAATTGAGCAAGTATCACACCACCGCCTCTTGGGGGTCACTATAGATGATCAGCTTAAATGGCAACTGCATATTAATAATGTGTGCAAAAGGGTTTCCAGAAGCATGTGTGCTCGATATGTTATCAAAATTGAAAACAATTACTGACACAGATACGCGTCTTCTTTTCTACAATGCTCATGTCAAGTCGCACATAGACTATGCATCAACAGTGTGGGATGGTTCTAGTGATGTACATTTGAAGAGGCTGAACTCCCTACATAGGAGAGCTGCTAAGCTTATATTTCCCGATCCCGAACTCTCAACTGACGAAAAGCTTAAAACTTTAAAAATTCTCCCTCTATCCCATCACTTTCAGTTCAACAAAGGTGTATTGATGTACAAGCTGTACACACGCAATCATGTCCACTGTACTTGAGTTCTTGTTTCTCAGAACGGACATCTGTAGCTTCTAGACATGGACAACAATTCAAAGTACCCCTGCCGCGTATTGATTTATTCAAAACCAGCTTGTCATTCTCTGGAAGTTTATTCTGGAATTCTATTCCTGCAGAAATCAGAAACGCAAAGACGCTCACCTCATATAGGGACAGCCTCTTCAAACACCTAGAATCTCTGACGTAATCTAATCATTACAGTATTTGGATAACTTGCACGTGTGTTCAGATGTGTACATGTGCGTGTGTGTGAGTTTGTGTGTGTGTGTGTGTGTGTGTGTGTGTGTGTGTGTATGTGTGCGAGAGAGAGAGAGAGAGAGAGAGAGAGAGAGAGAGAGAGAGAGAGAGAGAGAGAGAGAGAGTCCCTTTTTCCCATAGCCGTACCATAATATTTGAATGCCAAAGAGTACATTGAATACTGCATGTACTGTTTACAATGTTTTTGCCTTCATATGTGTGTGCTCGATATGTTGGGCGCGCACTCGCGTATGTGCGTGTGTGTGTGTGTGTGTGTGTGTGTGTGTGTGTGTGTGTACTGTATGTGTGACTGTGTGTGTGTGTGTGTGTGTGCGCGCGCGCGCGCGCGTGCGTTCATGCTGTGTGTGTGTGTATGTGTGTGTGTGTCGGCGTGAGAGAGAGAGAGAGAGGGGGGGTGGGGGGGTGGGGAGAGAGAGATAGCACCTGCATACATATTTGCCCTTGCTGTATGAACTTTAATGTACTTAATGATTTTTTGTTTATTGCTTTACTTTGCATTTTTACTCATTTTATATTTTTGTGCGTACGCGTATGTGGGTAGGTATGTCTGGAGTGCGTGTCCGAGAGCGTGTGTTTGTTTTTGTGCGTATGTGCCTGAGTGCGTGCGTGTGTAAGTGTGTGTGTGTGTGTCACTGTGTGTGTGTGAGAGAGTGTTCGTGCGTGTGTGCATGGGTACTGAATTGCGGTATACATGAGTGTGTGTGTCAGTGTGTGTGCCGTGTGTGTGTGTGTGCGTGCGTGCATGCGCGAGTTGTGATGTGCATGCGTGCGTACCTGAGTGCGTGTGTGGGTATGTGTGTGGGTATGTGCGTAGTGCGTGCGTGCGTGAGCGAATGCATGCATGCAGCAGTGTGTGGTATGTGTATGTTTACATGTCTATGTCACTTATGTAGTAGATGTAGCAACGGCAAGTTTGAAAACTGGTCCTGTTACCAATAACTTCTACCGTTGGAAAATAAAGGTTCATTGTTCTCTCTCAAATCTGCTGTCTGAGTTTTGTCAACTAAGAACAATGGGCACAGCCCCCTTCAACATCCCTATGTTAGCTGTTCATGAAGTGGGTTTACTTATAAGTAACCTTCCAAATAAAATGTCCTCGGGGCCTGATGACATCAGCCCGAAAATACTTAAACTGTTCCTCCCATACATTGTAGAATCCTTAACTTATATTTATAATCTCTGTATCCAGCATAACACTTTTCCTAACGAACTTAAATATGCCAAAGTAATTCCACTTCCAAAAACAAAAGATCGTTCTGACCCTAATAATTATCGACCTATTTCTTTATTATCTGTTTTGTCCAAACCACTGGAAAGGCACGTTCATAAACACCTGCTTGCTTACTTAGAAAACCGTAAGCTCCTCCACCCTTTCCAATCCGGATTTCGTCAGCAGCATTCATGTCACACAGCACTTACACGCCTTGTTGACACATGGCTCAAGGGTATGAATAAGTCACAGTTAACAGGAGTAGTCTATCTGGATTTTAAGAATGCTTTTGATCTGATTAACCATACTACCCTGACTGCTAAGCTTCACACATACCTCAATAACGGAGACGCAGTTGCTTTTTTCACATCTTACCTTACTAAAAGAAAACAAAAGGTTCTTGTTCATGGCTCATACTCCTCTCTCAAAGATGTAAGCTTCGGTGTGCCCCAAGGGTCTGTACTGGGCCCCCTACTGTTTTGCTTATTTATCAATGATTTGCCTCTACATATTACGTGCCAAGATGTACAATGCGACCTTTTTGCTGACGACACCTCAGTTCATACTACTAGTAAAGATATACAGGTAATTTCTGACAACCTACAACAAAGTCTTCATCAAGTATCAGCTTGGTGTATAAACAATTCTATGGTTGTTCATCCAGCCAAAACGAAATCGATGGTAGTCGCCACGCGCCAAAAACAGCAGATAACGCCTCTATTACTTAACCTTTCACTTAAAGGTAGTCAGGTAGAACAGGTAAATGAACATCGAGTACTGGGGATTACAATCGACAGTCAGCTAAAATGGCAAGCTCATACAGACGCCTTATGCAAAATAGTAGCCAAAAATCTCTTTATGTTATCAAAACTGAAATATTATACTGATTCAGATACCCGTAAACTATTTTATAACGCTCACATACGTTCTTTACGATGGCATGACATGTCACGTGATCCACGAAGGGCAGTTCACCAGGGAGCTCCAGGTCAGAACTGGTGTCAGGCAGGGGTGTCTGCTGTCGCCGTTCCTCTTCCTACTGGCCATAGACTGGGTCATGAAGATGACCACAGAGCACAGACGAAGTGGAATACAGTGGACACTGTGGACACAGCTTGACGACCTCGATTTTGCAGACGACCTGGCACTACTGTCCCACACTCATCAACAAATGCAGGACAAGACCATGAGGCTTGCTGACATCTCGTCCCAAGTGGGCCTCACCATTCACAAACAGAAAGCAAAGACAATGAGGCTGAACGCAACCAGGGAAGAACCAGTCTTGCTTGCTGGCACCCCGTTGGAGGAGGTGGAGTCCTTCACCTATCTCGGGAGCATCATAGACAAAAAAGGCGGCACTGATGCAGATGTCAGAGCACGAATCGGTAAAGCCAGAGCAGCCTTTCTCCAGTTGAAAAAAAGTGTGGAGTTCAAGAGAGTTGTCACAACACACCAAAGGCCGGATTTTCAACTCCAATGTAAAAGCAGTTCTCCTATATGGAGCAGAGACTTGGAGATTGACAAAAACCACAGTCAACAGAGTACAGACCTTCGTGAACAGTTGCCTTAGAAGAATTTTGAAAATCCACTGGCCAGAGAAGATCAGCAACGTCAGACTCTGGGAGAGAACAGAGCAGATAACAGCAGAGAATGAAATTGGGCGAAGAAGATGGGGATGGATCGGTCACAGTCTGAGAAAGCCAGCTTCCAGTATCACTAGGCAGGCATTGTCATGGAACCCCCAGGGAAAGAGGAAAAGAGGTAGGCCGAGAAACTCCTGGCGTCGAGACCTCCAAGCAGACATCAAGAGACTGGGAACCACCTGGAGTAGAATCGAAGGAGAAGCACAGGACAGGAGTTGCTGGAGGTCTCTCGTCGACGGCCTATACCCGGGTAGGGGTGACAGGCATAAGTAAGTAAGTAAGTACATACGTTCTTATATCGATTACGCGTCAACGGTATGGGATGGATGTAGTGAGGTCCATTTAAAGAGACTCAATTCCCTACACAGACGAGCGGCCAAAATAATCTGCCCTGATCCACACCTAAGCACTGAAGAAAAGCTCTCAAAAGCAGGTCTCCTGCCTCTTCAAGGTCATTTTAAATATAACAAAGCAATCTTTATGTTCAAAGTGTGGAAACGCAAAACACCTGAGTACATCTCCACTTTGTTCCGTAAGTCTGAGTCCAAGCTTGGAAACATCAGAAAGCTTTTCATAGTACCTAAACCAAGGATCGATCTATATAAAACTAGCTTATCCTTCTCAGGGGCAATTATCTGGAATGCACTTCCCGACCATGTAAAATCCACCTCCTCGCTAGCGTGTTTTAAAAAGTGTCTCTGCAAATACTTTGTGGATCACTCGTAGGGATGCCTTAACCACTTGTATTATATGTTTCTTTTTATGCTGCGTCCAATTTATTCCCAATTAAGTCTGTTATCCTTTTCATTTATCATTTGGAATACTTAGCTCTGTCTATATGTGAAGGGGGGCGGGTGGGGTGGGGGGTGTCTGTGAGTCTATGAGTATGTCTGTCTATGTGAACAGTGTTGTCATCTGTTTGCAAGAATTATGTTTACTTATATGTATGTATATTTGTAGTTAGTCTTGTAGTTGTTAGCAACGGCAGGTTTGTAAAATGGCTGTGTCGATGACGGTGTCAATGCCTAAACCGTTGTAAAATAAAGTTTCATTGATTCATTGATTCATTGATTCTCTCTCTCTCGTGTGTTCTTGTTGGGGTTTTTTATTTTGTTTTTTATCTTGTAGTTTGTAGCAGGGACAAAAATGGAAAATAAAGTTTCATTTCCTTTCCTCTCTCTTCCTCTCTCTTCCTCTCTCTCTCTCTCTCTCTCTCTCTCTCTCTCTCTCTCTCTCTCTCTCTCTCTCTCTCTCTCTCTCTCTCTCTGTGTGTTCTTGTGGTTTATTTATTTTGTTTTTTCTCTTGTAGTTTGTAGCAGGGACAAAAAGGGAAAATAAAGTTTCATTTCCTTTCCTCTCTCTCTCTCTCTCTCTCTCTCTCTCTCTCTCTCTCTCTCTCTCTCTCTCTCTCTCTCTCTCTCTCTCTCTCTCTCTCTCTCTCTCGCTCTCTCGCTCGCTCTCTACAGACGCACACACAGATTACCGCATGTTCAGCTGCATGGTTCACTATAAGTGATTCCCTTGGGTATCATTATCTAGATAGATCGATGATTCTGATGGTGGACGGCCGAGAGGAGAGTGGGATACACTGACTATTGACTGATCACTATTCTGAGCTCTGAGTGTTACCGGACTCAGGAAGGCCGAAGAGTTTCGTTGGATATATACATTTTAGACTGTGATGCTTGATACCTGCCATCTGTTTTACTATGGTTGGGGTGTCGGTGTTCAGATTTTATGCCAGCGCAACGGCAGCACGTGTATTTTTTTTTTAAATTTATTTTTATTTTATTCGTACGACAGTCCAATCCGTTCTGTCCTGATCGAAGCCACGGTGCTGCTTTAACCCCTTGGTCGTCGGTGGTGGTTTAAGTCGCGATGGTTCCTGCAGGGATCAACGCGACAAAAACCGCTACCGACAGCCAAAGGGTTAAACTCAAATAGCTCAGTCAGTTAACCTCCATCCTATAACCTATTCAGTCTTGACACGCTACTCAGGAGCTGGACTGAATATGATAGTTCAAGGCTGGGTGCACAAATAGTTTGCCGCTTCCAGGGACCATGTGGCACCACCCTTCAACTATCATGGTCGATCTGTCTTCTGAACAGGTTTTAGTCTTCAGATGACAGCTCTTAACCGTTTCACAGCCAGTAGATTATATTTTTGAAATCGAAATCGTAAAACCAACGGCAAAGATCTCCAGCCGTCAAATGAAAGTGGTTTCGGCAAGAGGCATAGATCCTCATGAGCCTGCGCAATTGCGGGGGCTTATGAGGATCTATACCTACTGCAATTGTGTGATGTTCATTTTTTTCTCGGCAGTACAATACATCAACAGATTCAATTTAGTCCATTTAACCACTTCACTGCCGATGAAAAAGTGAAGACGATCCAGCTGCAAGAGACATAGATCCTCATGAGCCCCCGCGACTGCGGGGGCTCATGAAGATCTATGCCTCTTGCCGAGACCAATATGTATCCATGTTCTTTAGACCGTGTTGGCTTTTTTGTTTTGAATTTACCAAGATTTCAGAAACAAAAATGTGCATACAGCGTACGTACAATGGCAGGGAAGGGGTTAAACCCATTGGCCCTCGGCAGCGTTTTTTTTAAAAAAAAATGTATTTTTTATTTATTTATTTTATTTTATTTTTTTGTCGCGATGATTCCTTTGATTTAGCCGTTTGGTTGTCGGTCCGCGGTTTTTGTCGCGATGATTCCTGTGATGTAGCCCTTTGGTTGTCGGTCCGCGGTTTTTGTCGCGATTATTCCTTTGATTTAGCCCTTTGGTTGTCGGTCCGTGGTTTTTGTCGCGATGATTCCTGTGATTTAGCCCTTTGGTTGTCGGTCCGCGGTTTTTGTCGCGATGATTCCTGTGATTTAGCCCTTTGGTTGTTGGTCCGCGGTTTTTGTCGCGATGATTCCTGTGATTTAGCCCTTTGGTTGTCGGTCCGCGGTTTTTGTCACGATGATTCCTTTGATTTAGCCCTTTGGTTGTCGGTCCGCGGTTTTTGTCGCGATGATTCCTGTGATTTAGCCCTTTGGTTGTCGGTCCGCGGTTTTTGTCGCGATGATTCCTGTGATTTAGCCCTTTGGTTGTCGGTCCGCGGTTTTTGTCGCGATGATTCCTGTGATTTAGCCCTTTGGTTGTCGGTCCTCGGTTTTTGTCGCGATGATTCCTACAGGAATCATCGTGACAAACAACTGCGACTGAGGAACAATTGATTAAGATTTTGTGCACGCAACGGCTCAGAGTGCTTGGCAGCTGTTTGTCTTTGCCTGGATGCTTCCATTGGCATGAGACGTCAGTTTGGTCTCGTGAGAATGTATTTCTCCTGACGGTCTTGTCTGGCTCTGGGAGTTTTCCAGACGAATCATCCACTCAGCTTGTGGTACATTAATCCTTCGCGTGTCGGTAGCGGTATTAGTTGCGATGATTCCTGTAGGAATCATCGCGACTAAAACCGCTACCGACACGCAAAGGGTTAATATGTACAGGAGGAACAGATTCTCACAGGCGGCTCTGCAGTCGCAAGGCTTCGTGAGCATATATGCCTCCCGATAGTCTAGATGTGCCGTAGGTGTTCGTCAGACTGCAGAGGAAACTAAGATCTTTTAACGTGAGCCCCAAACTGTTGTCACTTTTGTATGTAAGCATCATTGAGTCCGTTTTGTCATTCTGTACGATCTGTTTCTTCCCCGCATTGTCTGCAGCAAACAAAAACGTGCTCCACCGCGTTACCAAGACGGCCGCCAAAATCATCGGCTTACCTACCAACAGTCTCCTACATCTGACTGAGAGAGCGCTGGCTAGGAAAGCACGTGCAATCCTGAGTGACCCCTTCCACCCACCACTCGCATTTTGAACTCCTTCCCTCCAAAAGACGCTATCGCTGCCCGAAATTTAACACTGAGGAACAAATTGAAACTCTCTTTCATTTCGCAGGCAATACAGTTGTTGAACAAGTCTAAACTGTAACCCACCCACCCACCCACCCACCCCCCCCACCCCCCACCCCTCCCCCACCCGTCCCCCCTCCCCCACCCGTCCCCCCTCCCCCAGCCCTCAGGATTGCACGTGACTTTCCAGCGGAGCAGACTCTCACCTACTGACCTACAGTTCCCTTTGGGGTCAGAACACGGTAGTTCAAACATAGCCTTTACGCTGCACTTGCCGTGTTTTGCCTTCAGAGGGCTGTACTACCAAAAACTAAGTTTGTGAGTCTGTACGCGTGTCTGTGTGTGCGGCGGTATGATGTTAGGGTCAAAATGTACTATTTTATATTTTTGTTTAATCAAGGATTTAGTTATGTTGTTTGTTTGATGTGTAAATTAAAATACGCTCGGCAGGCAAAGACAAATATCCTTTAATGGACAATAAATTTCTTAAATCTTGAGGTGGTCATCGACTGTTCAGGTTTGGTTTCAAACTATCTTTACAGGTGAGGCAGATGCTGACCAGGCGTCGCTAGCCGAGCAAGGTCTGGTGGTCAAGGACCTGAACTCTGACGAGGGTGAGCATCACCAGGACTGGGACCAGGATCCGGATCGCCGCACCTCCCCCTCCCACGGCACAGAGTCCCCCCTCGTCCCGCGCTCTATCGCCGGCGACATCGCAAGGTTATTTTATACAATTTGTGCAACTCGCACGCTTTTAACAACCATGCGTTACAAGGCTTTAGCAGTTCACGTGTGGTGTGTTCTCTGCCGCACTTTTGACTGTTTTGTCGCAATGCCACATGACGATCAGCCACTGAGGCGGGGTAAAGTGAAAGCGACCCGACTGTGGCACCACGCCACTTCCAGAACAGAACGTGTCGATTATGAGGTTTAACCCTGTTAGCCCCAACGCCCTACAGCAGGAGATGGCTTGACCATGATAATTCCCCTACTGCAACTGGTACATAGTCGTTAGGTGACACCTCCAAAATTTGGGAAGTACGGCCATGGGGTTAAATCCCATTCAAAACATCGTATAAATACATAAAATTATGCCTGACCTCCCGCTACACAAAAATAAATAACTCGTGCTCAATTCCACCGATTAAATGGCTGCTAGAGCTTGCATTTTATCGGTCGAACTGAGCACTTGTGGTGTATGGAAGATCAGGCTTTATCTAATCTCTGTATAACTTATTTGGTCTCATACTTTGTACTGTATCTTTTGTGCAACCAGATTCATCGCTGTTATTTGAAGTTTTATAGAAATCCTGACGCTAAGTTTAAGCTTCATTTGCTGACAATATTTTCCCTATATCTATTAGTATATTATGTACCCAATCCATACACTTTTCTCTTCTTTGACACTTTTGTACTGATATATTGTATAACACGCAAAATAATATTCATTAATTTGCTTTATAGATTTTCCTTCCAAAAAACCTTGCAGACCAAGAATATACCAGTACGGATATTTGTCAAAATGAAAACGAAAAATATGCTCATATTGCTACAATAACAAAGCGTCATATGCCTATCAGTAATTAAATATTTATTGGTGTGTATGTACTCACGAAATTTCTTTCCCATGCGCACGCATTAATGGAGAACAAACAGCAGCAAACATGCGAAGCAAATTGCTGCACTAATGAAGCTGATGAGATGTCTGCTAGCTTTTCTCATGAAAGTGGTAACCTGAGAAAATGACTAAAAAGACAATCCAGCTGGCATTTATTTTTTTCATTATCCTTGATGTAATTATAGGCAGAGTTTACTCAATATCACACATGATTATAAAAAGCAGTGACAAAATTGCGGCACTGAGTCAACTGCCGTCTGGCAGAGTTTAGTAAAGCCTGAATCATCAGCAAGCTTAAGTACTCGATGCAAAGGTAAAGTTTTGTTTTGGACTGGGTACAGAACTTATATTCAGCCAAATTTTGCTTGATATAGTGCCGATAACCGACAGATATGATCACTCGACCCGAATCAGAATGACCTCGGCTAAAGCCTGGGACATTTTGATTGGGATCTTGTAATCACATTTGCTGGCTATCGGTATTATATCAAGCAAAATTTGGCTCAATACAAAGTTATGTTCAGGGTATCCTGCAATTACTGGTACATGGAAAACATTGATCAGAACTAATCCATTCTTGTTGATATATTGAAGAGTTTACAGAGTTTTTCGTTTGTTGTAGTAGTAGCTGAAAATGCACGTAGATGTGCGTTGGTCTGCGATTTTGGACCTTACAGCTTAAACCCGTAATCGCTAGCACACATTTAATCCATTTAACGCCAACGCCGCATTTCACAATAATTATTGTGGAGTTGTCACTGAACAACTATGTACCATTTGCAGCAGCTGGATCGACCTTGATAATTCAAGGGTGGTGCCAGATGAGCCTTGCGCCTGACGGCGCCAAGCTGGTCTGGCACCACCCTTGAATTATCATAGTCGATCCATCTCCTGCTTTAGCACATCGGGACTAAATGGGTTAATACACACTGAGCCTTGACACATTTCTCAGGAGATGGATTGACCGTGATAGTTCCAGGATGCTGCCAGAATAGCTACCCGGGTCGCCATGAAACTAGGGATTATTCATCTCATTAGGGGTTTATTTTATATCATTTACAGGTCTGAGGCAGTGTCGGAGGCCGGTGCTACTGGCAGCGCAGTTGGAATGGAAAGGGTGACCTACGAGAACCGAGCCTTCAGCGCCGACCTAGTGGCATCGGGCTCTCTCTCTGGCAGCGAACAGGGGCTAGCCGACAGACTCTCTAACGATGTGAGTACACCTTTCTTTCCTCTTCAAGAGACACAGATTTTGATGAGCCTCTCCAGGCGGCAGGGGCTGACGATGATCCGTTTCTCTTGTGCCCTTTGCTGCGGGCAAACGACACACTTCAGAAAAGGTCTGCCTACTTAACTGTATCTGGGTCTGTCGGCTATGGCAGCGAGCAGGACAAGCCCACAGTCTGCCTAATAATGAGAGTACGAGAGCTAACGAAAGGCGGTTCCTTCTCCGATTATAATAAAAACACCAGTTGCAGGAAATTTCTCTTTTTTAATCAACATAATCATCCCAGAGCTGCGCACACTACTCCCATGAGTGCTAAGTTGTCTCGATCCAGCCCTGCCCTGAAGAAGGCTTTGTCTTAGTTCCGCAATAGCCATTAACGCGTTGGCTGTCGGGAGCGCGTTTTGTCGCGATGATTCCTGCAGGAATCATCGCGACAAAACGCGCTACCGACAGCCAAAGGGTTAAACAAGGTGCTTCGTTGTGCTTGTTTACCTAAATAATGAATAAGGTTTACGTCAAAAACTGTCCTTTTTTTTGACGTTTGATGCAGCAAATGGAGGTGTAGGTGACTTCAGGATAATCACTCTCTCCCTCTCTCTCGCTGTGTGTGTGCATGCGTGCGTGCGTGCGTGCGTGTGTGTGTGTGTGTGTGTGTGTGTGTGTGTGTGTGTGTGTGTGTCTGTGTGTGTGTGTGTGTGTGTGTGTGTGTGTGTGTGTGTGTGTGTATCCGTTCCCAGAACACATTCACGTTGCACGGCTGTCAAAGAGAGAAATTAAATACGCGCCCATGTTCAGTGTTTTGGTCGGCCCTGGTTATTTTTTCCAGTTTGCCGACTAAGACGATAAAAACTGTGTTAACCCATTCAGCCCTGACGCACTACAGCAGGAGATGGATCGACCACGATAATTCAAGGGTAGTGCCAGATTAGCTTGGCGCCTGTCGGAGCCAAGCCGTAATCTGGCACTGCCCTTGAATTATCATGGTTGATCCATCTCCTGCAACTGGTGCATAGTCATTTGATGACGACTCCAAAATTTGGGAAATACGGCCGTCGGGCAGAATGAGTTAAGCGGCTTGGAATTGTTCACATTCGTACGCAAGATGAATCACACTGCTTACCTCCCTCGATCCGACCCGCACGAGAACATGGGTCGGTTCTAGGTGATGTGTACAGTCTGGAAATGAATAAATGAAGTTCCTAATAACACCAATGATTTCTTACATACTACCTTCGAGTCTTGCAGTACAATGAATAAAACCATATTCCTTAAATTGTAATCCAGACAAAAAATGTTACTGCCAATCGTGAACAAAAACAAACAGAACAATAAAAACAAAAATCCAAAGAGAACAATAAACATTTATTTCATACATTTTGTTTTACTTGTCCTTTGTAAGCATGTTTCTTTCTTTGTTGGAGTTCTCTTGAATCGTAAGTCGTATTGTCATGGTTGAGAATGGTAGCATTTGACATCACTCACCTGAGCCCAAAACTGCCCACACGCTGCAACCGTGTAGACCAGTCGAGGCGCTAAGCTATCAAGACTCCGTCCTGGTGGACCACGGCGGACACTTTTTCATCGTTCAGAACCATACTAACTGTGATAACTGAGATTAAATGTCTCACATCGTGACCCTGGGGATCCAGTTCGACAACTTTTGCGTCGGGTCGACACCGAAGTAGTCGGACTGCATCCTCAGGATCACCAGCCAGTAATCTGGTCGATCAATGCTTAACATTGTATTTTGCATGTCAATATAACACTCGAGAGTCATTTTGAGCTAAACGTGCAAGACAATTATACGACTTAATTATATTTTCCCCATACCAATGCCTCATATTTAATCAATTTTAACATATTTATTGTTTTCCATAAAAAAATGGTTTAGTGTAAATGGCTAGATTGTATGTTGTTCGACAACCTGCAACATGTGCGATGTTTGAAATTTGATATCAGTCAAAGGCACGACGGCCGAGTTTGAGTGAGATGCATTTGCGTGTGTTGACTTTTAATTAACTCATTCGAGACGTCCCGCCTCCGGATACGCGGCTTATGTCGCTTATGTGGAGGCGGCACGTCTCGAATGAGTTAAGTGATAAAAAGATGGCTGAAAATGGATGCAGAATTTGATACCGTATTGTGATATCCAACGGCAAACAGAATTCTGAATCGTACGCTTCGCAGAGCTACCATCAGCACGCAAAGAGCAACGTCTGAACTGTTGTCTAAACTCTTGTAAGTCTGCCTGACCAGAGCCCGTATGCAGAGGGAAAGATATGTTTACCGGCAATTTAGACCTTCCTGTCTACCTGGTAATTGTTTCAGGGGCTGTAAGCCACTAAAAACCTCTCTAAAACAATCCAGTATTCTTTTTGTTTTTAATTTTGTATTTATTTATTTATTTATTTATTTATGTAAAATGTATTCATTATTTTTTTCCGGGGGGGGGGGGGGGGGGGGGGGGCGGGGTAGTTGTTTGACTGACAACAATACATGTAAGAGTGACCGCCTCTGACAAGTCACGGAATGAACAAAGACATCTGATAATTTGTTTGTAATCAAGTTGTTAACCCTTTAGCGCCATCTGTGCATTTCCCGAATTTGGGAAGTGTTACTTAGCGACTATATACCACTTGCAGGAGGTGGATTGACCAAGATAATTCAAGGGTAGTGCCAGATTAGCTTGGCGCCTTCAGGTGCCAAGCTAATCTGGCACTACCCTTGAATTACCATGGTCAATCAATCTCCTGTTGTAGGGTGTTGGCGCTGAAAGGGTTAATCACTACTTACGGCGAACTTTCACTCTTTCGTTGATTTCCGGACATTCCGGCCAAGAAAAGGGCGGCAGTGATTCGGCCAGCACATGCCTGTGCCTGTATATATTAGCGATAAACCTTTTTATATAAATCCCATAACTGAGGGTTGCCGCTATTTCGTCACAGGACTGTCATGGGACTCGTGCACGCAGAGATACCCACGGTTCTTGTCAGCGAGTCTCGTTCATCTGCATGATAACTAGACTCGTGAGTCTTGGGGCCCACGACGGCCGCAGTAGGCCCGCGCGGGCCCACTGCGGCCGTTGTGGGTCCGAAGACGTTTTGCTACTCGGGGATAGTTCCCATTTATATCTGCTGACCGCGGACTGAGTAGATTTTTTGTGGTTTATGCTAAACGGCTGTTTAATAAGTGATGCTGATAGTCGAGCCGAGAATGCCTGCCAGATTTGGGTCGACTGACCGGCATGCGTGTGCGTCTGACATATGCACAGACTACCCCAGAAGGAAAAAAAAAAAAGGTCGGCAAATGACGTTTAAACACTAGGGTCACAGCGCACGAGTTGTCTCCTTCGCCGATTCGCAGCAGCGCGGCAGCCAATCGAGGGAGACAACCAGTGTGTGGTCACAGTTCGCTGTTCTTTGTCTCAAGGTGTTTTGTGCACTACGGAGCAAGTCCCGGTCGACCAGAACTGAGGTATTGCCTTTGCTTCATTTCCATAAATGCATGACCTTACAGCGTGGATATGAATGTTTACAGTTTTCAGACCGCCCTGTCCGAGTGTTTCGGCCCATGTCGGTGTGCGTTACTCCTGTGGCTGCAGGGACCACTGAGTTGCTTGAGCGAGCTTAGTCCTGCACCAGCCACTAAGCAAGATGCGCCGCTATATAGCGGCGCACCTTGCTTAGTGGCTGGTGCAGGACTAAGCTCGCTCATGCAACTATAGCGGCGCATCTTGCTTAGTGGCTGGTGCAGGACTAAGCTCGCTCATGCAACTGGCCCAGTGGTTCCGAACAGAACTGAGCCATTGTTTGCTTCATCTGCAAACTCGACCTTACGGCGTGGATGTGAATGTGTGTTTTCAGATCGTTATGCCCACTCCAAGTGCTTTGCCCAAAGTGTGTTATGTATGCGTCACTCTTACTGCGAAGACACTGACTAATCGTCACGTCTTGACGTCAACGGTTTCATTCTGTCAGAACTGCAGAGTGGCCATGGCTAGTAATATCATCATCTCGGGGACAAATTCTCATAAATATAGGCAGACCTCAACAAACGAATGGCTCTTAGATGCGAGTTCTCCCCGAGTCCATATCGCTTCTATAATCTGTTTTATTACTGAATATTGCCAGTGTTCGTTTGGCTTCTCACAAAACCATTTTGTACAGGAAATGAGTTCTGACGCAGTTTGTGGTGTACTGAAAAGAAATGTTCACACGGTTCTCTACATTTTGCGCCGGTGTGATTATAATGTGTCAACGTCGCACAGTCCAGGCCACAGTTTACAGATCACAGCTAATGATGTGTCATTTGGCATGAGCTATACACTCTCAGCCGCCGAATTTTCACGTAATTACAGCATAATTAGCTCCACACTGCTTATTAGTTTCAGGGGGAGGGTATCGTTCCTAAACAATACCCAGCGGTAATTGCCGATAAATGCCTTGGTGTCATTAGTGGGCTGAGAATCAATACAAAAGGCCTGTGGTGAGGGACATGATAGGTGGCACCACTAGAGGAATGGCACAACAGTGGCAAGGCAGCTTTGTGGACGTTACTAGCTGAAACGACAATAAACTTACTAAGGCTGTTAAAGCTGCGGTGTCACGCCGGTGGAAAGGCAGCTTTGTGGATACGTTAGCCTTGAAGAACATCATCAAAGCAAATGTGATATTATTTTGTCAGTAAAAGCAGCGATGTCGCCAGCTGTCGGTATAATGTAGGGAGAGGATGTTTGATGTGATGGAACACGTATGGACTATTCGCGAGCGGCGTAGAGGACTAAACTAATCTGTCAGCCATACGATCGGAATTGAAGGTGGGAGCCCAACGCTGAAGACTACATTTACAGTCCAGAAACTAGATCGACCATGCTATTCTGGCACCACCCTTGAACTATCGTTCTCCAACCACAACGTGTTGTAGTGTGTTAAGGCTCAAATCCGCTGACCGTGCGCACGTAAACTAATTTCATAAACATGCACATATTGTCATGTTTATTGTGTTCTCCCATGACAACGGTTCGATATTCTGTGTATAAACTTGTAAAGATAGAAAAGAATACCGCTACTGCTTTCACTTTCTTTTCTCCTGGAGTGTAATTTTCGTGGAAGCATGTTCTTCTAGTGATTCTGGACCTTACTGCCGAGAGCCGTAAGGTCCAAAATCACGTGCCAGCACACATTTATTATTTATTCACTGATATCACCAGCTAACATGTTCGTCGTCAGCCCTAGATCCTAGTGCAGACTGAAAAAAAAAATCATCGGCAAATGATGGGACAAAACATAACAGGCAGCTGCTTTTAGAGGATTTGACAGTTGCTTTTAGCGGATATTAGAACGTGTGACAATGACCAAATTTTTGGAATTCTGGAATGAGAGCGCCCATAGCAGGAGAAATGACAATAGGCCCAAATCGTTTTTGTAATAGTGGCATCCATTTCCTCTCTTCGTGTGTATAAATTGCCGCAAGTTCTTTTCCGCGCATATCGTCGTCATTGTGGGGCATCGCTGCCTGTTGTGAACACGTCCGTAACAGACTGAGAGAACGTAAAGCGTTTCGAACCTGACGTTGCTTTACTCATTCGAGACGTGCCGCATCCGGATACGCGGCATAAAGCCGCGTATCCGGATGCAGCACGTCTCGAATGAGTTTTTTTTTTTTAAACAAAAAGCCTGCGTTGGAAAAAGGGACTCCGGGAAGAGGTGTAACAGTGACATACAGTGTCCAGCGTGTCTTCAGCCTTAGCTAAGCGGCTGGTCCCCCGTTCTCTAGAAAGCAACAGGAGGTGTGAAGACCAAACTTGAAGAGGAAGCACTAACTGGATGCCGATGTTGTGAAGTTGTTAGATTTATCACACTTGCGATTCCTTGCTAGTTTATGAGTCTTCTAACATGGTCCTTTAAAAACATGATCCTTTGGTCCTTTAGGTAAGCTTTTGTAGCATATATATATATATATATATATATATATATATATATATATATATATATATATATATATATATATATATATATAATATATATATTCTGAAAAATGAGGCTTCTAAGGAAGCCTGCTTGTCGCTGACATCATGGATTCTGCTCAGTTGAGGCATAGGGTGTTTGCTGGCAACCACATTTAAAGGTCAAAAGCATCTCCGGTGCATTTGGACCCATTGATGCTAGATAGTTAGTTATTTGGGTTTAACGCAGAGCAGGCAACTAAGGCCATCTCACGGCGGCCCATTGATGCTGCTCTGTTTGTGCTCAAATGGTCGATTATTGGTTACACCGTTGGAATACCCTGCGCCGTAACGTGCTATTTTTTTTCTTTTTCGTCCGGTCGTACTGAAGGTTTTCTGGCGTTATATGTAAAGCAGAGCCACTTATAAGAAGTGGCCATTAACTGTAAGGGAGCTTAGTCCTGCGCCAGCCGAGCCACTGTAGCGGAGCACCGTATTTAGTGGCAGGCGAAGGACTAAGCTTACCAGTCATGCATGGCTCAGTTGCATGAGCGAGCTTAGTCCTGCGCCAGCCGCTAAGCAAGGTGCTCCGCTATACGGGCCTTTGGTTCCTAGGAGAGGAACGGCAAAGAAGACAGACTGATGTATGTGTATCAGTGGCGGGCTGTCATTTTGACCGGCTAAGTTGCGGTGTAGACTGGCGTAAGATCCACGACCTCATGCCAGCGCACAATTATTGTGCTGCCTCTGCGACAGGAAGTTTCAGTGATGGAGCTGTCTCCGTCACTTTGTGTCTGTTATCGCCGCAATATTGTTCCTCAGTGCCGATGTCATCCCAGATATAATAGATGCCCTCTCCGCGTGACTTTGCCGGAGCATTAAAGAAACGTACAGCGCCAGTTTTTCCTCCTGTCTGCTGTGAAATCACTGAGTGAACTGAAAAAAAAAAGCCACTGTGAAGAATTAGACAGTGTTAGCACCAAGAAATGGATGGTGTTTTCCTTCTGCCTGCTTTTAACACCCTTCGCGTATCGGTAGGGGGTTTCGTCGCGACGGATGATTCCTACATCGCGACAAAAACCTACCGACACCCAAAGGGTTAACTCATTCGCGGCCAGCCGCTTCCAGATGCGCGGCATAAGCCGCGCATCCGGATGCGGCAGGCCGCGAATGAGTTAAGTCAAAGGAGTCGAAAGCACCACTTTCAGGAAGAGCGACAGCGGGAAGGCACGGACAGTGTTTCCTTCTTTCCGGCTGTGACTGAATTCCGTGAGCGGACTGGAGATGGCACTTTGTAGAAACGAACCCAGGGGAAAAGGTAGCGGAGCGTTAAGACTGATAGTGATGATGATGATGACACGTCACGGTTTATTTCAGGGTTACGTTTCAGGCAAAAACGCCTCGCTTACATACTGTCCAGCTAAATAAAATAAAGTAACTACATCAATATTCAACGTATAGTGCCGGTTTTCCCTCTGCCAGCTGTGAAGTCAAGGGAATCGGAATGACCACTGTGTAGAAATCAGGAAGACAGACGGCGGGAGCCTTAGGAGAGAGATAGTGCTTCCTTTCCACCGGTTGTGAACTCACTGAGCGAAAGGAAAATGGCTATGGTGAAGAAATCAGGAAAAGCAGCAGGGGAAGTGATTGCAGCAGCTCCTGTTGTCCAGCAGGACAGGGAAGACGGCAGACAGAACAATGACACGATTTGCCGGCAGGGAAGGAACGCCGTTGGCCCGTCCTTGTCCTTCTGCCGGCTGTGATTACAGCGGACTGCAAATGTCTGCTATGGAAAAATCAGGAAAAGAGACCACAACAGGCCGAAATGCCATCACTACGACAGTTTCTGTGCGGCAAAACAAAGAGGACGACAAAAGGAACGACTTGATTTGTAGGAATGGTACACCGATACCCCGTCGTCGTACATGGAAAAACACGGTGCTGATGATGCGGAGGTACCGATCTCCGGAAGGACAGGCCACATCAACGTCTTGCACGTGTTCAAGCAAACATAAGGACAGTGAGTGTACGTGTACACACATAGACAGTGATCGGTGCACGCGTACTCAAATAGGCAGTGATCGGTGTACCGTAACGCAAGCGGACATAGAGTGCAGGGGCAACACGCGTGATTCAGGGGACGATGCACTAGCGCTTAGGACGATCAGGATACTGTTCGACAACACTTGTTATTCTCTGCCCGTCAAACCAGACTCATGCGATAAAGAGGTGAGTTAAGACATGGTGCTCTAAGGTCGACACCATCAGACATTTTAGACTTGGCCTTCATACCAATGTACATTTAATTCTTTCACATTATTCGGTGTTGATTTTGCCTTGTTTTCAAAGCCACAGTGCGTTCACTGACATTAACTCATTCGAGACGTGCCGCCTCCGATACGCGGCATGCCGCGTATCCGGAGGCGGCACGTCTCGAATGAGTTGAGTTAAAGGGGCTGAACTATCATCAACTTCAGGAAACATAACTACCATACCAGTCAAGGATGGTGCAAGTAGTTGCCAGGTCAAGACCATCACACCTACTGCCAGATTAGTTTGTCGAATGGTTCAGGTTTTGATTGTTCTGTGTATCTAAATAATAATAATAATAATAATAATGGGTATTTATATATCGCCTAACCTCCTGACGAAGCTCTAGGCGCTTAATATCTAGCTGTGTTTAACCCCTTGACTACTACTGACGATACAGTTCGACGGAAAAGACGCGGCGTAATCATGCGTCTTTTTCGCTAAGCGTTGTCGTCATGAGTAAAGGGGTTAATGTTCTGTTGTGGTTTTTGTCGTTTTTTTTTTTCTTCTACCGTATTGAAAATACGGTAGACGTTGAAATGGGGCTGGTCGGAGCGCATTTTGGAGCATGCACATGACGTTTTTGGCGTGCGGGGCAGAAATTCTGGCAAAGAAGTAACAAGATAAAAATGACGTCACGTCTAGCTACGCAAAAAAAAAAAAAAAAAAAAAAAAAAAGATCACACCATCACACCTACTGCAGGACAGCAGCCCGTGAACTAACATTTGGTTGGACGCCAGGCTATTCTGGTGCCATCCCTCAACTATGGCACGATCGAAAGTACGTCTTGCTTTAGCGTGTCAGGCCTATGTGGTTAACCCCTTCACTATGAGTACTGAGACACAGATTATGTTTCTGGAATCTTTGTTACTTCATCCCCAAAGATTACCAGCCGTCCCATTAAGGAACATGCCGGACGCAAAGTGGTGCCAGCAAGTGGTACGGGTCCTCATGAGCCAACGCAGCTGAGGAGGGGGGGGGGGGCTCGTGGTGATCTGTCTCTTGCAGTTGGAACACGTTCACTGTTTCGTGGCAGTGAATGGGTTAAACAAGCATACATGCACTTCCTTAACCTATTCAGCCCGGCGCACGTATTTCCCAAATTTTGGAGGCTTCATCTAACGACTATGCACCTGTTGCAGGCGATAGCTCGACCATGATAATTCAAGGGCAGTGTCAGATTATCTTGGCGCCTGTCGGCGCCAAGCTAATCTGGCACTGCCCTTGATATATCATGGTCGACCCATCTCCTGCTGCAGTGCGTCAGGGCTGAATGGGTTAATTAATTAAACTTGTTACGTTCTGAAAACATGTTTACAATAGCATCAGCAATCAGAGATTCTGAGAAAGAATTTGCGTTTTTCTTAGCATCTTTATTTAACTCATTCAGCCCGACGGCCGTATTTCCCAAATTGTGAAGGCGTCATCTAATGACTATGCATCAGTTGCAGGAGATGGATCGACCATGATAATTCAAGGGCAGTGCCAGATTAGCTTGGCGCCGACAGGCTGGCACTACCCTTGAATTATCATGGTCGACCCATCCCCTGCTGTAGTGCGTCAAGGCTAAATGGGTTAATTAATATTCACTCCCTGCCGATACACAACTGATCTACTTCTGGAGGTTTCCCACAACGTCCACTCGAATGCTTTTAACGATGGATGAAGCTTGGGGGGAGAGGCAAAGGATGTGTGATCTGAATGGACCACTTCTCACAAAAGCAAACTGATGAGTTGTGCGTACAAGCTGCAGGACGCGTCTGTTTAGAATTTTGAGGGACTTCCCCCGCCGGATGAGGAGGCAAATGATGCTGATCTCTTCCAGCAAGAGGAATTGATTCTCACGTGCCCCTGCTGCCCGCAGGGGCTTACGAGAATGTGTGCTTCTTGAGGATGCAATGGGCTAGATACACAACTTTTGAAGTGACACTTGAGATTATAAGGAGCATTTTCATACATTTTGCCCCACGTTATTCAGAAATTTCTACATCGCTACCGCGATGTAGAAATTTGTTATTCATTGAAAATCAGGGCCGGATCAGTTACCTGGCGGGGGGGGGGGGGAGCCGGGTTCCAACTTTTTATTTTGGACTCTCAACCTCATAAGGCCTCCCCGGCGCTACTCCTTGCTTTCAGGGGCAGAAAAGGGGGTGGGTGTGGGTGTGGGTGGGGGGTCAGGAGGCGCGTGCGTAATCAGATTTTCACCATTCGCCAAAATATGAAACAACGTGGGGGGGGGGGGGGGGGGGGTTGTGTGGGCGCCAAACACCTCAAAAAGGGACTTTGTTTAGCATTTTCAAGAATTTTAGGTGGGGGGGTGGGGGCCTAGGCCCCCCTCCCCAGATCCGTCCCTGAAAGGACAGTGAATTCTGTTAGACGCTGATGATCGCGATACTGTATTCTGGAATGGTGCCTCATAATCAGTAGCTGTAACCTGTGAGCTAATCGTGGTCCTCACTGTGGCTCCAGGTACAAACGATGCTTTTGTTGCGCGTCACACTGGTTATCTCCATCGATTCGCTGCTGACCGCCCGCATCGGTAGCGAATCCGGCGTTGGATACAACCAGTGTGGTTGCGCGTACGACACTGTTTGAAAAGGAGTGCTTGCAAATTTCATCGTCAGATTGAGACTATGCTGTTGGTGAGGCTTCATTTGCGACGAACGACACCCAACAACGATCCAAAGCAAAAACCCACGGCGGATAATCAGTTGGGACCTGAAGCATAGACAACAGTCCAAACATCTCCCAAGAGGTATAGACCCTCATGAGCCCGGAAGGCTCATGAGGATCTATGCCTCTCGGAGTGGTGGTGGTGGTGGTGGTGGGTGACCATGCTTAGGCCAGAACTGAGCAGGTATCCGCCGTGACTTTGTTCGGGCCAGTTGCATGAGCGAGCTTAGTCCTGCACCAGCCACTAAGCAAGGTGCGCCGCTATAGCGCTATAGCGGTGCACCTTGCTTAGTGGCTGGTGCAGTTCGTTGTTGGAAGCCGTCCTGTGTACAGGGAAACGTAACCTCACTATTTTTACGATTCTGCCTTGCGAAACATTTCAGTAGTCCATTATTTTTCTCACCGCTCATTGTTTTTTTCAGAGTATTAATGGCACTGATCATATTTCTACGCTATTTCCTATCAAGTGTAGTGTCTGTGTTGTTTGCCATTTTGGCGGGCAAAGTCTCATTTTTAATTTTGTTGTTGTTGTTGTTTGTTTTGTCACAAGTTTTGTTTTTTTGGTATCTTCTGTGTCAATGTCTAGATCGAGTACTTTTTTTTTCTGCTCTCACTTGATCTTTAACCTGACCTTCCGCTGTACAGACACCCATTTCAAATCCTGTATCATCTTTTATCAAAGACAGTAATATAATATGTTAATTCTAGTTCACAGTTAGTTTTGAAACAACGTTTATAGGTATTGCAGAATTTTAAAAATACGTTTAACTCATTCAGCCCGACGGCCGTATTTCCCAAATTTTGGAGGCGTTATCTAGTGACTATGCACCAGTTGCAGGAGATGGATCGATCATGATAATTCAAGGGCAGTGCCAGCTTAGCTTGGCGCCAACAGGCGCCAAGCTAATCTGGCACTACCCTTGAATTATCATGGTCGACCCATCTTCTGCGTCAGGGCTGAATGGGTTAAGTCTATGTTTAGTTCTGTATCCTGCCTGTGTACATCCGCCCCCTCCCCCACCCCTCCAAATGATGACAATTTGTTGCATTACTTTCATCACCGGGCGTACATGTTTGCTTTCATTTTGATTTTTTGGGGAGGGATGGCTTGGGGGGGGGGAGGGGGTCTCTAATATGTGAAAGCACATTATACCTATGTAGAACACCATATGTTGTTTTTCTGTGTGAGAAAAGGAAACAACACTGCTCTGGCTGAACACAAAAAGAAAGCTCTCCTTTGGTTTATGCATTGACCATCGGAGCCATTTTTAACAAAAAAAAATGTGACTGTGTTCGGTCTGTGTCTGGATGGTGACACCCATTCTGGTTCAAATAGATCATTTCCCTCAGTATGTGGTCTCCTGACTGATTTCACATCTTCACTGCGTCACTAAGGCGATCACTAATTTCACACACTGTTGTTAGATAGATGTGAGTATGTAGGAATGTATGTGAATATGTGACTGAATGACATTTTACCTATGAATTAGTTATTGACGTTATTGGTGTGTGAACCTGTGAAACAATTTTCCACTTCTTTGGACAATAAATATATCTTATCTTATCTTATCGTTTATGAGAAATTCATATCTGGATTCGCTTGTGAATTAAAGCCTATCCACTGCCCTTGCCATGAGGCAAATGTGTATACCTCCTGCCGTCTGCGTGTATTTATTTACAGCTATCTCGATTGTCTGGTCAACGGGAACACGAACCAAATGGTTTTCCGTCTGCTGGTTGAACAGGAAAAAAAACTCCATCATTAGTGATGAAAGTTATGCTGAAGTTTGTGACGAGTTTTAGCATTTTTTAAATTTTATTATTATTATTATTATTATTATTATTATTATTATTATTATTATTATTATTATTATTATTATTTATTTTTTTTTATTTATGTTTTTGTGTGTGTGGGGGGGGGGGTGGGGGGGGAGGGAGCGGGAGTTCACTGGCAGGATATGGAACTAAACATAGACTTAAACATAATTGTAGATTTAGCAATACCTACACGTCGTTTCAGTAGGAAATTGGCACTGGAATCAACTTATTTATCTCATTATCCTTAACAAAATTGATCATGTGTGGCTGGAAAAAGGCGTCCGTGCAGCGGATGGTGGGGTTGCAAATCATGTAGAAACTTACAAAAAGCTACTCGATCCAGAAGTCTTCCGTGATTTTTTTGCCTCTAGGGACATTGATCATGCAAAAAATCTATATGAGAATTTGCCCGCATAAATGGTACCGGTTTTAGGGCCTTGGCTCACGGACTATATGAGATGATAAATTATGTGTTTGGGATTAATGCATTTTAAAGTCCCTTCTGTTTATAGAAGGTACTTTTTAGGACTGGTCGCGGTGGGGCGAATTTAATAGCCTGTCCAAGATGTCAAAGGCGGGCAGGCTAAACCTCTAGCAATTGAAGTAACAAGATAAAAATTACGTCATGCCTAGTTACGCTAACCTCGCTGCTGAACGTACATTTGGCGCGAAGCGCCGTATGTGCGTATGTATGCATGTATGCATGCATGTATATATGTGTGTGCGTATGTTTGTAAACAAGAGAATCTCCGATATTTCTGTACACACAAGCTTGAAACTTGGCGAATAAGTGGGTGGCTAAGAGAGCTTCCGAGCATATTGTAATTGAATGTCTCAGTGAAGACATAAACAACCGTTTAAAGAAAGTCGGTTGACCCAGATTGGAGTCCGTAATTTTTGTCATATTTACTTGAACTGTTGCATATAGCTAGTTTGGAGAAAGACATTGGATGAGTTCGTTAGCCAGCTTTGTATCCTTTCAACTTCTTTAGTAAAAATTAATTCTTTTCAGAAAAGAATTAAAACAGTTTTTTAAAAAAAAAAATTACTTCTAAAGAAAGTCAGACAGTGGCGGTGACGTAAAAGAGGCAACTCCGTCACCACGCAGATACTGGCATAATACTCTGAATATGAAGTCATTCTCTCTCTCTCTCTCTCTCTCTCTCTCTCTCTCTCTCTCTCTCTCTCTCTCTCTCTCTCTCTCTCTCTCTCTCTCTCTCTCTCTCTCTCTCTCTCTCCCACACACACACACACCCACCGTCAAAAATGCGCGCATCTCCAGGAGGAATAGATCCTCATGTGCCCTCCAGGCGCATGAAGATCTATGCCTCTTGGAGATGTTTGGAGCGCGCGCGCACGCACGCACTAACTCGCACACGCACACATCTACGCGCTTTCAGAAGAGCATGCAGGTGACCTGTGTACTTAGTATATCATGTAGCGAGGTAAAGCCAACCTACTTTCACACAAATTATAGCAAGACTGAAATTGTACTGTGGAGTTCTAGTTTTGTCACCATTTTCCCAAGCCTATAGTGAAGCGAAAGTGAAACTCATGTCACGTAAATATAAAATTACGTAAAAATCAGATATATCCTCTCTCTAGATCTCTGGTAAAAATTAAACTTACGTCATGACAAATGACGTTTGACAAATCAATTAATCAATGACGCGATGTCCTGCGCCCCTTATAGAACTCACTGACGCATTGGCAGATCTGAGAGACTTTTTCAATAGGAGATAATTCAACATCAGAATCAGGTCAAAGACAAAAGGTAGAGACCATTGACAGCGAGGACAGCTCTCATATAGAAGGGACTTTGTGGGTTATGGTTCATCCCATCTTGTTTATATATGGCATTTCCAGTTAAACAATTTTAATTATAATGATTTTCTACCCTCTCTTTATCGTCTGTTAATTAGCACGAAGTTGCATCGTCCCTAGCCTAGCGTGTTTAAGGTTTATTGGCATTTTAGACCAGCTGTTTTATATTTAATTTCCAGTACACAAGTTTAATTATAATGATTTTCTACCCTCTCTTAATCGTCCATAAATTAGCACGAAGGTGCATCGTCCCTAGCCCAGTGTGTTTTAGGTTTATATAGCATTTTAGAACGGCTGGCGACATACATTCAATATTCCTGACATTTTTTTTAAATTTTTAAAAAATAATTTTAACATGCATCGCAGACACGTCTTGAGAAAATCTTGATGCTGTCGGGACAACACCAACCAATCATTGTCGGTGTCAGTCCTAGAGCCATTATATCGATCAGTGAAGAAAAGGGGCCAGTTGCCGAGAGCTTAGTCCTGCACCAGCCACTAAGCAAGGTGCTCTGCTATAGCGGCGCACCTTGCTTAGTGGGTGGCGCAGGACTAAGGTCACTCATGCAACTGACCCAAGGCCGACGTCGACGTGGCAGTACTGTGTGACACGCGGCATAGACCAGAGGACCTAGCTTTTCTGCTCAGTGAATACATCTGCGGTGGCTCCATAGATCTCACAATGGAGGTCAGAAGATTCACCAATGCCTGAGAAAGACAGATGTAAATGGGTCCGGCAAGAGGTATAAATCCTAATAAGCCTCCCCCTCACCCTCCCCCCATCGCCCCCCACCCCCCCCCCCGGTCCCTCCCCCAGTCCCCCAGCACTCTGCGGGGCTCGAAAAATCAGTCATGCCTCGTGCGGCAGACTGACTGGGCAGTGTTCTGGAGATCAAGGTCAATTTGATAAAACATCGATCCGCAAACTTGCTCCAGGAGTGTTCGTGTCGCAGACGAGATGACATGATTTCGATCCCCAAACTGGCTTGTGCTCCCTTCCCGCCGAAGGTTATCGAGGGGGAAAAATCGAATTTTTAATGTTTGTTCATGAAATAGTCATTGGCCCGCAGAGCAGACCCCATTTAGTTACTGTCCCCTCATCGATCGAGGGCTAGTTTTTAGATTGCTTTGTCAACAAATTCGGAATGGCAGCCTATTTTGCAGGGTTGCGGAGGATTTCCGTGACGTGGAACTGCGGCCTTCTTTGTGTGTCCAGAGATGCGTTCAGAATTCATTCATTGAACCGGGAGATCGTAATTCTTGACTGAAGTTGCGGGGTAGATGGGAGAAAGATGGACCCTGACAGTTGAAGGGTGTTGCCATAATAGCTTGGCGCCTGAAGGCGCCAAGCTATTCAGGCACCACCCTTGAACTGTCATGGTCTATTCGGCTTTTTCAGGGTTAGTGTATTAAGATCCCATGACGCAAGCTGTCATCATCTTTTGTGATTATTTTTGTTCCGAATGCCGTCTTATCGGCCAGCATTTTGACCGCAGTTTTAACTTATGTTGTGAGATTATCTTTGATTTGTTTTATCGTCACACGGCTTAATTTGTATTGCTGGTGTTACTGCTTTTTGCTGCCTCTCTCTCTCTGTCTCTCTCAGTCTCACACACACACACACACACCACACACACACACACACACACAACACCGGCACACACACACAACCAACCGTATTCACTGATCATGATTGCATGGCTAAATCCCAAATTACAGGCTAACACAGTATGTGCCAATGAGCATACACGACACCCTGATTACGCACTCTACATTGCCGCCGCTCGTCATGGGGTCGCGGACGAGGGACTGACATTTAGTCATAATTCTTTAATGGCCGCACAGCGATGCCGCAAAACTCTCAAAGCACTACATAAAATAACTAGGACATCCTCTGAGAATTCTCACCAACTGATGTCAGCATTTTTTTTTTATTAGTCACTATTTTGCAGCTGCTTTAGTGCGCACTAATCTCTCTAACTGTGCCATGAAATCGCGGTCTGTGTGTGTGGAGGGTTGTGCAGGCTTGGCCTGGCGCCTGTAGGCGACAAGCTAATCTGCCACAAACCTGTGCACGCGGCAATTGCGCACGGGCGTGTGTGTGTGGGTAAGAGAGAGATTTTGTGTACGTCATTTTGTTTTGTAGTGTGTAGCAAGGAGAAGAATGGGGCAGGTCTGCGCACCTATTGTTTTATCCTTGGAAAACAAAGTTTCATTTCATTTCTCACCCCACCCGGGTCTGCCCTGGGGGACTTGGGTGGGGTTAACTACTTTTTAGTTCCCAGGGTCACCCTGGTCAGCTCCACAGTGTGGGTTTTCCCCTCAAGTTCTGGGGCATGTGTTTCTGTCCATTCACATGTATTTTTCTTTTTAAAACTCCCCCTACTGTCTGCCGCGCTGCTATAGCTCTTGATATTGGATGTGTTTCTAAATGGTCTTAGGTTTATTTAGTGTATTAGACCGGCTGGTGATATACATTCAATATTCTGTTTAGTTTTTTTTTCAGTCACAAGCAGTGCAGGCACCTCCTGAGAAAGTCCTGTTGCTGTCGGGACGTTAAGCAATGTACAACCAACTAACCAATCATTTCATTTCTCTCTCTCTCTCTCTCTCTCTCTCTCTCTCTCTCTCTCTCTCTCTCTCTCTCTCTCTCTCTCTCTCTCTCTCTCTCTCTTAGTGGCCGACTCTTTGGATACCGCATTTTACATGTAGGTCAAAAGTGGCTATTATGTGCTGGCGTAGATCGAATGGAAATGTGTGTGTGTGTGTGTGTGTGTGTGTGTGTGTGTGTGTGTGTGTGTGTGTGTGTGTGTGTGTGTGTGTGTTGTTATAAACATCGCCTTATGGCTTTTATATACACCTGAACTATAAATTATGTAATGTCTCACTCCATTGTATGGACATTTTGTCTGAACAATAAACTGTCTGAGTCTGAGTCTGAGTCTTAGTGGCCGACTCGGTGTTAACCCATTACATCCTGGTGCTGATTTCTTTTTTTTTAAATTTGCCTATTATGAAGGCTTCATTACAGATCTGGAGATAGATCAATTACCATCTTTAGTTCAAGCTATTCTGGCACCACCCTTGAACTATCATAGTCAAATTATTTCAAGCAATGGGTGTATCAGGATGAAAAGGGTTCAGGCCACATGGTTCACACTGGTTGTCTCCCTTGATACACTGCGCTGATCAGCAGCGGTGTGGGCCCGCTCAACAAAGCAAGTGTAAAGACAAAAAATTTTTTTTTTTTAAATATATAAAAAATAATTAGCTTTTGGCACTTCGTGTGCAGCGAAAATTCGATTAAAACAAGAGCCAGCTGACCAGCTAATCCTAATAACCCCACTTTATGTGTCAGAGTCCGTTCTTGCCACACCCCTGACTTTCCTTTGTCCCTATTATCCCCAGGAGCACCTGTTTGACGTGAGCGACCTGCAGCACGAGCCTCCCCTCATCTCCAAGTGCGGGAGCCTGGAGGTCACCTTTAAGTACGATGCATCCAAGAGCAAGATGACCATCACAATCCACAAGGCACGGGAGATACCAGCCAAAGACAGGGGAGGAGCCAATAACACGCAGGTACAGCATTCTCAGCACCTTTAACCCTTATCATTCTGATACACACATTGATTGAAATAAATTTGACTGATAGTTCAAGGGTGGTGCCAGAATAGCTTGGAGCCTGAGGCACTACCCTTGAACTAAAACACTTGATCTATCTCCTGAACTGTAATGTAGCCTTCATAGGACAGTGAGCACATTTTACAAAATCAGCCTCAGGATGGAATGGGTTAAAGCGAAAGGTCGTCGAGCCGTAGCTGCGTGTTTGGTTGCATGCATGTATACACAAATGTAGGAGACATACAGATCAACTTAGATCAAATTGTGTCAGTGAGCAAACTGTCCTCACGCCCCTGTTGGCCCTCACGCCGCGTTGGCCATGGCTCACTGACATAAGTTGACAAAAGTTTGATCGTGCGTCTTGTACATGTATACATGCATGCACCCAAAAACACAGATAAAACATTTTAAAGCAATCTGCTCCAAGGCAGGCTTTGATTGCTAAAATTTGCCGATACAACCGGTTGTCAATGTTGTCTAGCTTTGGCTAAAATTTTTCCACCCTTCTTTTCACAATCCATTTGAGTAGGCACACATACCACATGATTTCCATGGCTTTTTGAGCACGCACCCTGAAACACAGATAAAACATTTAAAGCGATCTGCCCCAAGGCGGGCTTTGATTGCTAACATTTGCCGATACAACCAGTTGTCAATGTTGTCTAGCCTCGGCTACAATTTTTTCACCCTTCTTTTCACAATCCATGTGAGTAGGCACTCGTACCACAGGCTTTCCACAGCTTTTTGAGCATCATACCAGTAACAGAAGGAGTGTACAAAGGAGAGGTAGAGGAAAAAAATCTTTCAGTTTACGACATTCAAACTTCATACTGGTACTTTTTGTCCAGCGATATTGTAAGACATACTAAGAACATTTATGAAGGAGATGCATGTATTGCGAACTCTTAACCCCTCTACTGTCGGGAGTAGTTCACTTTAACCCATTCAGCCTTGACGCACTACAGCAGGTGCATAGGCGTTAGATGACGCCTCCAAAATGTGGGAAATATGTGCACCGGGCTGAGTGAGTTAATGGTGAAACCAAGTACAGAGCAGAGGAAATGGCATTGCAGCAGTATCGGTGACCACGTGTCCTCAGACATGCCTGAAACTAAAGATTTTGATTGCAACCACGACTTTTCGACTATCGGGTTTGCTGAATGAATCCTGGTGGTGCTGAGGGAAAGTGAGCTTCTCTTTCTCTTGATGTCTCTATCGATAAAATCATCAATGTTGCAGACATCAATGTGTTTGTACTGACTGCAGGTCCGTGTGATGTTGCTGCCCACCAAGAAACAGAGGTTCAAGACAAAGGTCAAAGAGGGCCACGACCCAGCTTATGAAGAGACCTTTACCTTCTCAAAAGTCACACCAGGTATTTTCTGTGAAACTATTGAGGAATGATGTCAACTTATGCATGCATATTTGCTGCTCTCTGATTTCATGATCAGTCAGCTGATTGATTAGTTAACAACCAGCCCATAAGCAAAGGTAATCAGGCCAATGTCGGCTGCAGTTGGCAGCGCCAACTGCAGCTGATATCGGCTCAATGACCTTTTGCATACTGGGCATTCATTAACCCATTCAGCCCTGACACGCTACAGCAGGAGATGGGCTGACCATAATAATTCAAGGGTAGTGCTAGATTAGCTTGGGACCTGTCGGCACCAAACTAATCTGGCACTGCCCTTGAATTATCATGGCCGATCTATCTCCTGCAACTGGTGCATATAGTCATTAGATGACGCCTCCCAAATTTGGGAAATACGGCCGTCGGGCTGAATGAGTTAACAGTGGATGACCCTCCTTACAACAGACCTTATTTTGCATGTTTCAGTGCTTTTTCTTTAGTTTTTAAAAAAATCTTTTCTCCTTATTTTAAAAAATATATATATACATGAATGAATGAGCCTTTTTTCTGTGGTTTACAGAAGGAATTTTGTTTCAGATGAGGTGCCAGGTATGGGTCTGCGATTCCGGCTGTACGGCTTAGAACGCATGAGGCGAGAGCGTATGATTGGAGAAAGTGTGATAGGATTTGCTTCACTCAACTTGGAGGAACCATGCACCCACTGGGTCATCCTGGAGCCACGCAGCAACCTTAGTGTAAGCAGCCCTTGACGGATACTCATCTGCAAGAGATACTCACCCTCATGAGCCCCCTGCATTCATGGGGAGTCACGAGAATGCAGGGGTTCAGTGGATTTATGTCTCTTCTTAGTCCTGTGTTCTTTATGCCTGTGTTTCGTCCTGGTTGCATTGTGTTCTTCATGCAAATATCGGACAGTGTGCAGCGGTTACAGACACGCAATTTGTGATCACTGGCAGCAAAAGGAATTAATCCCTTTGTGCTAACAAACTGCCAGTATTGCAAACAGTCCCGATGGTGGCATGCACAAGGGGGCTAATACTTTTTCAACAAACATTTCCTTTATGTATGGGGCAAGATAAGATGTCAGGTTTTACCATAGCATTCGGTTGATCAACTTTATCTCTGTTTGTCTTGTGCTTGTCTCCTCCTCAACGGCCTTGTGCATTCAGTCTGTTATTGCCAGAATCTTGCGACCAACATGTGAAAGTTACATCATATGCATCTTACCGTAATTGTCAATCAGCGATTAGTCAGATTGGCTATTGTGTTTTAAAATGGCCAAACACGTTGCCTCCCTTCATGGTGCTTCAACGTTTACTTCATCACAAAGGATTCAAATTGTTTAATATTAACCCATTCAGCCCTGACACCCTACAGCAGGAGATGGGTCGACCATGATAATTCAAGGGTAGTGCCAGATTAGCTTGGCGCCTGTCGACACCAAGCTAATCTGGCACTACCCTTGAATTATCATGGTCGATCGATCTCCTATAACTGGTGCATAGTCATTAGAAGACGCCTCCAAAATTTGGGAAATACGGCCATCGGGTTGAAGGAGTTAATCGAGTCAGTTACTATTTTTTAAATGTTATATTTTGTGTTTCAGACATTTTGATTTGGCTAGGGTTCTTCACACCTAGTGTATTTAGGGGGAAAAATAATTGTGCTGAATAAAAAGAAAGAATAAGTTACATGTAATTCAAACGGTGATTATGTGTAGCACGATCGCAGGTGTGTACAGCACAGATTTGAATGTGTTTTCAGCATGGAGACTCTGGGTTTGATGTGTCAAGCCTGTCTCGCAGTGACTCTGCCTCGTCCACCCAGTCCTTACAACACGGTGGTATGCCTGAACTGCTAGTGGGACTAGCATATAACGGGACTACTGGCCGCCTGGCTGTACAGATCATCAAGGGCAGCAACTTCCGAAACATGGCCATGAATCGTGCGCCAGGTCAGTCAGAGTTATGTGCTCTTATGTTTCTGTACCATCCACCCACCCACCCCACCTAACCACCCACCCATCTCCACACTCTCCATTTAGTCCACAGTTGCTCAGATGGACAAAAGTATCATTGGGTTGTTGGTGGAAGGGGGTGTTACATATACAGCAATTCTAGGTGCAAATTTTGCTGCTTATAGTGTTAAATTTTTTCACAGTTTCTTTGTCGGATGTGTATTTGTAGGTGTAGCTTGTGTTTATACTGAAATATCCGCGTTAAACCTAAGGTAGATATTAACTCATTCAGCCTGATGGCCGTATTTCCCAAATTTTGGAGGTGTCATCTAATGACTATGCACCAGTTGCAGGCAATGGATCAACCATGATAATTCAAGGGCAGTGCCAGATTAGCTTGGCGCCAACAGGCGCCAAGCTAATCTGGCACTACCCTTGAATTATCATGGTCGACCCATCTCCTGCTGTAGTGCGTCGGGGCTGAATGGGTTAATGAAGTATAGATCGAGTTACACTCTGAAGAATACTTCATAGTTGAAGAGATAAATAGACCATAATCATTCACAGACTAGGGCACCAAGCTATTCTGGCACCACCCCTGAACAATCACTGTCAGTCCATATCTTGCTGTAGTGTCAGTGCTGAACGGGTCAATAGATACAGCTGTCTTGGTAAAAACACGAGTCGATACTTACAGCTACAAACCCAAAGCATCATTGTCCATCTGCATTATGTTGTAGTGTCAGGCATAAATTTATGTTAGGTCAAGGTTAGAGCTCTTGCTTGTGTATCTGTGCAGACACCTACGTGAAAGTGACACTGATGTCCCCTACTGGTCAAGAGCTACAGCGGTGCAAGACGTCGGTACGACGAGGTCAGCCCAACCCATTGTTCAAAGAGACCTTCATGCTTCAGGTGGCACTGTTCCAGCTGCCAGACGTCACACTCATGTTCTCTGTCTATAACAAGAAGAGTATGAAGAAGAAAGAAATGATAGGCTGGTTTTCATTGGGTAAGTGTAACATCAGATAATGTGTAACATCGTAACACCCAGACAGGAGTATTATGTGTAAATCTGAAGACAAATTTCAGCACCATGTGTGTTTGTTATGCCTTGTCAACACACCTAATCAACTTCTACATAATTATGCCAGTTTGGGCATGCAGCAAATGTGCACGCGTAATCATGCTTATGTCTTTTCCAGTCTGTGCAGCCAGCGAGTCAGCCCATTTCTAGCTAAGCATTGCTTCATGTGCAGAGCAGAGTCATTGTCAAATTATTTGATATTAAGATGAGACGTACTCATGTAGATTCTTCTGTGTCTAAATGAACCAAAACTAGACCTGCATGTAGCGTTTTGTAATGATTGGTTGCACAAGTGTTTCTTTGAACAGTGATGGCAGTAGTGGGCTTCTAATGTGGGATACATTGAAGCTGATTTAGCTCATTTTGGGGTGAAGACTCTATTGAGCCTCAGTGCATCTTGTAAAACTCTGAAACTTGCTGTTCCTCAAATTGAGGTTGTAATGCCATTAACACATTCAGCCCTGACGCACCACAGCAGGAGATGGGTCGACCATGATAATTCAAGGGTAGTGCCAGATTAGCTTGGCAGTGTTGTTTCCTTTTCTCACACAGAAAACCAACATATGGTGTTCTACATAGGTATAATGTGTTTTCACATATTAGAGAGTCCCCCCCCCCCCCCCCCCCCCCCACCCCCCAAAAAATCAAAGCAAACAAGTACGCTCAGTGATTAAAGTAATGCAAAAATTCAGTCATCATTTTGAGGGGTGGGGGAGGGGGCGGATGTACACAGGCAGGATACAGAACTAAACATAGACTTAACCCATTCAGTCCCGACGCACTACAGCAGGAGATGGGTCGACCAAGCTAATCTGGCACTACCCTTGAATTATCATGGTCGATCCATCTCCTGCAACAGGTGCATAGTTAGATGACGCCTCCAAAATTTGGGGAATACGTGCGTCGGGCTGAATGAGTTAACCCCTTCACTGCTGAAAGAAAATTGGACACAATCCAACTGCAAGAGACTTTGATCTTCATGAGCCCCAGCAATTGCGGGTGACTCATGAGGATCTATGCCTCTTGCTGACGCTGCTGCATATGCATGTACTTTGGATGACTGGGGCTCTTTGGCATTGAACTGACAGATTTCACAAGCAGTCTGCGGCCACTGACAGTTATGGGGTTTGGAAGCTTTCAAGTGTACATGTGTGTTGCAGGTCAGAACAGCAGCGGAGAAGAGGAGAACTCACACTGGACGGACATGCGGGAAAGTAAAGGGGATGAAGTTTGCCGCTGGCATGTGCTGCTTGAGTCCTAGTCGTGCAAGCGCGACTGCGGAGTGGACAGACATTTGATCCTTTTGTCACTTTTGCATTGCACCACTTCTTGCCACACGACAGATGCCAGACCCATGCACTGGTCCACTGTTGTACAGCCACTTATGGTTACCAGTCAGTTTTGGCGTTCAGCACCGGTCCTGGCAGAGTGCTGTCTTTTCACTTATGATCTTTTCATCTGGCCCTTTGATCACCGTGTATGTCCTCACAAGATGGACACTGAAGACATACATGACACAGCTTTGTTTTGCTGCCTTTTCAGAACATATATGGTCAAAGCAAATATAGTGTTTATCTTGGGCACACGAAGGGAGCAAGAGTCAAAGAAGCATGAGCAAAGGCAGTCGGGCCGTCATCGGCTGCCGTTGGCACACAGCTGTGTGGCCAATGTCATCCTGATGACACTGTGTGCACTGGGAATGAACTCTGCACTTTATGAATGTGGAAACCAGTTATTGGTTCTTTACAAGGCAGGTATTCTGTACCTAATTATGCACCCCGCCCCCTACCCCTCCCCCCCCCCCCCCCCCCCCCCCCCGCCAACCCACACACACTCCTGCTTGGCGGAGGGAAGGGGGTATATCCTAACTTTACTCTGTCTGTTGGTGTGTGTCTGTCAGGCTTTGATTGTCCAGGCAATATCTTGGATGGGAAGCTATTGAACAAAGGAATCAATTTATTTCCACTGTCAAGGTCATGGCCAGCTGTATTTGCAAACCATAAGGCAGTATGACACATGAAGAAGCACTGAAGTTCATAGACAAAAACGTATTCAGTTTTCATTTTAATTCCACAAACCAGCAGGGGATGGTGTGGGGGAGGAGGAGAAGTTTACCATGTTCTCTCATGCATACAGAGTGGGAGTACTTAAATAATTTAGTTCCCATAAATTCAAAATCTGTGGATGCAGTGCATGAAAACTGGGTTCTTAGACAGGCAGGTTCCTGGTGTGCAGAAGGCTATTGGGCTGACATTGGCCCAGCAAACTGCAGAAGACACTGTGGGAAACTGGGGAGGTGAGGTGAGGTGGTAGAGTGTTCAATTCTCATTCAAAAGGTGGGTTCAGATGAGGCTGAGAAGAACACAATGAAGAAAGAAGCACGCTTAAAAAGCACAATAACGGTTACACTATCAACTCATTCAGCCCGACGGCCGTATTTCCCAAATTTTGGAGGCGTCATGTAACGACTACGCACCTGTTGCAGGGGATGGATCGACCATGATAATTCAAGGGTAGTGCCAGATTAGCTTGGTGCCAACAGGCGCCAAGCTAATCTGGCACTATCCTTGAATTATCATGGTCGACCCATTTCCTGCTGTAGTGTGTCAGGGTTGAATGGGTTAATATTTTGAAATAGACATAAAAACAAGTACACAACGTCAAATCATGCTGGGGTCAACATTTTTCAGACTCTATTTGGAGCCCTGTCTTTGAAGTCGCCTTTGTGGGGAACAAAAGACGTTTAAGCCCTAAACGTTTAACATTTTCGCGGCAGATGTTTTGTGCCCTGGGTTTTATGGCCCACTTATCAGACAATGAAGATAGCAGACTGATTAGTTATGACAGACTTTTCAGGGATGTATCCTGTACTGTCGTAGCTTTGATGATCTTCGTGAATCGTTTCTATCTGTGTCAGCATCATGCCCAAACATCAAGCTTTTTTTTTTTCCTTCTGATTTACAGTTACTATTTTGTGTATTAAAAAAAATTCATTTGTATTTTTTTTAACCCATTTAGCCCCAGGACCCTGGAGAAGGAGATGGATTGATCATGATAATTCATGGGTAGTGCCAGATGAGCTTTGGCACCTGAAGGCGCCAAGCTCATCTGGCACTACCCTTGAATTATCGATCAATCCATCTCCTGCAACTGGTACATAGTTGTTAGACAATGCCTCCTCAAGTTTGGAAATGTGGCCGTGGGGCTAAGAGGGTTAATTCTAAAGAAACGTTCATTGCCTTAAGGCCCCGCCACACGAGCCGGTTGTGCCCCGATTTTGAAGCCGATTCCGATCTGATTGCGATCGGATGACATCAATTATCCGATCTGGTTCCAATCGGCTGGGAATCGGGTGTCTAGAACCTGCTCTTTTTCCCAATCCGATTCGGTCCCGGTTGTAAGCTTCAACCAATCAGAGCGCGTCTCGCAAAGCACGTCGTTTCACAGTTTGCAAATGGCCGAACACGCCTGTTGTGATCAGTACCACCACCGTTGCCGCTGATGTTTCGCACGCCTCTTCCCGAATATGATGCAAAACTGCTGATAATGCAAGCACATCATCATCACTGTCAAAACTAGCCGGCAGTCATTTTGCAGAACAGGTACGACTTTGATCCGGCTTCGGTTCAAACCGGTTGGCTAAACAAGTCAGGAAATGTGTGGCAGTACACACGTTTTTTAGTCCGGCCCGATCACCTACCGATTCGAAAACTGATCGGGAATCGGCCTCAAAACCGGGCTCGTGTAGCGGGGCCTTTAGACTTAATAGGACCACTGAAACAGACATTGACTGCTCCAATAGCATGTGCTGGTCTGAGACAGTAAGGTCCAAAATCACAAATAAACAGAGACAGTAAGGTTCAAAATCACAAATAAACACAAATAAACGAACGTACTTGGTTGCTAAGTGCATTACATGAATATGCACATAACCAGCCAGATGATCCCGTAAACATTTTACAACCACGAAGTGTTGAAGTCGCAATTCATGTATTCCGTGTTCACGTGTTCATATACAGTAGAACCTGTTTTGTGCACCAAGCTTCGTTGGGGAATAAAGTGGTCT
Organism: Semisulcospira habei; assembly: GCA_036245525.1. Taxonomy (NCBI): domain Eukaryota; kingdom Metazoa; phylum Mollusca; class Gastropoda; family Semisulcospiridae; genus Semisulcospira; species Semisulcospira habei. The sequence goes on from BTPG01000004.1 coordinate 27,691,235, forward strand.
TACAAGACAGGCGCTCTCTCAAGACAAGTCTTGAAGGGAAAAAGTGTCACCTGTCATTAAAGACCATCATGTAGGTGTCTGCAGTCAAATAATGGGCTTGAATGACAGGTGATCTCTCAGGCTGTGGTCGTTCACAACATGTTCTGCTGTACGTATATTTTTTATTTGTTCATGCATATAATTACTAGTCAGGTGTCTGCAGATATTGCTGTGAATGTAAAATATTTTTTCTGTAATAATTATCTTTGTGTATAGAATGTAAAGTGGTTTTTTTTACCAAATGGTTGGTGAACTGTAAGTTTACTTACATCTAAAAACGGCTGCACAAAGCAGCATTGTGAACTGTCACTTTCGAGAGCTGATCTTTGCATACTTATTATATCATAGCCCTTTTCTAATGTAGCACATAGAACTGAGCAACATTTTTGTTAGGGTCTCTTTGTAGTGTCTTGTTCATTATAGAAAGACAATTTTTTCTGTAAAATGTTTTACACCTACATGTATTCTTACAGCTCTATACACTTTTAAACTTAAATTTTATAGTACTGTTCGCAGTTTCAAGTTGGGCAGTTACATTTATTATCTCTTTACTTATTAACAAATTAAAGTTATGGTATTTTATTAACTGTCTTGTACATTCTCCTTTTTTCTCTTTCCTCTTACTGTAAAAACTTTTGTTCACAGATGCTATTGGAATAAATCATTTCTGTTTTGTTTTTTATTTGTGTCAAAAGCTCAGAGGACCAAACTCAGCTGCTATTGGCCTATGCTCAGGCCAACAGCAGGCGACTTCAGACCAATTGCCTTTTTCATATTGTATTTTATTACATTTTAGATGTCTCTGTACTCACATTTGGCATACCTGTGGAAACTTGTATTTGCTTCAGTAACTAAAATGAATGAATTGTCATAATTGTTGTTTATCACACTGGTCACATTGGTGCTTATTCTGATCAGCATATGTACCTTATTAAACAAACTACATGTATTATATTATGTACAGAGTGGACTGATGTTGATACATTGTGATTCCATCTGCTTTATCATTGCATGATATACTGCAGACAAATGAAGAGTTGTGGTTGATATTTTCGTCAAATCCTCTATGACAGTGATTTACAAAAAAAAAAAAAAAAATGTACATTGACAACAGTTTTCACATACCTAGCCTTGCAAGCTATAATTAACCCCTTTGTGCTCGCAGCAGTAAACGCTACCTGTGTCTGCATGCACAAGGAGGGTACAAAAAAGGCGACGTTACTTTTCTCGGTGAAGGAACTGTAATGTTTGCTTGCTACAGTAATTATATGTTGCCCATGTCCTTTACCATTTGCTTCTTCGCTTTTTGGAAGCACATTTCTTGCATTTCCTCAGCTTCATTGTTGTGATGGTTCAAATTCTAACCCTAGCAAAAACCAAGTGCAATAAACTATGTGTAAAACAACAAGGAAATGTATTAAACTCTTTTCATCCTCATACACTATTGCTAGAAATTAATTTGACTATGATAGTTCAAGGGTGGTGCCAGAATAGCTTGGCGCCTGAGGCGCCAAGCTATTCTGGCACCACCCTTGAACTAAAATGGTTGATCCATCTCCTAATCTGTAATGTAGCCTTCATAGGACAATAAGCAAATTTTATTTTCAGGGTGTAATGGGTTCTTGCAACAAAGATTTCAAATTAAATGTATTTTTTCCCCACTCTTATAAGAACTGTTCAGGTTCAACACACTATGAAGTGACATGAATTAAAAATGATAGTTCCAGTGTGGTGCCAGAACAGCTTGGCACCAACAGGCGCCAAACGTTTCTGACACCACCCTTGAACTATCATGGTCGATCTGCCTCCTGAACAGTAACACATGTAGAGCCTTCACAAGATGTCTCCCAGATTTCAGTTTTCAGTGTGTTACATCTTGCAGTTGTGCACGTTTAGTTTAGCGTTAACCTGGGATGATTCCTCAGTCAGAGGTACAGATTCTTACGAGTGGCTTTCCAAATGGGGTCACGAGAGCTGGCAATTAAAGGGACTACCTTATGAACTGTATTACACACGCTACTGACCATTGACAGAGGCGATTGGATTACATTTCTCATCTATTTTATCATTTTCCTTGTTTTTATGTAGCTGTGGGTGCAATATTCTGTTAGCCCCTTGACCACTGCTGATGATACAGTTTGGCAGAAAAGCCGACAACTGCGCATCTGGTATCATCAGTAGCAGTCAAGAGATTAACTCATTCAGCCTGACGGCCGTATTTCCCCAAATTTTGGAAGCCTTGTCTAATGACTATGCACCAGTTGCAGGAGATGGATCGACCATGATAATTCAAGGGCAGTGCCAGATTAGCTTGGCGTCGACAGGCGCCAAGCTAATCTGGCACTGCCCTTGAATTATCATGGTCATTCCATCTCCTGCTGTAGTGCGTCAGGGCTGAATGGGTTAAGAAACATTGTAGACTAGTTGGTATGTTTTAACTTGGGAGTCTGTATAATAATGAGTGCACTTTTGTAGCCTCTCATTACTTTTTATTTATTTTTAAAGAAGAAGGTAACGATATGCTGTCAAAATGTTCCAAGTGTAGTACCGATTCAGAGTTAGAAAATGGTGTTCTATAAAGCTTAGTCTAAAACTTGAAAGTCTCTGTTCTCTTACAAAAAAGGGTACTAATGAGCAAAAGGAATGTCACACCACTGTAATCATCGGAAACACTAAAGTGTTTCCGGTGATTGCAGTGGTGTTGCATTTCTTTTGCTCATCAGTGTACATTGTACTTCAAGTCAGAAGGTATTGGTTGAAATAACAATATAGTTTTGTAGCTTTGACATTGGCATACATATTTCTGTGTTAGAAGATTACAAATTAAAGGATATGTTCTTGTTTTTTTGGAGAAGGGGCAGTAGTTATATTACTGTGTGCATGCACTTCCCAAATGCATTCTGTCTTTAACCTTTGACTGCTAGTGACGATACCATTCAGTGGAAAAGACACAGAGCCACAAGTTTTTTCCACCGAGCAGTATTGTCACTAGCAACCTATTTAATCCCACAGCTGCGTGTTCCAATTTTGGAGATTTTACCCAACGACTATGTACCATTTGCAGGAAATGGATCGACCACGATAATTCAAGGGTGGTGCCATATTAACTTGGCACCAAGCTAACCAGGCACTTACCTTCAATTATCATAGTTGGTCCTTCTCCTGCTGCAGTGCATCAGGGCTAAATGGGTTAACTCATTTGCAGCCAGCCGCATCCGGATGCACGGCACAAGCCCGCGCATCTGGATGCGGCTGGGCGCAAATGAGTTAAAAGATAAAGTGGAGTAGTGGAAAGTCCCATAACCATGGCTAGAACAGAAGGGAAGATGTGCACAGACTTGCTCATGTTGGTCGTGGATAGAACCTCAAATGTTCTGGTCTACTAAATAATAAATTTGTAATTCCAAGAACTTTGCCTTGGTGTGTACGTGTGAACATACTTTTGTGTTACTGTGTATATATGTTTGTTATTGTTTATTTTGAATTCCAGTAAATGTTTGTTTTATTCAGTAAAAAAAAATATGCAAGTAATCGTCACTTCCAGAAGAAAACAATGCACATCCAGATAAACTGTATTCCTTACTATTAAGTATAAGCAGTGCAGAAAAATAACCAAAGTGAATACAAAAATATTTTATTATCATACACATGTATACTGTCTTGTCCTTACATCAAACATCCAACATGAAAGTCTTATATATTAAGTACTATACTAATTCACGATTTTCTAAATAGCTCAGTCATATTTGCATGCTTACAGCACTTTCACAAATATTTGAAAATTAATAAATTCAAATCCATACACTTTGTAATAAATAAGACTAAATATTTACATAACTGTGATTAAATTATTTAAAAACAATTACATGAAATGAGGTCTGACAATCTATTTCTCTCACTAGATTTTAAAAAAAAAGAACATGAGATGCAATGTTAGAGTTTCACTGGGAAACGCTATAACTGCCAAACCATGGTATATGGTGGATTTTTGATTGCTAAAGCGAATTTGGTTCAAAAATTACTTTCAGATGTTTATAATCATCTACATACTGAAAAATCAACAGGCAATGAGTAGATACACTGAAAAAGATGAACAGGACAAATGCTGATACGGAGGCTTATACTGCCACAACTGAAAATAGCTGTAACTCGTACATCTGGGACAGACCAAGTTTTGGTCTAGTGTCTAGCTTCAAGCAATGTACAAGGCAGAAACTTTGCAGCAAAGGCTTTGTCCAAAGAGTCACTGATTAGAAAACCAACCCAAAAGCTATGATACTAATAAGTAATGCTTACACTGTGCATAAATAATTTCACAGACATGAAGGGAAAAGTAGCGACTCAAGGTCAAGAATGAAGTAGGTAGGACCAAGCAGGCACTCATGGCAGAAAACTCAACTGCACCATCGCAAACCAAAGATCGTACATATGATCTGCAGCTGATGATACTGCTCAGCAAAAAAGACACCTAACTATGTGTCTTTTCTGCCGAGCGGTAACGCTCGGCTGAAAAAACGCATAGTTAGGTGTCCTTTTCGCTGAGCAGGATCAGTCAAAGGATTAGGACACCGCAGTTCTCTCCCTCCAACAGCACATATCCCCCTACCCACATACCAAATTCTCCTAAACATTGTGTATCAACTTTCCCTACAAAGCTGTACAGCCAACAACTGTGTTGAACAGAGCTTGATCAACATATATTCCATCAACATCTAATGTACACACATAAATGCACATGAACACTATGCACATTTTGACCACTTGAGTTCCACAATTACTAAAAGTGGGGGAAAAAAAGTAAAACAAAAAAGACAATGATTACAGACACAAATCAATTCAACAAGTAATCTCAAATGCTAACAATAGCAATAAGTGTCGTGTTCACAAAATAAAAAACTTGCAAACAAAAATGGAGAGAAAAAAACAAAAACATGCTGGTTTGAAATTTCAGACCTTAAAGCTTTGAGCTGTACCCACTACACAAAAGTTCATCTGGCTGACAGTCATGTGTGGGTTGACTGCTGTCGGCCCAATGGCTTTGAGCTGTAAGGTCCAAAATTACTGACAAGCCCACAAATACTCTTAAATTATCACAATAAAGCTTTTGACTTCTTTACGAAACAAAACTTTGTAATACTGTATTAATAAAATAAAAACATTTCAAACATATCAGGCAAGAAGTGTTAGAAAAAACTGAGTAGTAAAAGTGAAACCCCAAAGGCACAGTCTGCATTGTAACATAAGGGGACACAAAAAGCAACATGCTGCTATGCAATACATGGTAATTTCTGTAAAAAGACAAAAAGTTGGACCTTCACATGTAAAAAAATACAGACACAATAAAATCATGCAGCAATAGGCTACATTAAAATAGAATCAAACAACCTACAACAATGGAAAAAATGCACAAAAAGAAAGAAAGCAAAAAACAATCACATGTACCCAGGCAACAAACATTAAATCCTTGTAAACCAACTACCAGTTAATATATTACTCCATCAATATTTATTTGTATGCCTGTACAATGAAAAACACTCCTGGTAAGTCATACAATATACAATCTTGCAGCATGGACATTTTCCAAATGTCTAGAATGGTAAAGGTACAACACAAACAATCATATTCAGTAATTCAAAGCAACATTTAAAATTAGCATCTCAACAACAATTGTTCTTTCAATATCAAAGGGCATGACTGAAATCATGGGCCATGTGGACGGAGGTCAAAAGGTCATGAGGCTCAGCACCAACAATCAACGTGAAAAGTGAATGCAACAAACACACAGATATAATATCTGCATTCAAACAACTTCAGTCCTAAGATAATTCTTTGGGATTTATGTTCAACTTTTTCAAATTAAAAAAGTCACTCTGGTAAGGTTTTCTGCGTGCAAAAATGTGGGCTTGTCATGCTCATCGGTGATTGTGGCCTTCACAGCCTGAAGTTGTTCAGTCCAAAAGCTCAGACAAGTAGACAAGTGATGTGTAAACAAAATGCTTCTAATAATTATGTGTATATATTCCCCTGATAAAGCCCTCTGTGCCTACTAAGTAACTATTCTGCCAGTAATCATTTTGTTGAAGAATTCGTTTCTGGATCTGGTGCGCATGCCAAAGAACAGCTTGTAACAGCACATTCAGTGCTAAATATAGCCCAGCACATACATTGAAAGCACTCTTTGGTTTGGCGGATCTCATTGCCGGGGAGCAGGGGGGGGGGGGGGGGGACAGGGAAGGGGGGGGGGGTAGGGGGAGGTTCTAGCAGGAGTAGTCCTTAAGTCCAACATCCATAGGCAAAGAGCTACATTATGAAAATCTCTTCTCTCCTACAGGCACAAAAGGAATTAGAAATGTAATCTGAACAATAAATATCACTTTTGCAAAAGGCCATTTACTGTAACAATGAAGATCAAAGTAAAGTGAACAAAGTAATGTTGCCCCCTCGCCCTCGTTGTGCATGCAGCAACCAATACTGTTTTCGATACCAGTGGCAGTATGCACACAGGGGTTATATGAATGATAACATTTAACCCATATCATACGGAGGCTAAAAGCTTCAAATTTGTACACTGCCGTATGCAAGCTACATTATCGTACTTACAGATAAGGATATAGAACAATAGCTTTAGTTCAAGGGTGGTGCCAGAATAGCTTGGCGCCTAGAGGTGCCAAGCTATTCTGGCACTACCCTTGAATTATTTTAGTCTAATGTATTTCACACACTGGTGTATTCCAAACGATAAGGGTTAAATTAAGTTGTTTCCCACTAGCGTGATAACTTAATTTGGGAGCAAGGTAATGTTTTAAACAACAACAGATTTTTTACAAGATATAAACATTTGGACGGACAGCATACAGAAAAGGTATGTTTCACTCCTCTTTGTAATACGTGAATGAGAACACAGGCGAATAACTTTCAACACCCCAAGCCTTTATGTCCAAATTCCCAAATCTGTAAGCTGTCCTCTAAAGACCACAATACAGTTCAGGAGACAGAGGCCCATGATAGTTCAAGGGTGGTACCAGGATAGCTTGGCGCCTCTGGGCACCAAGCTATTCTGGCACACCCTTGAACTATCAAGTTCGATTGACAACCTGTTGTAGTGCATTAGGGCTGAACGGATTATGCGTGATAACACAGTGGGTTAAACAGGAGAGATGAAAATGCACTTTTGGAGGGATTGGTATGTGTAGGCGAGTTTCACTCATTTGGCACATGACAAACTGAAAAGTGAGGACACATGCCTATTTAAACAATGTATCACAGCTGTTTGATTACATGTATACAGTGCTTAATGTCTGCAATAATGTTCTTTTTCACCTCTCTCCGTATATATAGTTACATAACGAGTGTTCATCTTGTTATCAACATCCTTCTCAGTATTACTCTGAGCAAAACAAGAGTAGAGACTTTGTTCAACAAGGTACGCTGCCCAAGTTCATCACACATTTCCACCTCCAGCTGGAAGATATTTTCCCGCATGATCGATATTTACCTGCCTTCACCTCATACCGATACATCAACATTTTTAAAAGTTTGGTATGGGCGCCACCAGATGCATCCTTCAGACACCATATATTGAGATGGATTGAGCATGACAGTTCAAGGGTACTGCCAGATTAGCTTGGCGCCTAAAGGCGCCAAGCTAATCTGGCACTACCCTTGGACTATCATGGTCAATCCATCTCCCACAGCTGGTATACAGTGTTCACGGGTGCCTCAAGAAACTGGGAGAGTCATTATTATGTACGAAAGAGTTCACAAAATAAGAGTGCTGCTCCCATATAAAAAAAGGGATGCTCTGCAGCATAATGTCCTGCAGTACAAGTCATCATCATCTATCTCTCTGCCTTGAGCCACACACTCAAATTATTTATATGACAAAAATTGGAAGTCACTTCAGTCATTTCACCCTCAGGGTTGTAGTCACCTTCACTTTTACAGGCAAATGTTCTGCAATCATTCTCTGGTGAAAACACATCCATAGTTGCCATAATTTTATTGATAGATGTGCATCCAGACTGCGTGTGTCCAGACTGTCTTCTCCCACCGGGCATTTTCTCTATGGTTTGGCAGCACTCCTGCATGGGTGAAGGTGTGAAAAATGTAACCCATATCACACTGAGACTGAAAGCTTCAAATTTGTACACTGCCATAGGCAAGCTACATTATAGTACTTACAGATCAGGATGTAGACCAATGGCTTTAGTTCAAGGGTGGTGCCAGAATAGCTTGGCGCCTATAGGCGCCAAGCTATTCTGGCACTACCCTTTAACTATTTCAGTCAAACTTATTTCGCACACTGGTGTATTCCGAATGATAAGGGTTAAAATGACTGAAAACGTTTCACGTGACTGACAATGCCACACGATCAAGGCCAGCAAGCACTATGAATTCTTATGAGCCCCTGCGCACGTTCAAGCTCATGAGAATGTATGTCTCTTACTAGCCATGGATCATGGGGCAAAGTTAGCCCATGGCTGTTCTGTCTGAACCAGAAAGCTGACATTCAGCTGTCAGGGGTTTGGAAAAAGCTGAATAAGTCTCTGGGACGGAAGACTGCTACCCGTGCATCCGTAGGAGATATGCTGGTAGACTGCTGTCGGCCAATCTATGGGTCTGTTGTGTGCGGGTTTGTGATTTTGGATCTCAAGCATCCAGCCGTAATGTCCAAAATCACTGATCAGCACACTTTAATATGCTGACCATACCCACACCAAAGTTCTGCAGGCAAAGTGGGTCACACTGAGTTAACCCCTATGTGTATGCAATCACTACTGCTGGCTGTATGCAATAAGGGGTTAAATCTATGCTTAAATAGTGGTAATGTCACATTCAGTAAGTTATCACTGTCACTTCTTTGATTTTGGCCTCTCTAGCAGGCGACGCGCTATTCTGGCCTTGATGTCCTGTGAGCTGATTGGCCGAGAGCTCAAAAACCTGGGTGTGGACGCCTGAGTCGATGATGCCCTTGAGTCCAGGAATGAATCCAGGTTTGTGGACTGCAAGGAGGATGCTGTCCCCGACAGTGAGAGACCCGCATCGTAGCTGGGGTCCCGACTGGACTGTTCATCACTGGCGCTGGAACGTGCAATTATGGTCTGGATGTGGCGCTCGTTTCGAGCCAGGATGTCACGAGCATACGCAGCGAAGGAGTTGCTGTTGGAGCCGGGTGTGGAGGTGGACCCAGGTGGCACACTGCTGCTTACACTTAAAAGAGGACAAAGAGAATGGAGACACAGATGAGAGTGATTTTGTTGGTGCCCAAAAAATAAAAAGCTCTTCGGGCTGATGTTGAACAGACCATAAATCATCATTCAGAGTTTTATTTATGTTCCACTGCTGTAAGATGCATCTTAACCTCTTAACTCCCAGTGGACGCAAAATGTGTCTTTGAAATCTTTTGTTAGTTTAACGCCCAGTAAGACAGATACAAAGGGGTGTCAGCAAGAGGCATAGATCCTCATGAGCCCCTGCATTTGCAGGGGCTCATGAGGATCTATGTCTCTTGCAGTCGGACTGTGTTCACTTTTTTTGGCAATGTCAGGGGTTAACCTTCATACAAAAGCAAATGATTGTACTGATATCCTGAACAATGAACCTTTCTAGCACTGAAATGCATCGAGACTTATGATTGTACTGATATCCTGCACAATGAACCTTTCTAGCACTGAAATGCATCGAGACATAAATGACTTATGATTGTACTGATATCCTGCACAATGAACCTTTCTAGCACTGAAATGCAACGAGACATAAATGACTTATGATTGTACTGATATCCTGCAAAATGAACCTTTCTAGCATTGAAATGCATCGAGACATAAATGACTTATGATTGTACTGATATCCTGCACAATGAACCTTTCTAGCATTGAAATGCATTGAGACATAAATGACTTACGATTGTACTGATATCCTGCACAATGAACCTTTCTAGCACTAAAATGCATCGAGACATATAATGACTTGCCTCTCATGAAAGTTGTCAAGCGACATGACCCCAGAGTCCAGGTCGTTGTCTGTGCTGGCCCTTGGTGACTGTGCGTGTTGTTGCTGCAGTGCGGCAATCTCTCGTTCTATGGCCTGTAAAATGAAAGCAGCAGATTAGTGTCGGTACATGTAGTTACAATATCCAGGGTTGCCAACCCACCATCATGTCAAAGAGTAGCATCCAGACCTATTTGGAGTAGCATTTAAGAATAAGGAGTAGCACACACACAGACGCGGAACGGATTGCTACTATGCATGGGCTAAGCTATGCGTGGACTACAGCGGTTAGTCAATAATCTCTCTGTCGTCTGCATCTGTCATCTGCTTTGGCAACCAACTCGCTGACAACGGCTGAGAGAAATCGCTTCGTTCAAAAGGCACAGCGAGAAACTGCTGCCGTTTACTGAACGCACCACCGGCCAAGACAAAAAAGGGAGCACAACGCGATTGGTCATTTACTAGACACGATTCTAGGTAAAAAGTTAATTTTAGTTCAGTCAGTGACTGGCAAGACTGGCAACCTTTTTTTTTTAAATCTTCAAATTTGGGATCTGTCCTTTAGAGTATAGTTCTCAAGACAGACTGACTATGATAGCAGGTGGATGGTATCAGAAATACTTTAGACATTTCCTCTGCCAAATGCATTAAAGATATTCTCACATCACCCTTGAACTATCATGGTCGACCCATATGTTGCTACCATGTGTAAGGGTTGAATATTACCTGATCGTCAGAGTCTCTGTCCACATTGGGTTTCCAGCCTTCACGGGCTCTGGGACCAGACCTAAACAAACAAAATGAACTATCATGGTCGATCTGTGTCCTGCGCTGCAATGCAGTCTTCAGAGGACAACGGCAAAATTTGGGGATTTCGGTGTTGGGGTAGAATGAGTTAAGAAAATAATGTCAACTTCAATACAGGGGCTAAAGGGGTTTTACTGATTGATTGATGATTACTTCTGACGTCAGATTTAATTAAAAAAAGTTATCCAGTTAGACTGACGGAGCAGTGAAGGCTATCTCATGGTGATATTTTCGGTTATAAAAGATCATTTGATGTAATATTCTGAAAAGCGGACACAAGTTTACATGCACAACAACTGTAAAACAGCTACACACATAATTTGAGCCGGTAAAACGTAATCTGAGCTGGTCAACAAAGTGCTGCACTTACCTGTCTTGCTGTAGTTGTGAGTGAAAACCACGTCGATGTGCCTCCAGGAGCTGAAGAGCCTGCTGCGCTTTGCTGATCTGCTGCTGGTTCAGTTGACGTGCCGCATAACTCTCCGCCAGTAGCTGTTCAGGGTCCAGTTCCTCCCTCACCTCCACAGGCTGCATGAAGTCACCACAATGATCCACGTAGTCCTCAAGGGGTGGTGAGAGGTATCGAACGTCACGCTGGGTACGATGCGATGGTCCCCAGCTGCTGGAGCGGGTGGTGGTGTGAGAGTGGTGACCCTGCGGGAGGGAGTGTCCTCTGGTGTGGGAGGGGGCACCGCGGGGCAGCACAAGTCGAGGAATCTTTTGTGGGGTGGAGTGGGCTGCCGGTCTAGTGGTGGGGCTGTGGAAAGGGGGTGAGTGTCGCTCAAGAGATAGTGATGACCCCAGGTCATGTAGTTGTGACGGGAAGAGACAGGAGGATGATGCTGGGGACATTGAGCGGTCAGGAGATGGAGAGTAACTGCCGCTGGATGTTGACCTGTGGCGAAGTTCATTTAGTTCCTCTGTGGAGGCAGCCACCAGTGATCTGCGCAGTCTCACCAAGTGTTCCTTGCGCTGCTTGGGTGTCATGAAGCGTGGGTCAAACATCTGGTGTGGCTCAAGTCCGCCCTCAGACAAGCTGTCCATAATAAGATGGTCTGTGCTGGAGGCCGGGGAGAATGTTCTTGTGCGGTCAAATAAAACTTGCTCACGGTGTCTCTCAAGCTTGAAGGCCTCAATTTCTGCATGTCTCTTCAAGGCGATAATGTCCTGAGTCCTAGCCATGCGGCGTCCACGTGTTCCGTTCTGCAGGCGCTGAGCTTCCTCCATGCATACTTTGAGGTCCTGCCGACTCTGCTCAAACTGCTGGCGATAACGTGTGAGATATTCTTCATCCAGAGACAGCTTGGATTTTTTAGAGGACTCTTCTCGCGCCCATGAGTCTTCTAGTGAAGCAAGCAGCATGTCTGTCTGCCCAAGGCAGTAGTTAAGTTTCGCTTCTAACAGCTCTACAGTCAGTGAGGCCGGAAGATACTGCAGAGACAGCAGCTCGATAATCTCTACACGCTCACGATGCAGGCGGTCTAGCTCTGCATGGATTCTGCAAGTTTCACTGTCAGCAGAGGAAGTGAAGGACAGTCCACTAGCGTCAAGCTGACTCAGGTGCAGACTGCCTTCATCATCCGTCTGTGCAAAGTCATCTGAGCTGTCCACTGCCGCCTCCACCCCTATGCTGACATGAGAACGAGGTGCTGGCAGGAGGTGGTCAAGAGCAGCAACATTATCTCCACCCAGTGAGCGTGGTGTGTAAACCATGACATCAGGCGTGGTGCTGACCTCAGTGATGTTCACAACCGTGACTGGCGAGGCTGATGTGGTAGGAGGGCTGTCACTCAACACATCATCCAGCGGATCAGTAAAATCAGTCGTGAGTCCCACCCTCGCCTGCTCTCTCAACCTCTGTCCAGCCTGTGAACCTCCTTCCACAGAACCATAGCCACTGCTACATTTATATTTTGGGCTCTGCTCCAAGTCCCCTGCTGCTGTATATGAGGGCTGAGAATTTGTGGTGGCACTAAAATCACGTGTATTCAGTTGATGCTGAATTTTCCTCATGTTTTCCATGCTGAATAGATTGTCAGCCAATCGCGGACTTCTCAAGGTGTTTGTCTCCCTTGTCCGGCTGCTCAGTTCTTGTTGGCCAGTATCAGACCCTGACATTTGTTCCACGATGCCTGGTCTTGGTGACATTAAATCTTGAGAGAGGTCTGACAAAGCAATTCCTCTTCTGGGAGACATATTTCCCAAATCTGACCTACCATAGCTGTCATCGTTGCTGGGTCCAAAGTCTGCACTATCTAGGGTGTCAATGCCCATTTCTCTGCCAGAAGGCTCTCTAAGCTGCATTGGATCTCTTTGTGTCATAACAGATCTGAGGAGTGGGCTAGCTCCTGTGCCTCTAGGACTGTCCATGCTGATGCCAGAGCGTTGTGATGCCATCTGTCCGCTGCCACCTTGGGCAGGACTTGAAGGGTAGAATCTGGATCTGGCACCCATGTCATCTGGGCTGCAATGGTATGGGGATGTGCCAGCTGCCCCTCCATCTCTGCCACAACTGTGAGCTGCCTGCATGCTGTGGGCTGCACTAACTGTAACAGGAGAACTGGCAGAGGAACTGCGCCCAGCAATAACTGTGATTGGTGACCCACCACTGCTGGATGACCCGGATCCTGTATGGGTCATGCGTGGGGAGGCAGACCGTGTGCGCGCGCTAAGTAGGAGTGGTGAGCGATTTCGTGACCTCTCCAGGAGCTGCATCATGCGGGAATGTTCCTGTCGCAGCTTTTCAATCTCATTCATGACATTAAATGGCTGCGGTTGTGGTAAATCTATAAAGCCTGAAGGACGCAATCTTCTGTGAGGTGGACCAAAATCTGAAATGCTACTTCCCAGGTCATATTCTCCTGATCGTGCTCTCCAAGCAGCTCTCTGGCGGGCCTCAGATGAGAACAGTTCTTCCTGAGAGAATGAGTCATCCAGATCTTCATCAGAAAATATGCTTGGTGCCACCATGCGCAGAGAAGAACGTGGTGATGGCTTCAGGGATTCTTCCCACCTATAGCTGATCTCCCCACCACTCCACTCAGGACGCCAACCTTGTCTTGCTGTCCTTCTTCTGTCTCGTTCAGAGTTGAGCTCTGCTGCATGGTGGTGTTGAGGTGGAGATGGCAACAATGGAGTGGCTTCACCACGTGGAGGGACAGTGACTGCTGGCCCAACCTCCACAACCATGGGACGTTCTGGTCTGATCACTTCTGGGGAATCTTTTAGTACTTCTTCACGTCTGAAACTAAGTTCTCCCCCTGATATTCCATATTCCTCATCTCTTTCTTCTTCTTCTTCATCTTCTGTCCTTGGCATTTCCTGTTTGATGGAGACAGTCTTTTCTGCATGTATGCTGGATTCCTCCATTGTGGTTGAAACATTTCTCATACTCCTAGTCAGGTCACCACCAGAAAGTGTGACAGTAGAATCTGGAGATCCCTCTGCATTATATTTTCTGTCAACAGCCAGTGCATCTGCAGGTGACAGCGTAAGTGGCGGTACTGTCTCCTGTATCCTATCTGTCATTATCAAGCTCACATCATCACCAACACCGACAAAACTTTTCACATTTTTTCTTGACTGTTCAAGTGTAGCATCATCAACAGCATAAGTAATTTTTGTTGTGGCTGAAGGTGGGCTTGTTTGTTGCCTATCTGAAGTGAACGCTGACTGTCCTAGAGCAACATCTGCAGTCAGCTCTCCATTCTGCACACCTTCTGGGAGTGTGGCAGTATGGTCTTCCAAGACAGATTCTTTCGGGCGAGTACCTGTTTCAGCAACTGCGTGTTGCAAGCCTGGGATGTGCTGCATTTTGACTGCATCTTCTGATGATGGATGTGATTCAGCAGCAGCAAAGGAGACTCTTTGTGGCTGACTGCCCAGATCTGATGTCTCTAAAAGCTGGTTAGTTGGGAGTGTTGTAGACAGATCTTTCAAGACAACTTCCTCAGGGTGAGTAATGGTCTCAGCATCTGCAAACTGTGTTCCTTTGATTTGCTTCACAACCTCTGAATAAAACTGTGCTTCAACTGAGGCAAAACATTCTCTTGGTGATGCACTATCCAAGTCAGATGTTTGGGTACCAGTCTCTGCATCTACAAGTTGTCCTCTCAAAGTGTGCTGAACTTCTGAATGAAGTCGTACTTCAGTTGTGGCAAAAGATAACCTTGGTGATTCTCCTCCCATGTCCGATGTTCGTGAAAACTGATTAGGCGCCGATTCCTGTGAAACTAAACCACGTGATTTTATCACCTGATCAGACTGAGCACCCACAGAAGGTGGACGTGAAAGAACTCCTGAATATGAATGATCAGAGTTGGAATCTGAGTAGGTGTTAAATTGTGTATCAACACTGACTGACCAAGTCTGATATCTGCTTTCAGATGATGGAACTCCCACTGTTTGTGAACTATCATGATGTGGTACCTGGCTGAAAACACGCATTTCTCTTTCAGCAGCAAGTGGCCGAATCTCATTTCCAATAGATGTATCACAAATGTGATGAGGTCCGTCTGTAGCATCCATCTCACTTCCTGCAGTCAACGGTTGTTTGGTCATTATCTCAGTTCCTGTAGACGTGTTACACTTGTCTTTAGGTCTGACATGTACAGCAGTCTCTCTCTCTGCTACAAACCATTCCTCTGATCCCGTATTAATCTCAGTTTCTGAAGATGCATCATGAGTATGTTGATGTCTGTTATGAACAACTATCTGTCCTTCAGAAACAAATGGTTTGTCTCCTCCATCAAGCTGAATCTCAGTTTTTGAAGATGCATCACGAGGTCTACTATGAACAGCTATCTCTCCTTCAACAGCAAATGGTTCATCTCTTTCTCCTTTTCTCTGAATCTGAGTATCTGAAGAGGCATCACGAGTTTGTTGAGGTTTGTTAAGAACAGCTATCTCTCCTTCAGCTGTGAATAGTTTGTCTCCTTCGGACTCAATCTCAGTTTCTGAAGATGCATCATGAGTTTGACGGGATCTGAAACAAACAGCTCTCTCTCCTTCAGCAGTGAATGGTTTGTCTCCTGTGGTCTGAATCTCAGTTTCTGCAGATGCATCATAAGTTTGACGAGATCTGTTATGAACAGCTATCTCTCCTTCAGCAGTGAATGGTTCATTTGCTTCAATCTGAATCTCAGTTTCAGAAGATGCATCATGAGTTTGTCGAGGTCTGCTATGAACAGCTATCTCTCCTTCGGCAGTGAATGGTTCATTTCCTTCAATCTGAATCTCAGTTTCTGAAGATGCATCATGAGTTTGTCGAGGTCTGCTATGAACAGCTATCTCTCCTTCAGCAGTGAATGGTTCATTTCCTTCAATCTGAATCTCAGTTTCAGAAGATGCATCATGAGTTTGTCGAGGTCTGCTATGAACAGCTATCTCTCCTTCAGCAGTGAATGGTTCATTTGCTTCAATCTGAATCTCAGTTTCTGAAGATGCATCATGAGTTTGTCGAGGTCTGCTATGAACAGCTATCTCTCCTTCAGCAGTGAATGGTTCATTTCCTTCAATCTGAATCTCAGTTTCAGAAGATGCATCATGAGTTTGTTGAGGTCTGCTATGGACAGCTATCTCTCCTTCAGCAGTGAATGGTTCATTTCCTTCAATCTGAATCTCAGTTTCAGAAGATGCATCATGAGTTTGTTGAGGTCTGCTATGGACAGCTATCTTTCCTTCAATCTGAATCTCAGTTTCTGAAGATGCATCACGAGTTTCACAAGATCTGATATGAACAGCTCTCTCTCCTTCAGAAGTGAATGGTTCATTTGCTTCAATCTGAATCTCAGTTTCTGAAGATGCATCATGAGTTTGTTGAGGTCTGCTATGAACAGCTATCTCTCCTTCAGCAGTGAATGGTTCATTTGCTTCAATCTGAATCTCAGTTTCTGAAGATGCATCATGAGTTTGTCGAGGTCTGCTATGGACAGCTATCTCTCCTTCAGCAGTGAATGGTTCATTTCCTTCAATCTGAATCTCAGTTTCTGAAGATGCATCATGAGTTTGTCGAGGTCTGCTATGGACAGCTATCTCTCCTTCGGCAGTGAATAGTTCATTTCCTTCAATCTGAATCTCAGTTTCAGAAGATGCATCATGAGTTTGTTGAGGTCTGCTATGGACAGCTATCTCTCCTTCAGCAGTGAATGGTTCATTTGCTTCAATCTGAATCTCAGTTTCTGAAGATGCATCATGAGTTTGTCGAGGTCTGCTATGAACAGCTATCTCTCCTTCAGCAGTGAATGGTTCATTTGCTTCAATCTGAATCTCAGTTTCTGAAGATGCATCATGAGTTTGTTGAGGTCTGCTATGAACAGCTATCTCTCCTTCAGCAGTGAATGGTTCATTTGCTTCAATCTGAATCTCAGTTTCTGAAGATGCATCATGAGTTTGTCGAGGTCTGCTATGGACAGCTATCTCTCCTTCGGCAGTGAATGGTTCATTTCCTTCAATCTGAATCTCAGTTTCTGAAGATGCATCACGAGTTTCACAAGATCTGATATGAACAGCTCTCTCTCCTTCAGCAGTGAATGGTTCATTTCCTTCAATCTGAATCTCAGTTTCTGAAGATGCATCATGAGTTTGACGAGGTCCGCTATGGACAGCTATCTCTCCTTCAGCAGTGAACGGTTCATTTCCTTCAATCTGAATCTCAGTTTCTGAAGATGCATCATGAGTTTGTCGAGGTCTGCTATGGACAGCTATCTCTCCTTCGGCAGTGAATGGTTCATTTGCTTCAATCTGAATCTCAGTTTCTGAAGATGCATCATGAGTTTGTCGAGGTCTGCTATGGACAGCTATCTCTCCTTCGGCAGTGAACGGTTCATTTCCTTCAATCTGAATCTCAGTTTCTGAAGATGCATCATGAGTTTGTTGAGGTCTGCTATGGACAGCTATCTCTCCTTCGGCAGTGAATGGTTCATTTCCTTCAATCTGAATCTCAGTTTCTGAAGATGCATCATGAGTTTGTCGAGGTCTGCTATGGACAGCTATCTCTCCTTCAGCAGTGAATGGTTCATTTGCTTCAATCTGAATCTCAGTTTCTGAAGATGCATCATGAGTTTGTTGAGGTCTGCTATGGACAGCTATCTCTCCTTCAGCAGTGAATGGTTCATTTGCTTCAATCTGAATCTCAGTTTCTGAAGATGCATCATGAGTTTGTTGAGGTCTGCTATGGACAGCTATCTCTCCTTCGGCAGTGAATTGTTCATTTCCTTCAATCTGAATCTCAGTTTCTGAAGATGCTAAACAAGTATGCCTAGATCTGTTATGAACAGCTATCTCTCCTTCGGCAGTGAATGGTTGTTCTTGTAAAGTCACAGTCTCAGTTTTTGGGGTATCATCATGAGTAAAAGGAACATTACAAAGAACACCATATGCAGCTCCAAAATCCTCTCCAGCCTGACCTGTTTCTTCAAAAGACTCGCTACCCACAGAGACCCTCGTGCTGACGGAAGCTGTCTCGGCAGTTTGTTTTGATTGTGGAAAGAGCTGCCAATCCTTCTGGCTTCCTGTGATTCTTCCTTGAACGACCTCTTGATTTTGTTTAAATGTAACAATGCTAGCAGCAAGAGCCTGCTCAGCATTAATATAACAGTCAGCCATTTCAGCATGTGGAACCTGCTCTCTGCAAATAGATACACAATACATGATTAGCATTTAACTCATTCTACCCCAGACACATCACAGCAAGATAAGGATCGACCATGATAGTTCAAGGGTGATGCCAGAATAGCTTGGGGCCTATGGGTGCCAAGCTATTCTGGCATCACCCTTGAACTGTCATGGTTGATCTGTGTCCTGCACTGCAATGCAGTCATCGGAGAACAATGGCAAAATTTGGGGATTTTGGTCTTGGGGTAGAATGAGTTAAAGGTGGGTGGGCTCCATCAACCCCCATGAACATGCAGCCACTGGTACTGTACACAGCACTGGCAGCTGCATTCACAAAGGAGTTAAACTGTTGCTTTACATGCAGCACTCAACAGCTGACGTTGGCTGCCATTGGCCTGCACATGTCCGTGCATGGGCCAATCTCAGCCTGATGGCCTTTTGCGCCCTGGGTATACATTGCTACCATGATCGGATGTGAACCAAAGCACAGGGTATTTCAGGCCATCTTAACTTTGAGTTCACAGTGCTTGAAAGGGGCCATCATGTCTGAAAAAGAGCAACAGACATCAGAATTTGACTGAAAAAAATGGACGATGTAAATTATCATTATCAAATGTGTGTGAGTATGGGTGTGTATGTGTATGTATTTATATATATCCAGTCACCTGGAAAAACCTTCCAGACCATGTCAGACATGCTCCAACTCTGTCTGCTTTTAAATCACTGCTCAAGACCTATCTGTTTTATAATGCATATAGTTAGATGCATTTTCAGTGCGTTAGCAATCTTTGGCAGTAACTGTTCTTGTAACGGTATGTGTGAGTGTGAGCTTTTGATATGTGTCACTTTAGTTTTTGTAACATTTATTGTAGCGTTTTCTTTCTTGTCCTTTTTGTTCTGTGATTTTTTATCTTGTAAAGTGCTTAGAGCACCATTTATTTGGAGGTTAAGCACTATATAAATGTACATTATCATATACATATAATATATGAGATACTCACTGGTTACCTATGAATTGTTATGCAGGGCTAGAAATTAACTTTTTTCTTTGGGGGCCACCGGGCCCCTTGATTGAAAAATTTGAGGGCCCACAAGCAACTTTCGGGGCCCAACTTTGAAAAATAATGCAAACAAAAAACAAAAGAATTATTGACAATATAATAAGGAGAAAGTACAATTTGTCTGATAATCTAAAATAAAAACAATTGAATTTCCAATTTTGCTGAGTGATGTCATTTTTATTTGCCTTTTCTTTCACTTTCAAACATTACCAACAAAAAAGGGGAAAAAACACACACACACACATTCAGTGACACACATATTCCAGTGACTAGTGAGCCTGAAATGGCCATTAAACAAAATAGAAAAAAATCAAGTGAGTCTCTTGTATAATACTTTTCAGTTTTGTGACTGAGTATTGCACAATACACATCATTAAATTTTTAATATGAGTAACCTAACAAAAAATCTGACCTCAATGCAGAAAAGTTCAAAACAAAACCATGAAAGGGAACTAAACAGTACTCTTCCTGATAAACTAAAGTTAAACAAACAGATTTTGCCTTTTCTTTTTTTTTCAATCATCTATTCATATTACACTTATGTGCACTTGAGTTAACAGAAGTAAACTAAAAATACAATAACGCTTCTTTTCTCTGTTTTTTTTTTTTTTTCTGTCCAAATTTAGGGCACCGGTGTGGGTTGCTTCCCTTGGCCCAAATACTAAACTGCCGAGTAGAGCTAGCTGTAGCAGACGAATTATTTTGCGGGCCAAGCAGGCCCTTCGTTTTTCAACTTTCCGAGCCCGAAATCAACTTTGCGGGTTTTTGGCCCCGGGCCCCGCTAATTTCAAGCCCTGGTTATGTGTAGCAGATCAAAAGAGATGACCAGCATGTGTGCGTTCGTAAATGTACATATATATATATATATAATATATATATATATATATATATATATATATATATATATATATATATATATATATATATATATATATATATATATATATATATATATATATATATATATACTTTTAACAAAGGCGTCGCCCAAAGCCAAAAATGCACTCAATCAGATTAGCTCCAAGGGACGTAATTTTCATTCAATTCTGAGAATGCTCTTGCTGTGTTAATGCCATGGAATTCCAGGCTGGTAAGCTTGCATTGTGTCATCAGGACATCAGCTGCCCGTTTTATGACTGCATCGCTCACGAGATCTAGAAAGAAAGGGTAGTGGGAGAGAAGGAATGACAGACCTATCTTTTTGAGCCTTCCACTGAACACCTACTGCATATAGCAATAGGGACTACCCCCAGGCACCCCGCAATCCGCTGGAGAATATCCTGACCTCCCCATGAGAGGGGAGTAGTACATGAATATTCCCAAACAGATCTTGGACCTGCTGGGTCATATATATGATACTCACTGGTTACCTATGATCTGTTATGTGTAGCAGATTGAAAGAGGTGACCAGCATGTGTGCGTTCGTAAAAGCATATTTACCTGGTTTTCTGCATGTCTTCTCTGCCCTGTGCAGCTGCTGTTGTCTCTTCTTCACTGGATGCACTGTCTACAGACTCATGTAGACTTCCATGTTCAAGTGATGAGCTGCTGCCAGAGTTGCCCACACCTCTCTCATCTGTCAATCCATCTTGTTGCACGGTGATGAATCTGTGAAAGTCTGAATCAAAAGATATCTGGGTGCTCACAGAGACCAGTTTGTAATGAGGATGTCCAACTGTCCGGCGATGACCATCACTCATACCTTGCCTAGTAGGGCTTATATCATCGCCTTCAGAGCTTGAGCTGATAAAATCTGAATGCTGTTCCTCTGCAAGGTCATCTTCTAATTCAAGATAGCCTGCTTGTTCCTTTCTAACAGGCTGCATGTATTCATCACTCTTAACATCAGCAAAAGATGATGCATTCACACCAGATGAGGCCGATGGGGAGAAGCTTTTCTGTGTATCAATTGCTGAGTAACTGACTGTGCCAATTTTCAATGTACCTGTACTTAACATGCCTCTTGCTGTTTGTTGCGAAGCATCAGAAACTGCAGGTGAAATCCTGTGTCCCATGCCCTCTGTGAGCTCCATATTTTGTGTTGGAGATTCAACCTCACCTTTCAGCAAGTCTTCTGTCTGGCAGGATGAATCCGATATCAGAGAATGGAGAGTATCTCCTACTTTGTCTTGCAAGTCATTTGTGGCCAAAACTTTGTGCTGGATTGGCGTGGTACTAGCCATGCTGTCTCTTGTTATAAGCTGATTGTTTTCAGTTGTTGATACCCCTGCACTCTGATACAATGTGTCTCGTAATTGTTGACTTTCAGTAGCCAAGCCAGCATCAGAATGATGCTTTACAGACAGCCAATCGGCAGGTATATCTGTCTGGCAAATTATGTCAGTCAAATGACTCTTGACAACAGACGAATTGCTTGAAATATCTCTGGTGCCCTCCATATCAGGCAGATCCAACAAGTTATCAGTCTGGGATGTTGTGTCAGACATCTTCATGCTTTCTACACTGCTGCTGGCATCACGCATAAGCGGTTTCATCTGGTCTCTAGAAGCCGCTGCTAGCTCATCTAATCCATCATCAGTCTGAACTTCCGTTGAGGACTGATATCCAAGAGAAACATTTGTCTGTGTGAGGGCATCCTTCACCTTTATGATGATGCGTTGAGGTTCAGGTGAAACAACATAACCTGGGTAGCCACCAACGGTGACTGGTGAAGCTATCTGTGTGGGGGAAAATACTGGTGTCTGCGTGCCTGTTTCTTGCCTCTGCCAGAATATGCTGGAGGCCTCTGGCACTGGAGAAGACTGGGTGCCCATGCTGGCACTTCTCTCTTTTCTGGGAGACTGTGCATCAGTCTGTGTCCACACTGACTCTGAAACCTCTCGTGTGGTTTGAGTACCTGAGCTGCGACCCTTGGAGCTGGTGAGGCTGGCAAGAGAGCTGGAGGAAGACTGCAGGGAGGCAGACCTGTGGTGAGCAGGCAGGGTGTGCTGCAGACTACGTAAGATTTGCGTCGTCTCCAGCATCAAGTGTGACAATTCCATCCAGCGCTCGCTGCCTGGGGACAAGGGGATGATGGACTGAGCTCCATGTCTTTGGGACTGGGCTTCATCTCCCATATTACCATCAGTTATAGTTGCCTGGGCCAAATGTAAAGCATCTAGGCTGCCTGTGCTCTGAGAACGCTTCAGGGGGCTGCCATATCGTGGCAAACTTCCATCGAATTCAGACTCTGTATGCACTAATCTTCTATTACTTGCAGATTCCATGGGCCCACTACCGACATCAGTCTGACAACCATTTTCTGACTGCTGTGGTTGAGTGCCAGGTGTGCGATACTTAAAATATGGCTGTCCAGACTCAACTTCAGAGATACCCACTGTTTTTTCTGAAGAAACTGTGCCACTTGTCTTTTGATACTGATCATCCCTATTGTCTGTCGTCTGATATGCCTGTTCTGCTTGATGTCTGTCTTGGCTGGTTTCCAGTATACCATCCACAAAATTGTGTGATGGAGGTGTCTTGAAGTACTGCTCATGGCTGTCATCAGCAAGACTTGACCTGTGTGCAAAGAATGGATTCTCAATGCTGGACGTTAAAACATCAAGACTTGCAGAGTCAGGGACAGATTCTGCTTCACATGAAGACACTTCATCTTCAATGGGTCCTGAAGTCTGCCCATCCCAACTTGCCTCGGATTCAGAATATGCTTGTGGTGGGAAAACCTGTTCATCTGGCTCCTCAACATCATACATGCTGGCAGCAACATCCAGAAGACTGGCTGAGCGAGAGCGGTGAAGCTGTTCCTTATGCTGAACACGGACAGACACGGTAGCACTGATGTCATCCAGAGAGGCTGAGCGATCATTAAGTGGTGGCACGTAACGACCAACATGAACAGTCCGAGGAATGCTTTCAGTTGATCGGCTGTAGGGAACTTGGTACTCTGAGCTGTCAGATGTGATGGATCCACCCATTGGGCCTACTGCTGCTGTGGCACCACCACCATTCATGAACACAAAGCAGATGCTGTCACCAGAGTCATCACTAGCTTCTGACGAGTCATCAGCAATTCCTTCCAGGCGGGCAAGGGAGGCTGGCCGATCCATCTGCAACAAAGTCCAAATAATCTTACATAATTGTTACAAAATGATCTTTTTTAATACCAATACTCAAAACATGTATTCAATTTTTTAATTTATTTTTTACTGAAATGAAATTGAAAACAACCTGTAAAAAAATTGTTCCTATAAATTTGTTTGACATGTTCCAGAAAAGGCAATTATCACAGAAAGACCATGTAGTGAAGTAGATAGACTAACCTGCCAAAAGTCTCCTCCATCCACTTCATCCTCTTCATGGACATAGTGGCCAGTTCCAAGGTCAGACATGGAGAAGGACTTCTGCAGCAACATCCTGTTCTGAGCAAAGGTTAGCTCCTTGAATTCAAGGTCAAGTCCCTGTACAGAACACATGAGGTCCTCCAGGCTTTCCTGGGCGCTGAGTTCCCCTCGAGCATCTCTGAGGCGCTGTATTATCTCTTCGGACAGCATCAGTTCTCCTGGGGAAATGCTTGATTCGTGTGTTGATGGAGGTCTGCGGCGAGGACTGCCACTGCCCCTCTCTCCCTTGTAGCGTGTTACATGGCCCCAGTTTCTGGGTGAGCTTACTTCACTGGCATCAGTGGACTTTGTGGTGGAGACAGTACTGCCTTGTCGAGCTAAAATATCAGCTAAGATCTGTTCACCTGGGCTGAGGGGTCTGTAGTCAGTGTCCGAGTCCGTAACAGACCGGGCGTCTCGGACTGCTGCTGTTGCATTGATGGCAGCCACTTCTAACTCTCCTGATGAAAGGAGGCGATCGTCAGAAACCATGCTCTCTTCATCTATCTCAGGAGACTGAGTCTGCTGTCGTGAAGGCTGTTCTTCTCTCCGACAGTCAGGTCTATCCCATTCTTCTGAAATTTCGGACAATGAGGGCGTTTTGCTGCTGCCAAACGTTGACCCTGTGCTTTTGATCGAGTCACCCATAGACCCTACATTGCCTTGAAGCAGTGTTTGAAGGTGTTCCCTAGGCAATGCAGGGGATGTAATGTCTGCAAGATTACTTATCAGTGAGGTATGTGTGGGTTCTGAGAGTCCAGCATTAACACCTGCAGTTGATGCATTGTCCTGCAACATGCCATCAGATGCAGTTCTTTCAGTTGGGGAGGTAGTGTCAATGTCTGGTTCAAGTTGTGTAGCTACAGTGGCATGCTCTGCTGACACTAACCAAGCATGAGTAATGCCATCTGCAGCCAGCTGTGGCTGATGAGCAACAAGTGACCCTTGGCCTCTGTGGCTGGGATGAAAATGACCGTCCACCCATTCCACAGCAACACCATGTCCATAGTCTGTGCCCTCCCCTGTAGTATTTGTCCAGCCATGTGCAGATGGCAACATGTCTATATTGTGGTTGGGGGCAACAGCCTGCAGAATTAGGCGAGCCTGTTCACGAAGATTTTCCTCCAGGTCACTGGGGTGCTCAGTGGCCAGCACCTCGGCCAGATCCCCCAAAGATTTTGTACGCCTTCCAACCATCCCTCTGTGTCTGCGATGGCTGTGGCATTGGGATGAGAGGACTTGATGTGGCCTTGACTGCTGCAGTGACAACACAGCATTCACTACTCTCTCTGGGAACCTGCCAGACAACTGTGACAGTTCAACAGATGTGAAAGACTGTTGTGGTCCGACATGCAGGGAAGGTTGTGTGGTGCTATTTGTGTTCCTATTCCTGCCTTGTTCTTTCAGACGTTTTGTGTCAATGGCATCATGAGAACTATCAGCAGGATCAAGCTTCTCTGAAAGGGTGGCATCTCCTAATGCCTCCTCCTGGTTACAGGTGGGAGATGGAATGACCAGTTCCTTTTCCATGTCCTGCCATTCATCATCATGGATGTTACCAGAGTCGGCAAGAGACTTTTCAAATGGTCTCTCACTTGTCACCTTGCCTGCTGTGGTTGTAGACACAACTGGGTGGGTGGGAACTCTCTCACTTTCAGCCCTGGCTACAAACACCTCCTGCATGTCTAAAGGTGGATACAGGTAGTTCAATGGATAGACTTCAGGTGACAGGATATCAGGCTTGCCATCTGCATCACGGAAGCGAGAATTCCGCGGTGACACCGACGTAGATTCTGGCTCTGTGAAGTCCGAGCTGATGGCTGAGTCACTCAGGGACCGAACTCGGCGCTGCAAGTGAGCAATCTTTCGCTCCACCTGTCAACAGCAACACAAAATGCGTTCAACCAACATTTCCATAAACTAGTGAATAACCATTAACTCCTTCACCCCGAGGCATGTATTTCCCAAATTTTGGAGGCGACATCTAACGACTATGCACCTGTTGCAGGAGATGGATCAACCATGATAATTCAAGGGTAGTGCCAGATTAGCTGGCACTACCCTTGAATTATCATGGTCGACCCATTTCCTGCTGTAGTGCGTCAGGGCTGAATGGGTTAGTTACTATTACAACTTCCAAGGACCCCAAAACAACTGTAGAGAGCATACATGTCCAACTATCAAATAAACACTAAAACAGGCAAAGCGATCTTTCAAAAACATACAGCTACATTGTAACCACACACTTTCCAAGAAACAAACATCACCTTAACCCATTCAGCCCTGACACGCTACAGCAGGAGATGGGTTGACCATGATAAAATTCAAGGGCATTGCCAGATTAGCTTGGCGCCTGTTGGCGCCAAGCTAAGCTGGCACTGCCCTTGAATTATCATGGTCAATCCATCTCCTGCAACAGGTGCATAGTCGTTAGATGACACCTCCAAAATTTGGGAAATACGTGTGTCGGGCCGAATGTGTTAACCAAACAGTACAACAAACAAGCCAGCAAGGGGAAAAAGAAAAAGAAATCAAAACAAAACAAAACACTCTTACCTCTTGCTTGAGGGCTTCCCTCATTGCCTCCACTTCCTCAGCACTGCCCATCAATGGCCTCCCCACCGCTGCTGCCATGGCTGTCAACATGCTGGTCTGCCCTGTTGCCTCCAAGCCTCTAGTCGTGTTGCTTCTTCTGCTCAATGTAGTTACTGGAAGGGATTGGGAGTATGAAGGAGAGGGGATACTGGCCCCTAAACTTTCACTGGAGGGTGGTTTGTCTGTAAAAGTACCATGGAAAGCTTGATCTCTGGGTGACAGCTGTGGTGTGCGGTACACAGATGACTCAGAACTGCCGTTGGTGCTACGCACGGTGCTGTCAGGGCTGTAGAAAGAGTCCTCAGTGGAAACTGCCTGGGAGTCTTCAGATCCCAGAGACAATCGTCCGCCTGGTACTGTGCTGGTGGAGCTTATGTCAAGGACAGGGATGGCTGAGTGGTCCAGAGTCTCTCTGCTACTACAGCCAGGCACAGGCGTGGAAGACAAGTCAGACATTGGCTGCATGCTGGTTTCTTCACTAAATTCAAGCGAAACATCATCTGATGAAGCAATATCTTGTCTGTGAGGTTCCATTGTCAAACAATGCCTTTGAACATCTTGATCTGCAGATCTGCTAGCTGAATGATGCTGGTGCATTGTGTGAACAGACTGAGCATCAACTACATCCCCTCCATCATTAATGTCCATAGACTGCTGACTTGTCATGACCTCAGTTACTTCTGTAAATACTGTGTCCTCATTGTGCCATGGTTCTTCATTCCTTCTCCTGACCTCTGCCAGCAAAGACTCAGCTATCTCTTCTGATGTCAGCCTTCTTCTGTCTGGCACATAAGAAAACGTTTCCAAACCCATCTCTTCCTGTAATGCCTCGATCCAGATGTAGGGTTCTTGTCTGCATTGACTGGAGGAGTAGAACAGCAGACCATCATGACAGTAGGGGTACATCAGGGGCGAATGGGCTCCATACTCCACTGGAGCCTGAGGGAGCTGACCAACTCTCTCTAAAGGAATCTCATCAATGGAAGGTCGATTCCTTTCGAGTCTAGAGCCAACAATGCCAACTGGTTGGTCATGCGTTTCGCTTATGGTTTCTTTTGCTTGTCCAGACAAGCTTTCCTTTGCTGCGATGACAACAGGTTTTCCGTCTTTCTCTTTAACATGTCTTAAAGTTTGAGAAGCTTGTGCTGCTATGTGATGTGTCTCCTGTTTCACAGGATCAGTGATGCCAACACAAGCTGCAGAAAACTGTGATGACAGTCTTGTGAGAGCTGTGGACTGGACTGGTGACTGCTGAAATGATTGTTGTGCCTGATCCACCTGAAGCCACTGGCCAGCCTCCACTCTCCTGTCTTGCTGTGCATCTCGATTCCTGCCATCTGACTGCCGTGAGTCAATCCACATGTCTGCTGGTACAAACAGCACACCTTCAGAGCCCTCTGCCCTGCTAGAGGGACTAGGACTAGCCTGCTGCAAAGTGTCAATATCCATAAGATGTTCAAGTGAAGCAGGAACTTTCTGGTGTTTCTCTTTTAAATCTTGTTTATCAGGGCTCTCCTGGCAGCTTTCAATGCTGGCCCTGCCCTGATTTTGAAGATTGGTATGTAGCGTGTGGATATTTTCATCCATGTCACTTGTGACTCCTATCATAGCATCAGCTTCCCCATGGGCAAATGAGGTGTCTTCAATGCCAGCTTGAACTTGTGTTTCATCTCCATGACCACTCTGACTACCTGAAGATAAAGACAAGTGTCCGAGATCCTTGCTGCTGGCAATGCGCTCTGAGAAGCTCTCCACATCAGCAGTAAGATGTACAACAGGAATCTCAACCCTCTGTTCTATGGAGCACTCACTGCTAAATGACTGGTCCACAAAAGTGTCTAAATTGTCAGACTGTGATTGACGAACTGTTGCTGGGACATGAATGGTGCCATCAGAAAATGGAGACGAGTGTGAATGAGGAGTGCTCAGTTGTGAGTCTGGTGAGGATTCTACAGAAATGGTTAAGAGGGTTGGCTGTGTTGTTCCACTAGATACTGGGATTCCTGGCACTGTCTCCGTGACAGGTTGACCCTGATATTCCCCTTCTTGAGCTATGACAGGCCCTTGTGAGGCATGCTCCTGTAAGCAGCCTGGCGAGTTCTGGCTATGTAACTGGCTCGATGCAACATTTAATTCCAGTTCAATTGGGCTCTGAAGTGAAATGACCTGCTCCAGCTGAGTAGCAACAGTGCCAGTGTTGCTGACATGAAATGTGTTACTGATGTCTTCTCTGTGCATGACAACCCCACGAGGTACACCAGCAGTAGCTGCTGACACACAGGTGCCTGTCCCTCCTGGTGAGTGTGAATGAGGAGTGCTCAGTTGTGAGTCTGGTGAGGATTCTACAGAAATGGATAGGAGGGCTGGCTGTGTTGTTCCACTAGATACTGGGATTCCTTGCACTGTCTCCGTGACAGGTTGACCCTGATATGCCCCTTCTTGAGCTATGACAGGCCCTTGTGAGGCATGCTCCTGTAAGCAGCCTGGCGAGTTCTGGCTATGTAACTGGCTCGATGCAACATTTAATTCCAGTTCAATTGGGCTCTGAAGTGAAATTACCTGCTCCAGCTGAGTAGCAATAGTGCCAGTGTTGCCGACATGAAATGTGTTACTGATATCTTCTCTGTGCATGACAACCCCACGAGGCACACCAACAATAGCTGCTGACACACAGGTGCCTGTCCCTCCTGGTGAGGACACATTCCAACTTGTAGCACCCTCAGTTCCATCTTCATCATGCGAAGTGATGCCCTCTGATGTGGAGATTTCAGTCACACCTGAGTCAGGAGGAACATCACTGTCACAGGTATGGTCGCTGCATCCCTCTGGCCAGAAAGTGGTTGACCGAGGGCCAGGTGAAGAGGAGTCGCTACAACGATGATCATATAGCCAAGCTTCTCTTGAGTCAGGATCAGAAATCTCAGCTTCTGAATTCAACAAAGAACTTTTCATGATCTTTTGCTGGGAGGGTGACTTCCTGCCTACACCTTCCGATAAAGATGGACTCTGGCTATCAACAGAACGAGCAGCTTGTGTCCCTTCACTTGGTGAAGGTGAATTCTGGTTTGAAAGGGAGCTCTGGGATCCACTCAGCTGTAGGTGTGAGCTTGAGTCTTCATCAGTCAAGTGACGCTCAACTGAGCTCTCTCTACTGACATTGCTCCCATCTCTGTCCTGTTCATACTCCAGTATGTGACCACCACTGAATGTACGTTCAACCTGGATCAGGTCATCTGTACTGGAATCTCTGCCATTCACACTGGTGCCAAATAGAACTCGTTCTTTTGTGACCGTCTCAAATCGGTCCTCCCGCTGCAATGTAGTCGTTTCTGTCAGGTTGATGTTTATGGTATCAGGTACAGTGCTGCTGCTGGTCTCCTCTGTCACTATGCCTTTACTGTCTCGCAACGTGTATGTTTTGTACTCTGTCTTCTCTACATTGTAGCGTACATTAGTCTCATCTTGGTTGATGGTCACCTCAAAACGCATTTTTCCTTGATCATCCCTGCTGACTGCATGCACCTTCTTGTGGACCAAACTCTCTCTCTCAGGCTGGATACCTTTCTCCTCAGGATCTTTACTCATGGCTAACTCAGTTTGCATATTCTCTTCATCATCTGACAGCTTTTCATCTTGCCCAAGAAGACCATACTTTGAATGAAGGTCCACCAGCTTGTCCTGTCGCAAGCGTTTTTCAGGACTAGGTGAAGAGGTCTGTGACTTCCTTCTGAGCTGAACTTCAGGCTCCATGCCATTTTCCCCTGCTTGGTTTCCCCATACATCAGTAGGTGTGACAGACAGCTTCCATGATTGTCGAGACTGCTTGTGAACACTGCTCTCTTCCTGTATGTTCTGGCTTCCACACATGACGTCATAGGCTCCTTTGAGTGGTACGTGGTTTGGATCCCCAGCACTCCACATGGACACTGGTCCTTTGCCCATGACAATGCTGCTACCCTCTGTCTGGGTGCCCTCAGTGGCCGAAGTGTTCCCATCATCAGATGCAAGAGATGTTTCCCTGCTCTGTCTAAATCTTTTGTCTGCTGTGCTCCCTTCTTTCTCTTTGCTGTCAGATTTTTTTGTCTTGCGAGGAAACTGAGACTCAAAGTATGTCACCAGAGCAGGGACACTCGCTCGTTCATCCTCCATGTCCTCTTTGCTCTTTATCTGTCCCCTGTCCATTGTTGCTGATGCAATGTCCTGAGTCTGTAGATCTGCCGTCAGTTGCTGTACTGAGGCTCGGATTGTTGATATCTGGGAGACTGAAGCATTGTGACGTTCACTTGAGTGGGTAAG
Source organism: Semisulcospira habei (assembly GCA_036245525.1). Taxonomy (NCBI): domain Eukaryota; kingdom Metazoa; phylum Mollusca; class Gastropoda; family Semisulcospiridae; genus Semisulcospira; species Semisulcospira habei. The sequence goes on from BTPG01000004.1 coordinate 27,721,977, forward strand.
GGAATCATCAGAATAAATGCTGTCATTTTCGGAAGTGACATATTCCTCAGAGCTGTGACCCCGCCGTTTCTTCAGTATATCTGTAGATTTGCTGGCTGGTCGTCTCCGCCTTCTGGATCCAGAGCTAGGCCGTGAAGAGGAGCGAGAGTTATTACCACCTGCACAAAACATGTGAAATGATGAAACATTACTGTGTGAAAAAGTAACTTGGTCTTTGGAGCGATATCTATGTACAACAAATCTATTTTTCAACTCTTTATTTTGTTACACAGTGACCTACACATATTATGCACACATATGTATGTGCAAACATATGTACAAGTCGCTATGCATTCCAAGAAAGAGAAAACAAGAATGGCAAAATCCATAAAGCTCACGTGCATGAATGATCCAGTTCTAAGGTAAGTAAAGGGCTGGCTTTTGTACTTGCGAAATGTATGTTTTCTCAAAATGTATGCATTTTGCACACTTTTATCAATCTCCTGTGACCTTTGCGAGTAATGAACAAAAATAATATGCATAGAAAGGTCTTATGAGATACCTATCTGCAAAATTAGCATGCATACAAAGGTCTTACCATCAGGTATCTCTGGACCAAATTTGCGTTTGAAGTTGTAAATAGCATTTGATAAAAACAATTTTTGTCAAGAAATAGCTATTTGTGACCTATTTCCTGATCACTTGTGACCCTTTCCTTTCCAAGGGGTCATTCAAATTAGTATGCATAGGGCGGTCTTATCAGATATCTCTGTACCAAGTTTGGGTCTGAAGTTATGAACAGTATTTGAGAAAAAAAAAACCATAATTTGTCCAAATACATGCAAGGGTATTTTGTAAACCTATTTCCTGATCTCGTGTCCTTTGACCTTTCCACCGGGTGATCCAAAGTAGTAAGCATAGAAAAGTCTTACCATCAGGTATCTTTGCACCAAGTTTGGGTTTCAAGTTGTCAGTTTTGTCAAATTACGGCTTTTTTTTAAAACCTATTTCCTGAGCCCCTGTGACCTTGACCTTTGAGAGAGGTCAATGAAATTGGTATGTTTAGAAAGGTCTTGCCACAAAGTATCCTTGGGCCCAGTTTGAAGACTATGGCTTGAATAGTCTCCAAGAAAATGTCAATGTTAAAGTTTACCACAGACAACGGCGGAGGCCAGACTGATGGACGACCACTGGCCCAAAACAAGTGCACTTTTGCTTTACACGTGAGCCCAAAAATCAGTTCTTTTATGAAAAAAAAAAAAAAACTTAAAAAAAATACAATATGCATATTTAATAATCTAACAAAAGCAATAGTAAAAAGCAAATGGCTCATGAACAGAGACATTATACAGGACTGAAAGAGCTCAGTTTATTCATGGTGATATCTGTACATTTGGAAAGGCCAAGATGCCGGTGCTGCACCCAATCCCTCTTAAGTCTTCCCCATGTTCCTACACACACACACACCTGAAGGTAGTGAGTCATCTGAGACATGTTCTGTATTGTCGGAGTCGGACCCTTTCAGCTGGCGTGAATGTTGGCGACGTTTAACCCGGCGTCCATTGGTTGAGTGAGGGGCACTGGAGCTACTGGCCTGGGCTGCTGCAGATGCTCTATCAAACAAAACAACAAAAATCACTGTTCATTAACTCTTTCAGCCCAAAGCAGTATTTCCCAAAGTTTGGAGGTGACATCTAACGACTATGCACCTGTTGCAGGAGATGGATCGACCATGATAATTCAAGGGTAGTGCCAGATTAACTTCGCACCGACAGGCACCAAGCTAATCTGGCACTACCCTTGAATTATCATGATCAACCCATCTCCTGCTGTAGTGCGTCAGGGCTGAATGGGTTAAAGACATGTCAAACAAAGCAATTAGTAAATATGTCAGCTACACAATCAACTGACCAAAGTTAGTTCAATCAATAAATCATTTACTCAATCATAAAAATTCTATTCAGATGATTAAACACAGAAATGATCAATTGTCAGTCCATCAATCACTTCATCAGTCATTGAAGTAATGGGTTAATAGTTTCCAATATCTCCTTTATAGATGCTCATAGTATGTCATACAATAAAACTGACCAAAGGGCCAACTTAAAGTACCATTACACGTAAATTTGAAGACACATTGCAACACCATTTGTGTTTATTATGCCTTGTTGACACACCTAATGAACGTTAACAGCAGTTGGGACAGGCAGCGAAAGCACACGCGTAATTGCACTTATTTATTCTGTGCAGCCGTTAGCGCGTCAATCTATTTTTCAGCTGTTTCTCATACTGATAGCATTGTGGAGTCATTGTCAGGTTACTTGATATAAAGACGTGTGCTGAACTGGATTGTCTTGTGTTTAAATTAACCATATCTAGACCTGTGTATAGCGTTCATAACCATCTGTTACAGAAGAGTATCTCTAAACAGTTGCGGCAGTAGTGGGCCTTCAAATTTTAAAGTCTGAATGCATAAAATAAAAGACTTGTCCTCTCCTCCTTTGTGCGCAGGAAAGTTCCTTCCGTTACACTCAAAGGCAGTGGTAAACCTCTACTACATGTGCCTACTGACATGGATTGTGAAAAGAGGGGTAAGAAAGTCTGAGTTGAGGCAAGGCAACATTGAGAACCCGTTGTGTCAGCTAATTTTAGCAATCAAAGCCCGCCATAGAGCCCATCACTTTAATCAAATCATACAAAGTCAAATTAAAAATGGTTGTATCACAACAGAAACCCAAGCACATTCTTAACCCTTATCATTTCAGAATACACCAGTGTGTGAAAAGAGGTTGACTAAAATAGTTCAAGGGTAGTGCCAAAATAGCTTGGCGCCTCCAGGCGCCAAGCTATTCTGGCACCACCCTTGAACTAAAGCCATTGGTCTATATCCTTATCTGTAAGTACTATAATGTAGCTTGCATATGGCAGTGTACACATTTGAAGCTTTTAGCCTCAGTATGATATGGGTTAAATGGCATGTATTCAATAAGCAGATGAAAGCAAAATCACGAAATCAAATCCACCTTTGACATGCACCAATGACAATAAAAGCAGAACTGATCAATGCCCAGGTGAAAAAGGTCAGTAAGAGAGTCCCCAGGAAGTAAAGCAGAGACTCGTCCATTTGACTGCATGCTTAATCCATTTCAAACGCACTACAACAATTAATGTGGATCGCCCATGATAATCTCAAGAGCGGTAACAGAGGCACCTGTTGGCACCACACCATTCTAGAAACACCCTTGAACCAGCATAGTCATTCTGTCGCATGAATTGTTACACTGTCTAAGACATTTCCCAAATTGTCAGCATACAGCTCACTATAACTATGGAACTGTACAGTCCCTGCTATAATGTTGAACTGCACAACTGGCTGGCAATCTCACAGGTGTCACACAGTGTCTCTGCTCTTTGGCAACTCGCCCCAACCAAGCACCAGGGGTGGGTTGCATATGCTTGCTTAGCGCGCAAATTTCTTGCTTAGCGCTAAGTTCGCAAGCTTAGCTGAAAATGTGCATTGCATGAGCGTGCTTATCTGCTGGAGTGAGCTTAGTGGCATGCTTAATTCTAAGGACGGTTCCACCCCCCCCCCCCCACCCCCCCCCCCCCCCCCCCCCGTGCGTAGCAGCGTGTTTAGCTGAGGAAGAGTTCTTAGGTGCCGTGTTAACGCGAGAACTTGAAATCTGAGAAATGTGAATTCACTCTCTTAAACCTTGTAGAAGAAACAGCCTTCCATCTAGGATAGAGAAGGAAGAACATGAAAAGTACGTGAGAACGCACGGACCCCCACCCAGCCTCGTCTGACGGACATCTGGGAATTATCGGTGAGAAGTCTGCATAACTGATTGCAACTGACCCTGCACACCGATGTGTGTAACCCAACACCCGCCGTTGTCAGAGAGACATAGATCCTCACACCGATGGGAGCCTACACGTACTCCTTAACTAATGTGCATCTACATTAGACTGACAAGCAGGGTTGCCTGCACGAAAAAATTGCTATTTGCTCTCTTCGACTTCTTGTTTTATATCGCCGCCATTTCAGCCGCGTTTTGTCTACTTCGTTTCCGTTAGGTCAGAAGAAGCGAAAACCGTGCGTTTTTATTGGCCGATTTCTACAATCTATGATGACGTAGGGGAGAACCCCACCATAAGCTATAAATAACTATCCCCGCTCGCTAAGAACTCGTTCGGAGCTATGCACGTCACTAAGTCGCTCCATGCAACAGAAAACACTCGCGCACTAAGCAAGAACTTTACTAAGCACGAAAGGCCTTAAGTCAGCGAGCTTAACACACTATATTTAAGCACGCTACATGCAACCCACTCCAGGTCTAAAGAGTCACAGGTTGAATCCCCATGACCTAAGAATGAGGCACACGGAAGTATAAAAAATGGGGGGTGGGGGTGGGGGGGGGGTGCGGGGGTGGGGGGTGGGGGGTGGGGGGGAGGGGTGGGGGGGGGGGGGGGAAGATGGGAGAAACAACAGCTATCGGCAATGAGCATAGCTCCTCATGAACCCCTGCTGTCTGCCTGGGTCTATGAGGATCTGCGCCTCTTCCGCGACATGTCAGGTTCACTGAGGGAGGGAAGAAAGGTCTGTATTAGCATAGACTTCAATCTTTCTTCTCTGGGTCGGGTGTATTAGGTATGAAGTCATAAATCGTCCGTGCACAATGACTTTGAATCTTTCTTCTGTGGGTCTAGTGTATTAGGTATAAAGTCATAAATCGTCCGTGCACAATGAGTGAGCGCAGAGCCCTGTCGAAGATCACTCGGCTGTCTACAGCCATCTTTCATGCAACACTTCGCGGGACCTACAGACACCAATCCTGTGTGCAAAAGATCATCGGGTCAATGTGTGCCGCAGGTATTCCGCGCAAAAGACGTGTGCCGACCAAACGCAGCAGACATTGGCCCGGTGATTTTGTACTTACTGGGCAACCACGGGCGATAGCACCCGATCGCCAACTCTGAATGAACAAATAGTTGTTAAAGCCCGAGCCAATGTCTCCATAAAACTGATGCACTTAACCCATTTCTTATCTGTCAGGCCAGGCTTTTTTCTTCTTTTTTTTTTTTTTTTTTTTTGCTGTTGTTTTTTGTCAGTTCGATTGATCACGACAAACCAAAATCTCATAACTAAATTCACAGCTTTCGAATTTTAAGACTCATCGCAAATGAAACGCTCGAACAGGCGATTAACGATGACGATAAAGGTGCGTTCCACTTTAAAAGTCCCATAATAAAGTCCATTACGTTTCCGTCCATTGCATATTCCGAATTTCATCACCCCGGGTGCTGAACACCCCTTATTGACCCCTATCATACTTAGCATACAAAAAAGGTCAGTTCATCTATTTAACATATTTCCAAAAGATAGCATTGTCTTTTTCTGCGTTTTCTTTACAACTTTTCATCAGTGGCGGTAATATTGATCAAATATGACGACTGGTGTATGCAAGTCGAGGCATATATATATAAGCTAATAAATAACATCTATCTGCAAGAGACATAGATTTTTATGAGCCTCCGCGGTCGCGGAGGCTCATGAAAATCTATGTCTCTTGCCGGCCGAGTTTACAGCTGTGATTCTCTGCGAAGTTTACCAGAGTCGATCTAGGGAGGCCTCAGAAACCGTGGCAAACACTGAAACAGACAGTAATGCCAGGGTGAAGTCTACATAACAAAGACCGAACACCTGTGAAACAACAATCCAACTGTGATCTGATTCATGTAACGCTCACCCTTCACTTGGCAGCATTGTTGTTCACACTGCTGATGTCATCGAAACTCGACAGTCATAAACGTAACTATCCTGCGGTCTGTCACCGTGTTGACACTCTTTATTGCATCAAGTCATTTTTAAGTCCCTTCTATTTATAGAAGGGACTTTATAGGACGGGTCGCGGAGGGGCGAATTTAATAGCATGTCCATGATGTCAAAGGCGGGCAGGCTAAACCTCTAACAATTGAAGTAACAACATAAAAAATACGTCATGTCTAGTTACGCTAACCTCGCTGCTGAACGTACATTTGAAGCGAAGCGCCGTATGTCAGTGCGTACGTATGTGCGTATGTATGTATGTATGTGTGTGCGTATGTATGTAAACAAGAGAATCTCCGATATTTATGTACACACAAGCTTGAAACTTGGCGAAATATTTTCTTAAGTGGGTGCTTAAGAGAGCCTCCGAGCATATTGTAATTGAATGTCTCATTGAAGACATAAACAACCGTTTATAGGAAGTCGGTTGACCCAGATTAGAGTCCGTAATTTGTGTCATATTTACTTGAACTTTTGCATATAGCTAGTTTAGAGAAAGACATAGGATAAGTTCATTAGCCAGCTTTGTATCCTTTCAACTTCTTTAGTAAAAATTAATTGTTTTCAGAAAATAATTAAAACAGTAAAAAATCTTCACTTTTGGAGAAAGTCAGAAAGTGCTGGTGACTTTAAAAAAGCAACTCCGTCACCATGCAGACACTGATACTCTAAATATGACATAATTCTCTCTCTCTCTCTCTCTCATTCTGGAATTCTATTCCTGCAGAAATTAGAAACGCAAAGACGCTCACCTCATATAGGGACAGCCTCTTCAAACACCTAGAATCTCTGACGTAATCAAATCATTACAGTATTGGGATAACTTACACGTGTGTTCAGATGTGTACATGTGCGTGCTTGTGTGTGTGTGTGTGTATGTATGTGTGTGTGTATGTGTGTGTATGTGTGCGAGAGAGAGAGAGAGAGAGAGTCCCTTTTTCCCATAGCCGTACCATAATATTTGAATGCCAAAGAGTACCTTTGAATACTGCATGTACTGTGTATAATGTTTTTGCCTTCATATGTGTGTGCTCGATATGTTGGGCGCGCGCTCGCGTATGTGTGTGTGTGTGTGTGTGTGTGTGTGTGTACTGTATGTGTGACTCTGTGTGTGTGTGTGTGTGCGCGTGCGTGCATGCTGTGTGTGTGTGTATGTGTGTGTGTGTGTCGGCGTGAGAGAGAGAGAGAGAGAGGGGGGGGGGGGGGGGGGAGAGATAGCACCTGCATTCATATTTGCCCTTGCTGTATGAACTTTAATGTACTTAATGATTCTTTGTTTATTGCTTTACTTTGTATTTTTACTCATTTTATACTTTTGTGCGTACGCGTATGCGGGTAGGTATGTCTGGAGTGCGTGTCCGAGAGCGTGTGTTTGTTTTTGTGCGTATGTGCCTGAGTGCGTGCGTGTGTAAGTGTGTGTGTGTGTGTGTGTGTGTGTGTGAGTGTTCGTGCGTGTGTGCATGCGTACTGAATTGCGGTGTACATGTGTGTGTGTGTGTGTGTGTGTGTGTGTGTGTGCGTGCGTGCATGCACGGGTTGCGATGTGCATGCGTGCGTACCTGAGTGCGTGTGTGGGTATGTGTGTGTGTATGTGCGTGGTGCGTGCGTGCGTGAGCGAATGTAGCAGTGCATGCAGCAGTGTGTGGTATGTGTATGTTTACATGTCTATGTCACTTATGTAGTAGATGTAGCAACGGCAAGTTTGAAAACTGGTCCTGTTACCAATAACTTCTACCGTTGGAAAATAAAGGTTCATTGTTCATTGTTCTCTCTCTCTCTCTCTTCCTCTCTCTCGCTCTTTCTCACACATATGCGCGCATCTCCAAGAGGCATAGATCCTCATGTGCCCGGAGGGCGCACGAACATCAATGCCTCTTGAGGACGTTTGGAGCCCGCACATGCACTCACGCACACGCATACACACACATCGACGCGCTTTCAGAAGAGCATGCAGGTGTACTTAGTATAGCATGTAGCTAGGTTAAGTCAACCTGATTTTACACAAATTATAGCAAGACTGAAATTGTACCGTGGAATTCTAGTTTTGACACCATTTTCCCAAGTCTTGAAGCGAAAGCGAATATCATATCACGTTAAATATAAAATTACGTAAAAACAAAAACAAAAAATCTCTTGGCTTGACTTCGCGAACGAAGATTCTATAGGGCTTGCCCACGTCGTCTGCAGGCATTTTCGTGGCTGCGGAGGCCAATCCGGGACAGGCAGGTTCGACTGCAGTGGCTGCAGGGGAAGGTCTGGTCAGGGTTCTGAGTTACGGCAACTCGGTTTTTTCTCCTGAGCCGTTTGTCCTTAAGGTTAGCTCTGCGAGAGTCCTCAAAGGAGACGGCTGCCTTGTAGATGGTGGAGCGCCAGGTGTCACGGTCCGCAGCAAGCGAAGACCACTGGCGGTGGTCGATTTGGCAAGCACTAAGTGACTTCTTGAGACCGTCTTTGTATCTCTTCTTTGGTGCCCCTCTGTCACGGTGTCCAGTAGCAAGCTCGCCGAACAGAGTGATCTTGGGTAGGTGATGATCCTCCATCCTGGAGACGTGCCCCGCCCAGCGAAGCTGTGTCCGCAGCAACAAAGCCTCGATGCTCATAGTTTCTGCCTGTTCAAGGACCTCGACGTTGGTGACATAGTCACTCCAGTGAATGCCCAGGATGGTACGCAGGCAGCGCTGGTGAAAGCGTTCGAGGAGTCGTAGTTGGTTGCGGTAGAGGGCCCAGGACTCGGAACCGTACAGCAGGGTGGTGAGGACGACAGCTCTGTACACACTGATCTTGGTGCCCGTTTTCAGCTGTTGATTGTGCCACACCCGCTTGAAAAGTCGCCCAAAAGCGCTGTTCGCTTTTGCCAGCCTGCTGTCAAGCTCCTTGTCCAGCTTGGCATCTGACGTGATGATGCAGCCAAGGTAGGTAAACTGGTGTACTGACTTCAGTTCAGACTCGCCGATGGTGATGTGGGGAGGGCGATGCTCTACCTTGGGTGCCGGCTGATGTAGTACCTCTGTCTTTTTCAGACTGACCTCGAGTCCAAAGAGCTGGGCAGCATCTGCAAAGCAGGATGTGATGCGCTGCAAGGCTCTCTCTGTGTGTGCAACAAGGGCAGCGTCATCAGCAAAGAGCAGCTCACGAATCAGTTGGTCTAGGGTTTTCGTGTGGGCCTGCAGTCGTCTGAGGTTGAACAGGCTGCCATCGAGACGATACCTGATGTACACTGCATCGTCATCGTCGAGGTCTACTGTGGCCTTCTTCAACATCATGCTAAAGAAGATGGTGAAGAGGGTTGGTGCCAGCACGCAGCCCTGTTTCACGCCGTTGATAATGGGGAATGGTTCTGAGAGGTTACTGTTGAGTCTAACCTGGCCTTGCTGGTCCTCGTGGAGCTGGACGATCATGCTTAGGAACTTTGGGGGACAGCCAAGTCGCTCCAGGATCTGCCACATGCCTTGCCTGCTCACAGTGTCGAATGCTTTTGTTAGGTCGACAAACGTTACGTACAGCCCTTTGTTCTGCTCGCGGCACTTCTCCTGAAGCTGTCTCAGCACAAAGACCATGTCGGTGGTACTCCTGTTGGCTCTGAAGCCACACTGGCCCTCTGGGAGGTGGTCTTCAGCGATGGCAGGTACCAGCCGATTCAGGAGCAGCCTTGCGAGAATTTTCCCGGCAATGGACAGCAGGGTAATTCCACGATAATTAGAGCATTCAGATTTCTCTCCTTTGTTCTTGTATAGGGTGATGATGACTGCATCACGGAGATCCTTTGGTAGTGTTCCTTTCTCCCAGCAGCAGAGAAAGAGGTCATGGAGCTTGTTGTGCAGTGCTGGGCCTCCATGTTTCCAGATCTCTGGCGGGATTCCGTCAATGCCTGCTGCTTTGCCACTCTTGAGCTGGTGGATGGCTGTGTGGGTCTCTTCGGCGGTGGGCGGTTCGTCCAATTCAACCTTTAGTGGGAGCTGTGGGATTTGGAGGATGACTGTTTCTTGAACAGTGCGCTCAGCGCCGAAGAGGTCCTGAAAGTATTCTGACCAGCGGTTCAAGATGGAGGTATTATCTGTGAGGAGTGCCTGTCCATCGGCGCTTCGCAGGGGACTTTGTACCAGGTGCCTAGGGCCATACAAAAAAAAACGTAAAAACAAAAACAAAAAATACGTCATGACAAATGACGTTTGACAAACCAATGACGCGTGTGCACTGCGCGCGCCCCTCCTAGAGTTCACTATGACGCATTGGCACATCTGCGAGTTTTTTTTTCTGAAGGAGATATTTCAGCATCAGAATCAAGTCAAAGACAAAAGTTAGAGACCCTTGACAGCGAAGACAGCTCTCATATAGAAGGGACTTTGTGGGTTATGGTTCATCCCATCTTGGTGTTTTTTTTAAAGATGAAAAGTATTTAAGAATAAGACAACTTGCTATCATCTATAACCAAAGCAACGTTTTACTTACCCATTTGCAAACATTTTTGTTGCAGCATTTTCTGTCTAGATTACAAATCAGAAGTATGCACAATAAGGCAACTTTCTAGCCTGAGGGGAGTAAGCTGACTCGGTAAAAACATCAGTTGTATGTGCTTCACTACGCTAATGCATGGTAACGAGCGGGTAGTGAAGAACGTTGAAAATACACGCACATGCAATCTGCAGATTCGATCAATACATGTAACAATACGTCGCCAAGTGCGCCACAATGTATTTTTATGTTAAGTGCGTACACAAAGGTGACTGCCGAGTGTGTAAAGATGCAAGAAAATAACCGTCACAATTTCTAAGTGAGGCAGATCTACGTATAGACAAAAAAAGATCTGACACATTCTATTTCATACGGTACGTTAGTTTCTGTCAGTGACCAATTTGGTTTGTCTTTAAACTCAAAGGCGCATGAATCAGCGTATAGTGCAATGCCCCCCTGGTCCGCTGATGCTGTAAAAAGAACCGTTCTGTGTAAGTGACAGAAGTTGCGGGACTTGTATTCTAAAAACACGGCCTTAAAGTGCGTCGAACATTCCATGACTTTCACTCGGGCAAACTGAACTCTAAATGAACTCAAACCTTCTTTTTTCAGACGTGACAAAAACTCATGTTGTCACTGCGAATGTTCAAAATAATTCGTTGCCGCTGCGGATCTTGTTTATTTACATAGAAAAAGGGAGGGTTGCATTTATTGAAAGGGCAGTTTTCCCAAAATTCATAGTATCTTCGGCGCGCTTAAAAGGTCCACTACTGCCGTAACTGTTCAAAGATACACTCTGTAACAGATGGTTACGAAACGCTACACACAGGTCTAGCTATGGTTCATTTAGACACAGGTCAATCCAGTTCAGCACACGTCGTCTTTTTATCAAGTAACCTGACGGTGACTCCACTCCGTTCTAGAAATACAAAGCTTTCAGTGCGAGAAACAGGTAAAAATAAGATTGACACATTAATGGCAGGGCAGAACAAATAAGTGGGATTACGCGTGTGCTTCTTCTGGGTGTCCCAACTGCTGTTAACGTTCATTAGGTGTGTCGACATGGCATAATGAACACAAATGGTGCTGAAATGTGTCTTCAAATTTACGCGTAAAGGTACTTTAACTCATTCGAGACGTGCCGCCTTCAGTACGCGGCGTAAGCCGAGTATCCGGAGGTGGCACGTCTCGAATGAGTCAACCCATTCGAGATGTGCTGGATGGCAGCATAAAACCGTGTATTCGAATGCAGCATGTCTCCAATGTGTGAAATGTGCATCAGTTATTATTTTTTAAACATGGTCAGTGTCACTGATATTAACTCATTCAGCCCCATGCACTTATTTCTCAAATTTTGGAAGCGTCATCTAATGACTATGCACCAGTTGCAGGAGATGGATCGACCATGATAATTCAAGGCCGAAGGGTAGTGCCAGGTTAGCTTGGCGCCGACAGGCGCCAAGCTAATCTGGCACTATCCGTGAATTATCATGGTCGACCCATCTCCTGCTGTAGTGCGTCAGAGCTAAATGCGTTAATCACATACACTCTCAAACTCCTCCATATCAATTGCGTAGCGGATCTGAAAGTGGTCGATCAAACAACCATACCCTTATCTTGAAATACTGAAAAGATGTAAACATTCTATTTTTGACTGGTGTTGTGTAGGCATGGAGGCCAAATATTACGAACATGTTCAAATGTAAATTTCATTTGATGTTTTACTTTACAACAGTCTATGCAGAAAAGCACTGACTGCATGTTCATACTTTAGCTCTTTAAATCCAGCACCATTTGCGGGAGATGAATCGACCAACAGAGCTCGCTCAAAGGTGGTGCCTGATTAGTTTTGAAACCTAGAATGACAGCAAGCTAATCAGGCACTGCACATAAGGCGCAACATAACATAGGTAGTGCCTAGCAGATGAATGACAATGAGAACAATTTGGCTCTGGGCATGAAAGAGAATTACGTTCTTGCGTCAAAGAGGCACCGGCAGTAATCAAACGCACTTTGAATATTCTTAAAATGATATTGCAACACCAGTGAAGGGTCAGGCATGTTGGCCGGCCGGAAAAAGAGGTGTATTGTAAGCGTACATGAAATTATCAGTTTTACACTGCGCACGAACTGTAAAACACCTGCGCACGAACTGTAAAACACGTATCCAAGACTCAAATCCATTTTCAAGAGCTTGAACAAATGAATTCCACTGGTAAAAACGAAGGAACCACTGAACCTGTCAAACATACGTTTTACCTGACTGACAATTTATCAAACAATTTATCGGCAATCTAAAACTGGGGTTGGAACCGATATGAGCGTCACCAGAAACCTACTGAGTTAGCAAACGGTCCATGGGCCGATGCCAGCCGCTTTTGGCCCGCACACGACTGTGTGTGGGCCAAAAACGGCTGATCTCGGCCCGTGGACCATTTGCTTACTGCAAGGGTGGGACTATATAAAAAAAAAAAAGAGTGACAAATCTGAGAGGCCTATTGTGTTACGCACAATTAAGATCAGAAATACAATCTGCAGGCACTAAGGGTGACTAACAAAACACACAAGAGAGTAAGTGACCTGGGTCTATTGCACCCCCCCCCCCCCCCCAAATAAAATACTAACTGATATCTACTTCCAAAACCACAGTACAAAACAATAAAAATACACGTACAAGGTTCATTTCCGATTTTCCGTCACCTAAAAAGGGTCTACCACAAATCAGCACTCACATGCACGGTTTCGTCGTTTGAAAAGAACTTAGTCAAAGCATCGCAATCATGAATACGTATCTATCTAAAGTGTGAGTACCTGTGCATGGGTTTAAAACTGACTGGTTTGGCTTCCAAAGTAGTCTTAGACATGACTCAAAACCGACTTTCGTTATCGTTCACCTTCATTACAAAGGCAAAGTCAGTCACACAAAAAACCCACCATATTCTGAGGCTTGACAAAATGGGTGAGCAGACTTGGCCAATGCATTAATATAAGTTCTATGACAATTAAAAAAAAATCAATAATGAAAACCCTTCATTAACCCATTCAGCCCTGACGCAATACACCATGATAATTCAAGGGCAGTGCCAGATTAGCTTGGCGCATGTCGGCGCCAAGCTAATCTGGCACTGCCCTTGAATTATCATGGTCGATCCATCTCCTGCAAATGGTGCATAGTCATTTGATGACGCCTCCAGAATTTGGGAAATACGGCCGTCGGGCTGAATGAGTTAAAAGTATAACCCAATTATATTTAACTGCGCACTGATTGTCAAGGGATAGCTAGACAGAACAATGTGCACAAGGTTGTTAATACTGTATTCTACTGTCTAACTACAGCCAAAGACTTTCTCAAAGTCGGATTCCAAGTCGTCAAAGTCAAAAATCATGCATTAATATTATTAAAGAAACTATCAACTTACATTCATGTCGCCGAAAACACAGTGCCGGCCATGAAATGACATTTATTTTCCCTACAGTTTGGCTCCCGTCTCGACGCTCGCGTAATGGGTGCCCGGTGCGCAAAAGGTCATAGGTCCGACATCAGCCGCAGCTGGACCGCGCACGCCGTTCGCGGGCCAACTGCTGCCGACGTCAGCCTAAGCACCTTTTGTTTATTGTGCATGGGGTAGGCAGATGGCACCGCGCCAGGTTTGGGTTTGCACTAATCCATACTCCAATAGTATCACGGACCGATACAAACACCATTCCCATAGACCAGTAGCCCCAGACCTACTCAATTTGAGAAACGAAAATTTCAGTGAGACCGAACCTTGTAACAGATCCTAAATACGCCACTTCAGTTAAAGAACACGATTAAAGACAACCTATGTCACTTGTAGATGGAGGGCTTTCACTTTTAGACGAACAACACACACAAAATTCATGTACACTGCCAGACGACAGACTCGCGACCCGACTAGGCTTCTGTGGAACCTATGCATAGATGCATGTGTGTGTGTGTGTGTGTGTGATTTCGCGTGTTTGTGTATGCTCGTGCGTGCGTGATATACATTTATGTGTGTGTCATCATGCCAACAGATAAGTAATCAAACACCGGCTATCAATGGTCTAAGGCAGTTGTAACAAATACTATAATGCAGTGTAATTTTGTGTTGTTTGTTTTTACACCGTTTTGTGCATACACTGATGCACAGATGTGCGCATGCACTACAGACATGTTTAATAACGGTAAGAGTACCCTGCGAATTCAAGCCACGACCACGTACTCGCCGGCACACCACGCGACCCTAAATTAACTGTAATAATCTCTTGTGAATTTATATTCACGACTGCGCCCGCGACGAACCCACTAATAAATCATTCCAGTTCCATGTACGGCATGTTGTCGTCCGTATGATGCAGCGGCATCTTTGACCTTTATGTCGGATTCGTACATTGATCGATTTGTGTACATTAAAAGTCCCCTTCGTAAGACCGCCAAAAAGCCCATGTAATACCTATGCTCCATCTGGACTTGGGCCAAGGATTCGAGCTCTCAAAATCTCGGTACCACCCCCCCCCCCCCCCCCCCACACACACACACACCCCTTTCTGAACTATATGTGTGCGACAGCAAAAGTGGGAATGATACTCAACAAAGAGGCATATTTCTAATGAGACCTGCTGCTGCAGAGACCCAAGAGAATTATATGCCTCTAGCGGAATGGGATATTGGAGCCGCCTTAGGGTTGGAACAGTTTAGGCTTCGATCTCTCTCTAAAGACAAGCACAGCGGCTGTCGTATGGTTGCACTAGGCTTGCGACAATCGCCCGCTGCTATAAGAAAAGCCCTCAAGGTTCGCGGAACAAACAGCAGAGACTGACCAGGTTATCATTTTACACTTGGGCAGAGATCTTTGGGGATTTGGGGAAGACCTGACAGATTTTCACTGACCTTGTAAAGTTACCCAGGTGTGTGGAATAAACAATAGAAGGGTCACACCTGATAACACACACACACACACACACACACACACACACACACACACACACACAGGGTAGTGGGGATGTAAGTGAAAGGAGAAATAGAAACTCTACAGAAGCACTCGAAAACAGTTTGCCAACTCCTCGAATTTTTGTTACACACACATACAACCTCAAATGGCACGCTATCACCCAACTTATTCCAGGTGCCATTGCATATATCGATGTTGACTAACGGCTGATGAGGACAGCCATAGTAAATGTTTCTTTTCAACCTCACATTATAAGGTCAAACAGCGTTTGAACAGAAATAAAACTGAGCAAAAGTAAAGAGCACAATTTATACACACATTGTTTTATTTCAGAAATAAATCCCCACCCACTTTACCATTTGGGTTCCCTGAAACATGACTTTGCCTCGCCCAACATGAAACCTACTCGCATCTGGCAAACAGGCGAGTGGATTTGGTCTTCCCTGCTGCATGGAGCAAAAACTACATCTAAAACCTGATATCTAAATCCCAACATCAACTTAGCTGTCTGTTAACCCATTACATCCTGAGGATGATTTTGTAAAATTTGCTTATTGTCCTTTGAAGACTACATTACAGATTAGGAGATAAATCAACTGTTTTAGTTCAAGGGTGGTGCCAAAATAGCTTGGCGCCAGAGGCGCCAAGCTATTCTGGCACCAACCTTGAACTACCAGTCAAATTCATTTCAAGCAATGAGTGTTCAGGATGATAAGGGTTAATAATACCTATGCCTCTATTTGCTACATCATATAACACATGCACATCAACTTCTGTCACCTAACATGCATATTTCAACAATACCGCTCAATGGAAAAGATGCATAACTACATGTCTTTTCTGCCAAGCACTATCACCAGTACCAGTCACTGGGGTAAACACGCACACTGCACAGAGAACTTCAAAATGCAAAAGAAAGACATGACTGCCTTATAAACTGTAAAGAAGAAAAAAGTAATAGTGAAGACCTGTTCAGATTTATGTGTTCTTTGTGTTTTCAAGTGCCCAAAGGCTGGTCTGAGCTGGTGACAGGCATGCCATCTTTTGAGGGCGGTGTTGTTCTGCTGTCTTCTGAGGGCTCTAAGTAGTAAGAACGTGGAGACTGAAAATAATCTGATCTCTGTGAGCCACAGTGCTGGGAAATGTGAACAACAGCCAACAGCAAGAGGCAAAGAACCTCATGGACCCCTGCATCTTCATGGTCTCACGAATTTCTTCACCTTTTGATGAGTGGAAAAGCATCTAAGAGCTAAACTGACAATAAGTGTGTTTTTTTTTCTGTGAAGAGACACCATCACATAAAATGTATTGTTTATTATGCAAATGAATCCAAAAGCACTCACCTCGGTGACAGCTGTTGCAAAACTTCCTGCAGTGCCTGCAGTTGCTCCTCCACGTGTGATGAGGATGCCTCATCTGATAGCTGGCTTCCTTCCCCTTCAGCAAGAAATTTCTGCATCTCTAGGGGAACAGGCATTTCTGTGTTTTCAATTGCCAAAGGCTGATCTGAGCCAGTGACAGGCATGCCATCTTTTGAGGGAGGTGTTGTTCTGCTGTCTTCTGAGGGCTCCGAATAGTAAGAACGTGGAGACTGTCTGAAAATAATCTGATCTCCGTGAGCCACAGGCTGAGAGGTGGCAGACACAGAAAGACTGCGAGTCTGATCAACACTTTCGGTCCCTGGTGATGTGACCAGTGCCTGCTGCGTGTAAACTGGCGTGATTTGTACAAAGGTGGATGTGGGAGTTACTGCAGAGCTTAATGAGTCTAGAGGAGCAGTAAATTCAGTCCGATCTGAAACTGTGTGGATCTCTTGAGGTGACACATCTCTATAAGATGAAAACGCATCCCCCCTTTTACCCCTACACTTAGCAGACTTGGAATAATCACCAACTGAAACACTTGGGTGATCTGGAATATCCGTATCTACATCATGAGTGATAAAACGTTGCTCTGGCACATCTGCACCTGGCTGATAGGTTCCAGTTTCTGTGTGTGAAATGCCAGGCATCCTGTCAGAATCTACATTTTTGTCCCCTAGATTCAAGTAATTTGCACTGAAGTCTGACACCTGTCCAAACTGAAAGGCATTTGTAGCAGCACTGCCTTGTGAAAGAGCAAACTGGGAGGGAGCTCTTGGTGTTGCATCACCAACTTCAGCTTCCTCTTCTCCATCAACTTGATCTTCTAGCGAGTCAGCAGAGTAGCTACTTTCTGATTCACCATCTTTATTCTTTGTCATCACACAATCATCTCTTCCCTGTTTTGATTCAGGAAATTTACGATCTTGTAAGTCTTCAGACAATTCCATGGAATCTGTACCCGCATCACAAATACCCTGTTCAGAAATTGTACCTTTTGTTTTCTTCGAGAAAACTTCAACATTCCCTACATGTCTGCGTGAAACATCATGTTCATGTTTGACGCCAGCTCTTGGTACAAAGTCTTGCTGCAACTTGCCACTGGTATCTATGCCTACAGCATGGTGTTGTGGAGATGCCACAGATTGTTCCCTATACACAAAGTCTGCATGCAATTGTTGTGTGTCCGATGTATATGCAGGCAAATGTGGGGTGGCATATTCCTCAGAGCAAACACTGTCATTGTGACCTGTTAAGTGGCTTGGTTGGAAGCTCTCTTGTGATGAACTGGAGGAGACTTCAATGAGATGGATGTCTGGAATGCTCGGTTTGGTGGCCTTCGTGTACAGCATGGTTGCGGTTTCTCTGTCTGGTGAGTGGTCACTGGTGCTGGTGAGAGAGGCACCGGAAAGCAAGTCCTCGCGATGTAACCCATCTCGTCCTAACCCGCTCTCAATGTCAGCTGTATACTGAGCTAAAGCTATTGCCAGTTTGTCTCCGACCGGTTCAGAGTGACGTCGTTCTTCTTCATCATTTAGTCTTCCACGTCCTCGTTGCTTCCGCCGAGGCACTGCAGCCACCAGTGCTGCCATGTTAGGGTCAGAGGTCAAAGGCGCCGGGTCAACATCAGTGTCACTCTCTGCTGTTGCCTCTGGCACGCTAGGTAAGCTTGAGGCACTGGCGATCTGCCTCAGTCGAGGTCGTGAGTGCAGGTGAGGTGAAAGTCGTGAATGGCTTGGCAGATCACTATCTGAACCACTCAATTGCCGTTCTTTGCTTGATGTTTGTGGTCCCTGAGATTTGGATCTAAACAACAAACCCCTGGGTGGGGGAACTCTGGCAACAGTATGGTCCCCAGACTTGGTCCCTCTTCTAGATAAGCACAAAGGAGAATCTTGACCATAGACATGCTCCGCTTGGTCACCGGGTGACTGGTCATGTGTTCTAGTAGTTATCACCTGTGAATCCTTGTCTGAGTGAGATGGGATTGATTTGTGCTTTGAGTTAGCAGTTTTACTTCCCCTGCTAGAGGCTTTCTTTTCCATTCTGCTTTGTCCATCTTTGTCAGCACCACCATCTTTGCCTCGTCTCTCACCAGGTTTTTGGGCTTTACTGTTTGAGGCAAGTCCCTTAGCTGAATGTCCAGTCTGCCTGCTAGTTTTATCAGGTCTAGACTTCTGCACAGAAGCAGTCTTTGAGTCAACATCTGTCTCCGACTTGCTTCTCTTGGACACTGATCTGCCAGGTTGTGTGGGCTCTGATGGCAGTCTGGTTTCCTTTCCTGCAGAGCCATGTCTCCTGCCCAAAACAGGTGAATCATGCGAGCTTGTCATGGCTCTTGTGAATACTGGGGATGAGGATGCACCAGATGGATGCAGTGATGATGACTTACGAGACTTTGGTGGTGAGTACGATGGTGACCCTATATCTCTTTCACGCTTGCTGCGCAAAAATCTTCCCTCAAGGTCGGGTCTGGGGGATGGTGTCTGGTACAGTCGAGCTGTCACCTCTGCTGCTCTTGAAGTTATCTTCTTGGGTGGTGACAACTCCGGATTACTCTGACCAAGACCCTGCAGTGGTCTTGACCTCCCCCTTCCTGTTCGCACTCTACCACGACCACGTCCTTCTGATGCTGTTTGTGAAGATATCTCATGCAAATCCCCAACACCACTATGGCTATGCTGGGTTTCCATGTCCTTATCTGAACCTATGGAGGAAGTCATGTTGTGAAGAGCAGACTGGTGCCACAGATCCACAGAATCCATAGACTGAGACAAGTCCTCTGAATCCAGAGACTGGGAACGGTCAAACCCAGTCCCTCCTGCGCCCGATATGTCAAATCCTGAAGCATCCATATCTTCGTCAGAGCTTTCACCAAATGATTCCCTTGAATCTGTCACTGATTCTGACCCTGACATCACTAAACCCTCATCTCCGTGATCCATGATGTTGGTCTCGCTTACTGCACGTGGAGCGCGAGCCCCAAAACTGTCCTCGCTTATGTCAGTTAGTGCCAGAGTCAGTTCACTGCATGCTCCACGAAGATGCTGTGGCTGAGCATGTCCGACGGCCAAGAGGTCTGTCTTTTCTTCCAGATAAAGTTCTAACTGTTCTTCCTGCAGCTGCAGCTCCTCTAGTTCCTGATTCTGTAATACACAAAACAGCCAGCTGTCAAACATTATAAGTTACTGAGACTTTGGAGTCCGACATCACAGGCCCAATGAATAGACTCACTTTTCTATGGCACATGAGCCCCCCCCCACCCCCCCCACCCCCCCAATACCTACAAATTCCCCCTACCAATGTACAATCCCAAAGAGTACAAAAGAGGAGTAAATGTAACGTGTGTTTCACTGTTATTCAGTTATCTGGCAAAAGTTCAAGGCATAGGCTCATGATGATGATGTTATCTGTAAGAGTACATTTCACCATCCAGTACTGAATGTTCAAAGCGCTTTGTGTGGACAGGTTTTGAAGAGAAGAAAAGCAAAGCTGCAATTTAGAGAGAAGAAGAAGAAGAAAAGAAAAAATAAGGGGCTAACAAAAATCTATCATTCTATTTCTCTTGCATTTGGGTCCTCTGTTCTCTGACAGTGAAGGGTTTCAAGCAGAAAGGCAATATAAACCACCCGCCTTTTCCTGAATCTGTTCCAGCTTGAAAGTGTCACTGTCACGGTACAACTCCTCCTTCTCCCGAATCTGCACCAGTCGATTCTCAATCTCACTGCGAGACTGACACAGTTCCTCTACCATCGCCTCCTCCTGCTGCTTCAGCTCATGCGTGGCCTGTCGCAGACTCAGCGTGTGTAACAGTTCATTTTGGGCCAGTCCCTTCACCTGACCCTCCACGGATAACTTGCGCTGTCGAATCTCCTGCCCAACTGATCCGCTGATGGCGACATCAGGTGTGCCTGTTTTGGTGTCTGTGGTGGAGGCTGAGGCATGGTCAGTCTGGATGGAGAGGGATGACAACCGGAGAGGATCTGTTTGTGCAGTGGAGTCTGACCCTCGCTTCTTCGATAGTTGTTCTAGTTTCTGTCTCAGATCTTCCTTGTCTGTAAAATACACATGGAAATACAGAATTGACCTCTCTTCTTTGACAGCTGTTCTGATTTCTCTCTATTCATTTTAGGAAGTAATTGATGGAAATATCTAATGGAACATACAATTACAAATCACATGGGACATATAATTACAAGTCTGCAGTGTCTGTTAGTAACTTGAAGACCTAAATAATGTGTTTTCTGATTGTACTGACATGGATCGACCATGATAGCTCAATAGTGATGCCAGAATAGCTTCATGCCTAAAGTTCAAGGGCATTGCCAGTAACCCTGAAACTACCATGGTGGATCGAATGGATCAATTTGTCCTTAGGGGACAACTCTTAAATATGAGAATTCTGACAATATGGTTCATGTGTAAATCTATAGGAAATGAGGTGGAAAAGAAAAAGAGTCATGTTCAGCTTTAAGTTTTGCTCTCAGTCTTCTGAAATTGTATATATACTAAATTATCATGACTGTATCCTCGTACAACATTTCTCACTAATTTGGTCATCGATCAATATGGATACTTACACAACTCTTCTTTCTCTTGTAACTGCTGCTGCTGTTGCATCAGAGACTGTAATGCCTCATGTTCTGAGGCTTGCAGACGTTCAATTTGAGCAGCCAGACGTATCCTCTCCGCTTCCAGCTCTGCACGGTGTCGCTCATGCTCCTCCCACAACTGTTCTTCCTCCTCCAGTCGTTCTTCCTCCCGCGATCTCAATTCAGCACGAAGGTGATCCAGTCTGAGCCTGCAAACAGTTGGTAAAATTCACGATACTGGTATGATAAATAGTTGGTGTGTGTGGCTGTAGTTGGCCACTGCTGGCCCGCACACAGCTGTGTACGGGCCAGTAAGGGCCAATGTCAGCCCAATGACCTTTTGCACTCTGGGTAGGCACTGGCAAGCTACAGACACTACAGACTATGATTTGTATGTCCGATTTGATATTTCTGTAAGTGAGAGCTTAGATGATTCTGTCTCATGACTTTCAGCACCAGCTCAAATGTTCCTGATGTGTTCCAAATGGGAACTGTCAAGTGTCCTTCAGAAATAATTTCACCCAAAACCGTGAGTTGACTAAAATATATGACAAGGGAAAAAACTCAACAATATCACACACAAAAATAAGTAAGTTAGTACTGCAATGTCATGAAAGTCACATGAAAAATGAGAGCAGGCATCAACAGTCAATCAATCTGTCAATCACTTGCATTAAATGCTAAACCTCTAATCCAGTAGATTTGTGTTCCTTGATTTCCACTTCTAGCTAACAGACCAGGATTAGACCTGGGCAATCAGTTTAACTTTCAACCTAACACACTATGACAGTTTGACAGTGGAGCCAAAGGAGCTTGGTGCCTGGAGGCACCAAGCTATTCTGGCATCATCCTTGAATTATCATGGTCAAATCATATCCTTTAGCTATCATGGTGTACCTATCTACTGAACTGCAAGGCTGTCTTTGGAGGAAAACGCCCAAATCTGGGGAGTTCGACATTAGGAGTTCATGTCAAAAAGGACAGTTACCTGTACTACTGTAAGTCCACGACACTAGTATTAGAAATCATATAAAAATACTCCATCTCTAGGAAAGCAATATATACTTCGCAGTCTCTTGACAGTTTGCTGATAAGCCTTCCCCATGTACAAATAGGGAACAGACTACAAACCTTAGGTCTGGAATCTGATCTACCACCAATAAGTCAGGAAGATTGAACGATTTCTTTCTAATACTCCATACAACAGTCACAGACTTACTTAAACCCAAATAATCCCCTCAGTTTGTGGATGTTGTAATGGGGTCACTTTTTGCCAGCAACCGAGACACTGGTTCTCGTGAGACCCTGCTGTAGCAGGGGCTCATGAGACTCTACTCCTCTTGAATTTATGGAATGGAAGAAAGAGTAAGAAGTTGTTTGGTGGATCAAGCTGCCGCTACCTACAATAGGTAAGTGCCACTCCTTGGCTATAGCAAGCGTAAAGTCACTTTTGCTATGAAAGGCAATGGGTCACTTGTGCCACCTTTGAGTAAGATAATTTGCCCTAACACATGTTTACTGCGGTTCTACTAGTCTGACTAGAAAATGTTCCACAAAAGGAAGAATAGTAATACCGTTCTGTAGACAAAGTGCAAAGATATTATATCCGGTTTCTCTGATGGCCTATCTGGTAATAAAAACGTACATCTGAAAGTAGTTTTTAAATATTTAATAAATATACATTGTATGTGTATCAATGATAGGACTGGGTGCCACAAAATGATTGATGACAACAGCATAGAAACGCTACTTGGATTAAAGAAGAATTTCATTCATTATGCCTGTTCACCGACTTATTTAGTGCTATTGCCTATGTTTATTGGGTATGTTTGAGAGCTTGATAAATTGAATGCTAGTGTAATTATACCTAGGTCTTCTACTTCTTCTGTGATCCATATATATATATATATATATATATATATATATATATATATATATATATATATATATATATATATATATATAATAAGTCAATAGAAGAAAAACTTCTTTTACAGAAGACACCGAAATTTGACAAAGTTAATTGATTCAAAATAAAACAAAGCTGACTTAAATGGTTCTAGTACTTCTACACCCAAGACAAATGTCTTTGAACTGATGTCGGCTGCAGCTGGCCTGCTCACTGCTGGTCGCAGACCAACTGCAGTTGACATAGGCCAAGGATCTTCTGTTTACTGGCTATTAACAAGTGTTTGAAATCCGTGTGATTGCAGATTAGCCATGCTCTTGAATATCGCTGCTTGTGATGTACAATGACATTTTAAAATTCAGTCCAGTCCCTGGTGCCGCCCACAGGCTAAATTGCACCAGAAGACAGATAAGCCTCTTGTGTGATCGTTTGTTACAGCATGGGTATTAATCATTAGACTGTCACATGCACGCAAACACAGTGAAATATCACCTGAAATGTCCTCTTACCTAACAGGAACGGTCAAGAATTCAGAAAATTTATGTTCATCATAAGAAACAGTTCAGCATGACCACAAATCCTGAATGTTTACCAGTGTGCCGGCACAGCGATAGCTACGTGTCTCATGTAAGGTTAGCTGACTTCACAGCAGTTGATTAGCACTGGGTATTCTCATTTCGACAGACTCGATACAATGCCTGAAATATCTTTCCTGCCGGGCAGATCGATAATGTACCCGCTCACGTACCGGCTGACGGGATCCCTCTACATTTCTCGCACACACAGCTCGTCAATAACCATTAGGCCGTGTTACTAAACTTACATGCATTGTTCCTTCATCTGTCTACGCACCTATTGTTAATACACCAAACCATAATGTCAAAATGTCAAACTTACGGGAGCCCTCTCTGAACTATATACAAGTTCAGGAGACAGATCGACCATGATAGTTCAAGACTGGTGCCAGAAAAGCTGGGTGCTTAGTTATTCTGGCACCACCCTTGCACTAGCTGTCATGGTCAATCCACCTCCTGCTGCAATGTAGTGTTAGTGTATCAGTAACCCCTGGGTCATACAGAAACCAAGCAGAAAGCGTAGAAACATTCAATACTTGGGAAAATTGTGTTATACTGAAAAAATCAATTGTTTCCATCTTATCATTGCGACCTTCCAAATGTACTAACCAACCCCCCCCCCCCCCCCCCCCCCATACAAACACACTAAACAAGAATGGCAAAGCCCTCAAGACTCACATGCATGACTGATCCACACAATTAATGACTTTTGTGACCTTGACCTCCCAAAAAATCAATGAAATAAGCAAGTGTTTCAGAGTTCTAAAAAAACATATGGAAATTAATAAGTGGCATTTGCACCTGCAAACTCCATGTTTTTTAAAAATGTATGCATTTGTCGTTTTTGTCAACCTCCCATGACCTTTAACCTTTTTTATTGAACCAAATTAGTATGCATAGAAAGGTCTCATCATCAGCTACCTTTCAGCCAAATTTGGTTGACAAGTTTTGCAAAAATCACGATAAAAAGTAAAATTCTACAAAAAGAATAGACATTTCTTCACATAATTTGTTGATCTTGTGACCCTTGACTTTTCCAAGATGTCATCCAACTTAGCATGTGTACGAAGGTCTTATCATGAGGTATCTCTGTACCAGGTTTGGGATGAAAATTGTCAACGGTATTTGAGAAAAAAATATTTTGTCTGAAAATAGCTACTTGTGACCTATTTCCTATGACCCTAGACCATTCTGAGGGGTCATCCAAATTAGAATGCATTGGAAGGTCTTACCATCAGGTATCCCTATTTCCCAAGCTCTTGTGACCCTTGACCTTTCTGAGGGGCCAACCAAATTAGTATGCGCAGAAGGGTCTTACAAACAGGTATCTTTGTACCAAATTTAGGTCTGAAGTTGCGAATAGCATTGGAATTTTTTTTGGGTTAAAATATGGCAATTTTTTTACCAATTTCCTGATCCCCTGTGACCTTGACCTTGAGAGGTCACTCAACTTGGTATGTTTAGAAAGGTCTTGCCACAAAGTATCCATGGGCCATGTTTGAAGACAGTGGCCTGAACAGTCTCAGAGAAAAGGCCAGCGTTAGTTTACCACAGACACGAGACAGATGGACGACCACTGGCCCAGAACATGGACTCACCTTCGCTTCACACATTAGCCAAACAGATAGTAATAAATGATGGGACCGACACACAGACAAATCTTAAGTACAACTGAAAAATTATGATTACAACACAAATGGGAAATAAGACCTTCCTACCTAAGTTTTGTTGTTCTTATATTCAAAGTTTCTATTGCACAGAATAATATGATTGGGAACTCTGAAAAATAGCTGCTATTTCTGACCTTTGTTATGCCTGCCTTCGTGTCTGACATTGTTAAAAATGAGTCTTGTTCTCTGTCAAGACAATGAGCAGGCTAAATGGGCTATTCCTACAGTCCATTAAATCCCTCCTACGTGTATATAGAGCATTTAGCATTTTTTTATGATATGCTAATGAGCAACAAAAATTCAACATCACTCAAGCCTTCGGAAACACTTCAGCGTTTATTACAAAAAATCATTATCAGCAGAATGCAGTCTCTGGACAAACAAGTCAAGCAAGATGCGATTTCTTGACTGAGAAAACAAAACAAATCGGAGGCAGTGCCAGTAAGCAAAAGGTCATCGTCTGTGCGCAAGCCAACTGCAGCAAACGTCATGACCTAGCTTTTACTATGTACTGATGTCTGTGCATGCATGTTTCCATGTCTGTAAGCAGCAGGTTGTGAAAAACAAACGCTCAGCGTGCAATACATGCTCTTACCTTGCTTGCTGAATTCTTTCAGTCTCAGAACTGTAATTACGTTCCAAGTCCAAACTGAAAAACATGCAAAAGACATGCAACTGAAATGACATTCTCTGCATTACATTATCAGTGTTTTAGTTACACATTCATACACTGATAGTGATCTGACCATGCAACATGCCATCAATACATACAGGAGCTCTTCACCTACAACCCCCTCCCCGTAAACAAATAAAAAATCCAAATAAAACCACAAAAATACCCATATGTTAACGGACATACAGTATTTCTGGTTATCAAAAAAGATTGTGAGCAGGTGCAATTACAATACTCAAACAAATTTTATGTGGTGAGGTGTTAGATTACTTAAAGTTTCGTTTTTATACTACATATACTACAGTAATTGGGCATTAAAACTGATTTTGTCTGCTTGAATATTTTCATAACATCCTAATGAACAGGGGGAAAAAAAAAAGTATCTTAAGACAAAGAAAAAAGTGCATAAAATCGTTCTAAAAGTTTGAGTTTTTGTTGTTGTTGCAACAAACCAATCATGCATGCATCTATCTACAGAAGAAAAGAAAAGGTGCACCTACACCTAATTTTAACTCTTAAACTCCCTAACTAAATGACTTCCATTCTATCGAATGGAAGTCATTTAGTTCTGGGAGTTTAAGAGTTAAAAAAATAATAATATAAAAAAGTTATATCAATAAAGCATCCCGGTCAAGAACATTCTTGTGAGCTGGTAATCTAGCATTACTGAAGTTTTCATTTTTCAACTTGTTTTGTGGGGTGTTTTTTTTTTGGGGGGTGGGGGGGGGGTGGTGGTGGTGGTGGTGGTGGGGGGGGGGGGGGGGATATTACTGCTTAAGCAACAAAATAAAATCAACTTATGATGTTGAAAGGACACAAAATAACATACTAGGCTGCCCATCAACTACTGGGGATCTTGCGAATTGAATAAAGTCTGAAATCAGAAAGTACTGCTTTACGTATGCTCACCAGATACTACAAGAATAAAGCTATGACGTCATGCAACAGCAAAAATACTTGGACAGAATTACATGATGTTCACAATGCTGCAATCATGCAATGAATACTGGGATATGCATAGACATTATATAATATAGCATGAACATTTCAGACCTTGCCGAATAGCGGTGAGATGTATGAACCAGGACTTCATCAATTATTCTGATACACCCACTGCTTGAAATAAATTTGACTGGTAGTTGAAGGGTGCTGCCAGAATAGCTTGGCGCCTCTGTCGCCAAGCTATTCTGGCACCACTACTGAACTAAAACAGTTGGTCTATCTCCTAATCTGTAATGTAGCCTTCATTGGACAATAAGCAAATTTTACAAAATCAGCCTCAGGATGTAATGGGTTATGTGATGCAAAGCAACATGTCATGCACGGCACATGCATACATTACAAGTTCCACTTACACACTCTGGTGCATGCTGCCACCAGTTCTGTTGGCAGTACCAGCAGCTGCTTGCAAAAGGGGGTTCAAACTACTTACCCCTACCAGTAATACTGGGGCCAGTTGTATGAGCGAGCTTAGTCCTGCACCCGCAGCTAAGCAAGGTGCGCCGCTATAACGGCGCACCTTGCTTAGTGGCTGGTGCAGGACTAAGCTCGCTCACGCAACTGGCCCACGCTCTTCTTATTCAGATAATGTCTATCAACTCATTTACATGCATGTGCAGTTCAAAGGTATCAAATGCAGTGATCCTGAAGTAGTCTAGTAAACTGTATTTGCCCCCAATTTCCAGGATATTCTTTTTCCTACAAAACGACACGAACAACATTTACTTCACTTGACTAATTGACGATCACCCAAGCTGTTGTTTCCTAGTAGTCCATCAAGTGACTCCTGTCCTAGTAGTCCAACTTGTCAAAGAAAAAACACACTTTACCGGTGCCTTTTTCGCACACTTGTGAAACGTGTATATACACTTGAGACAGTTTCATTTGTAGGATGATCAGGAATAATAAACCACCAAGCGTAAACACACTTGCATGATAATGTTGAGCAAAACGACAGACAAACCAAAGGGTTACTCGTCACAAAAGTTAAGCTGGATGGATTAGACAGCACTCAGTTCATGTACAATCACATTAGAGTGTAACATGTACTTAACACATTCTGCTCCAGGACCGAAATCCGCAAATTTGGAAATTGCTCCTTGAAGACTGTATTACACTTCTGGAAACAGATTGAGCATGATAGTTCAAGGGTTGTGCCAGAAGAGCTTGGCGCCTATGGGCGCCAAGCTCTTCTGGCACGACCCTTGAACTATCATGCTCGATCCGCGTCTTGCCGTGGCGTGCTGGGGCTGAATGGGTTAACCCTACACTGCCAGTGGTCCAGAGTGTCTCTCAAATATGTGTTAACCCTTTAACTACAAGTGGTCACTGACAGTTTTCGTAGAATCTCGGCGAACAGATCAACGCCACAGCCCCCGCAACATGAATGCAAAGTGGCGTCAGCATGAGCCCTCACAACTGCAGGCGCGCATGACCTTAGACATCTAGTCCTTCTACTTCTAGTACACTGATAATGCTGACTGATGCAGTGCCATAATCCACTTTGGACAAACCTCTGACAGTAAAACTGAAACAACTAGCTGTGTCGATGATGTAAGCATAAACATACACTCTTAAGAAAAGTAATAATAATAAACTTGATGTGATCAATAATTGTATTCATGTATATATATTCTGTCTTCCAGCCACCACAAGTACTCAGACAAAAATACTACCGTAACACATTAAAAAAAAAATGTAAAATTGAAAATGTAATTATTGACACTTCTCAAATAAAAGACCAAAGTATCTAAAACATTGTAAAAGATTTCAAGACTTTTTGCAAATGTTTAAAAAAGAAAGAGTCTGTTAAGGAAATAGACAAAATATATATTAAACTGGAAAAAAGATTGTATCTTTAACCCCTTGTGCACACAGCAACTGATACTGTAAACAGTACCAACACTTGCATGCACAAGGGGGGTATATACTGACTTCCATTAAAAACGCGTAAAGTGTCTGTAAGTGTACCCACAAACAAAGAGCCACCCTGACAGCAAAACAAGAACATTTTATTTGCTGCTTACTTCAGATGTTCAGCCTACTGTCTGAGCTACCTTCACACAAAAATTGGATGAGTTATCGCCCATGGCTACCTTGGAGGACACAGAGTTTCATTAGTGGTGAAATAAGCAAAACTGGACACACTCTGTGAAGCAAATTTTCTGTGACATGTTTTAACTCATTCTACCCCAGACACACCACAGCAAGATACGAATCGACAAGGGTGATGCCAGAATAGCTTGGCGCCTATGGGCGCCAAGCTATTCTGGCATCACCCTTGAACTATCATGGTCGATCTGTGTCCTGCACTGCAAAGCAGTCTTCAGAGGACATCGGCAAAATTTGGGGATTTCGGTCTTGGGGTAGAATGAGTTAACACACATGCTGTGTGGATTGCTAATGATGTTATTAACTGCCTCAAACAAAATTTGACTAAAAAAAAATCATTAGAGAACCAGAACTTCTGGTGCACATCGTTTTCTTAATAAATCTTATTTGATTTAATGTGAATTACTTTCAAACCATTTTTTATGCTCCAGTGACTGATGCAGAGATAAAGAACACACCCATATCTTTTTGATCAGGTAAATATGGCCGCCAACCTAAAAATAAAGAACTGTTTGATTTTCATGTTTGTAGGTCATGTGGATTATTTAAGTGTCTTTGACAAACGAAAAGTAGGTCAAGACAAAACAGGCCTGATTTGCATGCACATGGACCTTAGTGACACTGCACATTAGTTGGCTTTCTGCTGTGTCCTCTGCAGATGCTCCCCATTTCACTTTCAATATCCTGTGATAGTAGTGTAACTGATGACATCATAACTCATCGATGTGCGATTTTTAAGACTAAACATTCTATTTGCACACAACATAACACACTCTTCATAACATTTTCTAATAAATGACATCAAAATAACCCGGTTTAAAGCATGTTTAAAAGAAAAGCGCTATGGTGAAAAATTCACTTTTCTTTTGTTGATCAGTATATATAAAGTAAAACTATAGTTAAACATTAGACATCCATCACCAGCACACAGCATACACCCCAGGAGGGACACTGGAGTACGAGGGGTCACCCCATTATGGTGGGCGAGGCCACAACTACTGCGCTCATAACCCAGTCAAGAGCAGATAACCCAGCCAAAGCACAGATAACTCTGCTCTACTCCTGATAAGCAAGCTAATATCCCCTTCCTAATCTATGTACTTTCAATAGGCTTTGTTTGAGGCCGCAGGCAAAAGATAGACTTCAGGCAAGAAGTCTGGATTAAAAACGCCACCTTATTTGCCATTTGGCAAGGTCCTATGAAATACCCAGGTGACACTGGCATGTGATACAGCTCAAATTCCTAATCATAAATGTTTTACTCAGTTTATGCATAACAAAAGGCCACACTGAACATACATCATTGTGTATTAAAATTCTATTTGTGTTGCTCCATAACATCAAAGCTGTCGACCCTCTAGCCAAGCAATAAAATCAATCTCCCTTCCTGATGTTTTGATAAAAATGACACTATGCACATTCAATCAATCAAAAGCATTCAAACTGTGTGCTGGTTTGTGACTCTGGACCTTATGGCTATCAGCTGTAAGGTCCAAAATCACATACCAGCACACTCAGGCGTGACAATCTTCAGTATCATCTCAGTCAGTACAATGCCATTATCAATTCTGTATGTTTTGCTATTGGCCCATAACCTGCTTGCTGTCTACAAGCCATAATAATTATAAGTAACTAGTTGTGTAAAAAAATTAAAAAAAAAAAAAAAAAATTTACCCACTGTTTGCCTGTTGTAGTTGGGTAGTGTTCTCATTTTTCAGACAGTGTCACTTTACAACCCACTGTTTGCCTGTTGCAGTTGGGTAGTGTTCTCATTTTTCAGACAGTGTCACTTTACACCCACAACAAGCAAAACATGACACACTAATAAATTGTAAAGAGACTACAAAAAAATCTGCAAAAGCGTTTTGTGAGTAATGTCTCCTGCCTACATTGAAAAACAAAAATTGAAATCTAAGAGCAACAATAAAAAATGATTCAAAAATACAGAAAATGTCAAAAAGCACTCTGTCAATACGCATGTTGTTCCAAGCAAAACAAGGGCCAGCGAGTAGGAAAGACAAAATGCAGCCTAGTGGGCAAAGTCCTAGAGAAGTCGAGCTGATGTTGGCCACTAACCCTTATCATTCGCAATACACCTGTGTGTGAAATAAGTTGGACTAAAATAGTTCAAGGGTAGTGCCAGAATAACTTGGCGCCTCTAGGCGCCAAGCTATTCTGGCACCCCCCTTGAAATAAAGCCCTTGGTCTATACCCTTATCTGTAAGTACTATAATGTAGCTTGCACATGGCAGTGTACAAATTTGAAGCTTTTAGCCTCAGTATGGTATGGGCTAATGGCCCCACATGTCTATATGGCAGATGGCCATAGTTGGCATGCGCAGGACAAATGAGGCAGACATGGGCCCACAGACCTTTTGTTCACTGGACCTTCAAATAAACTCGTTATATACACAAAATAAAAATGCAATCTAAATTATTTACCAATGGCCATAAGCAAACTATTCAAACATTCGAGAAAGCATCTATGCACAAATGCACACTACAAACAAAATGGTAAAGCCCAACTAAGAGTGACAGAGGGGAAAAAAAACATGCATTAGAAAGACATCTTCTATGCCATGGGACAATTTGTTTTCTGTACAATGTGGAAGATGGTCAAACATGCAGGGAATGTGAAACCTGGGAAGGGAAGGTCGGGTAAGCTTGGAGGAACTTACCAGATCTGGGCTGAAGCCAGCCTGGAGTAGGGACAGACAGGATGTGCATAAAAGGTTAGTGGTCCAAAGGAAAAACGTTCATTATGCCAGTGATACAGAAAAACAAGAATGGCAAAGCCCCTAAGGATCATATGCATGAACGATCCAGTTCTAAGTTAAGTAAAGGGTTGGCTTTTGTACCTGCAATGTTTTCTCAAAATCTATGCATTTTTCATACTTTTGTCAATTTCCCATGATCCTTGACCTTTGTGAGTAGTGAACCAAAATAGCATGCATAGAAAAGTCTTACCTTTCTGACAAAGTTTAGTTGAAAAGTTCTGCAAAAGTGTTGGTAAAGGCTAACATTCTGATTTTTTTTTTTTTTTTTTTTTTTACATCACTTGCTGATATCTTGTGACCCTTGTCTTACTATGAGCAGAGATGTGTAGGGACAGGATCGGTATCTCGCTGAGCGAGCCAGCGTCTCGCCTCTTGTCAAGTGCCGTCGCTGGCTTATTTGCTGAAACTTTGCACAGAGCACTTCCGGTACCTCTACTTTCACGCTCTAGCAGAATGGATGAAGTACTCCTCCACTCAATATTGCAGGTAAAAGTTGCATTTTTAAAACTATAAATCGAGGTGTAGCTGGGTCAGAGAGAGAGAAGGCAAACCCGAAATTGTTATTTTTGTGAAAATAGCATTGTTTTCGTCATATTTTACAAAGTGTAATCCCTGCAGAAACTTCCATGGGCATGGAACTTGCCAGGCAAGTTTAGTATGTCATTGTCAGTGTAGTGATTAGTTGTGTTGGCAGCTGTTTATTGTCAAAATAAGAAGTGCAATGATGAGCTAGTGATACTGATAGGGTTCGTTTCAGACGTCAAGTGTAGTGAGTTATACGCGTAGTAGGCCTACTAGTAGGCTTTGTTATGGAATCAGGAATGCGAGCAAATTCTAGCCATAGCACTGAAATTATACTAACTTCATACAATGTTCAATTCATCTGATTCCGACTAGAATGTTTCTACATTTATTAATTGCGTTTGTGCTTGATATTTTACGCCGTTTTATAATAATTTGAAGGATGTTGGAGATGAAGATCCGGATAATTCTGCCTGGCAGGAACAAACTGTCAACATTGGCAAGTGCAAAGGATACCAGTCCAGTGTTAAGGTCAGTACAGTTTGCTCAATGTTGAAGAGAAGTTGCTCTGTTATTATTAATTCCTGTTTGTTGCATAAACCATATTTTTGGGGCATACACACATTACAGAAAAGAAGAATAAAAATCAATAATATGACTAGTAAATTTTTTTTCCACAATGCTGTAGCCTATGCTAGATTGTTAAATTCATGTTATGGATTTACGAATTGCTAGTTCGGGTGAACTTACTGATGTTACAACTTTCATTTTATTAACTTTCAGGTGGATATTGCTGTTGTAACCCGTGCCTGCGAAAAACTAATTGCTGATGAATGCATGCTAAAAGAGGTTCACGATGCTTGCAAGACTGGACAGTAAGTTTGTTTTTTTTTGTTTTTTTGTTTAATGTGAACACTTTTTATAGAAAAAAAATCAAAGAAAAGAAAATGCAATACAGTTTACTATCTGTGCAACAATTTCTGCTTGTATGTTTAGGACAGGAGCTTGTATGCAGACTGCAATTCCTCGAAAGCTGCCTAGATGTACAGAAGTCTTGCTTCAGGAACATTAACAGAGAAAAGTCATGGGCCAAGTTCCACCTAGCAATGGGAAACCAAGACTACACAAGGTCACTGGATGAGATTGTCGGTTCGCATGCTTCACCCTGGCTATGCTTCGCAACTTTTGAAGATATTTTGTCAACAGTGTTTGCAAGTCCTGAGATAACAGTTGATAGTGACATCACACTAACAATTGAAGAGAAGGACATTACTAGGTATATTGGTGGTGCTGTGCTGCAAAAGCTAATGAAAAAAGCATACAGACTGAAAGACATTGAGAAAAGACAAGAGTTGTTGGACTGTATACAATCTCTGACAGTTGACAGTGCAGCTTCAGGCAGCCTGACATCTTTGCTAGATAGAGGAGGGCTTTTGAAACTGCATCCAAAGGCTGAGCTCTTGTTTGAATGTCTCGAAACATTCAGATTAAAGTACCATGGGTTCTGTACTCAAACATTGTCTTTTGATGTTTACTTCCAAGAATGCTTGTCTTTGGATGCAGTTTCCAAGCTGCATGATCATATTCACACACAACACTCAACAGAGCACCAAGGAAAAAATGTTAAGAGATCTCACATTCATTTATTTCAAGGTCAGAGCACATCATAAATGCAGATCATACATGGACAGCTTTAGCCAACACACTCATACAGAAAAAAGAGAAAAGGGCCTTCGAAAGCGTCTCAGAAAAGAAAAGAAAAGCATGTAATGAAAACGAGAAGACGTAGGAAATCTACTTGTATTTATATTCTAAATTATACTACACTTTTGTCACCATATTTCTCATTCTCTCTCTCTTTCTCACACATTTAAATAACTTTTCTGTACATACAAATTACAGTAACTCAAATAGAAGGCATAATCTCTAGCAAGAAAACAAGGATTGGCCAGGTTGTTTGCTGTATGCACAAGTAAAAAAAAAAATCATGGAAAAATTGCACAACCCTTTTGTTGCCAGCAATGTAAAAAGTGCATGTTTGTGTGTGCTAGCTGTGCAGCATGTCCTGAGAATAATTTAACCTGTCATAATGTTCCAACAGCATTATCTATAATCTAATTCTCTTCTGCTTGATGTAATTATTTTTAATATGAGAACTGAAAGACTAATTCACTAATCTTATTGTTTATCGAACATAGCTACAGTGTTCACACACATGAATACCGCTATCCAGCAACAAAACACACTTAGTCGCTCTTACAGCTGATGTGTGTTCATCTACAGATTTGCATAACACATGCCTAAAGTACAGCTGCCCCTTGCTGGGGAGTTTGGCAAACTCCTGCAGAGAGTAATCAGTGACTCCCTCGCAGATCTGCTTTCCATTGAGAGTCATGAGAAATGATTTCAGATGTATACTTTCAATGTTCACATCTGTTGGCACTGGCAACCCATAAACTTGCGTAGTGGCTACAAAGTCAGACCTAACATTCACTTTGAACCTGAGCACACTGTCATCAAGGATGGCAAGAACAATCTGTTCCTCGGTGCTGCTGATCTTAATCCAGGGTGATGGCAAACTTTCCGCAGCTTGTTGTACTTCACCAAAGTTGTAGTAGGCAACTGTCTCTGGAATCTCAGGAGGATGTCTGTCTGTCTGAAAAAAACAATTTAATAAATAAATGTTATATTGCAGAAAATAAAAGTTAACCACCGGTGCACAGCATAGCTATACTCACTGCATTTTGGAGGCACAATCACATCATGGCGAACTGTATCAGAACTATTAGTGCACATGCACAGCTTGACTGCATTCTGCAGGCACATTCAAATCATGCCAAACTGTACAAATTTAGAAACGGCTTACCACTACCAGTAACGAGCAAAAAGTATTAATAATTTGTTTTATTTTATTTATTGCATTAATGCATTTACTTAATTTTTTTAAAAGTTCTTTACTAAAAAATAAAATCATTTCTGATTATATTCCGTTCAACACTGCAAGAAAGCAAGTCTTAGAGTTGTTCATTAAAAAGTACATGTATCCTGTTGTAAAATGAGGAAATAGAAAACTAATATGTATTTGAACCCCAACAGAATGTTTATTCTAGCCCAGCCCTGAAAGTGGCGACTAGACAACATTTGTGAGTTCAAAAAGTGTAACTCGCCAAATGGACTGAACCCATAACAGGTCGGTTGGATCAGTATTATTATATGTACTGCAACTTTGACATTTTTGGACAGTTTCACTCACAATTCAGACCTCTCTATGTAATGTATGCACAGCAATACGCTTTCACATCACTTACTGTATTACTCTGGTTTACAACTAAGAAACATTTTCACAAGTAGGCCTTTCTGCAAGTGTACACTACAAAAATAGATGGCATGCCACATGAAAAAAAATAGTGTTGTTTAGTTTGAAATACTCAAATAGCGACTAACTTTTTGTATTTGTCCAGTAAAATGTTTGAGTGTGTCGCTAATAACTAGTAAAGAAAATTTACTAGCCTCTTTTCATCTTGGGTTCAGCATCCACAATCACTTGAACAGTACGTTGATTAATTTGATGCTATATCACAAATGAATATATAGGAGGGCACAGCCTCTCAGGGCTGTGTACTCTCACTTGACTTACCGGAGGCTTTCTCGCAGGCAACTTCGAGGTTTCCACACTTCACTGTGGCATCCACAAGGTTGGTAGGCTGCCTGGCTTAAGGGAGCGATGCTTGCCACTCTCTGAAAGCATATCAATAATGAATATAAATACAGGAAATTCATGACATCAATTTTATTATTATTATTATCATCATGATCAATAACGACATCATAATAGTTGTATGATGTATATCAATAGACTCTATGACTCAACTGTAGTATTACTAAACTGACAGGTTGATTGACAGGTAAATTGCTAGTGGTCCAGTGTTGTAACTTGGGGGCTGCTTGTTTCCATAGTGTTTATTTTTATTTTAAAAAAAGAAAAAGACAAGTATTGTCTATTTTCTGTAGGCACAACTGACCTCGACCTGTATTTAATGTGGTCTTTGTGTAGGTGCTGGCCATAGCCTCAGCGAATGCATTCCA
This sequence comes from Semisulcospira habei, assembly GCA_036245525.1. NCBI lineage: Eukaryota > Metazoa > Mollusca > Gastropoda > Semisulcospiridae > Semisulcospira > Semisulcospira habei. The sequence goes on from BTPG01000004.1 coordinate 27,758,466, forward strand.
GCCACACACAATCACACAGTGACACAGCGAATGCATTCCAGCCACACACAATCACAAAGTGACACAGCGAATGCGGTGAATGCATTCTGTAATGCCCTCACTGCACAGTTGTTTCATGGCTCTATTTGTTAATACCGCATATATTACACAAAATTAACGCAGGAAACAGACATACCTGAAATTCTAATGCATTCTGGTGTAAAATGTCGAGAACATATTGTGGCTCTTGAAAGGTTGAAACTTGCATCGCACCGATTTACTGCTCGAACAAGGGCCTTCTCCCAGTCCTGATGTTTGGACTGCCGGATGGAAAAAAACGCCACGCCACGGTTCCTAACACTACATGTGCCGCATCCAACGATAGCACAGTTGCTTCCAGGCATCGTTAATAATTAATCGGAACACCTTGATCGATCAAAACATTCCGGTAGCACCTTCCAACAGAAAACGGAAATAACAAATGCAAACTATTCGACTGACATGCGCAGTGGAAGTCTATCGCTTTGGCCACGGAGATACCGATCCTCTCCCCTACATATCTCTGCTATGAGGTATCTCTGGACCACGTTTGGGTTTAAAGTTATAAATAGTATTGGAGAAAAAAAACTTTTTGGGTCAGTTGCGTCTGCCGAGCTGGTTTCCTTGAGCTGCGCAGAATTTCTTCCCTAAGACAGAATCTCACAGAAAGTGCGGCGTCAAGACTTGTAAATGCATTCATTACGTCCAGGCTCGATTATTGCAATTCTGTACTGGCAGGTTTGCCGGCAGATCAGATTTCACACTTGCAGATGATTCAAAACAATGCGGCGCGTCTCAACTTGAAGAAACGGAAGAGAGACCACGTTACGCCTCTACTGAAGCAGCTGCACTGGCTGCCCGTAAAATTCCGCTGCCAGTACAAAATTGCAATTTTCGTCTATCGGCATTTTGACGGATCTCTCCCGCCGTACCTTTCTGCCAAGCTGTCTGTTTATCAGCCATCACGCACCCTCCGTTCCTCTAGTGTAAAACTTTTTAAAATCCCGAAGCTTAACATGAAAACTGTCGGGGAGCGTTCTTTCACCTTTTTAGCCCCAAGTGTGTGGAACTATCTGCCAACTGAAATGCGGAATCTGCCCACATTGTCACAGTTCAAAGCTCACTTAAAGACTTTTCTCTTCTGTCGGGCATTTAACACTTAGCTCATTTTTAGCTAACTGTTGACTGCCTTTTATTCTGATCCTAGAGGAAGTGAATGTAAGGAGTTGGGAAGAGATGGGGTGGTTTAAAGTAGTGTATAATCGTGCGTGTGTCTGAGAGACTGAGAGGGTGTGCTGTTGTGCATGCGCAGTGAGTCCAGTGTTTTCCTGGAGAACAGCGCTATACAAGAACTATGTATTATTATTATTAAGAAATAGCTATTTGTGACCAGTACTGGAGAAAAAAAACTTTTTGGGTCAAGAAATAGCTATTTATGACCTATTTCCTAATCTCGTGACCCCTGACCTTTCCAAGGGGTCATCCAATTTATTATGCATAGGAAGGTCTTACCATCAGGTATCTCTGTACCAAGTTTGGGTCTGAAGTTACGAATAGTACTTGAAGAAAAAAAATCTTCTGTCAAAATATGTCTATTTCTTACCTGTTGTCTCCTCTCTTGTGACCCATGACCTTTCCAAAGCGATGATCCAAATTAGTATGCATAGAAAGGTCTTACCATCAGGTATCTTTGTATCAAGTTTGGATCTGAAGTTGTGAATAGTATTTGAGAAAAACTAATTTTGTCAAAATATGGCTATTTTCGACCTATTTCCTGATCCCCTATGACTTTGACCTTTGAGAGAGGTCTATGAAATTGGTGTGTTTAGGAAGGTCTTGCCACAAAGTATCCTTGGGCCAAGTTCGGAGACTGTGGCTTAAATAGTCTCCTAGAAAAATGCCAACGTTAAAGTTTACCACGAACGATGGCTGACGGACGCATGACCTCTGGCCCAGAACATAGACTCACTTCTGCTTCCCATGTGAGCCAAAAACTATTTTGAGCAAAACAGGTGTTTTCTGGAGAGAAGTCTTGTATGGTAAAACATGTCACTTGTCATTAAAGACCATCATATAGATGACAAAAGCCACCTAAATGATGGTCTTTAACCCTTTCGAGACGTGCCGCATCCGGATTAGCGGCGTAAAGGCGCAAATCCGGATGTGGCACGTCTCGAAAGAGTTAATGACAGGTGATCTCAGATACGAATGGTTGCTCCAAATAGGCTCTGCTGTATCAAATACAATTAATGATATTATGTATGTGTAACACACTGGGCCTTATGGTTGCAGTTCCCAGATTTGTCCTCTGAGTAGGTGTACTACCTAACAGTTCATGAGAAAAAAAGACCATGATAGTTCAAGGGTGATGCCAGAATAGCTCAGCACCTAGCTATTCTGTTACTACACTTGAATTACCATAGTTGATCAATTTTTTGTAGTCATGTGTCAAGGCTCCATGGTTACAACATAAATACAATGGCACAAACCCCTAAAAAGCCTCAACATGTTTCTGTACAATGTGTAACATTGGTCTCAGCATGGGTAAAATACAAGTATAAATCACTTAAATATTTATCAGTGCATACAATCACACTCAAATTGCAGGGACAAAAAGCTTGTTAACAAAAAAAAAATGGACAGTCACAATAAGGTTGGTCAAAATTAATTGCTCTGTAAGGGAAATAGCTTATGCATAGCACAAGCTGAAAATACAACTGAAAATTTGACTGCAAAAATATCTTGTGCGCGAATACAATAAACACGATGCAACATGCAGTGTGTCTCTGCCGTTCAGCATATAGAGTGCTGTCAAATGCAAGGAAAATGGATGCAAATTGTTCTGGGCAACCAAAGGGTGTTAAAAAAAAAAAAAAAAAAAAAAACATAGTACTGTAGGGCAACAACACTGTGTCAACCAAAATTATAAATATAATTGTAACCCCTTTGTGCATGCGTACCAGAGGGTGGGTGCAAGCACAAAATAGTTAAGTGTGTGTGAAACAGAATGTATACATACTTTGGGTTGAACATGAGCAAGGGGGCCGCACGAGCAGACTCAGCGTCAGGGATAGATGCCATACTGCTGGATGAAGACAGTTCTCCTTCCTGTAAACTCTGAAAGTCAAAGACGAAACACTTGCTGATTTCTTGAGAGTAAGACTGCATGCGTGTGTTCACAGACACACACACACACACACACACACACACACACACACAGGTGTAACACCATCACCGTTTTTTGTGCACATTCAGAATTTGGTGAATGACTCCATCCACTTTGTAATGACTCAAAGAGTGATTTTTTTTTTTCTCCATCAAAGTGTAAGTCTAATTGCAGCTTGGGCAGAAAGTTGGATAATTCCTTCATGGTTGTGGAAGAAGATAAGAAAAGGAAAAACTCAGAGGAGAGAAGAAAACCGTAATTTATCATAGCATAATTTAGACCGTCAACAGATTTCTTTTCATTGTTGGTACCTTTGAGGGTTGTAGAGTGTTCATGGAGAAGTAGTACCTTTGACTTTTCAGCCAGCAGCGCCTCTTGGGGCAGGCGGGAGCACTGGTCTTCACATGGCACTCAACTCTCACAGCTGGCTCCAGGTCCTTTACCTAGCCACACCCCGGTAACCGCTTCTGCTGGCGGGCGAAACGTTGTGAGGGGCTGACGCGTCTCTCAGTCAGTTGAAATACTTGGAGAGGAGACGGGCGCCGCCAAGTTCGCCTAAGCCCATTGAAAGGACTGATGGACAAGCAACAGAATAAGAATAACATGCCGGATCGGTCGGGGCCCGGATCACCAACGACCGCGCACCCCATTGGAGGTCTCCAGGGTGGGGGCGACAAGTGTGTTACTGGAACCAAACCCACCATCAAGCTGCCCACGCAAGGAATAACTATCGGAACTTGGAACGTTCGCACACTCTACCAGTGCGGCAAAGTGAAGGAACTCACCCACGAGTTGAAGCGCTATCGTTGGGACATTGTAGGACTTGCAGAAGTTCGATGGACAGGCTTCGGAGAAACAACAACAGATGAAGGCCATAAAATCTGGTTCAGCGGAAAAGAAACCAAGCACGAACATGGCGTAGCTTTTATCGTAAGGAAAGAGGTGGCTGGAACTGTCATCAGCTGCACCCCCGTGTCAAGCAGACTAATCTCCATCCGCATCTCCGCCCGACCGCACAACATCACTATCATTCAAGTATACGCTCCAACAGCAGATCATGATGATGAAGAATTAGAAGAATTTTACGAACAACTGGACAACATCATCAAGAAAACACCTAAGAAAGACATTCTGACTGTCCTCGGTGACTGGAATGCAAAGATCGGCCCTGACGCCTACCAACAATGGGCAGGAACAGCTGGCAAGTTTGGCCTTGGAGAAACAAACGACAGAGGCCTGCGACTTTTAGAGTTCGCACAGAGTCACCGTCTCACCGTTGCTAATACCCTCCATCCACACAAGAAGTCAAGAACAGTGACATGGCAATCGCCAGGAGGCCTGGTCCATAACCAGATTGACTTCATCTTGCTGCCTCGACGATTCAAATCCAGCGTTAACAAAGCACAAACGAGGTCCTTTCCTGGCGCTGATATTGGCAGCGACCACAACCTCGTCCTTACTAGCCTCAAGTTGAAGCTGGCATTGAAACGAGATAGCAAGAGCCCTCGCATCAGATTCGACCTCCAGAAGCTAAAAGACCCGGAAGTAGAAGAGCTCTTCCAAGCCCAGGTGGGAGGCAGATTTGCAGCCTTGGCTACTTTGGACTGTGACGTAGACACCCTTGCTGGAAATATAAAAGAGGTGTTACTTTCTACAGCAGAAGAAGTGCTGGGGAAGCAGAGGAAGTGCAAACAGCCCTGGGTCACCGATGACATCCTCGATCTCTGTGATGAGAGGAGAGCCTGGAAGAAAAAGAGAGGCCAAGACCTCACATCAGCAAACAAGTACAGACTTGTCAACAAGAAGATCAGGAAGAGGATGAAAGAAGCCAAAGAAGATTGGATTGAAGACCAGTGTTGTAGCGTGGAAGAGGACATGGCAAACGGCAACAGCAAGAAGGCTTATGAAACGCTAAGGACCCTCACCAAGACTCAACAGCGAACAGCCACAGTCATCGAAGACAGCAGCGGCCAACTCCTTACGGAAAACACTGCTGTACTAAACAGATGGACTGAGTACTGCCGAGACTTGTATAACTACAAGGCTGAGCCAGACACCAGCATCCTCCAAAACAACCAGGCTGGGGCCAGGAAGGCTGAAGACCTGCCAGTGTTAGCTGAAGAGGTGGAAGCAGCCGTACGCGGCCTGAAGGGAGGAAAGTCTCCAGGTGTAGACAACGTACCTGCTGAACTGTTGAAACATGGAGGAGAAGTAACAACGAAGGTCCTCACTACACTCTGTCAAAAGATCTGGGAGCAAAAGAAATGGCCAGTAGAATGGACACAGTCTCTAGTGATCCCGCTCCCCAAGAAAGGAAACCTGAAACAGTGCCAGAACTATCTGATAAGTCACCCTAGCAAAGTAATGCTTAGAATCATTCTCAACCGCCTCAAAACTTTCGCTGAGGAACTGCTGGCAGAAGAACAGGCTGGCTTCAGAGTTGGAAGAAGCACTGTAGAGCAGATTTTCAACTGCCGCGTCCTGATCGAGAAACATCTGCAGCATCAGCGCGAACTCTACCACAACTTCATTGATTTCAGGAAAGCATTTGATCGCGTCTGGCACGACGGACTCTGGCAAGTCATGAGATCGTTCAACATAGAGGAGGGACTGATCCAAATGATAGAAGCGCTTTACAAGAACGCCTGCAGCGCGGTTCTACTTAACAATCAGTCAGGCGAGTTCTTCAGGACGACGATCGGTGTCCGTCAAGGATGCCTGCTCTCTCCTGTCCTTTTCAACATATTCCTGGAGAAGATCATGCAGGAAACCCTCCACGACCACCATACTTCAATCTATATTGGTGGCAGATCCCTGTGCAATCTTCGATTTGCAGACGACATTGACCTCATGGCAGGCAGCAATAGCGAGCTTCAAAACCTGACAGACAAACTTTCAAGTAGCGCAGGGTCTTATGGCATGGAGATCAGTACGGATAAAAGCAAAGTGATGATCAACACCACAAGCGACAGCAGCAGCAACATTCACATGAACGGCCAGAAGCTAGAAGAGGTCAATAGCTTCAAGTACTTGGGAGCCACCCTGTCCAAAGACGGTAGTTGCATAGCAGAGATCCGTATCAGGATAGGTACAGCAACATCCGCAATGGCCAGGCTGGACAGGATATGGCGAAGTAACTCCATCAGCTTCACCATCAAGTACAGGCTTTACAAGTCCCTCGTAGTGTCTATTCTGCTCTACGGCTGTGAGACTTGGACACTGCTTGCAGACTCAGAAAAGAAAATCCAGGCCTTTGAGAACAAGTGCCTGAGGAAGTTGCTCCGCATCTCGTACCGCGAGCACAAGACCAACGAATATGTACGGAGCATCGTCACTTCCCTGGTGGGCCCACATGAACCCCTTCTGGCAACCGTGAAATGGCGCAAGCTTGCTTGGTTTGGCCACGTGACCCGACACAACACCTTGTCCAAGACTATCCTCCAAGGCACTCTCGAAGGAAGTCGTCGGCGAGGTCGTCAGAGAAAGAGTTGGGTCGCAAACATAAAAGAATGGACCGAACTCGAGATGCCAGACTTGCTTGCCACCGCCCAAAATAGAACTCAGTGGAGAGCACTGTCTGTTGCTGCTGCCTTTCAGTCCCCCCAACGCCCAGTTCGGGCAAGGGACTGATGATGATGATGATGACCTTTGAGGTGAGGAGGAGTAACACGTTCCAGCACTTAAACACATTTTATCCTTAACCCATTCAGCCCTGACGCACTACAGCAGGAGATGGGTCGACCATGATAATTCAAGGGCAGTGCCAGATTAGCTTGGCGCTGACAGGCGCCAAACTAATCTGGCAATGCCCTTGAATTATCATGGTTGATCCATCTCCTGCAACTGGTGCATAGTCATTAGATGAGGCCTCCCAAATTTGTGAAATACGGCCCTCGGGCTGCATGAGTTAAACATACCACTGCCAGAGACAGACAGTTCAAATGTAGTGCCAGATTTGCTTGGTGCCATCCAAGGCACCAAGCTTATCTGGCACTACCCTGGAACTACTGTGGCTGATACATTTCACACAGCTGTTACAGTCTGTACAGACATCTTTCAAAGTCAAGAAAGACATTAGATGCAAATAAGTTACCAGCAAGAACAATGAAATGAACCATAAACATTACAGCACAGTTTGTAAAGGCTGGAACTGCACAACTGTACCTGATCTAAATAACATTTTGAAAAAAACAAACACGTGTTCTTGGTAAATTGCACACAAAGCAAGCTTGAAGGTAAATGATTTAATTCCTACGCACATTGTGAATTTAATACAGCTCAGTAGATTACTGACTACACATGACTGAATTTCTGGGGCAATCTGACCCATTGGACAATTGTCTCAGTTAGTAGCCAGTTAATCCTGGGGAAAAAAGATGGGCTTGCGTAATTTAACCCTTATCATTCGGAATACACCAGTGTGTGAAATAAGTCTGACTAAAATAGTTCAAGGGTATTGCAAGAATAGCTTGGCGTAGAGGCGCCAAGCTATTCTGTCACCACCCTTGAACTACAGCCATTGGTCTATATCCTTATCTGTAAGTACTGTAATGTAGCGTACAAATTTGAAGCTATTAGCCTCAGTATGATATGGGTTAATCTTCTGATGTAATAAAATCAGCATTTAAGAGCATTACAGATTCTTGTGATATGGTTTTCAAATGCAGAAGAATGCATGCAAACACAGCAGCCTATGTAATATAAGTATCTATACCAGTACTTTTCCATTACTTACAGCGGGGAATATACACCATATAAAAATGAATGCAATGCGTGTATTTTGTGCATATATACCTAGAAAATGAACAGATGAGGATGATAAATCATGTGTTGTATGGGCAGCCAATGAATTTCCCCATGAGGGATTAATAAAGTATTAGTGTATTGTATTGCATTGTAAATCAAACTGCATTTCAAACTGACAGCCTGTTCCCTTTTTTGGTCAACGTTTGAAAAACAGTGAGGAGATCAGATCTGCACCAAAAGACAAAACCCAATTCGCAAAGGTTATCAGACAGATGTCAGAGGCAGATTTGCGCACTGGGAATTGCTGAGGATAAGCTGTTGAGGTTAGTACACTTTATGTAAAAAGCAGTTAGTTTAAATGTCACCACATGCTTACCAAGCTGAGCCTATTGTGCTGCAACAAGTGACACAAAAACCAACACATACTGGTGTGCCCTTTGCACATTTCTCACAAATCTTACATCTGTACTGTCTTGGTCATAGTCTCCAAATGAAGGACCAGGTAACATCAAATGAATTTCATCACATAATTTCCTTCCATCAATCTAAATGACTGCCATGAGAAAGGAATCATATACCACTATAGGGCATGCAAGTCAAGGACAATTCTATGCTGCACAATTAGTTTGAACAAGAATGGCAAAGCCCTTATGACTCATGTACATTACTGATCCACATGATTGATCTGACCTTTGAGACCCTGACCTATGAAAAGTGTTCAAGTGTTTTAACATGAGGCTTTTGCACCCGCAAAATCAACTTTTTTCTTTAAAGGTATGCACTTTTCACACATTTGTCAACCTGTGACCTTCAACCTTTGCAACATTTCAACTAAATCAGCAATCACAGAAAGATCTTATCATCAGCAACCTTTGAGCTAAATCTGATTGAAAAGTTTTCAAAAATGCTGACCAAAACCCAAAAGAAGAATAGCAACGGCCTTAAGGCTCACGTGCATGACCGATTCGACCTTGACTTTTCTGACAGGTCACTGAAAAATGCAAGTGTTCAAATGTTCTAACATACATACAGGGTTGGCATCTGTAATAATAATAATACAGGGCTTTTCTATAGCATCCTTCCCCGCTTATGCAGGCTTGGAACGCTGTACCCGGCAAACCCATGTTTTCTCAAAATTTATGCATTTTACACTTTTGTCAACCTTTCTGAGACCTTTGACCTTTGCAAGTACTGAACCAAGTTATTATGTATTGTAAGGTCTTATTTTGAGCTACCTTTCTGCCAAATTTGGTTGAAAAGTTTAGCAAAATACCGATAAAAACTAAAATTGATACACATCATTTGCCGATCTCTTGTGACCCTTGATCTTTGAGGGGTCATCCAAATTAGCATGCATAGGTATCATTAGGTATCTCTGTACCAGGTTTGGGATGGAAGTTGTAAATAGTATTTGAGAAACAAGAATGGCAAAGCCCTCAATGCTCATGTGCATAACCAATCCACATAATAATAATGGCCTTGACCTTCCAACAGGTCACTGAAATAAGCAAGTGTTCAAGTGTTCTAACATAAGGGTTGGCATTTGTACCCTCAAAATCAATGTTTCCTCAAAATGTACGTATTTTTCACTTTAGTCAAACTCCCATGACCTTTTTGAGTAAAGGTAGTGAACCAAATCAGCATGCATTGAAAGGTCTTACTATCAGGTATCTCTGTTTGGGTTTGGGTTTAAAGTTGTGAATAGTATTTGAGAACAAGTTAGCAGGCATAGGAATTAAGGTCTTACCATCAGGTATCTCTGTAACAGGTTTGGGATGGAAGTTGTAAATAATAATGTGTATTTGAGAAAAAAACATTTCTTGTCAGAAAATGTATATTTGTGACCTATTTCCTGATCTCTTGTGACCCTTGACCTTTCTTGAGGGGTCATCCAAATTAATATGGATAGGAAGGTGTTACTATCAGGTATCTCTGTTTGGGTTTGGGTTTTAAATTGTGAATAGTACTTGAGAACAAGAATGGCAAAGCCCAAGACTTACATGCATTCGATCTACATAATTAATGACTTTGTGACCGTGTTCTAACATAAGAAAAACATTTGCAAAATCCACTTTTTCTCAAAATATATGCATTTTGCACTTTTGTCAACATCACATGACACTTGACCTTTTAGGTAGTGAACCAAATTAGTAAGCATAGAAAGGACTTAACATCAGCTACTTTTCTGCCAAATTTGGTTGAAAAGTTTTGCAAAAATCATGCTAAAAACTATAATTATAAAAAAGAATAGACATTTTTCACATCATTTGCTAATCCCTTGTGACCCTTCATCATCCCAAGAGGTCATCCAAGTTAGCATGCATTGGAAGGTCTTACCAGGTTTGGGATGGAAGTTGCAAATAGTATTTGTGAAAAAAACATTTTTTTTGTCAGGAAATGGCTATTTGTTACCTATTTTTTGATCTATTGTGACCCTTGACCTTTCAAAGGGGTCATCCAAATTATTTGCACAGGAAGGTCTTACTATCAGGTATCTCTGTAGCAAGTTTGAGTTTGAAGTTGTGAATATTATTTGAGAAAAAACATCTTGTCAAAATTAGTCCACAAGCTAGGAAGGTCTACCGTGCACCCCCCCCCCCCCCCTCCAGTACTCAATAAGATGGATTTCAAAGTGTTCCTTAGTATGTCCTGAGATGTTTAAGCCATGTTCCCCGAAAATCCTTAGGAACACACCAGAGATATAGCCGATGGTGCAAGGGTACCCCCATTCACGCTCTTCGCAGGTGCTAAAATGAGGTTGAGAAACATTTTCCTCTAAATAAATCAGAATTCATTCCAGAAGCCCAAATCAGGCAATATTATGTTAAGGCACACATTCTGCAGCCTCTGCAAAAAACAGAATGAAAAAATATTGAATCTCTGGCTCACAGTGAAGGTATTTGTGGACCCAGCAAACGACCATTTCCGTGAAATCGCAAAAAAAGACAAAAATAATGTGTCAGATGCCTTCAGACATTTTCTATAGTGCTGGCAGTCCATTTTCAGGCTTACATTATTAAAACAGGATGTTACAATTATTATAAACTTGACTAGGTGATGCTGTGATCACTGTGAGTGCCACAGTGGTTGATTTTGTATCCCTACCCCCAAGTTGTAAAAATACACAAAATTAATTAGAAAAAATTTCTAAAGTTATTCCATTTCATTTTGACCTTTCTTTACCTATTAAGTTTCAATAATGTGAGCATAAAGTGCAAGAAAATAAGGAAAGTCGGCATCCTTTACGGTACATTCGTGGTGAATGATAGCTTTTTCCCATTTAAAATTGCCAAATTGGGAAACGTACGTTGTTTCCGGTGCCCTCAGAAATTTTGTATACTACCGATAGGTCTTTGTTAGGTTTTATTGGTTAGGATAGAGTACCACAGTTACTCCCAACCTGATTTTGTGATGCTATGATGCATTTAGGGGCCACAGTGGCTGAATCTGCTGCCCTACCCCCATTTTACCAGTACGCAAAGTAACGCAAAATAATCATAAAAATTGCTTACGTAATAGTCCTCTGTTTAAATATTTTTTGTTGCCAGTTGTTGTTTTTTTTAAAGTATGCATACTGAGCATAAAAAGTTGTGATCATTTCATTAATTTCAATGTAACCCATCAATTTAATTGTAACTATTTTTAACTGGCTGGTCTTTTAGGTGATATTTTACCTAGCATAAGGCGGGTCTAGTAAGGTCTCCCCTTTTCCTTTCATTTATTTTTATCTAGAAATGTGTAAATATGAATATGCGTAATAAAGTTTCATGGTTCCTAATAGCCAAAACAATGTTATCAAAAATACTTAGTTTCCACATGTCGACCACGAGATCTCCACTTCCACCTTCTGCAACGTTCAATCTTTTCTTATGGCTGTCTTTAAATCTTATATTGTACTGGCTGCCAATAAGTGAGCTGTCAAGAGCTAGGCAGCATGTTTTCAGAGTTTGGTGTATAGGGGCGTGTCTTCTGGTCAGAACTGCCAGCAGACCGCTTCTCTGTATGGACATGTTTGGAGAATGTGCTAAGGAGACCGATTTTCTACACCAAAGTCGCATAGGGCTGTTTCCACATGACCCAGTCTCACGAGGTGAGTTCAGCAGGGTCCTTACGGTCTGTGAACATTTGTGAAAGTTGTAAAAAAATGGCAAGGCTTTTTGAGGGCCCTGGAAAGTCTGTCAATTTCAGTCCTTTTCCTTAAAGTCTATGAAAGTTTGTAAAAAATGACAACGTACTGGCAAACTTTTGTCTACTTCTTTTTTTTTTTTTCTCCCTCAATTTGTGACTATTCCCATTGCAAACGATCATGCTGACGCTTGTTGCAAGTGATCTATATTTAGCTCTGATCATAAAGTGACTGCATGGCGAACATTCTGATTGGTTGTTTACGCTTCTACCGAAGTCCGCCATTCACTAAGCGTTCTTTTATTTTGGTATCTCTTCACGCATTAGGCACGGAAGCTTCAAATAATTGCTGATACAGAGTGATCTGATTAAAGTGTGTAAAGCTTCAGGCTTCAGTTTTGGGTTTGTGAAACGTTCCTGCTTTTCTGGATGGACCCAGTCCAGAGTAATCAGTGTGTAGATGAAAGATGGTGGCCTGGCTCTCCCTGTTCAGCTTGTTGATGTCATCTGCCCACGGGCTGCAGCCGCCATTCTGCTTTTGCCAATCACTTTGTTGTTGTAGTGTCTCCATTCCCAGCTAGTCCAGAATGCACTGGAATCCACTGCAGCACTATTTTGTGGACAGGGCATCCAGTCTATCTTGAAGCTTCCTGGTGAGATCAGTGGATCAAGCTGCTGCCTTTCCCTAGCTAGTGCTCTGCTGCTGTGTTGAGCACCTGCAGATCTGTACGATAGTTGGAGCTGCTGCCGCTAGCTGGTAAGGAGAGGGAGGTAGTAGTGCGGTCTGCACAACAGATGTACACGCCACTTCCTTCATTCAACACGGCATCTTGTGTGGTATCACAGCTGCTGTGATCCGTGAGGGTAGCGCTTGTGCACAACCTCCAGCAAGATGGCTTTGTGCAGTGCCGCGACCTTTGGCAAAGAGTCCTGGAACATTATGTTGTCTTGAAGGCTCTTTCGAGATGTCCAGGTATCTGAAGGGAGCTGTTCACACATCTTTGGGCTTGGTTCCAGGACGTCAGTGTTAGCCCTTTGCAGGACCTTCAGTTGGCAGTTCAGATTGGGCATTTCTGACGGTTCTTGGTCTGCTCCTGTAGTCTCCCATGCTGTCGGTGTTTAGTAAGTCTCTTCATCGTGTGTGCTGTTCTGCATTCCAGTGGCTCCAATGTCCTCCATTTCCTAAATTGGGGTGCTCCAGATGGCTCTAAGAATGTCACTGCATCATGAGAATGACCCATGTTCTGCATCTTGTCAAGCCTGGCTTTTTGGGTTTCAGGCAGTCTTTCATGTTGTCGATGTATCTTGGTACCGCAGAACTGGTCTGACCGAGCAGGTGTTTGCTTGTGCCAGGATGCTGTAATTTGCGCCAATGTGGTCCCCACCAGTTCTTCATCAGAGACTCTCTTTCTTTTTTGCAGCTCTAGCTTCCATGGTTTCAATGTGAGGCCTCCACGTGAATCCACTAATTTATTTGTTGCCAGTAAAGTTGGCCTGTCTGTCTTTGGTACTGGAAGATCTCCAGTTTTGAGGTGACCTCTTCCATCTGATTGAAAGAGATGGTCTAGCTCAGTTTGAGTGGCCTCTTTCAGTCCAGATGCTGACTCTATAGTCAGCATCCTGGATTCTGGAGGATGCTATTTCTTTATGTTCTGGAGGATGCTATTTCTTTATGCCTCCACGTGAATCCAGTAATTTATTTGTTGCCAGTAAAGTTGGCCTGTCTGTCTTTGGTACTGGAAGGTCTCCAGTTTTGAGGTGACCTCTTCCGTCTGATTGAAAGAGATGGTCTATTGAGTGGCCTCTTTCAGTCCAGCTGCTGACTCTATTGGCAGCATCCTGGATTCTGGAGGATGCTATTTCTTTATGTTTTGCTGCGCTCCACACTGCAAAGTCATCTGCATGGAGGATGTTCAAGACGAACCTTGGTACTGTTGTACTGATGTCATTAATGTAGACCAAAAACAGCATCAGACACAACATCTCCCTGAGGTACACCTTCCCCGAGTTTGACAAGAGTGCTGAATGTGCAGACGATAGAAGCTTCAGCCCCTGTTAAGCATGCCTTAAATAAAATGAATTACAATTAAATCGATGGGTCACATTGAAATTAATGAAATGATCACAAATGTTTATGCTCAATATACATATTTTGTTAAGAAAACTGGCAACAAAAATATTTAATCAGAGGAGCAATTGTTATGATCATTTTTCGTTCCTTTGCGTACAGGTAAAATGGGGGTAGGGCAGCAGATTCAGCCACTGTGGCCCCTAAATGCATCACAGCATCATAAAATCAGGTTGGGAGTAACTGTGGTACTCTATCCTAAACAATAAAACCTAAAAAAAGACCTATCAGTTGTATACAAAATTTCTGAGGGCATCAGAAACAATGTACGTTTCCCAATTCAGCAATTTTAAATGGTAAAAAGCAATCATTCACCACGAACATACCGTAAAGGATGCCGACTTTCCTTATTTTCTTGCACTTTATGCTCACATTATTGAAACTCAATAGGTAAAGAGAGGTCAAAATAAAATGGGATAACTTAAGCAATTTTTTCTAATTAATTTTGTGTATTTTTACAACTTGGGGGTAGGGATACAAAATCAACCACTGTGGCACTCACAGTGATCACAGCATCACCTAGTCAAGTTTATAATAATTGTGACATCCTGTTTTAATGATGTAAACCTACAAATGGACTGTCAGTGCTATAGAAAATGTCTGAAGGCATCTGACACATTATTTTTGTCTTTTTTTGCGATTTCGCGGAAATGGTCGTTTGCTGGGTGCACAAATACCTTCACTGTGAGCCAGAGATTCAATATTTTTTCATTCTGTTTTTTGCAGAGGATGCAGAAGGTGTGCCTTGACATAATATTACCTGATTTGGGCTTCTGGAATGAATTCTGATTTATTTAGAGGAAAATGTTTCTCAACCTCATTTTAGCACCTGCGATGAGCGTGAATGGGGGTACCCTTGCGCCATCGGCTATATCTCTGGTGTGTTCCTAAGGATTTTCGGGGAACATGGCTTAAACATCTCAGGACATACTAAGGAACACTTTGAAACCCATCTTATTGAGTACTGGGGGGGGGGGGTGCACGGTAGACCTTCCTAGCTTATGGACTAAATACAGTATGGCTATTTATTACCTATTTCCTGAGCTCTTGTGACCCTTGACCTTTTCAATGGGTGAACCAAATTAGTATGCATAGAAAGGTCTTACCATCAGGTATCTTTATACAAAATTTCGGTTTGAAGTTGTAAATAGCGTTTGAGAAAAAAAAAAAAGTTTTGTCAAAACATGGCAATTTTTTTTTACCTATTTCCTGATCCCCTGTGACCTTAACCTTTAAGAGAGGACACTCAAATTGATATGATTAGAAAGGTCTTGCAACAAAGTATTCTTGGGCAAAGTTTGAAGACTGTGTCTTGAATAGTCACTGAAAAAAAGCCAACATTAAAGTTTACCACGGATGACAGATGGACGACCACTGGCCCAAAACACACTCACTTTTGCTTCACACGTGAGCCAAAAACAATTCTTGTAAAAAAAATGGCTAATTATGATCTATTTCTTAATCTTATGACCCCTGAACTTTCCGAGGGGTCATCCGAAGTAGTATGCATAGGAAGGTCTTACCATCAGATATCTCTATGCCAAGCTTGGGTTTGAAGTTGTGAATAGAATTTAAAAAAAAAAAAAAAAACTCTTTCGTCAAAGAATCGCTATGTTTTGTCTACCATATGGAAAATACTGTAGACTTTGAAATCGCGCTAATCGGAGCGTGTTCCAGAGAATGCACACCTTGTGCTGGGGGGGGGGGGGGGGGGGGGGGATCCCAATTCTGGCAAAGAAGTAACAATATAAAAATGACGTCACATGTCGCTAAGCAAACATTGTTAGAGAACGCACATTTAGCGCCAAAACGCTCTGTGTGTGTGTGTGTGTGTGTGTGTGTGTGTGTGTGTGTGTGTGTGTGTGTGTGTGTGTGTGTGACAGCAACTAGAGCCTGCATTTGTGGACGGACAAGCTTGAAATTTTACAGCTAGATTAAAGGGAGATATTGAATGAGTTCGTAATCCAGCATTGTACGTGTTCAACTTATTAAATAATTATTAATTCATTTTTGCTACTTTTGGATCCACTATATACTCCCATCAAACAGTCAGCCCTGGAAGAGGCTGTGTGGAACAAAACAGTCAGCCCTAGAGGCTGCTGCCTTTCAGATGAGTGACGGCGTTGTGAGACTAGCGATGCCACGACGTTAAGCTTATAGTGATGTGATTTTGCTGCTCGTGCTATTCTTCGTCAGAATTCCTGTCGCTACATGAGCTCACAGAGCGTACTAATGGCGGGAAGTGCCGTGTGCCCATCTTTATTTGTGTGCAACGGTGTGTGTTGATCAGAGGTTGGGTAAGAGAGGAGGGAAATGGATCAGAAGGATAAGCTTAGAAATATGAACAACTCTGAATGTTCCTAAAAGAAAAACACATGTGAGCTCCAAAAAATACTGTAGACTTTGGGATGAAATCCTCATCTGGTTTACACATTTCCTGATCGCGTAACCCTTGACCTTCTGAGGTCTCATCCAGATTAGAATGCATAGAAAGGTCTTACCTCCAGGTATCGTTGTACCAATTTTGGGTTTGAGGTTGTGAGTAGTATTTGAAACAAGAATGGCAAAACCCTTATGGCTCACGATCACGTGTATGACCAATCCAACACTCTGTAAAAAACTAAACTCTGTCAAAAAATTGACATTTTAACTTATTTGTTAACCTCTTGTGACCTTTCCATGGGGTCATCCAAATTAGCATGCTTAAAAAGATCTTACCATCATGTATCTCTGTACCAAGTTTAGGTTTGAAGTTGAAAATAGTATTTGAGAGAGAGAAAAAAATTGTGTGAAAATAGTGCTTTTTTTTTTTTACCTATTTGTGGACCCCCTGTGACACTTGACCTAATTGAGGGGTCAGCCAAATTAGTATGCATAGCTGGGCTCCTGTTTTCACAACAGCTTGAAGGGTCTGTAGACCCCCAGGTGTAAATTTTAGAGGGTACACAGACCCCCCCCCCCCCCCCCCCCCCAATCTCAGCATAAATTTAAGATAGATTGATTGTACATTGCTTAACGTCCTGACAGCAACAAGGCTTTCTCAGGACGTGCCTTCACTGCTTGTGAAAAAAATAAATAAACAGAACATTGAATGTATGTCGCCAGCCCGTCAAATACGTTAAATAAACCTAACACATGGGGCCTAAATAAAGCTAAGACCATTTAGCAACACACATCCAATATCAAGAGCTACAGGCAACGCAGACAGTAGGGAGAGTTTAAAAAAGGAAAATACAGGTGAATGGACCTCGGGTAGACAGAAAACATGCCCCAGAATAGAGAGGAAAACCCACCCTGTGGGGCTGACCAGGGTGACCCTGGGAACTAAAAAGTAGTTAACCCCACCCAAGTCCCCCAGGGCAGACCCAGGTGGGGAATAAATTTAAGAAAACTGCATCATTTGTATGTTGTTCTTTTTAAAAAAAAATATATTAACTCATTTTGCGCTCTCTCTCTCTCTTTTAAATGTGTTTACAGAACGTCGCACAAAAGACACAGTTATTTAACATGATAAACCAAACTAAACTGCAGCGCAAAGAAAATAAACCTCCTGACAAACGCAGTGAACGGCAAACCAGGTTTGGAATGGAAGTTGTAAATAGTATTTGAGAAACAAGAATGGCAAAGCCCTCACGGCTCACGTGCATGACAGATCCACATAATTATAATGACCTTGTGACCTTGCCCTTCCAACAGGTCACTGAAATAAGCAAGTGTTCAAGTGTTCTAACATAACATATTAAGGAAAGAGTTGGCATTTGTAACAGCAAAATCCATGTTTTCTAACAATTTGGCAATGCATGTGCATGTGACCCTTGACCTTTACAATAAGTTGAATAAATTAATAAGCATAGGAAGGTCTTATCATCAGCTACGTTTGTGCCAAATTTGATTGAAAAGTTTGCAAAAATGTTGATAACAACTACAATTCTATCAAAAATTGACATTTTACACACATTTACCAACCTTTTGTGACCCTTGACCTTTCTCAGGGGTCAACCAAATTAGTATGCATAGAAAGGTCTTACCATCAGGTATGTTTGTACCAAGTTTGGGTGAGAAGTTGTAAATAGTTTTTGAAGAAAAAAAAAGGGTGGTCAAAATATGGCTGTTTTTTAACCTAGTTCCTGATGCCCTGTGACCTTGACCTTGTCAGATGTCACTGAAATTGGTATGTTTAGAAAGGCCTTGCCACAAAGTATCCTTTGGCCAAGTTTGGAGACTGTCGCTTGAATAGTCTCTGAGAAAATGCCAACGTAAAAGTTTACAAAAAATGAAAGCGGACAGATGACCTGGCCCAAAACATAACATCATAAGACTCCCTTTTGCTTAGCATGTGAGCCAAAATTGTTTGTCAAAAGATGGCTATTTCTCACCTATTTCCTGCTGCCCTAGTATTGAGAAAATTTTAATTTTTTCAAAATATGGCTATTTTTTAAACCTATTTCTGGCTCCCAACACCCCCCCCCCCCTCACCCCTGTGACCTTTGATAGAAGTCACTGAAATTAGTATATTTAGAAAGGTCTGGCCACAAAGTATCCTTGAGCATGGACAGACAAACGACCATTGGCCTAGTACATACTCACTGTTGCTATTGCATGTAAGCAAAAATCCTAGGAAATATGTAGCAACATCTTCTATCAAAAGTGCCCAATATCAGTGCAGTAAGTGCCACAGTGAAATCTGTTTTCCAAGTTATAAATTTGGGGAATATAAAGCATATGAGCTGCAAATTTGGTTCACTATCTGCCCATTACATGAATGGGCACTATGGAAGGTGCAAAGTGCGGCATAAATTGGGCAGGGATGGGGCATTCAGTGCACAGATTACAACACACTAACAGGAGACATGCAAACATTAACCCGTTCAGCCCTGACGTACTACAGCAGGACAAGGGTTGACCATGATAATTCAAGGGTAGTGCCAGATTAGCTTGATGCCAAAAGCCACCAAGCTAATCTGGCACTACCCTTGAATTATCATGGTCAACCCATCTCCTGCAACAGGTGCATAGACGCCTCCAAAATTTGGGAAATACGTGCGTCAGGCTGAATCAGTGAATGAGTTAAACTAAGGTAAACATTGAAATACAGTCAGCACAATGCACACAGCGATACATATGCAATCATCCATTTAATCCTAAACAATACGCAACCACTATGTGCTGGTCTGTGATTTTGGACTTTACCGTTCTAGGCTGTAAGGTATAAAATCACAGACCTAAACACACATTTAAAGCATTAAGCAATGATAAAATACAACGCAATATGGATCAACCGTGATAGTTCAAGGGCGATGTCAGAATAGCTTTTAGACACCAAGCTACGTCATGCACCTCAGAGGACATCTTCAAAATTTGATAATTTCACCCTCAGGGCTTAGCCAGTTAAAGAAAGTGTTACACTGAAACCCGTGTGATGCAGCCATCAGTTCTGTAAATAGTACCAGTAGCTGCAAGTACAAGGGTGTAGACTATGAGATCTAGTCAAACGTTCTTACCTTTCTGTGTTGGCGTAATTGTTTAGCCTGTTCTGGGTTATTGAAGCGATACATGTGAGTTTTCCCCAGCAGCAATACATCTCCTGGAAAAAAATAATTAAAGGTCGTAGCACATATTCCCAATTGATGCAAGGAGATAAGGTATTCTACCAAGGTGAATTCAGAGGTGATAAGGCTTCATCAGATAACTTTTTTCACATCATCACAACTTGTACATGTAAATAAAAGTCAGCAATAACAAAATTAACATATTTGCACCCTAAGTCGAAGCCCAGTCTACGATCAGTGATATGAATGCTACATACCAGTTCAGGAGACAGATCAGATAGTTCAAGAGTGATGCCAGAGAAGCTTGGCACCTGCAAGCAGCAAGCTATTCTGGCATCACACTTGAGCTATCATCGCTACTTGTACAGTTGTAGTGCGTCAGGGCTAAATAGGTTAACTCATTCAGCCCGACGCACATATTATTTCCCAAATTTTGGAGGCGTCATCTAATGACTATGCACCAGTTGCAGCAGATGTGAGATGGATCGACCATGATAACTCAAGAGCAGTGCCAGATCAGCTTGGTGCCGACAGGCGCCACGCTAATCTGGCATTACCCTTGAATTATCATGGTCAACCCATCTCCTGCTGTAGTGCGTCAGGGCTGAATGGGTTAAAATAACATAATCATGTGGAAGATGACTAAGAATGAGACAATTACAAAGTGACGGAGAACTGTAGTACACACCTTGTGTCAGCGGTGTTGGTTCATGGACAGGCACACCTCTGATGGTACATTGGGCTCCATGATGTGGGTAGAGAATCACCTGCCCTCCATCATTCACAATGTGGCAGTGTTCCGATAAAATCCCTGGGCCATCCAACACTGCAACAGTCCCCACAAAAGTCAGTGATGATAATTTAGTATTTAACAGAAATTTCTTTGACCAAAAAGTCTTGAAGATCTGCAATACAAAGTGGATTGTAAATAGTTAACAGATCAGTGAATTTCAAGCATCATGTTACATTTTCCTGGTTATTGTCGAATTTATATGGGGGGGGGGGGGGGGGGGGGGGGGGCAAAGTCTGAGGATGGAGAGTGGCTGCGGCCGCAGTGTCCTCTTGCCATCCTAGACACCCATTCATCTGTGTTTAGTGCATAACTCCAAGCAGTTCTGCTGGCACTCAAGCATGGTTGTCAGTCCAGGGAAAGGAACTTCCTGATTCTGTCCGACTCTCATTCTGCCCTTCAGGGCGCAGGAACAGACAACCCACTGCTGGTGCAGGTTAGACAGCTTTACACAGACTTGATGAAGGAATATTATGACATCATTTTTATTTGGGTCCGAGGGCATGTGCGCATCACAGGCAATAGGATCGCAGTTTCTGCTGCAAACGATGCCTGCAATGAACCTGTCCCTGATGCACAGACTGTTTATAGTGATTTAAAATCTGTGATTAGTGCGTACATAGCCCGTGAGTGGCAGTCCGTGTGGGACAAAGAGGAAGCTAACAAGCTGCATGAAGCTCTTCCTAAGTTGTCCGACAGTCTACCTTATCACTGCGGCAGCCACCATGAGGATACTGTCCTCGCTCGAAACCACATCGGCCACACGTATGTTACTCAATCTTATTTACTAAAAGAGGAGCGTCCATGGTGCCATGCCTGTGATGAGCAGTTTTCTGTTAAACCCATTTTGCTGTCTTGTGCCAATCTAACCGACGCATCAGCACTTCACAGCAGACTCCTAAAAGGATTTGTTCCGAGATGTTCCCCTGGGCAAAATCTTCAATTTTCTGAGAGAAATCAATATTTTTGGTATTATTTGAGCGCTCACAGACTATGTGAATGTCATTATTTTGACCTTTTTGAAAGTCTGTAGACTTTACCTTTAAAGACTCGTGCAACATTTTAGCAATAAATATTTTAAAGGTATATTTACATCTTGTCTTAAGACCTTTCCTTCAGTCTGGCTGGCTAGATTTTTACCCATCCTGCCGTGAGATGGCCTTAGTCACCTGCTCAGTGTTGAACCCAAACAACTAACCCTAATAACTAACTACCTAACAAATTATATTACAGTTACCACTGATAGCCTCCTAAATCAGAGTCACTAATAGTACATGTATGCTGAAGCAAATGTCAAACAAATAACTAAAACACATCTTGAAAATAAAAATAAAAATTGAAATTTTATAAAAATCGTAATGTACTTACCTATGTCTTGCTCAAATCGAGCACCTTCTCGTCCAATCAATGTTTTGCCTTCCTGCAAGCAACAGTTACTTCCCTTTACCAGACAAGCGTACATATAAATGCAATTTTCTTTTTTAAACCTTTTCATACCAGTTTAATAGGTACAAAAATGTCCAGACCAAAACAAAACAAAACAATAATAAAAATGAAAACATACTACAGAGCCTAACCTAGAGAGAGCTCTAAACACTTTACAAGTGACTGACATGACATTCAGCTAAAAGGTTTCATAAAATTAACAAAATTACATAAAAAAAGAATGAAATAACAAGGACACCAAATTCCCAGTAAACACACACACACAGAGTGTGCAGGTCAGCGGAACATCATTAATAAACAGCTAATAAAAAATGCAGATAGGAAGGATTCTGGTGTTTTGGATTTAAAAAAAGAAAGAAACGCCTCAAAAAAAAATAGATTGTATCAGAAAAACAAAGACAACAAGATGTCAAAGCCTTTATGGCTCACACGTAGTGAATGATCCAAAACTTTCATAAACCTAAAATTCTATCAAAATCTGGCCATTTTTCACACATCTGGTGACCTCTTATGCCCTCTAGATCTTTTTAAGGGGTTATCTAAATTAGTATGCACAGAAAGGTTTTACCATCAGGTATCTCAGTACCAAGTCTGGGTTTGAAGTTGAAAATAGTACAATGTATTTTTTTCAAAAATATATGCAAATATGGCTGTTTTTTAAAACCTATTTCTGGACCTCTTATGACCCTTGATCTTTGCGAAGGGTCATCCAAATTAGTATACATAGGAAGGTCTTACCATTAGGTATATCTGTATCAAGTTTGGGTTTGAAGTTGAAAATAGTATTTGATAAAATACAAAAAAAAAAAATTTTTTGTGAAAATATGGCTTTTTAAAAAGATATTTCTGAATCTCTTGTAACCCTGGACCTTTACAAGGGGTTATCCAAATCAGTATATACAGAAAGATCTTATCATCACTAAGTTTGGGTTTGAATTTGGAAATAGCATTTGAGAAAAAAACAATTTTTGTGAAAATTTGGCGTTTTGTAACCTATTTCTGGACCCGTGACCTTGACCTTTGAAGAGGTCAATGAAATTGGCATGTTTAGAAAAGTCTTGCCACAAAGTACGATTGGGTCAAGTTTGAAGACTGTGGCTTGAATAGTCTCTGAGAAAATGCCAACACATTACAATTTACCATGGACACCGGATGGACAATCACTACACTATGGCCCATTACACATTCACTTTTGCTGTCGCACATGAGCCAAAAATGCTATGACTGAATCAAAAGAACTCTGCAAAGGCTTCTAACACATTCATCTCTAAGATAAACAGTGGAAGATGGATCTGCCATGATAGTTGAAGGGTAGTGCCAGATTAGCTTGGTGCCTTTCAGATGCCAAGCTAATCTGACACTATCCTTTAACTATCATGGCCTATCCGTCTCCCATAGCAGGTACACAGTCTCTATGGGCACCTCTTAATGTTGGGATAGTCATTATCAAGTGTGAATTAGCCAACTTCTCATGCATGCAGCTCCCACTCAAAAGATTGAGAAGAGCCATAAACAGAGTGTGAAGACAATGCAATCTGCACCAACCTTAAGGTGAAAGATAATGACACCAGTGGAAAGGATATCATCATCCATGCCAATGAGATGAGGCAGCTGCGAGTCAATGATGACGCCGTAGGAGCTGGACCGACGACCAAGGCCAATGCCACGAATGGACAAATCGGTGTCCTGGTAAATATAAACGCAAAGATTTAGTTTTGCTTTAATTCTCTGAATCAAGTAGGAAACAGGTGTTGCTTTGAGCAATTAGCAATCAACTCCTCTTACTTGAGGGAACAAGGTACAAGCACAAAACAGACCAACCACTCTTTGCCTGAAAAGTGAAATGTCACTCAAATGGTGCATGATAGTCCCTTGACCAATCAGCGTGCTGTATTTTAATTAGGGACCAGGCAGTGTTGGCCACAATGCAGCAGGTACGACAAACACAGCAAATTTTTTTTTTTTTTTTTGCTTGTCTACAAGAAACAGCGTCAGTGTTTTCTGTTCATTTAGCCAATTTGGTGGTACTGGAGATGCCTGGACCTTGCGCTGGGACCATATGGCGTTGAGGCGCATCCCCTGGGTGGTGGATAGGGGGTCCCTCGCGAGAGGGGTGCACCGAATGAAATAACGTGCCGTGAACCAACATGGTCTAAGGGAAGGTGACCCTGACAGAAAACCCCTGGTCTTCCTAGTAAGGGGGTTGGGCATGGGGGTAGCTTCCCCACCCTGCAAATAAGGAAATAGCTACAAAAACGCTGACGAAAAGACAAACAGTAATTCCTTTCCTGGAGGAGGAAGGTTCTTCTACCAGAAGATTTATGACGTCCTGTGGTGAAAGCCGGAAGTCTTCGGAGGCCACAGGGCTGAGCCTCCTCTCTCTATCCAGGGACACAACCATGGGCACATAGAATGTCAAGACCATGTACCAGAGCGGCAAGGCCGCCCAGATAGCAGCGGAAATGCAAAAGTACAACCTTTCCCTGCTAGGTATCAGTGAAGCCAGATGGACGCAGTCTGGCCAGAAAAGACTGTTAAGTGGGGAGATGATTCTGTATTCAGGTCATGAAGAGGAGAATGCCCCCCATACAGAAGGAGTAGCATTCATGATGTCACCAGTGGCACAGAGAGCGCTGATGGGCTGGGAACGTCTTGGGCCAAGAATTATCACAGCAGCCTTTAGAACCAAGAAAAAGATCAAGCTGAACGTCATCCAGTGTTATGCGCCCACTAATGACAGTGACGAGAAAGAGAAACAAGAGTTCAATGACCGACTCCAGAGTGCTGTGGACAAATGTGCGGAGCGAGACATCACCATCACCATGGGCGATTTTAATGCCGAAATAGGGGAGGACAACACCGGGTACGAAGAGGTGATGGGGAGACAGGGACTAGGGGAGATGAGTGAGAACGGAAGGGGTTTGTAGACTTTTGTGCTCTAAACAGATTTGTCATTGGAGGCAGCATCTTCCCGCACAGAAGAATACACAAAGCAACTTGGATCTCACCTGACCATACTATAGAGAACCAAATAAACCATATCTGCATTAACAAGAAATTTAGAAGATCCCTTCAAGATGTTCGAGTGAGGAGGGGAGCAGATGTCGCCTCAGACCACCATCTGCTTACCTTAAGAATAAAGCTCAAGTTAAAGAAAAGCCGCACAGAGACAACAAGAAGACAGGGCTATAATGTAGGCCTCCTGAGAGAGACTGGAGTGAGAGAAGAGTTCAAACTGGTGCTGTCCAACCGGATTCAAGAGCTACAGGAGCTAGTAAATGAAGAGGAGGCGGTCACCACAGAGCAGCAGTGGAAGGCAGTTAGAGAGGCGCTGAACTCAACCTGCAAAGACACTGTAGGGTTCAGGAAACACCATCACAAGGACTGGCTGTCGGCACAGACATTGAAGAAGATAGAAGTGAGGAAGCAGAAGAAAGCAGTTGTCAACAACAGTCGCATGAGAGCAGCCAAAGCAAGGGCACAGGAGGAATACTTGGAAGCCAACTGCGAGGTGAAGAGGAGTATCAGGGCAGACAAGAGGGCCTACACAGACAGCCTGGCAGCAGAGGCAGAAAAGGCAGCAGGCAGCAGCAACATGAAACAGCTCTACGACATTACCAGAAGATTGTCGGGCAAGTATGGCCATACAGGAAGACCAGTAAAAGAGAAAGAAGGCAAGCCTATTGCAGACAGAGCAGACCAACTCGACAGATGGGCCGAGTATTTTGAAGAGTTACTGAACAGACCCAGCCCACCCGACCCCCCAAACATCCAGCCAGCAGAGACCGGCCTACCCATCAGCTGTGACAGACCCAGCCGGAAAGAGCATTGGCATTTTTGAAGAACGGCAAAGCAGCAATGTATAACACTGATGTGTCAATTCAGCAACAATATATAACACCGATGTGTCTAGTGCTTTTACATCACTGTCTGAAGTTGCGAGTTCTTCGTTTTGACATTTTTTTCTGGGACAAATTATTTTTTTATGAAAATGTTGAATAGGTGCATAGCTGGTTAACGAACTCATCCAACATCTTTTCTCAAAGATAGCTATATTCAAAATTTCAAGTGGATATAACACAAATTACAGACTCAAATGTGGGTCAACTGACTTTCTATAAATGGCAATTTTTCTCTTTAACGAGTAATCCAATTTAAATATGCTGAAAAATACACTGAAAAACATCTTGAAGGAAGCATTTCCTAAAGTTTCAGAGCTGTATGCACACAAACACAGGAGAAACGAGTGTCTACACACACACCACACACACACACACACACACACACACACACACACACACACACACACAGCGTTTCCTGCCAAATGTAGTTCAACAGAGCAGTTAGCGTAGCTAGGCATAATGTAATTTTTATCGTGTTACTTCACTGTCAGAGTCTGATGTGTGCCAGCCTATGTTCATCATTTGCATGCTACGGAACGTGCTCCAACCAGCCCCATCTCAAAGTTTACTGTATTTTCAATACAGTAGACAAAAAAAGATTGCATAAATATGTGGTACGCAAAATTTCAAAGCTCTATCTTTTATAG
This sequence comes from Semisulcospira habei, assembly GCA_036245525.1. NCBI lineage: Eukaryota > Metazoa > Mollusca > Gastropoda > Semisulcospiridae > Semisulcospira > Semisulcospira habei. The sequence continues at coordinate 27,784,983 of BTPG01000004.1, forward strand.
TTTATGAATAAATCACAACTGAAAATTGGTGAAAATAGCACAATTTTTCACATTTCATAACATGCCAAGTTTAGGGTCACATGACTACATACTCTTTAGACTGACAATGTTTCCTCCTGCTGTACTGACTAAACCCAATACCTAGTGAGTACTGAATTTTTTACAGCTCATATAATGGTTTACTGTAGAACTAGAAGTTATGCCATCCAAAAAATGGTTTACAAAAAGAAATCAACAATGGCATGCATCGAATATCTATACTGGCCAAGTTAGGTACATATTTTTTATCTCTCATCAAAATCAACAAATCTGCATGTAAAAGTTATCATGATAAGTTTATGTAAATATCCAGTCAAGAGACAATCCTTTGTGGTGAGACCAACATGCTTCTAAGATGCTGGGAAATTTAGAAGTACATGTATGTGTGATAAGATGTGTGATAAGTAAATTTGGGATGAAGTAAATAATTTTCATCATATGAAAGACAGCATCAGGGAATTTTTGGTGTACACTTTTAGTGAAAAATATAAACAGCACTATAAATTGTGTGGGCATAATCACAGATGTACATATGTAACTGGCGCTGAGGTGGTATACCTCGCCTTGTGCCTAGGTGACAAGCACCAGCAGCACCATTGTTGCTATTTTCACACCTGACCGGTCGTTACGACCGGTCCTGTGCAGCAGATCAGTTTAGTGCATGTGCTCTCTGCACTTGTAATGAGCAATCTCGGAGAAAGAATCACATGATGTTTGATTGCTGCAACATAATATAAATAAAGAATAGACCCTTTCCCATATGCAATCTGGGAATAATGCATCCTCATGCTAGCACCACGAAACATTACACAATTTGGCAGATTTGAAAAATAGCTTTTTTCCTCAATGGTGGTGATTTTGCGACATTTGCTTCGTGGCAAAAAGCACTGTCGTTGCCGTAGTACGAGAGACAAGTTCACTACAATGGATTTGATTCAGGAATACACAAGTTCTGACGAGAACAAATTACCCCTGGAGACCTATCTTTTTCCAGCATGGACGTACGCCCAGAAACTAACTGTTTTTCGACTGCGATCACAATCTTCCGCGCAAACGTACTAGACCACACTACAAGTGCAGAAGCCTACCTGCACACACAGTTCTGGTGCAAAGGACCAGTCTGAGCAACGGGACAGATGCGAAAATTGCAGTAATGGCACCACTGGTGTGTTTAACTAGGTACAGGGCGAGGCATACCGACTCAGCGTAACTGGCAAACCTGGTCACACACTGACACTATTGTAACACAGTGATGCACACGGTCTGTGAGTCTACGGCCACAAAAGGGGTGGAGCCAAAATCTTCAAACCTGGGTTGGTCTATTTGATAATTCTGATATAAGCACATGACCAGTAATGGCAACAATCTCCAATTAATAGACTGCTGAGTGACTTTGGACCATGCCAAGCCTGAAACTACATGTATTTTAATATATACAGTTGACGATGCTCAAGTCGAACCTGCAGGGGAAATTGTTTTCGTTCAACTTATCTGTCATTCGAAGTATCCGTATGACGGACAAGTCAAATTTTTCACAGAGTTGTTTGACTTAAAGTACCATTACGCATAAATCTGAAGACACATTTCAGCATCATTTGTGTTTGTTATGACTTGTCGACACACCTCATGAACATTAACAGCAGTTTGGTCATGCAGCAAAAGCACACGCGTAATCGCACTTATTTATTCTGCGCTGCGTTTAACGTGTCAATCTTATTTTAGCTGTTTCTTGTACTGAAAGCGTTGTATTTTTAGAATGGATTGGAGTCATTGTCAGGTTACTTGACATAAAGATGACATGTGCTGGACTGGATTCTCCTGTGTCTAAATGAAACAAAACTAGACCTGTGTGTAGCGTTTCGTAACCATCTGTTACAGAAGTGTATCTTTAGTCATCTCAGTGTTCTTATATACAGAGATCACATCACGAACGAAGAAGTGGGAAGCAGAATCAGGCAAGCCATCGGGCCCTATGAAGACCTATTAGCCATTGTGAAAAAACGCAAACTGAAGTGGTATGGACATGTCACACTTCAGCAGGGCTTGCCAAAACAATCCTGCAAGGCACGGTGCAAGAAGGATGAAGGAGAGGAAGACAGAGAAAATGATGGGAGGACAATATCTCAGAGTGGACAGGACTGAAGCTGGGCGATACGCTAAGAATGGCAGAGAACAGAGAGGAATGTAGGGAGCTGGTTGCCAAGTCATCAGCGGTGCCCCAACGGTCAGCAAGACTACAGGAGATAGATAGATAGATAGATAGATAGATAGATAGATAGATAGATAGATAGATAGATAGATAGATAGATAGATAGATAGATAGATAGATAGATCTTCGAACAGATATGGTGGTAGTGGGCCTTTAAGCATTGTTTTCTTTTACGGATGAAATTTATGTTCATAACACACAACATTCTTCTAAAATAAGAAAAAGATATACAAAGTCATGTTGAAACAGACAAAAAGAACTGATAGAAAGTTTCTGACAAAAGAACATCAGAATTTACTGACACCTAAAATGAATCTCTCAAATGCTGGAGTGACAGACAGCCAGACAGACAGACAAAGTAATCACAGTATTTTACCGACTACATCTGTAACCACATGTCTGAAAGCAGCTATAATTCAGGATGTTATTTTTCCTGTGTCAATTTTCTCAAATCCTTGACTGAAGGTATGTGCACCCAAATGACCAGCTTTCAGGACTTAAACTTTAAACAAAAAATCATTGCATGTGGCTGAAAATCTAACCTGTACTCCATCTCTCCATCCTAGTAAAGTAATAATAATAATAATACATAGTTTTTATATAGCACCCTTCCCCACGGACAGCAAGCTCAGAGCGCTTTACAGCAAATAAAAATAATTTTAAAAAGGAAAAAAATTAGAAAGCACTCACTCTTTAAATAAACACCTGCTTGCACCATGTAGGCACATTCCTAACATGAAATAAACACACACACACACACACACACGCAGCCTACCTACATGGGCTACACATATAAGAAAACAGCCAACACTTCCAAGCAGCACATCCAGACTAAGCTAATCTTGATATGCTACCTGGGAAAGTCAGACACAACTTCTGTCCAATTGCAGAGATGAGTACACTTCTTATTTCTATACCATCAATAATGATCAACAAAGAAAGAAGAGAGAATACACGCAACACAGACCGACCGACTCATTTTGTGGTTATTCTCCTCAGTTCCTGATAAAGGTTATGTGTTTGGCTGTAAACATATAACAATAGTAATACAAAATTTAAAAGAAAACACAAGAAGTATAACGCAATTGAGACATTAAAGCGGTCTGCCCTAGGGTGGGCTTTGATGCTAAACTTTCCTGATAAAACGGGTTTTCAATGTTGTCTTCCCTCGGCGGAGACTTTTCTACTCTTCTTTCACAATCCATGAAATATGCACACGTAACAGAGGTCTTCCTGTGGCCCTGGTAAACGTCTTTGAAACTCTCCTACGTACAAAGAAGGACCAAGGAGCACAGAGATAGTCTTTCATTTCATTACATTCAGACTTCAAAAGCCGTTAGCCTCTTTGTTCAGCATTATTGTAAGACATACTGAGAACATTTGAATACAAAGTGGGTATTGCCAACTAATGATTCACCATTGTTGGCACAGGCACAGACTCTAAAGTTTAATTCTCTCTCTCTCCCATAGTTGTGTCAGTGTTACTCGAGCGCCCTGAATTGTATCGTCGATTTTGTTGATGCCGTTATTGCTCAACCTACGTTTTGAACATTCAAGTTTATTATTTTCAGGTTCTCAATGCATTAGAATATTATGCTCTGTGTGTGTGTGTGTGTGTGTGTGTGTGTGTGTGTGTGTGTGTGTGTGTGTGTGTGTGTGACTGTGAGTCTGTAAATTAGCCTTTTGATGTTCATGTTTTGCCTTTTCATTTAAATTAGCTCTTACATAGTATGCACGTGTGTGTGTTATGTTGTGCATGTGAGTGTGTGCTTGCAAAGACATGACTGAAAACAGGTCTCAGTACCTCATCATTTATCCTTGGGAAATAAAGTTTAATTACATTTAACTACTCTCTCTCTCTCTCTCTCTCACTCACACACACACACGTGCACAGGCGATTTGATTTAATGATGACCACGTTCGATTGTCCCTAAGTTCAAGGGACTGTATTTTGTACCTACTGGAAATCTGCCCTTTAAAGGCAAAAGACTGTGTGAAAAGCAAGATTTTAATTGTTTGACAATGAAATGTTGCTTTTCACAATGATGGACTTGCTGTCACAAGGCAGATTTCAACTAGTACAGACTCTGATTAAATCAGAATTTCAAGTAAATCTGCAACAATTACCTTCATAAGACTGTGAGTTTCCTTCCACTTTTCAAGCCAAGTCTGGGTCAGCTGATTAGCCTGAAACACATTGCAACAATACTTATCAAAGCAGCAAGCCCATAAGATCCAACATTCAAAGTTTGGGAGTTGTCATGTAAAGACAACATTGCAGTCCAGACAGGTTGACCATAACAGTTCATGGGTTGTGCCAGAAAAACTTGACGACTATATTATTACAGTTGAGGAGACTGATCGACCATGATAGATCAAGAGTGGGCCCAAGATATCTTGGCGCCTAGTGGTGCCAAGCTAGTCTGGCTCTACTCTTGACCTATTGTTGTCAATCTGTATCTTGCTCCAGTGTCAGGGCTTAATTTGTTAAGTTCCTCTGTTTGGCTGCAATTTTAAATCTAAGCCCAAGACTTCACCTCATACCCCAAGTATTTTCTCAGACCATGAAGAAGTTTGAGGTTATGCAAAACCATGGGAGTATAATTATAAACATTCCTGGAATTAAACTTACAAATGCTTCATTCTCTTTCAGCTTCTCACTCAGTATGGCCCCTGAGTCGCTGTGCGACACCACAGCACCTGCCTGTGGTATACACACAATGACAATTATTTGAGAAAGTCAAGATAGTGTACAACAAACATGTGATATGTAAATTACCAGAAAACTACAGTCAACCATTTGCAAGAAAAATGCACAAAACACAAAGTAAATATATACACACACACATTTTACCATTACTTTGAGAATAAAAATTCACAACATATAAAGAATTGAAAAACTGCAAAATACCATGTATTGCATAACACCATGCACTAAACAAACAATTCATAATTTATTTATATAATGCAGTCACAGCACAACATTCACTATACTATGCAAACACTATTGCTACAGATACCAGTACCACATTCAAGCTGATAATTTGACATGCAACAAATTATAAGTACTGTATGCACCATTATGATCCAGCCCAATAACTACCAACACCCCCCCCCCCCCCACCCCCCCATATCATTATTTCTGTGATGGTGAATGGCACCAGAAACATGCATAAATTGAAGTTTATAAGATTCTGGTGAGCCACCACAGTCTGCGGTACCACATGTAAATTTAGACTGCACATGAAATGGCTCATTCTTGCACTAAATCGGCCATCTTTTCTTCTGAAGATGTACATTATTGCATTCCATGCTGAGGCTGATTTTGTAAAATTTGCCTATTGTCCTATGAAGGCTACATTACAGATTAGGACATAGATCCACTGTTTTAGTTCAAGGGTGGTGCCAGAATAGCTTGGCGCCTCTGGCGCCAAGCTATTTTGACACCACCCTTGAACTATCAGTCAAATTCATTTCAAGCAATGGATGTATCAGGATGATAAGGGTTAAACAACACTGTTTTCCACAGCACTGGAGCGAGCAGTCACTGTCTTTGTATAAATATTTCCTACAATTTACAACAAACATAACAGTGACTGTGACCAAAAGTGGCAGTGAAAATTTAGAAATGAACTGAAATTAGCACATCCATCCTTTGGACACTGCTGACAGTTCAAAGGTAAAGCCAGATTAGCTTGGCACCTCGCAACACCCTTGTGACATATTGTCCATATGGTGTGTTGAAAACAGGTGACGCGGGGAACACTGTGATTAGTCCCAGGTGACCTTGCAACTTCCTTGCAATCTGTCACATGCAACAAACTCCCCATGCCTGTCAAAGTCTTTAACTCACTGTACCCCAAGACCGAAATCCCCAAATTTTGCCGTTGTCCTTTGAAGACTGCAGTGCAGTGCAGGACACAGATCGACCATGATAGTTCAAGGGTGATGCCAGAATAGCTTGGCGCCCATAGGCGCCAAGCTATTCTGGCATCACCCTTGAACTATCCATGGTCGATCCATATCTTGCTGTGGTGTGTCTGGGGTAGAAAGAGTTAAGTGTGCATTTTTTAACCTCTTGACTGCTACCGATGACACCGTTCGGCAGAAGATGCATAGTTACACATTTTTTTCTGCCAAGCAGCATTGTCAACAGCAGTCAAGGGGTTAAAGGCCCACTACCGCCGTCACTGTTCAAAGACACACTTCTGTAACAGATGGTTAGAAAACGCTACACACAGGTCTAGTTATGGTTCACATTGACACAGGACAATCCAGTTCAGCACAGGTCGTCTTGATATCAACAGACCTGCCTACCCCCTTTTTGCAAATATGGGGGACCACCAAGGTCAAAATGTGGGATTTGATATCAAAATGGGGGAATTCACCGATCGCACAAAGAAAAAAAAACGTTGCACATCGTAGGCGCCACTCTGCAAAAAGCAAAATCGTCACCTCTTGACGAAGCAATAATGAACGACCATTGCTCCGAGCTCCATGTACGATGAACTAAAGCAAGTCATGACCTTCGGCTTTTTCTTCTTTCCATTGTCAGTTGTTGCGTCTTTTCGCTTAGACATGACGCCGGCAGAGCACACAACATGAGGCTGAGCATAAACATGTACGAGTAAATTTGGTGGACGGAAGTCTCACGTTGTCTCGCTTGAAGACTGAGAACACTGAGAAAAGACTGCGAAGACTGCATAATTATAAAGCACAAACAACGTGCAAAAGCACAACTCTGCGATTTTGCGGGATATTGACTTGTCACAATACGTGAATCGGGATCAAAATGGGGAAATGCTTGAGTCGGGTCTGAAATGGGGGAAAATCATGCAAAATCCGTGATGGTAGGCAGATCTATATCAAGTAACCTGACAATGACTAAACTCTGTTCTAGATATCAGTACGAGAAACAGCTAAAAATAGATTGACAAGCTAACGGCTGCGCAAAATAAATATGTAAGTGCGATTACGCGTGTGCTTTTGCTGCGCGTCCCAACTGCTGCTAAAGTTTATTAGGTGTGTCGACAAGACATAATAAACACAAATGGTGCTGAAATGTGTCTTCAAATTTATGCGCAATGGTATTTTAAAGAAATCTGCCCACAAGTGATGTGTACCTCATCCTCCAGATTGTCAGAGCTGTAACTGAGATATCTGTTCACCACGTTGCCTCCCGGCAGCAAATAGAAAACCTCACTAGGCGAGGGACTCTGCTGCAACAGGACAGTCACTTCCAGCTAGCAGGCAAGACACACTACACACTCACTGCACATGTACTAGCATGCTAAGATATCTGGCTACAGTGTAGACATATGCTGAATTAACTCTCTGACTGCTACTGACACCAACTGGCAGATAAGATGTGTAGTCACATATTTTCTACCCATCAGTTTAATCAGTTGCAGTCAACCCCCTTGTGCTTGCAGCCACCAGTACTGTAGGCAGTACCAGGAGCTGCATGCATAAGGGGGTTAAAACGCAGCTGTCTCCAATGAAATTCAACTTTTTGTGTCCAAAGTTGCATAGGTCACATCAAGTTATGGGAGAAAGAGTGATCAGCACAGCTCTAAACATAGCATATCTGATAGTTCATTTTACAGCTGATCAAACATATGCATAGACAAATATACCAGTATGTTTTATACAGTATTTACATAATACACACCATTCAAATTAAACTATGAGTACAGATCTACATTTCAAGTGACAACAAAAGCAAGCATGAACATGCAAACACATATAAATATATTTTCATTTAAATTAAAAGATAACCTATCTAACGATATTCTCAAATGATAAATAACGATGAAACAATGAGTATGTGCGCTCCACATTTTCTTATTACTTTCTATTAACCCATTCAGCCCTGACGCACTACAGCAGGAGATGGGTCCACCATGATAATTCAAGGGAAGTGCCAGATTAGCTTGGCGCCTGTTGGTGCCAAGCTAATCTGGCACTGCCCTTGAATTATCATGGTCGATCCATGTCCTGCAACTGGTTCATAGTCACTAGATGAAGCCTCCAAAATTTGGGAAATATGGCCGGCTGAATGAGTTAACTGGTCCATGTCATGGACCAACGATACACACTGTAAGATAATAAAAATAATAATAATAATATATGGTATTTATATGGCGCATTTCTCATATTTATAATATAACTCAATGCGTAGGCGAACCCCCCCCCCCCCCTCCCCACACACACACAAACACAGAGTCTGCAGGGAGATGGGGGTGTACAGTAAACCATAGAGATTACATGAAAGTCTGCGAGAAAAAGTAAGTTTTTAACTTTGCTTTGAACTGCGCAAGGGGGGAGGCATTTCTCAGCTCAGTCGGTGAGGAATTCCAAATTAGGGTGCACGACTCAGGTTTTGGCAGCAAACAGGGGCAGAATTGGATATCATAGGCTTCATAGAATTTCTGCGAAAATGTTAACTTGCGCTTTACATCTTGTAGCCTGGCAATGAAACATAGACATACAACTCCGTTCTGGGCCCTATTTCATTTGATATATCATCCACAAAGTACAATTCAGTCCTGCAACATTCACCGTGTCATAGAAATTGTTTGGAAAAAATCAAACATGTGTAAAAAAAAAAAAAAGGCACCGCTTTTTATCTACGTCTGATTTATGGAACACTTGCATTCCTTCTTTGCAAAAACTATTAGCAGGTCATACTTTCATGTCATGTCATATATATAATACTAATGGTAAGACAGCAAGCATTACAACCTACTACATTCTACTATTCCAACTGTACTTACCATCCTGGCAGATGCCAGCATCTGCCTAAGATGCTCATTCTCCTGACGAAGTTGTCGAATCAATGAAACATTCGGATCCTGAAAACATAAGATGCAGTAAATAAACTAGCAATATCAGTAAACGTAGGCCGCATATGAATGTCCAAGGGGAAGTAACACTGTCACACAATAAACTCATATGCTACATCAGTTTCTTCCCCTAGTTTAACAAGAGGTCACCCTACACATCACAATACTTTCTCCCCCTGTCGGCGGGGTTTCCATTGATCTTTACACATTGTTTTCTGCATGGTTACACTGCGTCGTCATCGTCGAGGTCCACTGTGGCCTGCTTCAACATCATGCTGAAGAAGATGGTGAAGAGGGTCGGTGCCAGCACGCAGCCTTGCTTCACGCCGTTGCGAATGGGGAATGGTTCTGAGAGGTCACTGTTTAGTCTGACCTGGCCTTGCTGGTCCTCGTGGAGCTGGACGATCATGTTGAGGAACTTTGGGGGACAGCCTAGTCGCTCCAGGATCTGCCACATACCTTGCCTGCTCACAGTGTCAAACGCTTTTGTTAGGTCGACAAACGTTACGTACAGCCCTTTGTTCTGCTCGCGGCACTTCTCCTGAAGCTGTCTCAGCACAAAGACCATGTCGGTGGTACTCCTGTTGGCTCTGAAGCCACACTGGCCCTCTGGGAGGTGGTCCTCAGCGATGGCAGGTACCAGCCGATTCAGGAGCAACCTTGCGAGAATTTTCCCGGCAATGGACAGCAGGGTAATTCCACGATAATTAGAGCAGGCAGACTTCTCTCCTTTGTTCTTGTACAGGGTGATGATGACTGCATCACGGAGATCCTTTGGTAGTGTTCCTTTTTCCCAGCAGCAGAGAAAGAGGTCGTGGAGCTTGTTGTGCAGTGCTGGGCCTCCATGTTTCCAGATCTCTGGCGGGATTCCGTCAATGCCTGCTGCTTTGCCACTCTTGAGCTGGTGGATGGCTGTGAGGGTCTCTTCGGCGGTGGGCGGTTCGTCCAATTCAACCTTTAGTGGAAGGTGTGGGATTTGGAGGATGACTGTTTCTTGAACAGTGCGCTCAGCGCCGAAGAGGTCCTGAAAGTATTCCGACCAGCGGTTCAAGATGGAGGTATTATCTGTGAGGAGTGCCTGTTCATCAGCGCTTCGCAGGGGACTTTGTACCAGGTGCCTAGGGCCATACACTGCTTTCAGTGCTTCGTAGAATTGATCAGACTACAATTGTATCGCCTATGTGGAAGATAATGTCAAATTCTTTATCGCACGCTGTGACCATGCCCTACATACCAGGATTTGTGGCCATGGGGCTTATAGAACCCTACAGGCCAGGGTCACATTGGATGTAAATTCTGAAACAGCATTGTCAAGGAACATGATAAAGAATTGTTGATGTTATGGTGGAACTCAAAAAGAATTGGTGAAACCACAGCTGTGGAACTTCGTTTTAAGAGGCCCTTCCAGGTTTATCATAAGAAAAAAAGTAAGCAAAACTCTTATGTAGGTTCTATCGAGTCGCCCCAACGTCAAACCTGCATGACATGAAACAGGGATCATATAACCGAGTTAAATATGATAAATCATGGACTATGGATGATGATGATTTACAAGCCTAAACTTGCTTCTTACACACAGTACTGGCTCCTCGGCAGAGCCTGACAGCCAAAACTTGGGCATCAAAAGCAAGGCCCGGCTCTTAACTCACTGTGTCCCAGTTGCGAAATACCCACATTTTGGAATTGTCCTCTGAGAGCTGCTTTATGATTTAGGAGACAGATCGACCATGACAGTTCAAGGGTGATGCCTATAGGCGCCAAGCTATTCTGGCACCACCCTTGAACTATATCATGGTCGAGCCATATATTGCTGTGGTGTGTCGAGGCTGAAAGAGTTAAATCACCACCACTCATGGTTTACATTTATATGAATGAACAGCGTTTTGTGTGATGAGCAGTTTCGATCTGCTATGCTTGACCAAGCATAGCAGATCGAGGGAGCAGATCAAACTCATCACTGACAACTAACTGTGAGGGTGGAGTGTACTTGCTACTAATTTGCACAATATCATTAAGTCACATGTAAAATGCAAGACATCTAACCTCATTTATTCTTGGCTTGTTGATGATGCTTTTGGCTCTCTGGGCATATCTCAAAGTACTGATGGTCTCATTGTAATAGTTGCTAGCTGGCGTAATAGCTGAAATGCAAATTCATTTTAAAATGCATCATCATCAACACACAAAGAAGATAACAGAGCCCACTGCTCCTGGGGATTCAGCGTGATATAAATGCTCTTTATTATTAATAAAGCCAATCACTGCCCCAAAAAAAGAGAACACTGCCCAACTGCAAGAGGTACCAAAACCATGGAGCTGGATGTTTTTGTTTTTTTTTCTTTTTCGTATGTGTACTACCAGGGTATGAAATAAGAACTATGAATATCAAGATAAAACATATACAAGAAAAGCAAAGTCCTTATGGCTCACGTGTACCATTATGACCGATCCACGTGTGACCTTTGTGACAATAAGAAAAGAGCTGGCCTCAGCAACAGCGAAATGCATGTTTTCTCAAAATTTAAGCATATTTGACATCTGTCAACCACCCGTGCCCCTTGACCTTTGCAATGGGTTGACTAAATTTGTATGCATAGAAATGTCTTGCCATCAGCAACCTTGATGCCAAAGTTGCTTGAAAAGTTTCAAAAACACTTTGATACAAACTACAAGTCTAACAAAATCTGGCATTTTTCACACATTTACTGACCTCTTGTGACCCTTGACCTTCCCAAAGGGTCATCCAAATTAGTATGCATAGATATGTCTTACCATCAGGTATCTTGTACCAAGTTTGGGTTTGAAGCTGAAAATAGTTTTTGAGAAAAACAATTTTTGTTAAAATATGACTATTTTTTACCTATTTCTTTTTCAGCCCATGACCCTTGACCTTTGTGATAGGTCAATTTAATTAGTATACATAGGAAGGTTTCATAATCAGCTACTTTTGTGCCAAACTTGGTTGAAAATTTGCACAAACTTTGATAAAAACTACAATTCTGTCCAAAAGTGCCATTTCTCACACATTTGCTGACCTCTTGTGACCCTTGACCTATCTGAGGGGTCATCAAAATTAGTATGCATAGATAGGTTTTACCATCAGGTATCTCTGTGCCAAGTTTGGGTCTGAAGTTGAAAATAGTATTTTGAGAAAAAACAGGGTTTTTTTTCTTCAAAACATGGCTATTTTTTAATCTATTTTAAGACCTTTCAGAGAGGTCATTAACATTGGTATGTTTAGAAAGGTCTTGTCAAAATGTATCCTTGGGCCCAGTTTGAAGTCTGTGTCCTGATTAGTCTCCGAGAAAATGCCAATGTTAAAGTTCACACCGACCTATGGATGATGCACACTGCACAACAGATGGACAACCACTGGCCCAGAAGATAGACTCATTTTGCTTCACACATGAGCCAAAAACATACCATATTCCTACGGACTTAGCACAGTCAACACAACACAAGGCAGGAAAGAACTCACTAGCGATCATGAGGGTTTTTGAGTTGCCCCCCAGACTGTCCTTGAGCAGCCAGGTCAGGACCGAGTCCCTGTATGGAATGTACATAGGGCGTGGCCTGTGTCCCCTACCCTGGGATGAACCCACACTCCCTTCCCCCAAGCTGGCAAAGCTGTGACTTGAACCCATCGTCTCTGTGCTCCATGCCAGCAAGGATCTCTCCGCTTGTTGAGAAAAAGAAAGTGCATCACACATTTACATTACAGAAGTGAATTTGTGCAATGTGGAATAAACACTGATTCTAAACCTGACTTACAATACATGTAACAAGACATTTTTTCACAGCTGAGAAAACTGCATTACAATCAAATTAACCAGCATTTTAAAAAAAAAAATCATTAAAAGATGCTGACTTTGACACGAATTTGATGTCAACAAAACAGTACCAATTTTATCCTTAGCCCTTATCATTTGGAATACACCAGTGTGTGAAATAAGTTTGACTAAAACAGTTCAAGGGTAGTGCCAGAATAGCTTGGCACCTCTAGGCACCAAGGTGAAGATATTCTGGCACCACCTTTGAACTAAAGCCATTGGTCTATAGCCTTATCTGTAAGTACTATAATGTAGCTTGCATATGGCAGTGTACAAATTTGAAACGTTTAGCTTCAGTATGATAAGGGTTAATAATGAAGACATATTCATTATAGCAATGTACATGTAATGTCTGTAAAACAAATTCAGCTAAAACAAGATAATAATAGGCCATGATATTTAAAGGGTGATGCTATAATAGCTTGGCACCTCTAGGTGCCAAGCTATTCTGGCACCACCCTTAGACTATCAAAGTTGATCCGTCTCCAGTTTACAGGACTCCAAAACTATGAATTACCACCGCACGTCTTTTGAACTGCAATAGTCTTTCAAGGACAACTCCAGCTCCTTAATCCTTATCATTCGGAAGTGAGTATAGATTGCTTTACGTCCCGCAAGCGACAAAGGCCTTCTCAGGACGTGTTATCATTCGGAAGACACCAGTGTGTGAAGTAAGTTTAATAGTTCAAGGGTAGTGCCAGGATAGCTCAGCGCCTCTAGGCACCACCCTTGAACTAAAGCCATTGGTCTGTATACTTATCTGTAAGTGCTATAACGTAGCTTGCATTTGGCAGTGTACAAATTTGAAGCTTTTAGCCTCAGTATGATATAGCCACAATGTGGCAACACCTTCAATGCCTGAGAAAAAAAAAATGAAAACCACCAAACTGCAAGAAGTATAAATCCTCATAAGCCTTCAGCAAATACCGGGCCTCATGATGATCTATGCTTCTTTTATGCTGAAACCTGCCTGTATAGACATTCCGTGGACGAAAGGGACTCCATATCCCATATCATACTGAGGCAAAAAGCTTCAAATTTGTACGCTGCCATATATATATATGCAAGCCACATTATAGTACTTACAGATAAGGATATAGACCAATGGCTTTAGTTCAAGGGTAGTGCCAGAAAAGCTTGGCGCCTAGAGGCGCCAAGCTATTCTGGCACTACCGGCCTTGAACTATCACCACGCACAGCCAGTGGTACATTCCAAATGAAAAGGGTTAACATTGAAATAACAATTGAAATACACGTAACAAAGATTTCAAAAACACATTCAGCATCGATTGGCAGTAAAAAAGGTTAAAATCCACTGGTTTTCTTTATTATGAGTCATCAAAATATCCCCCCCAAACAGACCGCACCGAGCGCTTTAATGACGTTGCCCAGAGTGACCAAGGACTTGTTGATGCTGGATCCCTCAGTGATGCGTCCCTTGTAGCCTGCATGGTACGTTGGGTCAGCACGCTCACTGCAATTAAACAAATTATGTCATCAACACACTACAAATCCCCGTGTACTAAATTTGATTCACGATCAATTCTGGAATTGTAGTGTGTGCCGGAGGAAATTAATTGTGTGCGTGCGTGCGTGTGTGTGTGTGTGTGTGTGTGTGTGTGTGTGTGTGTGTGTGTGTGTGTGTGTGTGCGTGCGTGCGTGCGTGCGTGCGTGCGCGCGCGCGCGCGCACGCAGGCACGCACGCACGCACACACACACATCATTAGAAAACTGAGGTTCGACCGCAGAGGATTATACAGACACACTGTACTCCCAAAGCACACTAAGACAAATCGGTCCTGTCATTAGCTTATTCCTTTCTAGCGGTTCACTGAACTAAGGCAAATGTCTAAATATGACCACGGAAAACTGCCCTCGGGGTCACAGTGGAACCCGATTCCCATCTCAGACTGGGCTGCCAATTCAGCCGGGCACTGACTAACCCGCAATAACAACCTAAATCGGGGCGGTCCGTGGCGCAGTGGTTAAGACGCCTGCCACCAATGCTAAAGGTGCGAGGTTCGATACCGGGTTTCGGCGTTGGATTTTTCTCCTCTAGTAAGTGTCACCGTTAATTCGGGCGGACCGTCGGGGGTTCTTTCTCCGGATACTCCGGTTCTTCCACCCCCTCCACTTTGGTACCGGTTTCAGGCCACGTTATAAATTTCAAAGTAGTACAAGTGATCAAAATTTCCGAAACCTCAGTAGCTGAGCTGACCCTTCGCACCACGTGAATGTCCTGTGTCTGTGCCTTCAGAATGAATGCGTGTGTGTCACGTGAGCGTGCGTGTTGGGTTCAGTTCGCGGCGCTTTGAGTCGATTCGCAGAATTGGGGAAAGCGCCTATATAATAACCGGTATTATATTTAAATCTGAGGATCATCCGAAGCCCATGGCGGTCAGCATGCGACATAGATTCTCATAGGCCCCTGAGCGGGCTGCAGGGGCTCATGTGAATCTACGACTCTTGCACGTGTACACAAAAATGGGTGATGGTCTCTACTTGGATTTCATAACAATGGCTCGAAGCAAAATACTGAGCATTAAAACGGTTGTGTCACCAGCATTAGCCACAAAGTGACGCAAAGCAAATGTCTCAGATAATAATAATAATAATAATAATAATAATAATAATAATAATAATAATAAGATGAAGAACAGGTAAATATTTGGTAAAAGTCGCCAAATTAAATGTGCTCCAGACCAGCTGTTCAAGTTTCATACTCTCAGTTGAAACTCAGGTTTAAACCAAATCTAGTACATGCACTAAAGGACAAGTTTACTTCCAATCCTGCAATCGGTCAAACACTCCGGCACTGGCAAAGTCCGGTGCGTCCACTGGGTTGTAGGTCAGTCTTACGTGTGCATGTAAAATGATTGAAGCGATTAAGCGATGTGACATAACGCGTGTGCAGAGAGGATCACACTTAACTGAGATAACACGATGTACAACATTCAACGGCGCCAGTCATATTCCAGGACAAACCATTACCCCGTCCACTAAATACAAAAGTGAGTTAAGCACAGAGCAAATTCAAAGTACGGTCTTAACTCATTCTACCCCAACACCGAAATCCCACAAATTTTCCCGTTGTCCTCTGAAGACTGCATTGCAGTGCAGGACACAGATCGACCATGATAGTTCAAGGGTGATGCCAGAATAGCTTGGCGCCCATAGGCGCCAAGCTATTCTGTCATCACCCTTGAACTATCATGGTCGATCCTTATCTTGCTGTGGCGTGTCTGGGGTAGAATGAGTTAACTCAAAAGGCTGAAACATAAATGTGGTCTTGGCCCACCGGCGTTTGTTCTGTTACCCGATGCAGCTCTACTGGCACCAATCCAGTGAGCAAAATGCTATCGGCCGAGATCGGCCATACTAAGCCCGCGCACTGCCGTGCGCATGCCAACTGCGGCCGACGTCGGCCCAGCGACCTTTTTCTCACTGGGAAAAGTCTCTTTGTTGACACACCTTCCAATGACACGCATGCTTCACTGACAACTTTACCTATTTTCACTTTAGCTCTTTTACTCTGAGAGCAAACTACAGGAGGTGGAACGACCAAGACTATGTGACAGGCAAGGGTAGTTCCTGATTAGCCTGGCGCTCATTCTGCGCCAAGCTAATGAAGAACTACCATTGAACTTTCATATTCATCCAACCCCCCCCCCCCCCCCCCCCCCCATGCTAAGAAACAGCTTTGCATACGATTCCTAAAAATAATGTGAACAGTTCACACTGAAAGTGAAAATGGTAAGAGATGCAATCATTAAATTTTGCAACTGATAATTCGACGCGCGCGCGCGCGCGCGCGTGTGTGTGTGTGTGTGTGTGTGTGTGTGTGTGTGTGTGTGTGTGTGTGTATGTGTGTGTGTATGTGTGTGTGTGTATGTGTGTGTGTGTGTGTGTATGTGTGTGTGTATGTGTGTGTGTGTGTGTGTGTGTATGTGTGTGTGTGTGTATGTGTTTGCGGATTAACGTCGTTTCGTTGACCACTCTGTCAAATAACGCCCAAGACATTCTCCACTGATTTGGCTGGCTGGACTATGTTCGCTACTTGATTTAGGCTACGCCATCAGAGACAAAACAGCAACAAACAACCAAACAACCAAATTATGAATTCACATATGGACAGGTTATTTATTCTTATGATTGTGTGTGTGTGTGTGTGTGTGTGTGTGTGTGTGTGTGCGTGCGTGCGTGCGTGCGTGCGTGCGTGTGTGTGTGTGTGCGTGCGTGCGTGCGAGCGCGCACGCATGCACGTGTGGAAAATGTCCCAATTTTCTCAGCATGGTCACGTGGAAGTGGTCTTCAATAACAGACTTCCGTCTACCACTCAGTAGCGCCGTTACAGTAACCAGCCGAGGACAACGATCCGGCACAAAGAAAGGCAATTTCGCCGCAATCGCAACACGATGCATCAAGTCCGCTGATCCGTGACTGCTCACAAGCCAATTAATCAAGCAGTATAAACAACGCTCTCACAGACAGACAGACAGACACACACGCACGCGTTCTGTCAATTCAGCTGAAGCGTTGATACGTTGAGGGGCATTGTTCTCTAATGCTGACAGGTTTCAACTTGTTTTATTCTTCCTATTGTTTGGGATCGTGCTTTTTGTCTACCGTATTTAAAAAATACGGTAGACTTTGAAATGGGGCTGGGTCGGAGCACATTCCGGAGCATGCACATGACGTTTTTGGCGTGCGGCTCAGAAATTCTGGTAACTAAGTAACACGATAAAAATGACGTCACGTCTAGCTACGCAAACCTTGCTCTAAAGAACGTCTTTTTGGCGCCAAACGCCGTGTGTGTGTGTGTGTGTGTGTGTGTGTGTGTGTGTGTGTGTGTGTGTGTGTGTGTGTGTGTGTGTAACAGCGACTAGAGCCCGCGTTTGAGGACGGACAAGCTTGAAATCATGGGATATTGTCCCTAAAAGAATTATCTCGGCACCTTTTTTCGATTTTTGTTTTTATTAAGGTTAGGTGCTCAATGGCGAGAAAATGGCCGTTTTACAAAAACCGGTTGATCCACAATGGAGTCCGTATTTTTTTATTTTTTATTTTTTATATTTTTACTAGATATGTTGAGCATAGCTAGATAAAATGGAGATATTGTATGAGTTCGTTAACTAGCATTGCACCTCTAGAACGTTTTGAGTGATAATTAAATATTTTTTGAAAAAAAAAATTCACGTTTTTGGGATTAATTTCATGAACTATATGGGTTAATCTTAAAACAGTTTAATCTTTTTTTATGAAAAAAAAAACCCTCCAATCTTCTCATTAATAATCGCATGATTTTCGTATACGGTATTTACATAAGCCCACAATTTGTCTCGGCTGTCGGGTACGATTAGGTCAATTGTGACCTGTATGCCCGAGGTGTGAAAATCAATGTTCTGCACCACTTTTTATGAGTGATTTGTAAAACTGCTAACATAACTTTAATTTTTCTTTTACGAAAAAAACTACCTTCTCATTAATACCCGCATGATTTTTCATAAACAGTGTTTGCATAAACCTGCTGTTTGTCCCTGCCCTGGGGTAGGATTAGATCCAATTGTGACCTGTAAGCCATAGGCGTGAAAATCATCAAGAAAATTGCCAAGTTGATTCTCCGATTCGTCAAATGTTAATACTGCGATGAGTGACGTATAACATCGAGTCGCCACTATGAACACAGCGTCGTGGGACTAATGATGCAATGATGTGAAGCTTACGTAATTTCGCTGATCGTGCTATTATTCTTCTTTAGAATAGCTATGCTACGCCAGACCACGGAGCTTACGAATGGCGGGAATGCTGTGTGTCCGTCTTTATTTCTGTGTGCCAGTGTGTGTGGATCAGAGGGTGGGTTAGAGTAGGAGATGGATTCCTGTCGCTACACGAGCCCACAGAGCGTAATAATGGCGGGAAGTGCCGTGTGTCCGTCTTCACATGTGTGTGCGCCGACGTGTGTTGATCAGAGGTTGGCTTAGAGAGGAGGGAAATGGATCAGCATAATAAGTATAAAAATATGAACAACTCTGGATGTTCCTAAAAGATAAACGCATGTGAGCTCCAAACAATACGGTAGACTTTGGGGTGAAATCCTCATCTTGCTGCTTGTTTGTAATCGTCGTTTTCACTTGTAATAATATACTCTTGAAAGTAGGAAATGTGTAAATGTAGGCCTACACGTTTCACTATCGACAATGATAACCAGTTTTCGCAAATGGGGCCATCTTATCAGCAGTATCGTTAAATCAAAAGCAAATGGTGTTCGATCTAAAGTTTACCCAAAACTTCCACTCAAGCTCGCTAGCATTCCACACTTTCACCACGTACCAAGTACCTTGGAACCTGCCAGCCACGCCAACAAGTATTAACCCATACCATACTGAGGCTAAAAGATTCAAATTTGTACACTGCAACATGTAAGCTACATTATAGTACTTACAAATAGGATATAGACCAATGGCTTTAGTTGAAGGGTGGTGCCAGAATAGCTTGGCGCCTCGAGGCGCCAAGCTATTCTGGCACTACCCTTTAATTATTTTAGTCAAAACTTATTTCACACACTGGTGTATTCCGAATGATAAGGGTTAAAAAGAACTTTAACACCTATTGAGTGCAGGCACCATGGCTGTTTACAAGACAGGTGGCTGCAAGCAATATGGGGATAATGTAAACCGTTTCAGTTTTGACATTCAGTGAGGACCCCATTCCACCTATCTGTATCTGTATCACGATTGTAAGAGCAATATTATGCTGTTTTTTTTTTCTTTTTCATACTATAGATGTCATGCCAGTGTGAGTGTCGTTGATAAAAAACCAATGACTATTTCTGAATTATCTGCAAAACAAGGAAATTACTAAATTCAGTAGATCCGCTCCTTTTCTCGTAGGACGATCCACTACGACCAAGCATATCACCACTATCCTTTCATGTTTCTTTGTCTTGGGGGTATATATATATATATATATATATATATATATATATATATATATATATATATATATATATATATATATATATATATATATATATATATATATATATATCCTTACATCGGTTTTTAGGTGATACTGCAAATCGCTTTCGCTCGTAGAATAAGGTTTCAAAACCACTCGAGTGAGATTCTCAATATCACCTAAACACCGATGTAAGACTCTATATATATATTATACATACTTATTAAAAACATCGCTCAGGAAATGTGCGATTAATAAGCGGGAAAAACACCACAAAATGTTTCGATTACTCATATTTTCTAATTAAAAGCTCATTCAGCTGTGTCATATACTACAGAAAACAATAAATCAACCATGATAGTACAGGGGTAGTGTCAGAATAGCTTGGCGCCTCAGGGAGCGGGGCGGGGGGGGGGGGGGGGGGGCTCTTGGGGCTCAATGTGTCAAAGTGTTATACATCACAAGTACCACTGTGCAAGCTGGCTAGGCTACCTGCATGCCTGGGACTCCAATCTACTATGCCAAAGGGTGTCTAAAATTTGACGCCATGATAGCGCGCCCGGTGCCTCCTCGCGCGCCAACTTGGCACACTGCGCGATAACTTTCTCTTTGATTCCGCGGGTAAAATAGAACCCCTTCGCAAGCAGATTGGAATACGGTTATGGTCTATGCCCATTAAAATCTGAAGATCAAATCTCGTTTGGTCGAGACACGTAAACGACACTCTTGGAATGTATGTAATAAGAGGGCGGGGTAGGTACGTGCAGTTTGCGAATATGGGTTTTACTGACGTCTATTGCCAGTCCCCGTCCAGGCCAAAACCGCACTCACTCCCTCCCCCCCCCCCCCCCTCCCCCGCCATCTCAAAAGAATGGTACGTATAGACAGTGAATCAACAAAAATGTGAGTTTACCTTGAGAACTTAATCTCACTGTTGTCAACCGGTGGCTGTTATGATATCAGTCCAGACTGGTCAACTTACTTACTTACTTACGCCTGTCACCCCTACCCGGGTATAGGCCGTCGACGAGAGACCTCCAGCAACTCCTGTCCTGTACTTCTCCTTCGATTCTACTCCAGGTGGTTCCCAGTTTCTTGATGTCTGCTTGGAGGTCTCGACGCCAGGAGTTTCTCGGCCTACCTCTTTTCCTCTTTCCCTGGGGGTTCCATGACAATGCCTGCCTAGTGATACTGAAAGCTGGCTTTCTCAGACTGTGACCGATCCATCCCCATCTTCTTCGCCCAATTTCATTCTCTGCTGTTATCTGCTCTGTTCTCTCCCAGAGTCTGACGTTGCTGATCTTCTCTGGCCAGTGGATTTTCAAAATTCTTCTAAGGCAACTGTTCATGAAGGTCTGTACTCTGTTGACTGTGGTTTTTGTCAATCTCCAAGTCTCTGCTCCATATAGGAGAACTGCTTTTACATTGGAGTTGAAAATCCGGACTTTGGTGTGTTGTGACAGCTCTCTGGAGCTCCACACTTTTTTCAACTGGAGAAAGGCTGCTCTGGCTTTACCGATTCGTGCTCTGACATCTGCATCAGTGCCGCCTTTTTTGTCTATGATGCTCCCGAGATAGGTGAAGGACTCTACCTCCTCCAGCGGGGTGCCAGCAAGCAAGACTGGTTCTTCCCTGGTTGCGTTCAGCCTCATTGTCTTTGTTTTCTGTTTGTGAATGGTGAGGCCCACTTGGGACGAGATGTCAGCAAGCCTCGTGGTCTTGTCCTGCATTTGTTGATGAGAGTGGGACAGTAATGCCAAGTCGTCTGCAAAATCGAGGTCGTCAAGCTGTGTCCACAGTGTCCACTGTATTCCACTTCGTCTGTGCTCTGTGGTCATCTTCATGACCCAGTCTATGGCCAGTAGGAAGAGGAACGGAGACAGCAGACACCCCTGCCTGACACTGGTTCTGACCTGGAACTCCCTGGTGAACTGCCCTTCGTGGATCACGCGACATGTCATGCCATCGTAGCTGCTCTTGATCAGGCGGACGAGCTTTGTGGGTACACCGTAGTGTCGTAGGAGTTTCCACAGAGTCTCTCGGTCCACGCTGTCAAATGCTTTCTCATAATCCACAAAGTTGACGTACAGCGGGGAGCTCCACTCCAGAGACTGTTCCACGATGATGCGGAGAGTGGCGATCTGGTCTGTACATGATCGGTTCTTCCTGAATCCTGCTTGCTGGTCTCTCAGCTGGGGGTCAACGGAGCTCTTCATTCTCTCCAGGATGATCCTGTTGAAGACCTTTCCTGGTACTGACAGCAAGGTGATTCCTCTGTAGTTGGAACACTTACTGAGGTCGCCTTTCTTGGGAAGCTTGATTAGGTACCCCTCCTTCCAGTCAGCCGGCATCACCTCCTCTTCCCAGATCTTTCCAAACAGTGGGTACAGCATCTCCACTGTTGTCTCTAGGTCTGCTTTCAGAGACTCCGCTGGGATGCCATCTGGGCCTGCTGCTTTGCCGTTCTTCAAGAATGCCACTGCTCTTCTGATCTCTTCCCGGCTGGGTCTGTCACAGCTGATGGGTAGGTCGGTCTCTGCCGGCTGGATGTCTGGGGGGTCGGGTGGGCTAGGTCTGTTCAGTAACTCTTCAAAATACTCGGCCCATCTGTCGAGTTGGTCTGCTCTGTCTGCAATAGGCTTGCCTTCTTTGTCTTTTACTGGTCTTTCTGTATGGCCATACTTGCCTGACAATCTTCTGGTAATGTCGTAGAGCTGTTTCATGTTGCCGCTGCCTGCTGCCTTTTCTGCCTCTGCTGCCAGGCTGTCTGTGTAGGCCCTCTTGTCTGCCCTGATACTACTCTTCACCTCGCGGTTGGCTTCCGAGTATTCCCCCTGTGCCCTTACTTTGGCTGCTCTCGTGCGACTATTGTTGACAGCTGCTTTCTTCTGCTTCCTCACTTCTATCTTCTTCAAGGTCTGTGCCGACAGCCAGTCCTTGTGGTGGTGTTTCCTGAACCCTACAGTGTCTTTGCAGGTTGAGTTCAGCGCCTCTCTAACTGCCTTCCACTGCTGCTCTGTGGTGACCGCCTCCTCTTCATTTACTAGCTCCTGTAGCGCTTGAAACCGGTTGGACAGCACCAGTTTGAACTCTTCAGGAGGCCTACATTATAGCGCTGTCTTCTTGTTGTCTCTGTGCGGCTTTTCTTTAGCTTGAGCTTCATTCTTAAGGTAAGCAGATGGTGGTCGGAGGCGACATCTGCTCCCCTCCTCACTCGAACATCTTGAAGGGATCTTCTAAATTTCTTGCTAATGCAGATATGGTCTATTTGGTTCTCTGTTGTATGGTCAGGTGAGACCCAAGTTGCTTTGTGTATTCTTCTGTGTGGGAAGATGCTGCCTCCAATGACAAGTCGATTTAGAGCACAAAAGTCTACAAACCTCTCCCCGTTCTCACTCATCTCCGAGCCTAGTCCCTGTCTCCCCATCACCTCTTCGTATCCGGTGTTGTCCTCCCCTATTTTGGCATTAAAATCGCCCATGACGATGGTGATGTCTCGCTCCGCACATTTGTCCAAGGCACTCTGGAGTCGGTCGTAGAACTCTTGTTTCTCTTCCTCATCACTGTCATTAGTGGGCGCATAACACTGGATGACGTTCAGCTTGAGCTTTTTCTTGGTTCTAAAGGCTGCTGTGATAATTCTTGGCCCAAGAGGTTCCCAGCCCATCAGCGCTCTCTGTGCCACTGGTGACAGCATGAATGCTACACCTTCTGTATGGGGGGCATTCTCCTCTTCATGACCTGAATACAGAATCATCTCCCCACTTAACAGCCTTTTCTGGCCAGACTGCGTCCATCTGGCTTCACTGATACCTAGCAGGGAAAGGTTGTACTTTTGCATTTCCGCTGCTATCTGGGCGGCCTTGCCGCTCTGGTACATGGTCTTGACGTTCCATGTGCCCATGGTTGTATCCCTGGATAGAGAGAGGCGGCTCGGTCCTGTGGCTTCCGAAGACTTCCGGCTTTCACCACAGGACGACATAAGTCTTCTGGTAGAAGAACCTTCCTCCTCCAGGAAAGGAATTACTGTTAGTCTTTTCGTCGGCGTTTTTGTAGCTATTTCCTTTTTTGCAGGGTGGGGAAGCTACCCCCACGCCCAACCCCCTTACTAGGAGGACCAGGGGTTTTCTGTCGGGGTCACCTTCCCTTAGACAATGTTGGTTCATGGCACCTTATTTCATTCGGTGCACCCCTCTCACGAGGGACCCCCTATCCACCACCCAGGGGACGCGCCTCAACGCCATATGGTCCCAGCGCGAGGCAGACTGGTCAAGCCAATTTGAAATCGGTCGACATTTTGTTTGAGGAAACACGGGAACAACGATTCTGGAGAATAACGCATCTGCCAATTTTACGTCACTAAGCGGTTTCGGAGTGTGGGGCATTTCGTCTTTGGCTTTTTTGTAAAGTCCATTGAAAAACAAGGTTTGCATGTGCATGGAAGCACTTCACACCCGGTCCACAGATTAACTCATTCAGCCCCGACACACCACAGCAAGACATGGATCGAGCATGATAGTTCAAGGGTGGTGCCAGAATAGCTTGGCGCCCATAGGCGCCAAGCTATTCTGGCACCACCCTTGGACTATCATGCTCGATCTGTCTCTAGAATTATAATACAGTCCTTCAGAGGGTAACTTCAAAATTTGGGGATTTCGGTCCTGGGGTAGAATGTGTTAACATATTTCAATTGGGTGTGTGTGTGTGGGGGGGGGGGGGGTCAATTATACGCATGATGATTTTTCCATTTTATTTAGCATCGAAAAAGGGTGGAAAAGAAACAGTTTCGAGCATGCCGCCTTTGAGGCGCAGTCAGGTTAGCATGAGTCCCAAGCTGCGTTTGCAACGGTAAAACGCCTGCTAACATACTCTCCGAAAACTTTGTCAAATATTTGGGTGTGAAGATTGATTCGACGCACAGAAAGTGCGGCTTCAAGACTTGTCAATGCATTCATTATGTCCAGGCTCGATTATTGCAACTCTGTACTGGCAGGTTTACCGGCAGACCAGATCTCAAGCTTGCAGATGATTCAGAACAATGAGGGGTGTCTCATCTTGAAGAAACGAAAGAGAGACCTCGTTACGCCTCTGCTGAAGCAGCTGCACTGGCTGCCCGTGAAATTCCGCTGCCAGTACAAAATTTCAATTTTCGCCTATCGGCTTTTTGACGGATCTCCCCCGCCGTACCTTTCTGCCAAGCTGTTTATCAGCCATCACTTACCCTCCGTTCCTCCAGTGAAAAACTTATAAAATCCCAAAGCTTAACATGAAGACTGACGGGGAGCTTTCTTTCACCTTTTTTTTTTTTTTTTTAAGTATGTGGAACTCGGTGCCAATTGAATTGCCGACGGAATCTGCCCACATTATCCCAGTTCAAAGTTCAATTAAAGACTTTTCTTTTTTGTCAGGCTTTTAACATGTAACTCAGTTTTTCTCCTAGCGAACTGCTAACTGCCTTTTATTTTGATGCTGGATCTTTTGTAACAGGGAAGTGGACGAACGATGCTGGGAAGGGATGGGGTGTGTTCAAGTAGTGTATAATTGTGCGTGTATCTGAGAGAGTGTGTGCTTTAGTGCATGCGCAGTGAGTCCAGCGTTTTCCTGGAGAACAGCGCAATACAAGAGTTATGTATGAATGTATGTATGTATTATTATTAAACTAATCGTATATACATGGTTCCCATACAAAAGTGCCCTATGGAATTATGCTGTTTGTTGTTGCAGATAAGTGCCCTTAAGTCTCCGCAATCTTACAAGTTGATTTTCGTAAAGTGGGCTGTACGATACTGTAGATTAGTTCCCAAGTCATGGCGAAACGCCAAGCTTCTTAGTCAGTTTATTTAACTCATTCTACCCCAGCACCGAAATCCTCAAAGTTTTGCCGTTGTCCCCTGAAGACTGCAGTGTAGTGCAGGACACAGATCGACCATGATAGTTCAAGGGTGATGCCAGAATAGCTTGGCGCCCATAGGCGCCAAGCTATTCTGGCATCACCCTTGAACTATCATGGTCGATCCTTATCTTGCTGTGGCGCGTCTGGGGTAGAAAGAGTTAACTCCTTCAGCCCGAAGGTATTTCCCAATTTTGGGAGGCGTCATCTAATGACTATGCACCAGCTGCAGGAGATGGATCGACCATGATAATTCAAGGGCAGTGCCAGATTAGCTTGGCGCCGACAGGCGCCAAGCTAATCTGGCACTACCCTTGAATTATCATGTCCGACCCATCTCCTACTGTAGTGCGTCAGGGCTGAATGGTTTAATTGTGTTATCTCATGTTACGAGGCACCTTTGTGTTCTGGATTTCATGCTTCATGTTAGGCTATCATTGCGTCCAAAACGCAGAACGAGTAAAATTAAACTGCTCTGAGTATTAGCATACTGCTTTACGTCAGAGCATTAGTACACTGCCTTCAGCATTAGTATATTATCAACAAGCTCGTCAATGCTAACTCATTGATTTCTTCATTGGTTATTATTTTACTCATCTAACAATTAGTCCTCTAACAAATTACATCAATGCATGTTTTGCAAAACAATAATAATAATACTAATATAAATAATAATAATTAGTGTAATAACGTCTGTACGAACTTTGCACCACTGACAACTGCTATGGGCGACCCATAATCCTAGACATCGTCGGGACAGTATCAAGTTTAACAAGTAAATGAAACTGCGTTGAGAAAAAGAAATCATTAAGAAGCGTCCCACGGAAAGTCTGATAACTGTTCAGGCTTCTTTCATTGCAAAGGGAGTAGACTTCAAAACAAGGGTGGCGCAAATAAATGCAGGTGTTCAAGAGTTAGACAGAGAGGTCATTTCCAACGTATCTGTCCTCAATCAACACCCTCAAACTGAGGTGCAGCTGTAGCCGATCTCGAATGGCAAGAGACACAGATTCACACGAGCCCCTGCGACTGCAGGGGCTTATGTGAATCTGTGCCTCTTGCAGATAGATCTGGATTTGGGATGAGGTACGGGCTTGCGCAAAGGGCATTCTTTGGGCTCGCACACTTCACGAACACGTTTACCGAACGACTGTCGAGGGCGTTCTCAAGTTGTTGAAACCCTTGACTTTGGCGACCGGCTTGCTCTAATAATTGCTACGGACACGTATTTAGTTGCCAATGCATTTCTAATAAATACAAGCAGTCACGACTTTTTAAGTTTTTCCTGCAAACGTTGGCAGGTCAACAGGTTGTAGAAGGTGACAGAGTTAAATAGTTATTGTCAATACTTGAACGCTTCATTAGCGTGCATATACTTTTTGCCATTATATTAGAATTTGTCTAAGCAGGTCCAAGTTTCAAGTTTAAAAGAATGTATAGGGTCCTGTGCCCTGCAGGGCACTGTGAAAGGAGGACGAAGGAGAGGAAGACAGAGAAAAAGATGGGAGGACAATATCCCAGAGTGGACAGGGCTGAGGCTGGGCGATACGCTAAGAATGGCAGAGAACAGAGTGGAATGGAGGGAGCTGATTGCCAAGTCATCAGTGGTGCCCAAACGGTCGGCAAGACTACGGGATATAGATAGATAGATAGATAGATAGATAGATAGATAGATAGATAGATAGATAGATAGATAGATAGATAGATAGATAGATAGATAGATAGATAGATAGATAGATAGATAGATAGATAGATAGATAGATAGATAGATAGATAGATAGATAGATAGATAGATAGGGTCTTGACAGATTAATGTTTTCTTACAGTCTTAGTGACCAGGGCAAAGTTGCTGCAGAATCAGTCAAGAATCTATTGAGTACTCTTTACCCTCAAAGCCGGGACATACGACTGAGGTGGGGAATGTAAGGGGGTGGGGGATGGGGGGGGGGGGAGGGTACAATGGCAAATTAATGTAATGAAACAATAACAGAAACGGTGATCTGAAGAAGAACTATCTGCATTTATCGAGAAACATGGGTGTAGCTTTTAAGCAAGTTGTTCCCTGATTCTGATCTTATATGGGTTTAACCGTTATCAGCTAACATTGCGAGCAATAAGGTTCGAGACGTTCTTGGCCGCCCTTCCGCCAATGTTTTCTATATATATAGTGTATGACTCATACGTCAAACTAGCCTTTGTCTTCGTAAGAATTTACAGCTATCGGCGCTGTAGCATGCACCTGATAAATACAGTCCGAGAGCTCTCTACGATAAGATCTGAAAACAGCCCTCATACCGCGATTGGTCTTTGAGGCGCCGAGTAATAGAACGGTAGGGATGATAAGGAAAGGATAGGGACAAACATATATATCAGTGAGCAAATGGTTCGCGAGCCTCCGTCGGTCTCAGCTGGCCCTCGCACGGCCGTGCTTGGACCAGCTAAGAACGACGGCGGCCCGATGACCTTTTGCTGAGAGCATTCGCAGACTTTAAGACTAGACATTATTATCCAGGTAGTGCCCAGACGACATTATTATCCAGGTAGTGCCCAGACGACATTATTATCCAGGTAGTGCCCAGACGACATTATTATCCAGGTAGTGCCCACGACATTTTCTACGGAGTTTCAATGGAGCAAATGAGGATTTGATACGGACTGTGGTTACTGCACTCCAAAACGATTTAAGCTTCTGTTTCTTGTTTCTATTTTATTTTCACTGGCAGCATAGCTGTGATAATTAAGCATCAGAAGAAAACACAAACAAACAAACAAACATGTTTTTAAATTGTTTTAAGTTTTGAAATTTTACCCATAACGTGTTTTTGTCTGCTAGTTCCACGGTTGATCACGTTTTCAGATTCGAGCTTACAGCTTTGGGCCGTAAGGTGCAAAGTCAGACCAGAACGCAGTATGTGAATTCACTCTCACACACACACACACACACACATACACACACACACACACACACACACACACACACACACACACACACACACACACACACACACACACACACACACACACACACACACACACACACATTGATCTGACAAACCGAGAAACCAAGCTCGGACGCCATTTTACTCCGACGTTGAAAGTCGTAATTATCGCCTACACATAGTTCGGTTGGGAGTTACCAACGAGAAGAAAATCGTATATTTATGTGTACAACCTTTCCGCTAATTGTCTGTACTTCCTCTGGGCAGATTAGTGGCGATAGGCGTATTTCGTGCAGCCGATCATGTAGTCAGTTCAGCCTGTTCAGCTGATGTGTTTGATTGTTTTTGGTAACTGTCACTACTTTTTTCCTTCTTCTTCCTTTTATTTTATTTATTATTGTATTTAAAATTTTATTTATTATTATTATTATTATTATTATATATATATATATATATATATATATATATATATATATATATATATATATATATATATATATATATATATATATATATATATAGTTTTAATTTATTTATTTTTATTTTATTTTTATTTATTTTATTTATTTTATTATTTTATTTTGGGGGGGGGGGTTGGGGGGGGGGGGAGGGAGGGGGGGGGGGGTCAAGTTGCAAGCCGGATAAACTATACTGGCATAAACTGGCACATGTATACAGTATAAAAAGAAAATTTCATGTTTCAAGACTCTCTGTTGGAGAATACGCCCTTCGCAAAATAGGCATTTGATCCTCCAAACGCTTGACAGTCTCAAGGTGTAATCAATGCGTTCGCACAACGGTGTGTCCAAGTCGCATCAATCAAAATCGGTAAGCGGTAAGTGTACAATCGGACAGGCTTGGTCCTTGCCAAACAAATCGAAGTACATGAATGCCGGGCATTGTCGAATCCTGTTCTCCTTAACCTTAACAGCTTTCAATGTTGTAACACAACACAACAAGCGAAGAGGTCGACCATGACAGCTCATGGATAATGCTAGAATTGATTGGCACCTAAAGATCGACCAGGATAGTTCAAGGGCGGTGCCAAAATAGCTTGGCGCCTCCAGGCGCCAAGCTATTGTCACCCCCCTTGAACTATCATGGTCGATTCGTCTCTTCAACTGTCTCTTCAAACGGTAACTCCCAAATATGGAAATCCCGACCATAGGGCTGAATGAGTCGCACATTTTGCCCCCGTTTAAGGGTGTAATTGGCATAGAGTTTTCATGAACCCCTGCAACCGCATAAGCCCCATCAAATTCTATGCCTCTTACACAGCAGAACGAGATGTACGGATCATACTACAGACCTAGGCTTTGCTGAATAAGTACCGTAATGTAGCACTATCTTATAAGAGTGCTTAAAATATCCCTGTTTATATACACACCCAAGTAGTGAATACTTGAAATGCCATGGTACACAATGCGGTATCGTCTTCAATATTCACTCGAGTGATTGACGCGTCAGCTTACTATGATTAATGCAAGTCAAAATTCTAAAGTCTAACTTTCTGGATTACAGTTTCTGGATAAGATCACTTCCATTCAAATTTTTGGGAATGGAAGTAGCGCTATACGAAAGAGTAAAATCGACTTCTGTAAGAGGCAAAGATTCTCATAGGCCCCTGCAGTTGCAGGGGCCCATGAGACTCTCATCTGTATCTTTTGCTGGCAGCGATCGGTTCCAGTTATTCTTCAGTTATTTTGGCTGTCCCCCAAGGTTTAAATTTAAACGTCCGTGTGCGTCAAAGGCAAGAGAAATGTTGCAATATTTAAATAACAGAAAGAAAAAAACAACTGACAACTGACAGCGACTGTACGACTCTGCAGAGTAGAACGTGTTTTTTCATGAATCGGCTGGTCTACAAAGTTCGAAAAACATACAATGGTGGCGATTCACTCGCTTCAGATCTCCCTCTATTATTGGCCTTTGATTACCGTTTTACTGTCTTTTTAGTGCCTTTTTAACGCGCACCTGAACCTCTTTACAAGTAAAATTACGAAGGGGTGTGCGACTGTGACAAGTATTAATTAAAACACCAAGTACGCAAAAAAGGTCACAGAGGCGAACTCAGCCGGTGCTGTCCCGCGCACAACTGTGCGCAGGACAACGCGAGTTGACGTGGGATTGATGATCTTTGCTTATAGGGCAAGATGTAACTGTTGAATGCTTTTACATTTTTTTTATTTTAATTTAAATGTATTGCTGCACACAGAGCTATTTTTCTCGTTTTGAATCTGTTAAAAAAGAATGCGAGAAACATGTACACTGTAGAACATATACCGTAAGGTGAAAGCGTCACTCGCTTAAATTTCTGTTACCCCTTATCATTCGGAATACACCAGTGTGTGAAATAAGTGTGACTAAAATAGTTAAAGGGTAGTGCCAGAATAGCTTGGCGCCTCTAGGCGCCAAGCTATTCTGGCACCACCCTTGAACTAAAGCCATTGGTCTGTATCCTAAGTACTATAATGTAGCTTGCATAATTATGGCAGTGTACAAATTTGAAACTTTTAGCCTCCGTATGATATGGGTTAAGTTGGTTATTGCTTGTCTACGTGTATATATCGTATGTATTAATTCTACATGGAAAAAATTGACTGTGGTACAATAGATTGTGTTTCACATAATCCGAAGATCGACTACAGTAAAATTAGCCATGAAGAAAACAAATGGACAGAAAATATACTAACAACAAAGTCTGACCGGCATATAAACATCAGCACACACAAAACAAAAACAAAACAAACAATGAAAACAGAACGATTGACAAAGATGGACATTACTGACTATTCCGGCCCTTGTGGCAAAAATTGAGCCAGACCAAAAAGCTGTCAGCGGTTTCGATATAATCAAGAGTGTCCACACGAATAATCGCACAATTTTCTCTATCGCTAATGACTCTCCTGTTTTTAGGGCTTGTTTATATAAGCATTTATCTCAAGTGCAATTTTCTTCATGCAAAGAGACAGTTTAAGAAAGGTCTGCCTAGTCATGCTTGCGGATCTTGATTCGTGCTCACTTATCTCATCAGCCCGACGGCCGTATTTCCCAAATTTTGGAGGCGTCATCTAACGACTATGCACCTGCTGCAGGAGATGGATTGACCATGATAATTCAAGGGCAGTGTCAGATTAGCTTGGCGCCGACAGGCACTGCCCTTGATTTATCATAGTCCACCCATCTCCTGCTGCTATATCCTTATCTGTAAGTACTATAATGTAGCTTGCATACAGCAGAGTACAAACTTTAATTTGAAGATATTAGCCTCAGGATGATATGGGCTAAGCAAGCGGTAAAGATTGGGTTGCATGTAGCATGCTTAAATATAGTGTGTTAAGCTCGCTGACTTTAAGGTCTTTCTTGCTTAGTTTGGCATCCTGTCTCGGAAGACAATGGGTATATGCGCTTGCTGGGTCAGTCACTGGAGTGACCTCTCCAGGGCGCAAGCCTGGGCGAAGTGTATGGAGATCCTGGGGTGCCCAGTCGTCAAGATCCCCCTCTCGGCCTCGCTGATGTATCCAAAGGAATGCAAAGCAGTACGTTTGGCACCAGAACAGTGCGTGAATACAGGCAGCTGTCTGCCTTCGGGGCTCCACTCCTGATTTGAAAGGTTTACTCCCCCACATTTGGCCGTTGGATCCAACCTGATCTCCTCCGTCCTCTAGCCGTTGGCTGTCAGAAACAGCTCATCCGCCTAGTGGTGCAATGTGAACACCACCCCCTCACGTGGTTTAGCCCACCAGCTGAGGTGGTTTGCCAGGGTGTGGCGCTTGGAGCCAGCACGTGAGAGATTAAGGAGATGGATGAGGACCAGTGATGCCCGTCCGTCCTATGTAGGACGCAGCTGCCGAACAGCAAAGGTGCTACCTCTATCCAGAGCCCCCTACACTTAGCTTAGTGCGCGAGTGTTTTCCGCTGTTGCATGGAGCGACTTAGAGACGTGCGTAGCTCCGAACGAGTTCTTAGCGAGCGGGGATAGGTTATTTATAGCTTATGGTGGGGTTCTCCCCTACGTCATCATAGATTGTAGAAATCGGCCAATAAATACGCATGGTTTTCGCTTCTTCTGACCTAACGGAAACGAAGTAGACAAAACGCCAGTGAAATGGCGGCGATGGAAAACAAGAAGTCAAGAGAGAAAGAATGGCAAATTTTTCGTGCAGGCAACCCTGCTTGTCAGTCTAATGTAGACGTACATTAGTTAAGGAGTACCGTGTAGGCTCCCATAGTATGAGGATCTATGTCTCAAGTCTAATGTAGATGTACATTAGTTAAGGACTACCGTGTAGTAGGCTCCCATAGTATGAGGATCTATGTTTCTCTGACAACGGCTGGTGTTGGGTTATACCCATCGGTGTGCAGGGTCAGTTGAATCAGTTATGCAGACTCCTCACCGATAATTCCCAGATGTCCGTGAGACGAGGCTGGGTGGGGGGTCCGCGTGCGTTCCCACGTACATTTCGTGTTCCTCCTTCTCTATCCTAGATGGAAGGCTGTTTCTGCCACAAGGTTTAAGAGAGTGAATTCACATTTCCGTTCTCGCGTTAACACGGCAGCTAAGAACTCTTCCTCAGCTAAGCACGTCGCTACGCACGGGGGGGGGGGGGGGGGGGGGGGGGGGCCGTCCTTAGAATTAAGCACGCCACTAAGCTCGCTCCAGCAGATAAGCACGCTCATGCAACGCACATTTTCAGCTAAGCTTGTGAACTTAACGCTAAGCAAGAAATTTGCGCGCTAAGCAAGCATATGCAACCCACCCCAGGACTCTCATAGTGCCAATGAACCAGTACTAATTCCAGGACTGTGGCCCGCCTTCTCACAGAGTTCAAGGTCACCCACACGAACACATGCATCTGGTATGCGACATTACAACTCCTTCACATGCACAACCCATCCCCTCCGGGCATATTGTGGCATGAATACCGGAACTAGTGCTGACGTTTTATTGAAGGTATTAGAAGCAAATGTAGGTTAGAGTACATTAGAACCTCTTGGGAGCAATATCTTTTCTCGCCAGAAAAAACTTTTGGTCTTGAAAAACAGATGATCTCTCAAGAGAAGTCTTGAAAGGCAAAAGGTGTCACCTGTCATTAAAGACCACATTTCAGTCGCGGCGAACACTTTAACTCATTCAGCCCGGCGCACGTATTTCCCAAATTTTGGAGGCGTCATTTAACGACTATGCACCTGTTGCAGGAGATGGATCGACCATGATAATTCAAGGGCTATGCCAGATTAGCTTGGCGCCAACAGGTTATGCACCTGTTGCAGGAGATGGATCGTCCATGATAATTCAAGGGCAGTGCCAGATTAGCTTGGCGCCAACAGGCTATGCACCTGTTGCAGGAGATGGATCGTCCATGATAATTCAAGGGCAGTGCCAGATTAGCTTGGCGCCAACAGGCTATGCACCTGTTGCAGGAGATGGATCGTCCATGATAATTCAAGGGCAGTGCCAGATTAGCTTGGCGCCAACAGGCGTCTGCTGTAGTGTGTCAGGGCTGAATGGGATAATGATGGTCTTTAAATGACAGGTGATCTGTCACAAGCCTGGTAGCAACAAACACCCCTCCCCCCGCCTCGCCTAACCCCCCCCCCCCCCACCTAAAAAAAAAAAAAAAAAAAAAAAAAAGGGGGACGTGGTACGAAGGTGAAATGTGTTCCGGTAAATCCTACTCGCACACTTGACCACTGGTGATTGAACATCGTGACTTTTACGACGCAGGGTCACGCTGTTGCACGCATGTTTACTTGTTAAGCAGACGCACGGTTTGCATTTATGGACAAACATGTACACACACATGCACGCACACCCACACTGACGACCGTCTTAAAAAAACACTCGTAATGTAAAAAAAAATTGAAAGTCTACAAACAGATATACGGAAAACCACGGCTCGAATTCTTTGTAAAAGTAGGAAGAGTTCGGAGTTCCACTGCTCAATGTAGACCCAGCACCTCAAACAGAACCTTGGAGATGGTTAAAACTTCTAGCTTCGCAAAAATCATTCAATCTTCGGGCATCTGCTTGTACTAGTATTTCACACTACTAATTCATGCTCGCCTAACATCCCAGTTAGCACAAGGTCCTCGGGGTGCCGTCGGCCCGATGATCTTTTGCATACTAAGCCAAAGAAAAAAAGCCGAGGCAGGGGGAGAGGTGGGGTGCTCTGGACCCAATGCACGTAAACGCTGTGGGATATTTCGAGCCCTATAGATCAAACTTACCTGCCGGCCAAATCGACGAGGTGAACCTTGCTGACCGTTTCACTCGGCATTCCGTCTTCCATCTTAGCCTGCGGATAGAAAATGTTCGCAATTTCCATTATGAAAAATATGGAAAATACTTAGCAAGTTGTCTCTGCAGGAGCATCGACGCATGCATCTGTGTACTTGTACCTTGCATAATGGGCGGTACTGAGACGGCGTGAACGAAAGACATGATTGTGCTGTGATGTGATTTTAGACATTACGACTTTGAGACATAACAAATTTCACAAACATGAACTCACATTTATATGCTCACCACAAAACATAAGGAACGCTTGGGAAATGTGCATTACTAAGACAGACACCAGGCCCATGTAATGCTGTTCTGTGAAAGCAGATTGTTTATAACGGACTAACATGAGCATTCCTCATGGCTAAAGGCTCTGCCTTCCCTACAAACTTTGCCATTTTGTGAAAAAAAAATGTTCTGAAGATTTGTGTTCGAACGTTAAATGTTGCCTCATTTCATGTATTTTTTTTTTTAAATCTTTCGTGTTCCCAGTGCCGTTCCTGAGGCGCACTTTGACGAATTTCTGCTTTCTCTGCATACTCGATGAGATGACCGTAAGTTTGGCTGATAGAAGTTGACACATGATTAGAAAACAGCATATGAAACGGTAGGTGTTCCTCAACTTTTTGTGACTAGCTAAGTTATCTAGAATTTCGACGGAAAATTATTACGAACTGGAGCGTCTGCTGGTACTTTATATGTCTGCATATATGTCTCCCCAATAAATGAGAAATGATAGGCATATCTGTTTCATGGTCACATCGAGTCGCACAGTCACCACAAACCTGGGTGAAGTTGACAGTAACGATGGCGTGGCTCCGACTGCTGTGCTCATGCATGTGCGTTGATGCAGTTGTCCTGAAGAATAGAAAACAAACAAATCTGTTAGAACTGTGCATTTGAATACTAATAGACTGACAAGCCGAAAGTCCTAAAGAAGATGAGGATTTCATCCCAAAGTCTACCGTATTTTTGGGAGCTCACATGCGTTTTTCTTTTAGGAATATTCACATTTGTTTATATTTTTAAGCTTATCCTTCTGGTCCAATTCCCTCCTCTCCAAGCCAATCTCTGATCAACACACATGCCGGCGCATGAAAAGAAAACTTAAAGTTATATTAACTGTTTTACAAATGACTCCGAAAAGGTGATGCAGAAAACTGTCTGATTTTCACACCTAGGGAATACAGGTCACAATTGACCTAATCGTACCCGACAGCCGAGACAAACTGCAATCTTATGTAAATACCGTATACGAAAAATCATGCCGATTATTAATGAGAAATTTGTTTTTTTCGTAAAAAAAAAGCTTCAATTGTTTAAGATTAACCCATATAATTCGTGAAATTAATCCCAAAAACGTGAAAATATTTTTTTTTCCCCATAAAATATTTAATTATCACTCAAAACGTTCTAGAGGTGCAATGCTGGTTAACGAACTCATTCAGTATGTCCCTTTTATCTAACTATACGCAAAATATCTAGTAAAAATAAGAAAAATTATGGACTCCAGTGTGGATCAACCGTTTATTGTAAAACGGCCATTTTCTCGCCAATGAGCATCTTAATCAAAACATCGATAAAAGGTCCCGAGATACTTCTTTTAGGGACAATATCCTAAAATTTCAAGCTTCAAAATTTTTATCGTGTTACTTCTTTGCCATAATTTTTGCCCCGCACGCCAAAAGCGTCATGTGCATGCTCCGGAATGCGCTCCGACCCAGCCCCATTTCAAAGTCTACCGTATTTTAAAAATACGGTAGACAAAAAGGAGGCTGCTATTACTTATGACGTCAGTCCACGCAAAGTGTTCCAGTGACGTATCAAACTTCAGAACTATGAAAAAAAAAGTCCCAACGAAGAAAGAAACACGCTTAGAAAAGACAGCTACTACACAACTGTAAGCAAAGCCCATTGGACCGATGTCGGCCGCACTGTGCACTTCGGCCCGAGGATATTTGCTTACTCGGAAAATCCCGGTTTTACTGACCTGAGCTGGTTTCCCCTGTCCAGCAGGGTCTGAATTTCATGGAAGTCGTTCACTGGGTGGCGCGAGAGATCTAAGACAGAAAGAAGAAATTTGTTATATTTATTAATATTTACTGTCAGTGGACACGAACTATCTTTATTTTCATATTTTATTGTAAGTTATAATAATGTGACAAGACAGTGTAATTTATGTCCATTGGATTAGTACTCAACCCTGAATTTAAAAAAATCATGGATTTCGAAACAATCGCAGAATACAGGTGTGCTGACATTTCAAAGCCACTCCAGGATCATTGACATGAGAACAGCCAGCAAAAGGCACAGGTTGTGTTTTATCCCGACAGAGAGGGGATTAAGCAACAGTAATGATGAGACAACAAACTATCAAACTTTGTGTTGGAATGCAGCAGTGTAGTATGGCGTGTTTATTTTTCAAAAAAAAAATGTACCAAATACATTTGATGGTAAACTAGCTCTGTGTGGTCTAATTGAATGATGTACTGAATTTCTGCCCTCCAAAAGCGAAGGAGAGGTAAAAATTCTCCATTAGTCCTTATCATTCGGAATACACCAGTGTGTGAAATAAGTTTGACTAAAATATCTTTCAGTTCCTGCTTGATCATCATACTGTCCCTACGGCTTGGAAATCATCAATCATTGTCCCGATTCCTAAAAAAACCAACGCTCATGAATTCAACGATTTCCGTCCAGTTGCATTGACTTCTATTCTGTCAAAATGTATGGAAAAAGTGGTGAGGAGGCATCTGTTAAATGATGTTGCCGAACTACTGGATCCATTCCAATTTGCTTACAAAAACCATAGGGGTGTGGAGGATGCATGCCTTACTCTGTACAATCTTGTATTTCAACATCTTGAGAAATCAAAAGCACATGTGAGAATTCTTTTTATTGACTTTTCTAATGCTTTTAATACTGTTGAACCACTGATGCTTTTGCAGCGTATGATGGACTTTAATGTGAACACAAACATTATTCTGTGGGTGCGAGACTTTTTGAAGGACAGGCCACAATGTGTAAATGTACACGGCAGTCTGTCTGACCAAGTGGTGCTAAATTCAGGCTGCCCTCAAGGTTGTGTCCTCTCTCCGACATTGTTTTCTATATACACAGACCATATGCGTTGTCACACTGCCACTTCTCGTCTCTTAAAGTTCTCAGACGACATGGCCCTTGTACGCCTACTCCAAAAAGAAGACAGTCTGGCCGAGTTACTTACTTACGCCTGTCACCCCTACCCGGGTATAGGCCGTCGACGAGAGACCTCCAGCAACTCCTGTCCTGTGCTTCTCCTTCGGTTCTACTCCAGGTGGTTCCCAGTCTCTTGATGTCTGCTTGGAGGTCTCGACGCCAGGAGTTTCTCGGCCTACCTCTTTTCCTCTTTCCCTGGGGGTTCCATGACAATGCCTGCCTAGTGATACTGGAAGCTGGCTTTGTCAGACTGTGACCGATCCATCCCCATCTTCTTCGCCCAATTTCATTCTCTGCTGTTATCTGCTCTGTTCTCTCAGTCTGGCCGAGTACTTTGCACAAATAGCAGTATTAGAGTCATGGTGCAAAGATAGTTTTCTGGAAATGTACAGAAAACCAAGGAACTCGTCATTGATGACAGGAAAGTTGATGATATTTTTTGTACCTGTCTCAATTAATAATCAACCTGTAGAGTTGGTCACTGAATTTAAGTACCTTGGCACAGTCGTGGATAGTGGGCTGTCCTTCACTGGAAACACTGATCTGATTGTGAAAAAAGCAAACCAGCGTCTGTACCTTCTTAGGAAACTGAGAAGTTTTGATGTCAGTTCCAGGGTTTTAGAATCCGTTTATAGAAGCCTAATCGAAAGCATACTGACGTTTAACATCACTGCTTGGTATGGCAATCTCAGTATGAAAAACAGGGGCAGACTGTCACGTATCGTCAGAACAGCTGAGAAGATCATTGGCCTAGGACAGTACCCAGTAGATGATCTGTACCATAGAGCTGTCCGAAGGATAGCTGCTAGCATTGTCAATGATCCTAGTCACTCACTCTCTGATCAGTTTCAAATGCTACCATCAGGCAGACGTTTCAACATGCCACTTGCCAAAAGGAATGTTTTTAAGAAGTCTTTTATTCCAACTGCTGTCTCGATTTTGAACTCTCGTTTATAACGCCGCGATAAGTATGATCTACTTAACATTACCTCCCATCTTGTGACAGATTGCTTATGATAGATTGCTGCAATGATAATTTTTCATGATATGCTTTTGCAGCGTTTGTTAACGTCTTATATTGTTGTTTCATGACGAGCCGAAAGGCAAATTTCTGTCGTGCCTGGACTCGAACAGACAATAAAGTTGTATTGTATTGTATTGTATAGTTCAAGGGTAGTGCCAGAATAGCTTGGCGCCTCTAGGCGCCAAGCTATTCTGGCAGCACCCTTGAACTAAAGCCACTGGTCTATATCCTTATCTGTAAGTACTATAATGTAGCTTGCATTTATAGCAGTGTACAAATTTGAAGCTTTTGGCCTCAGTACGATATGGGCGAGTGCGAGCAGATCAATGCTACCTGATTCGTGCGATTTGGTCTTTGTGGTGAGTACAACGAAGATGGTGAAAAGAGATCTTTCTTCCCACATTTATTAGTAGACTTAGGTAACCCTCCTACTGTTTACAGTACAAGACCCTTTGCCTCTCGACATTGATTTTGTGTGAGCTGGTTCCTGCAAGAGTCATCACGACAAAACGCGCTATCGACAGCTGAAGGGTTACTATAAATTCAATATTCGTCTGGGGTCACCGCGAAAATGCACGGACAAACTAGAAACAGCTGGCCAACACACCTTGCACATATGGTCCGTCTTTGGGGTGTTCCCGCACTCGGAGTGTAAAGCGCTCCGGGTTGGAGGAGCCTCGCAACAAGTCACGCACTCTCTCGTTGTAGATCTCCATATAACTGAAACCAAATTGATAGTAAATCACAAGACCACTAGGCCTACATGTTCCCAGTAACACTTCGCTAGAACATTGGAACATTTTGACAGAACATTGACCAGAATGTACCAAGGTCTAAATTTACAAGAATATATTTAACGTAACGATTTACGACTCATCGACCACGATTGTTTAACCCATTCAGCCCTGACGCACTACAGCAAGAGATGGGTCGACCCTGATAATTCAAGGGCAGTGCCAGATTAGCTTGGCGCCGACAGGCGCCAAGCTAATCTGGCACTGCCCTTGAATTATCAGGGTCGATCCATCTCCTGCAACTGGTGCATAGTCATTCGTTGACGCCTCCAAAATTTGGGAAATACGGCCGTCGGGCTGAATGAGTTAAGGGTGGTGCCAAAATAGCGTGGTGCCTGTGAGTGCCAAGCTATTCTGGCAAAAACCCTCGACTATCATGGTGGAACAAAATATTGTTGTAGCGTGTCAGAACTGTATGGGTCAAAACAATCACACCTAGCTCATCAGCAAGACCCTTTGCTCTCTAAAAAAGCATGGAAACAATACAAACAGTAGCCAGCAATACTAACGCGTGGATATCTGAGGTCGAAATCACATATAAAAAAGGAGGCTAATGTCACCTAAAGACTATATACCTTTCAGGGAACAGATCGACAGGAAGCAGACAGACCATGTCTATGATAGCTCAAGGTTGGTACCAAATTAGCTAATCAATGGTCTTCCTAGAACAGCTTTTCCAGGGTTGTGCCAGAATAGAGCTAGCAAGGTATTATGGCACTATCTTTGAACTATTGCGATCGATTCATGTGCGTATGTAAATGCTAAAAATATTAATTTCCTACAGCACAAATTGTCCATTTGTTTGCGAACCTTTCAACAATGATCAAAGAACCCGAGAGAGGCCCGAGGCAAGTTTGTTTAATGTGATGTTCCACATAATGAGCCATAACGTTGAAATTCCCAGATTACATTGATGACTACATAAAAAATCTGAAGACAGACTGACCATGACAGTTCATGGCTGGTGCCAGAATAGCTTAGTGCCTATAGATAAGCGCCAAGCTATTCCGGAACCATCCGGGAACAATATAGGTCGATCCTTTATCTTCTAATGTTTCAGGACGGAATGGGTAAGATAACTGATAAGAACTAATGCCTTCAGAGTTATCAGTAACCGGTGAAAGCCGGTGCAGTGTAATGATCGACCAATATAAACAAAGATGTCTCACCTGATTTCCACCCTAAACGTGATGCTCTCCTCTGGGTTGTCGTCAACATGGCTAAACAATCCCTGCACAAATTGGTTGTCACTTTAATTACTAACGTTATGGTTATCAGTTTCATCATAATTATGTTTACATACATCGGAATAACATGGTCAACACAGTTGACTAAATTTACTATAAAAAAACATGCCTTTTTTGTTGCTTGTTCACGGTTTGACAATGGACAAAGAGAATGAAAGACGTATTTTGGATTCGCTTAGCTCGCAAACCAAAACCGAATAAGCACCTCAGGCCAGCTGATATAACAACTACTTCACTGAATCACATTTTAAAAAAATAATGTAAACGTTTCATAGCATAAACATAACGTACATACATAAGACAGACTATCAGAGATGCCAACACTGATAACCAAAATAAAAATAAGCAATAAAAACAAATGTGTGTGTGTGTGTGTGTGAGTGTGTGTGTGTGTGTGTGTGCGCGCGCGTGTGTGCGTAAATAAGTAAAATGAACGCTGTCACATGCGTTGCATTGAGCAACAATAAAATGTGATCGCCCTTCATTAAATCTGCTTGATACATTTGAATTATGTCCTATTTTATTAGTGTGCCCCTCCTGTCAGTGTATTTTTATTTTTTTATCCAGAGTTAGGAGCACCTTTTTGTTTATAAATGAGTATACTAGTATTGCTACACAAAACGTTATGGATACATTGTATTATGCAAAAAAGCTTAACTGCGTATACAATTCACACAACACGTACAGACAAAACAAATAACTGTCCCTAAAACCAGTACATGTTTAGTTGTATGCACCGCGTATTGTACCCAGATTTTAACCCGGATGACTCTCCTTAACTCATTCAGCCCGGCGCACGTATTTCCCAAATTTTGGAGGCGTCATCTAACGACTATGCACCTGTTGCAGGAGATGGATCGACCATGATAATTCAAAGGTAGTGCCAGATTAGCTTGGCGCCTGTCGGCGCCAAGCTAATCTGGCACTACCCTTGAATTATCATGGTCGACCCCAGCTCCTGCTGTAGTGCCGTCAGGGCTGAATGAGTTAAATGTAAGAATGCAAATGTGACCTATCTCTGCCACTAATTCACGTGAGCCCCTGCAGATTGTAGGGCAGGGTTCAAGAGAATCTATGCCTGTTGCATATGGAATGAATGAAAAGCAACAGTAGAGGTATAACGTCCCACATGAAACCTTGATGAATTGCCTCACTCTGCTGCGAGACGCAAATAGCACCAATCTATGTCTGCAAGAGGCGTAGATTCTCGTGAGGCCCTGCAGGGCCTCACGAGAATCTATGCCTCTTGCAGATTGAAGGGGTTGGGCGAGCGGCTTCACATGTATATACGTCTAACCTGATACGGGGCTGACCCTTAAGTCCCCGATCACTTTGTGCCAGTGGGACATAAAAATGGAGTAACGAACGAACGAACGGGGCTGACCCGACCAGCTAGCCCGCTTGTGATCACACTATTATTATTGAGACAATGTCAACACTCGGGGAAATGGGCGTGGGTGCAATATTTGATCTGAAAGTCAGTCCCTCGTACTAGGCCTTTACACTCGAACCCAATACCCAAAGAGTCGGCCGTGGTTATAAAACTTTCAGTTCAACCTCTTCACATTCATCGGCCTGAAATGGTATGATACTTTTTTACTTGGTAGTTGATCCCAAAATCATTCCATTTAAACGCTCTATTTGGACCGACGCCTACGTCGGCCCGAGGATCTGTTGCTCAGTGGGCCGTGCTAGTACTTGGTAGAAGGTCTGTCTGACCTCGGTGGGTCGACTAAGGGAAAAGGACAATCACAGTCACCCTGTGGATAATTAAAGATAAACCCAAATCTCTATCGCGGTCACAAAAGCTAGGATTTTTGTAAAACGTCTGTCAACATAAAGAGAGAAGAAGAAGAAGAAAAAGACATGCTGCTTCTTACCGACAAGAAGCATACAAACCCTCATGAGCTCCGGCGTCCGCATGGGGCTCATGAGTGTCTATGCTTCTTGCAGATGTGAAAGGTTTGCCAGGGTGTGTGAAATCAGAGTAGCTTGATTTTGTAGTCCAAACTAACCGAGGCCAGGAGGGGTCGAGTGATTGTTGCTAGTTGTAGTGTTGGTTACATAACAATCATCGACAATGACCACAGTGACTTGATTTATGCTGACTCGCTGACGTTGCTGGTTTATCTTGTGTATATCGTCGCTCGATTTATGTGTTGTAAAGATTAGTTTGTAGAAGTTTGGTTTCTGGTGCGTCAATGACTATGTAACGGTCGACAGTGCATGCAGCTGACAGTCCATGAGATCAAAGATATTAGGAGTTCTCTTCTTCGTTATAAAGGTGGAGGTAAATCCGAATGGGTCTTGTTGGGATATAATAATAATAATAATAATAATAATAATAATAATAATAATAATAATAATAATAAGTTAATGTTACGATACGGGTAAGAAGTGGACAGAACGGGAATCAAAGTATAGGAGCAAATAAACCCACTGAAACTGACATACAACTGAAAGCTGATCAACCATGACAGTCAAGCTTGGAACCAGAACAGCTTGGCGCCAAGCTGTCCTGGCACCATCCCTGAACTATGATGGTCAATCTGTCTCCTGGACTGTAAATCAGTTTTCATTGCTGAGGATTTGGGATTTTCGACCTTACGCCTCACAGCGTTAGAGAGAACAGTAAATCTCAGAGTGTTAAAGATCGTTAAAGGGAGGGGTATCCGAAACAAATTTAATCCGACTACCGTTTCCCCCACTAATTTGTAGTAATCAGCAACACCCCCGACTTCGCGCACAGCTCGCCAACCCGTCTCCAGCCCCTCTGCTCCCATTGAAAAGAAGCCATGCCAAGAGGCCAAGATAGGAATAAGCAGCCCAACACCAAATGTGTTAAATCTGCAAAAGGCATAGAGTTGTATGATCCACTGCCGGGGCAGGAGTTCACGAAGACGTTGACCCTTTTAGCCCCCTGGCCCCATTTCTCAAATTTTGGAGGTGTTGCCTAACCACTATTTACCAGTTTTAGGAGATGGATTGATCATGATAATTCAAGGGTAGTGCCAGATGAGCTTGGCGCCTGAAGGCGCCAAGCTCATCCGGCTCTACCATTGAATTATCATGATCAATCCATCTCCTGCTGCAGGGTCTCGGGGCTAAAAGGGTTAACGCTTCTTGCTGGCCAGCTCACTTTTGGAAACTACGAACACCATGCTTCGGAAAATAAACACAAAACAGTTTAGTAAATTTTAGTGAACTCTTTTGTCCTAGAAATTTCCCCCCCAAAGTACGAAACAGGCTTAGAA
Organism: Semisulcospira habei; assembly: GCA_036245525.1. Classification (NCBI taxonomy): domain Eukaryota; kingdom Metazoa; phylum Mollusca; class Gastropoda; family Semisulcospiridae; genus Semisulcospira; species Semisulcospira habei. Next base: position 27,829,492 of record BTPG01000004.1, read on the forward strand.
AGGTCAAGTACAACATGACTGTCTTTTACAGCGTGTTTCTTGCTTTGTTGTTAATTTGTCTTTCATTTCAATCACACGCTTGGCTGTCACCATTTTGCTCTAGATTCTGTTTGTATTTCCCCGAAGCTTGTTCCTCTCATTACTGGTTATTTCCTGTGCATTTTACAGTCAGTCGCCATTAGGTCTGGATTTTCAACTGCAGATGTTGCCAACGTTATAGTCGTCGTTACGCCAGTGCTCTTTCTCGAGAGGGGGCATCAAGCTTTCAATTTAAAACTGATAGGACCGATTAGAAGTGTCTCGCCTGCTCATGGGTAACTACAAAAAAAAAAAAAAAATCATGGCACGGACTCGTACGGTTCTATGCATCTCTAAGTCTTGCTACCAAGATGCAGCCTGATTCGCACCTTTGTCCAATACACGTCATAGGGTTTACCACTCCTTCGACTGATACCACTGGCCCAAAATCGTGTCCTAACACATTACATCATGAGGCTGATTTTCCAAAAGTTACTCATTGTCCTATGAAGGCTACAGTACAGACTAGGACATAGATCAAGCATTTTAGTTCAAGGGTGGTGCCAGAATAGCTTGGCGCCTCAGGCGCCAAGCTATTCTGGCACCACCCTTGAACTATCAGTCAGATTTATTTCAAGCGATGGGTGTAGCAGGATGAAAAGGGTTTGATCGTCGATGCTTAAATCAACAAACACTCTATACTGTATGTAGCACGCACACCTTTCTATGAATATGACCAGCACTGAATAGGCATAGATGCTCATGCGCCCCCTCGTCTGGCGGGGTGGGTGGAGGTTGGATGAGCATCTATGCCTATTGTGTTATTGTATTTCACCGTTGTCTGCCGTGTCTCAGCAGTAACGGAGCTGTTCACTGCTCCAGGTAACGGCCAACGAAAACGAATGCTGCGAGTACGCGAGAGACGTGTACTGACTGACAGAAAAGCTAGTAATAGGGGCCCTGATAGATAAGAATGTTGCCCTATCAATTTGCGTTGGCTGAACCCGCGAACAAAAGCCACGGTGGTAGAGAGCTCGAGTAAGATCACGCCGTTGGCGATATAGGTGATATTACTGATAACCCTTTGTACTTAAACGGCCGAGTGACTCTCATTTAAAAGTTTACCTCTCCGTACAACTGTGAACAACACACAAGAGATGGATCGCCCATGATAGGCGTAGGGGTAACGTCCGATTAGCTTGGCGCCAAGCTAATCAGACACCGCCCTCGAGCTACCATGGTCGACCCATCTCCCGCTGTTAGCCCTGGGAGCGAGAGTGACACCACTTTGGCCTTGCTAGCCCTCTTAAACACATTTTTGACCCGGGCTAGCATTAAAGACTTTTCGCCACTCTTAACTGTTTGTCAGTACACACAAAGTTACGAAGTAAAGCGTCCTCGCTCCGACCTCAGTCACAGAAGGCCTGCGCCGCACAGCCCACTGCGGCGGATCTTGGTCCGAGGACCCCATGCTCACTGGACGCGGGGCTTGTGGCAGTAATACCCAGCTGGCAACTTAGAGTCCCTGGGTGGGAATAGGAGGTGCTGGGGTTAAATCCTTCTTTCAACTCAGTTCACGCGACCTCGCCCTGTCCTCAATAAAAAAATAAAAAAAAAGCTGACACCTGTTTGACCACTGTCCAGATCTCGTAGTTTGTTCAGCCCTGGACGAGTACTTGAATAAGACGAGCAGAGTATAGATTGTAAGGACCTCTCGGGTCTAAAGGATGAGTGACGCCATAGGCACCGCCTAATTTGCTTTGAATCAAAGTAATAATAATAATAATAATTACGGTATTTATAATGCGCTTATCTTATAATAATTATAACTCTAAGCGCGCACTCACAACTCGCGCACGCATGCGCACGCTTTAGACGACTCACGTACAACAAATGGTGAAATATATTGCGACAGTGATCTTTTGTGGGGAGTGTGGTGATATAGTGCTAGAACTGTTGAAAGAGGTGAGTTTTGAGGGCGGACTGAAAGGAGGAGAGAGAGTCTTTCTGACGGAGAGAGAGTGGGAGAGTGTTCCAGGTGGATGGACCATAAACTGAGAAGGCGCGGGGGCCGAAAGTGCTGAGTTTGGTGCGGGGGATGTGGAGACGGAGAGGGTCGGAGGCGGAGCGGAGGGAGCGGGAAGGAGTGTAGGGGTGAAGTAAGTTGGAAAGATAGGCAGGAGCGCAGTTGTTCAGGGATTTGTAGCAGAGAGACAGAATCTTGTATTGGATACGCTGTGGGATGGGAAGCCAGTGAAGAAGTTTGAGCAGGGGTGTGATGTGGTCGGATTTTTTCTTTCTGAGGACGAGGCGGGCAGCATTGTTCTGGACGCGCTGGAGAGTGGAAGTGGTAGAGTGAGGGAGGCCGGAAAGGAGAGAATTGCAGTAGTCAATGCGAGATAGAATGAGAGAGACAGCAAGTTTGGTGGCAGCTTCGGTGGTGAGGTATTTTCTGATCTGACTGATGCGGCGGAGGTGAAAGTAGCATGCCTGGACAGTGGCGGAGACGAAGCTGGTCATGGTAAGAGAGGAATCAAGAATAACGCCAAGGTTTTTGGCCGAGTCACTGAGGGAGATGGGAAAGTTTCTGGCGAGTGCTTACCAACATGGCTTCCGTTTTGTCGTCGTTCAGTTTAAGTCAGTCAGCATTAACCCCGTCTCTGCCAATGGATGCAGACTGAAATCATTGTATATGTAAATTCAACCTCAAAGACCCCCCCCCCCCCCCCCAGCCGTCAAAGAAACCTGGATACAAAGCTGTTTTAGCAAGAGACGTAGACCCACCGCATCTGGTTGGTGCTCAATGTTTTCCCGGCGGCGAAGGGGTAAACGTCTTTGGCCAGGAACGACATTGAAATGGTTTGTGTAGTTTTACTCCTCATGTTTTTGCGTATATTGACCTCTGTGATTTCATTTCTCAGGTACATACGGATGCGCACTCGGGGTGGGGTGGGGAGGGACTTGGGGGAGGAGGGCGGACGGAGAGGGGGGGGAGAGGAGGGAGGACGTGGAGTGGGGGTCGAGGGGGGGAGGGGAAAGCAGCTAGGACGTGGGGGAGGTGAGGGGGGGGGGGAGCTGGGCAGTGCTTACACATAATCATAAGCTAATATGCAAATATAATAGTCAATCTAGTTAACCCATTCAGCCCTGACGCACTACAGCAGGAGATGCTTGGTTGTTGTAGACTCGTTCATGTTCCTACCGTTTTATAGGTTTTCGTGTGCTCTCTCGTCGACATCTCGCCCTCCCCACTTTCGGCGCCATTGCCCGATCTCGCCGCTGACCGACCGGAAATCAGGTCGCTCCCCTACCACACCGCTCACACACACACCGGCACACACACACACACACACACACACACACACACACACACACACACACACACACACACACACACACCGCACACACACACACACACACACACACACACACACACACACACACTTACTCACACACACACACCCTACTGAACCCTCTTCTCGTCTTCCTCTTTCTTGTCCTCACAAACAATCATGCTCATCAAATACACACGCCAACAACTGCTATCTCTACGTCGCCACGCCACCTACTGCGCGGCCGGTGCCGCTGACAGTGTTGCAGATGCCTTACGCGGCACCCGATCGCGAAAGAGAGGCCACAGAGGCAGAATTAGCAAACGCCACCACAAACGCAACCACACACTTCTTCCCCTTTTCCTATGCCCTTCCACCCCTTCCGCCTCCCCCCCGCCCCCTCGATTTCTCCACCTCACTTCCTTCTTCTCCCATTTCTTTCCTCTCTTGCTCATCTACTGCTCCCTGCTTTCCCCGGCAGCCCTCCTCCCCCTTCCTCCCCCCCTCCTCCTTCGCTTGCTTTTTCCTCCTCGTCCCCTCTCCCCCCTTTCTCCCTCCCCCTCCCTCAGCTTTTCCTACTCCCCTTCCTCCTCCTCCCCCCTCTCGCATCCTCTTTCTTGCCCGGTTCTCCTTCCCCGTCTTTTCCTCCTCCGCCCTCTCCCCCTCCTTCCCCCTTCCATCCTCTTTCCCCCCTCCCCACCCTCCTCTTCTTCGTCCGTTTCTTCTCCCTCTTCTGGCTCATCCAACCTAAAACTGTGTCTGTTCAATGCACAGTAAAGATGGCAAAGCCAACGTGGTTTCAGACTTCATCCTAGAGAATGACCTAGATGTTGTCGTGATCACCAAAATGTGGCTCCGCTCAGCTGGCGATGAACCCATCATCGCCAGCGTCAATCCGAGTAGCTACCGCCTGGCCTCCTTCCCGCGTGCTTCCAGAGGGGGTGGCATTGCCATCATCTACAGGGACTGTCTTTCTGCTCATCTATCCTTCTCTCAATCTCTCCCTTTTGCTCATCCCTCCTTTGAATCTGTCGAGGCCGTAGCAACACTCCCTGGCCAGTCCCTCATCTTCTCATGTATCTATCGCCCCCCTTCAAGCTCTCAAAACAAACTCACAAACTCCATGTTCCTCACCGAATTCGATCTCCTCCTCGACCACTACAGCACATGACCCGGAAAACACATCCTTCTTGGCGACAAACACGACCACCCCGACACAAAACGCCTTTGCACGTCACTTTCAAACCACAATCTTACACAACACATCACTAAACCCACCCACCGACTCGGCCACACCCTCGACTGGATCATCACCCGCACCGCCGATCAACTCTTCCTCGACTCTGACACCTCTTCCGTGCTTCCCTCCGACCACCTCGCTATTCTCGCCGCCCTCAACCTACCTCCCCCGAAAAAAACCCAAGCTCTTTGTCTCTCGTCGCAAACTAAAATCTGTCAATCGAGAGAACTTCTTCGACGAAGCTGTCGACCTTCTCTCGGACCCCGCCTCTTCTCCCGATCTCGCATCCCATTTCGATTCCTCCCTTCGAAAACTTCTAGACACCCATGCCCCTGTCACCACCTGTTCCATACCCAACCGACTCCCCTCCCCCTGGCTCACTGACGACATAGCTGAGGCCAAGCGCGAGCGTCGACAAGCGGAACGCCGCTGGCGCTCATCTGACCTCACCGTTCACAGAGAGATCTTCCAAACCACCAGATCCAAAGTCTGCAGAATGATCTCCGACTCCAAACGCAAACACCTTCAAAACAAAATCCTGGAATCCACTTCTTCCAAAACCCTCTACGCTCCCATGAACACACTCCTAGGCACTTCTAAAGACTCTCCTCTTCCCAACACACACAGCAAAGAAGAACTTCCGTCCGCTTTTTCCTCCTATTTCTCCGACAAAATCCAAACTTTGCGCAACACACTCGACACTCTGCCTTCTCCGCCTTGCCCTCCTGACCCCCCCCCCTTTTTCCGGCACTCCCCTCTCGTCCTTCCGCCCCGTCTCTCAGGATGAAGTCCTCAAGACCATAAAGTCCATGCCTTTCAAAACCTGCGAACTAGACCCCCTCCCAGCTTCCCTCTACCGGGATGGCCTCCCAAAACTTTTGCCCTTCATTACCGACATCATCAACACATCTCTAGAGAATGGCTCAGTCCCCGATATCTTCAAGTCCGCCATCGTCCGTCCTCTCCTCAAAAAACACAACCTCGACCCAAACGAACTCAAGAACTACCGCCCAGTCTCCAATCTCTCTTTCCTGTCCAAGCTTCTTGAGAAGGTTGTCCTCAACCAACTCAACCTCCACCTCGCCGACAACAACCTCCTCAGTCGCTTCCAGTCTGCCTATCGCAAACATCACAGCACTGAAACAGCCCTTCTACATATCCTTAACGACCTGCTTCTCTCCACTGACTCGGGCAACATCTCCCTCCTTACGCTACTCGATCTCTCTGCCGCCTTCGACACCATAGACCACTCTATCCTCCTCCACCGCCTTCACCACTCCTTTGGCATCACTGACTCTGCTCACTCCTGGTTTCTCTCCTACCTCTCCGACAGACAGCAGTCCGTCACCATCGACGGCGTCTCTTCCAGCCCAGTCAGGCTCTCCTCCGGCGTTCCACAGGGTTCCGTCCTGGGCCAGGTCCTTTTCACACTCTACACCTCCCCCCTGTCCAACATCATCCAGTCTCACCACATACACCACCACCTATACGCTGACGACTCACAACTACTAGACAAAGACAAACTCGACAACACTCAGACACTACTGACTCGCACGGCTGACTGCTATGAAGACGTGAAAAACTGGATGATAGCAAACAAGCTCAAACTGAACGACGACAAAACAGAAGCCATGCTGGTAGGCACTCGCCAGAAACTTTCCCAGCTCCCTCCCTCTCTCCACCTTCAACTCGACAGCACCCCCATCTCCCTCTCTGACTCGGTCAAGAACCTTGGCGTTATCCTCGATTCCTCTCTTTCCATGACCAGCTTCATCTCCGCCACGGCCCAGGCATGTTATTTCCACCTCCGCCGCATCAGTCAGATCAGAAAATACCTCACTACCGAAGCTGCCACCAACTCGCTGTCTCTCTCATCTTATCTCGCATCGACTATTGCAACTCTCTCCTTTCCAGCCTTCCTCACTCCACCACTCTCACTCTCCAGCGCGTCCAGAACAATGCTGCCCGCCTCATCCTCAAAAAGAAAAAATCCGACCACATCACTCCCCTGCTCAAGCTCCTTCACTGGCTCCCCATCCCCCAACGCATCCAATACAAGATTCTGTCTCTCTGCTACAAATCCATGAACAACTGCGCTCCTGCCTATCTCTCCAACTTACTTCACCCCTACACTCCTCCCCGCTCCCTCCGCTCCGCCTCCGACCCTCTCCGCCTCCTCATCCCCCGCACCAAACTCAGCACTTTCGGCCCCCGCTCCTTCTCAGTATACGGTCCATCTACCTGGAACACTCTCCCACTCTGTCTCCGTCAGAAACACTCGCTCTCCTCCTTCCAGTCCGCCCTCAAAACTCACCTCTTTCAACAGTTCTAGCACTATATCACCACACTCCCCACCCCAAGCTGACCGTCGTAATGTATTTTCACTATTTGTGTAACGTGAGTCATTGTCTAAAGCGTGCGCATGCGTGTGCGAGTTGTGAGTGCGCGCTTAGAGTTATAATTATTATAAGATAAGCGCATTATAAATACCTTAATTATTTATTATTATTATTATAGATGGGTCGACCATGATAATTCAAGGATTGAATTATCTTGCATTATCATGTTCGATCCATCTCCTGCAACTGGTGCATAGTCGTTAGATGACGCCTCCAAAATTTGGGAAATACGGCCGTCGGGCTGAATGAGTTAAATAGCGAAGGACTGACTTGCGCAATTAAACAATTTTATGTTGCATCTTTTCAAATCTACTGCTGTAATTTCATTTCCCCTTTGTTTTCTATTATCTCAGTGTTACGATTGTGGTTGTGTTATCCTGTGAGAGCGTACATGTGTTATTCGTAGGTAACGACCCGATGTTTATTTGAGCTATCACGGTTACGTTTCACGTGTGTTTTTTTTAGTAAGATTTTCTTTTGTTCGTGAGTAGAGCCGATTTCGTTTTAATCAATCCAGACCAAAAAGGTGACTGCCAAGCGTGTAATATGCAAAGAAGTACCCAACGGAGAAAGAAACACGCTTAGAAAAGACGGGTACAACACAATTTATTAATATTTCGGGTAAATACCCTTTGTCAAAATAAACAAACAAACATTTCGTTTTGTTGTGTTTAGTCCGGTACGTTGTAGACAGGTCGCACTGTCTGGTGGCCTCGTAAGTGTCACGTCGGTTAGTTGACATCGCAACATTTTCGCTACTTTTTGTTTTCCTGTGCGCGTGTATCGAGCAGCCTTTATTTCGTTTGGTGAATGTTCTCGTACCTTTTTGAGCTATCATAGATAGGGATACCATACTTTTATGTGTCTTTATTATACGCTAGAATTTAGAGCTGAAGTGAGCAGCCGTGTTTTTGTAGCCTGATATATTGTTTCTGGAAAGTATATGTTAATGAGCTTCGGCTGCGTGTTTCGTTCTGGTTGTTTGAGTTCATGATTTCCGTAGAAGATTCTAGATTTTGATAGTGTATATAAGGAGGGCGCTGGGAAAGCCCGTGAGTACATTGTCTTGCTTTGTCAGTTGTAGAGATACGCAGTTTATTGCGAGAGACGTTGTGTATGAGAAACTTTGAGTCGTAGTGTGGACATAGCAGAAGAGACTTTGTATTCAGTAGTTTGTGCATTTGAAAGTGCATTATTGTGTGGATATCGCATCGCTGAATTAAATATTGTTGGAACTGTTACTCCAGTATTGTCTACATCCTTAAGCCACGTGTGACGGATTGCAGCTGAACGAGGTTTATTTTAAAGAACTCTACGTGTGTGTGTCTGGTGTGTTTATCATACTTTGACAACAACTCCACCACGTAACACTCAGAGATCTTTCGGAATAATGTTTCCACCAAAACATTCTTTGGAGACTGTTCTAGAGGGCGCTGGTCCATCAGAACTTCCAATGGTGAAAAAGTGGAAGTTCAAAACAAGGTCCAGACAGCTGGTAATGAAATCTGTAGTGGACCCTAGCCAAAGCCTCAAGCCAGGCAAATCCCGCGAAGTGAGAAAAACAGTCAGGGCGTACATTTTATCAGCACGTAATCTGTCTCAAGTTCGTCGTACTAAATTCCTGCAGGTACGTATTCCCACTTCAGCGATAACACAACTGGTTGTCTCTTTCGATTCGCTGCGGCCGCGAATTGGTGAGGGAGACAACCAGAGTGGCGATAACATTGACGTCTGGTCCGTATTCTACACGAAAACGTGTGCTGCTCTGTGATTTTTGACCTTACGGCTCAGGGTGTAAGGTCCTAAATTATAGACCAGCACACATGTGCACTCGTGCAATTGAGAGCTAGTGTTGGCAAACGATTGTAGTCTCAAAGGAGTAGGAAACTGCAGTGCGTTTATTTATGCCCAGAGCTGTAGAACACATGTCGCACTTCATAGCCTGCATAAAGGAGAGCTCACTTATCTTGCTTTCACTTGTTTGAGGGCCGGTTTCCACGCAAACTGATGTACGATTTTCCTGTAAGGAAGTTGCCAGGGTTTAGTTAGTTTTGTTTGTGTTTCTCCAGCCTAAAAAAGTAAAATACTCACTTCACATATCCGTGGTGTCAGCCCAACTTCTCCCTGGAAAAAAAATCATGAATGTAAGTTATACACAAATAGCCTGGCTGATCAGTGATCGACAGCTGCAAAACCATATTGGAACTTCGACAGACATATTATATTTTACACCATAACAAAAAGTCAACTATGTAATGCCTCTAAATCACTCCAGCCCCCCCCCCCCCCCCCCCCCCCCCCCACACACACACACCAAAAGAAAGAAGAAGAAAAAAGGAAAAAAGAAAGAAAACGAATGGCAAAGATTTTAGGGATCAGTGTATGACTGATCCACACAATTAGTCTGACTCGTGTGACCTTGACCTTTCCATCAGATCACTGAAATAAACAAGTGTTCATGTCTCGTACCATAAATAAAGTGTTTGCTTTTGTGTGTGCGCGCGTGTGTGTGTGTGTGTGTGTGTGTGTGTGTGTGTGTGTGTGTGTGTGTGTGTGTGTGTGTGTGTGTGTGTGTGTGTATAAATGTATCATCATCAGTTTCCTTTGTGCCAAATTTGATTCAAAAGTTTGCCAAGACACTGATTAAACTACAATTTGACCACACATTTGGACCTCTTGTGACCGTTGATCTTTACTTCAAATTAGCATACACAGAAAGATCTTACCATCAGTTATCTCTGTACGAAGTTTAGGTTTGAAGTTGAAAATAGTATTTGAGACAAAAAAGTTCTGTCAAAATATGGCTATTTTTTTTTTAAAGGTCTTGATACAAACAGTAATCTTGGGCCAAGTTATCTGAGAATCTCTTGGCTTGACTTCGCGAACGAAGATTTTATAGGAGTTGCCCACGACGTCTGCAGGCTTGTTCGTGGCTGCGGAGGCCAATCCGGGACAGGCAGGTTCGACCGCAGTGGCTGCAGGGGGAGGTATGGCCAGGGTTCTGAGTTGCGGCATCTCTGTTTTTTCTCCTGAGCCGCTTGTCTTTAAGGCTAGCTCTGCGAGAGTCCTCAAAGGAGACAGCTGCCTTGTAAATGGTGGAGCGCCAGGTGTCACGGTCCACAGCAAGCGAAGACCACTGGTGGTGGTCGATTTGGCAGGCACTAAGTGACTTCTTGAGACAGTCTTTGTATCTCTTCTTTGGTGCCCCTCTGTCACGGTGTCCAGTAGCAAGCTCGCCGAACAGGGTGATCTTTGGTAGGCGATGATCCTCCATCCTGGAGACATGCCCCGCCCAGCGGAGCTGTGTCCGCAGCAGCAAAGCCTCGATGCTCACAGTTTCAGCCTGTTCAAGGACCTCGACGTTGGTGACATAGTCACTCCAGTGAATGCCCAGGATGGTGCGCAGGCAGCGCTGGTGGAAGCGTTCGAGGAGTCGTAGTTTGGCTGCGGTAGAGGGCCCAGGACTCGGAACCATACAGCAGGGTGGTGAGGACCACAGCTCTGTACACGCTGATCCTGGTGCCTGTCTTCAGCTGTTGATTGTGCCACACCCGCTTGAAAAGTCGCCCGAAAGCGCTGTTCGCTTTTGCCAGCCTGCTGTCAAGCTCCTTGTCCAGCTTGGCGTCCGACGTGATAATGCAGCCAAGGTAAGTAAACTGGTGCACTGACTTTAGTTCAGACTCGCCAATGGTGATGTGAGGAGGGCGATACACCGTCTTGGGTGCCGGCTGATGGAGGACCTCTGTCTTTTTCAGACTGACCTCGAGTCCAAAGAGCTGGACAGCGTCTGCGAAGCAGGACGTGATGCGCTGCAGGGCTCTCTCTGTGTGTGCAACGAGGGCAGCGTCATCAGCAAAAAGCAGCTCACGAATCAGTTGGTCTAGGGTTTTCGTGTGGGCCTGCAGTCGTCTGAGGTTGAACAGGCTGCCATCGAGACGATACCTGATGTACACTGCATCGTCATCATCGAGGTCCACTGTGGCCTGCTTCAACATCAGGTGACCACTGGCCCAAGACTAATTTTTTGCTATCGCACTTGAGCAACAAATATATATTATATATATGGCAACGCCCTTAACGCTCACTTCCATGAATGATCCAGTTCTAACGTAAGTAAAGGGTGAGCTTTTGTACTTGCAAAATCCCCTTTTCTCAAAATGTATGCATTTTCACACTTTTATCATGCTCCCGTAACCCTTACGTTTGCAAACAGTGAACCAAAATAGTATGCACCGAAAGTTTTCTGCCAAATTTGGTTGAATAGTTTTGCAAACGTGCTGATAAAAGCTATAAAATTCTACATTTTTCACATCATTTGGTGATCTCTTGCGACCCTTAACCTTTTTGAGGTGTCATCCAAATTACCATGCATAAGAAGGTCTTACCATCACGTATCTCTGGACCAAGTTTGGGTTTGAAGATATAAATAGTATTCGAGAATGTCAAGAAAATGGCTATTTGTGACCTATTTCCTGATCTCTCGTGACCCTTGACCTTTCTGATGAATCATCCAAATTAGTATGTATGTAAAGATCTTACTATCATGTATTTCTGTACCATGTTTGGATCTGAAGTTATTAACAGTATTTGAGAAAAAACATTATTTGTCAAAATATGGCGGTTTTGACCTATTTACTGATCTCTTATGTCCCTTTACCTTACCCTGGGGTCATCCAAATTAGTATCTTTGTACCAAGTTTGGGTTTGAAGTTGTGAATGGTATTAGGAGAAAAACAAATTTTGTCAAAAGATGGCTAATTTTCTTTATATATTTCCTTATCCCCTGTGACCTTGACCTTTGAGAGAGGCCAATGAAATTGGTATGTTTAGAAGGGTCTAGCCACAAAGTATCCTTGGGCGAAGTTTGAAGACTGTGGCTTAAATAGTCTCCGAGAAAATGCCAACGTTAAAGTTTACCACAAACGCCGGTGGATCCCAAACGCCAGACGGACGAACACTGACCCAGAACATAGCCTCATTTTCGCTTTTTGAGCCAAAAATTCCCATCGAGATACAAAATCACACATTATCTTGTTCTAACGATACAACTGTGGATGGAGTAAGTCATAAGTATGCGGAGAATCCTCCTCACTCAACACAGCGGTCTATTCGTGTTTTATAGAACTATAATAATAATAATAATAATAATAATAATAATAATGAATGGTTCTTGTATAGCGCAAAATCTTTTTGTGACAAAAACTCATTGCGCTAACACACATTCAAACATGACATAGACGATATAAAACATTACAAATAAATACAACAGGACCATGGATCTACAACTGAGGAAAAGCAAGCTGGAAGAAGTGAGTTTTCAACTGAGCCTTAAACTGAGAGAGAATAGGGGGATTTCGCAGACTTGGTAGGCAGCTAGTTACAACTTGAAGGAGCAATGAAGCTGAACGAGCGTTCACCAACAGTTTTAAAGTCACGTTTAGGGGTCTTTAACAGTTCCTCAGTGAAGGACCACAGAGAACGTGAAGGCTGGTATGTGCAGAATGAAGCAGCAAGGTAAGCCAGGAGAGACCCGTCAAAGTGACGGTATGCCAGATTTGCCATCTTGTGCTGGAACCAATACCGAATCATTAGGGACCTTACGCTGCCAGTACCTAGAACTGGTGTCTCTGAAGAACTAGCAGTTTCAATGCTGGACAATCCCGTCCGCGTGGGGCACGCAGTCATGAATAAGACCAGCAAGACGCATAGATCCACATGAGCCCCCGCAATTGCGGGGGCTCATGTGGATCTATGCCTCTAGCATCTGAGTATTGTCGCTTTCCTTCCGGTAGTGAAGAGTTAAGGGCCTTCGCCAATTTCACGTTTCACTGAACTGTCAGAGGACAAAAGATTCCAGAACAATAACTGACAGTAAAACACATCGATCGCGTCCCTTAGCATTGTATTGACCAGTTGCTAGGCGGGCTCTCAGCACGTCTTTGCCAATCTGTTCAATGTGTACTGTAAGCATACGTCCAACAAGCACTGCAAGTACCACAGCAATGCAATACTAAGTGCCCAAATAACAGTCTTTCAGTGTGGTATCTAAATAGAATTGTAGACTACTGCACTAAACTTATTCTGTAATTAATTAATAATTTGTTGGAATAAATAAATCAATATTTTGTCGAAAAAATAATTTGTTGGAATATCTAATTAATATAAATATAGCAAAAGCAATGTGACCAATTCTGAGTGTGAAGGCATCTCATAGTCGACCTAAAATAACACAATAGCGCTTTAGTTTGCATACGTTCTGGGTGACGCATAGTCCTTGTGGATACAAAATATAAGGCACACAAAACATGCATAACGGAATTTCACCGATAATAGTATCTTTACCGGGTATCCCATCATGGTGTAGGTCTTGCCCGTACCCGTCTGGCCGTAAGCGAAGAGACAGGCGTTGTAGCCATCAAAGGCCGCCTGCAGAACCTCTGTACCCAGGTCCTGATAAACCTGTCAACAAAAACAACAGCTTCTAAAAACTGGTCTTCACTACTTAAACTTAGTCTGTGGTGGACTGAGGTCCACGGCACCGAAGTGATAATGGAGACCCTAACGGGCGGTTTATGAGGGACACACACAGCTATTGCCTCTGGAGTATGACCTGAATCATGATCAATTCAGGCGCACTGCAACTGTTCCACTTTGATATACCAAGACCTTTTAACGGATATGCTATCCGAACAAACCGGTTGATTGTCTGGACTATCCACAGGCGACAGCAGACAGGAGTATAGTAATTTTCTCGAATGTGGGAGCTGTCTTCGGAAGATCACAGTTCATTCCTGAGAAGCAAAGATCACATGATTGCCCAAGAGTGGAGCCAGACTTGGTAGAGGTGCCAAGCTATTCTGGAACCATTTTTTACCATCATGGTCGATCCATACCTTGTTCTGGTTTGTCTGGGTTCAGCGGGTTGGCACCAGGGGAAACAAAAACTTATGTACAATTTTTTAATGTTGCCAGAAACTGAAAGGAGTCAATTTATCAAAGTCCAGAAAATACGTTTATTTTGTCCAGTGTGAAAAACAAAGTTTGCTTTCCATTGTGAAAAACAAAGTGCTTGTGAAAAACGATGTTTGTTTTGGCCTTGTGAAAAACAAAGTGCTAACACTAACAGGTATGTAACTAAATTAAAGTGATTAATATTTCACTGAAAGTTAAAACAAATTGCCAATAAGTTTTAAAGCATGCGTTCAAAACAAACTGCAAATACGCCGTGAGGCACACATTATGCTACACATGGTGCTACACATTATGTTTTATTAGTTCAGGATTTTTATCAGCTTCAGTACAAGTTGTTTATTTTTCTTAGTCGTTTTCCTTTCGACCTCGCGTTCTAAGAATCTGGGTGCGAATCGTTGCCGTTTCGCCAGGATATCCACGAATAGGCGGGACTCCAATTGCTAAAAAACTGAGCAATCTCGTAACTACTAATTAAGGGTCTAGACCATTGAACTGCACACTGGTTGTCTCCCTCGATGCGCACCAGCAAGATTGAACTAATCGCATTGTATTCTAATTCTTTACGTTACATCGTGTATATATAAAAAATTACATACCATTTTTTATTCTCGGTTAACAGGATGTAAATTGTGTGTGCACCGTTGTTGAGAGCATCAGTATGACAATTGAATGCACGACAAGGTATACTCCTCTGTGTGTAAAGCAGTTTCAAATTGCTAAGGGTGTCGGATAGCGGTCCATAAAACCCTCTCGACTTGCGCCAACGAGCTGGATCGAATGCATTTTCGGTAAAGCTCATGTTTAATGTAAACAGTTGAGATTGAGGGGGTATGGGGGGGGGGGGGGGGGAGCGCTGTGTGTGTGTGTATGTGTGTGTGTGTGTGTGTGTGTGTGTGTGTGTGTGTGTGTGTGTGTGTGAGAGAGAGAGAGAGAGAGAGAGAGAGAGAGAGAGAGAGAGAGAGAGAGAGAGAGAGAGAGAGAGAGAGAGAGAGAGAGAAATGAAATGAAATGAAATGAAACTTTATTTTTCAAAGATAAATGATTAGGTATCTTCAATGACCTTTTTTCAATCGTGTCCTTTAAGAGAGAGAGAGAGATGATGATGAAACTTTATTTTTTTCAACGGTAAAAAGTTTTGACAGAAAACAAATCGTCATTTTACAAACTTGCCGCTGCTAACATCTACAGCATAAAAAAAGGGAAAACTATAAAAATATATTTACATACAAAACCCAAGAGCGTCATTATCTACAAGAGAGAGAGAGAGAGAGAGAGAGAGAGAGAGAGATGAGGAGAGAGAGAGAGAGAGAGAGAGAGAGAGAGAGAGAGAGAGAGAGAATCAATGAATCAATGAAACTTTATTTTACAACGGTTTAGGCATTGACATCGTCATCGACACAGCCATTTTACAAATCTGCCGTTGCTAGCAACTACAAGACTAACTACAAATATACATACATATAAGTAAACATAATACTTGCAAACAGATGACAACACTGTTCACATAGACAGACATACTCATAGACTCACAGACACCCCCCCCCTCCACCCGCCCCCCTTCACACATAGACAGAGCTAAGTAGTCCAAATGATAAATGAAAAGGATAACAGACTTAATTGGGAACAAGTTGGACCCAGCATAAAAGGAAACATAATACAAGGGGTTAAGGCATCCCTACGAGTGATCCACAAAATATTTGCAGAGACCCTTTTTAAAACAGGCTAGCGATGAGGTGGATTTTACATGGTCGGGAAGCGCATTCCAGATAAGTGCCCCTGAGAAGGATAAGCTAGTTTTATATAGATCGATCCTTGGTTTTGGGACTATGAAAAGCTTTCTGTTTCCAAGCTTGGACTCAAACTTACGGAACAAAGTGGAGATGTACTCAGGTGGTTTGCGTTTCCACACTTTGAACATAAAGATTGCTTTGTTATATTTTAAATGACCATGAAGAGGCAGCAGACCTGCTTTTGAGAGCTTTTCTTCAGTGCTTAGGTGTGGATCAGGGCAGATTATTTTGGCCGCTCGTCTGTGTAGGGAATTGAGTCTCTTTAAATGGACCTCACTACATCCATCCCATACCGTTGACGCGTAATCGATATAAGAACGTATGTGAGCGTTATAAAATAGTTTACAAAATCTGAATCAGTATAATATTTCAGTTTTGATAACATAAAGAGATTTTTGGCTACTATTTTGCATAAGGCGTCTGTATGAGCTTGCCATTTTAGCTGACTGTCGATTGTAATCCCCAGTACTCGATGTTCATTTACCTGTTCTACCTGACTACCTTTAAGTGAAAGGTTAAGTAATAGAGGCGTTATCTGCTGTTTTTGGCGCGTGGCGACTATCATCGATTTCGTTTTGGCTGGATGAACAACCATAGAATTGTTTATACACCAAGCTGATACTTCATGAAGACTTTGTTGTAGGTTGTCGGAAATTACCTGTATATCTTTACTAGTAGTATGAACTGAGGTGTCGTCAGCAAAAAGGTCGCATTGTACATCTTGGCAAATAATATGTAGAGGCAAATCATTGATAAATAAGCAAAACAGTAGGGGCCCAGTACAGACCCTTGGGGCACACCGAAGCTTACATCTTTGAGAGAGGAGTATGAGCCATGAACAAGAACCTTTTGTTTTCTTTTAGTAAGGTAAGATGTGAAAAAAGCAACTGCGTCTCCGTTATTGAGGTATGTGTGAAGCTTAGCAGTCAGAATAGTGTGGTTAATCAGATCAAAAGCATTCTTAAAATCCAGATAGACTACTCCTGTTAACTGTGACTTATTCATACCCTTGAGCCATGTGTCAACAAGGCGTGTAAGTGCTGTGTGGCATGAATGCTGCGGACGAAATCCGGATTGGAAAGGGTGGAGGAGCTTACGGTTTTCTAGGTAAGCAAGCAGGTGTTTATGAACGTGCCTTTCCAGTGGTTTGGACAAAACAGATAGTAAAGAAATAGGCCGATAATTATTAGGGTCAGAACGATCTTTTGTTTTTGGAAGTGGAATTACTTTGGCATATTTAAGTTCGTTAGGAAAAGTGTTATGCTGGATACAGAGATTATAAATATAAGTTAAGGATTCTACAATGTATGGGAGAGACAGTTTAAGTATTTTCGGGCTGATGTCATCAGGCCCCGAGGACTTTTTATTTGGAAGGTTACTTATGATTAAACCCACTTCATGAACAGCTAACATAGGGATGTTGAAGGGGGCTGTGCCCATTGTTCTTTGTTGACAAAACTCAGACAACAGATTTGAACGGTGATAAGTGTTATCCTGGCTTGGCGATATTAGAGATTTGGCAATCGAAAGAAAATGGTCATTGAATGTATCAGCAGTAAGATTAGTGGGAATGGTAGTTGCGGTACTTGGAGACCCTCTAGTAAGTGTGTTTAGAAGGCGCCATATTGTAGAGGTATCTTTGCTGTCTTTAACCGTGTCACGAACTAACTTTTTTCTTGCCTCTCTGATCATGTATTTAACACGGTTACGCTGTTGCTTATATTCAGTGAACATTTTATTACTACGTAGATCGTTTCTAAGCGCCATCGCCTGCATGATTTCCGGAGTAAGCCAGGGAGGAAGAGTGTTAGATTTTACCCTCCTCTCGCGTAGAGGAGCATGTTTATTAAGTACATTTAGGAAAAGAGCGTACCAAATACTGAGGGCGGTATTAGGATCATAGGAGAGAGAGAGAGAGAGAGAGAGAAAGAGAGAGAGAGAGAGAGAGAGAGAGAGAGAGAGAGAGAGAGAGAGAGAGAGAGAGAGAGGAGAGAGAGAGAGAGAGAGAGAGAGAGAGAGAGAGAGAGAGAGAGAGAGAGAGAGAGAATGACAAATTGAGATGATGACATTCTGGACTGATATGTGTCTCAGTGGTAATGGTTAGCTTGGCGCATCTCAAAGTCGGTCACAGACAGACTGAGAAACTTTCAATTACTTACAGGTGAACTACCCTCACCCAGGCGGCCATTCTGGACGTCAGGAAATCTGTCTAGCATACTCTCACACTGGTTGTCTCCGTCGATTCGCTAATGCTGAAGAGCGGTAGCGAATCGAGGGAGACGACCAGTGCGGCATACCCATTGGCTTCTGCTGCTCTCCAAAAGTGACTCTCACGCCAGATCGACCTGGCGTTAAAAAAGCGTCGACAAAGTGACCCTGAGACAATCTTGCGTGATAGGCATTTTGGCGTGTTTCTCCCTTCACTGAACTTGATATTGCCACGCAAAGTGATCCTGCGTCAATCTGACGTACGCCACAATGAGCCTGGGTCGTCTGACATGGGGTCATTTACAGAGGGTTACACCGGAACCCTTGTTTTGTTTCCCACCTACTGATTGTTGACGTTGCACTAACACATACAGACTGTCATCATGTCCTGTGTAAAGCTCAGTTTCTGCTCATGTAGACCCGATCCCTTTTATTTTTACTTTCTGAGCCAAATCGCTCGAACTGGCTATGTACACGTGCACCACAGAGAGACATAATAAAATAATAATAATACCGTTATTATATAGGCGCTTTTTCTCAATTTTGGGGAAATCGACTCAAAGCGCCGCGCCTGAACCCAACACACACACTCACGAAACAACGCGGATTTACGCCATTTAAGACAAACACAGTACAAGACAACGAAGGGCCAGTCAGCTACTGAAGTTACAGAGATTTTTTTATCGCTTGTATTTGAATTTGTAAAGTGGCCTGAGACCGGTACCAAAGTGTGGGGGTGGAGAACCGGAGTACCGGAGAAAGAACCCGACGGTCCGCCCGAATTAACGGTGACACTTACCAGAGGAGAAAAGTCCAACGCCGGAACCCGGTATCGAACCGCTCACCTTTGGAATTGGTGGCAGGCGCCTTAACCACTGCGCCACGGACCGGCCCGTAACATGGATCGGCCATGACGGTTTTGTTGTAGTGCCGGATTAGCTACGCACCTGAGAAGGCGCCATGCTAATCTGGCACTACCCCTGTACGCTTCCCACAGCAGGTTCCGTATGAAGGTCTAGCGCCGAGTAGGAAAGTCGGTGTTAGTCTTGTCAGTGATAAGCGGGAGGCCACATGGTGGAGA
This sequence comes from Semisulcospira habei, assembly GCA_036245525.1. NCBI lineage: Eukaryota > Metazoa > Mollusca > Gastropoda > Semisulcospiridae > Semisulcospira > Semisulcospira habei. The sequence goes on from BTPG01000004.1 coordinate 27,848,532, forward strand.
TAGATGAAGCAGTGCTCGTAGTTACAATTACTATGCCTAAATAGTAGCTTGGACTGGCGCTTGTAACTAGCAGCAAAAGAAGAATCTCATTTTTCCAGATTAATGAACCATCACATTTTTTACCAAGAAATCAATCATCGATTTTTCCAGTCAGCGTGTTTCCAAATGCCTACCTCTCTCTTTTTTTATCTCCGTTCTTCCTGTTTATCCCTTATCATTCGGAATACACCAGTGTGTGAAATAAGTTTGAATTAAAATAGTTCAAGGGTAGTGCCAGAATAGCTTGGCGCCTCTAGGCGCCAAGCTATTCTGGCACCACCCTTGAACTAAAGCCATTGGTCTATATCCTTATAGATCTGTAAGTACTATAATGTAGCTTGCATATGGCAGTGTACAAATTTGAAGCTTTTAGCCTCAGTATGATACAGGTTAAATCCTTCCTTTCCACCCCGTTTTATTGTTAATTTTATCGATTTCGCTTCAAACTGGCCACAATCGACATCGGTCGACGTGAGGCATTTGTCGTCTGCGTGTAAATGAGAAGTAACACCTCGTGCGTCTGCAGTAGTCACACAAAAAAAATCTGATTGGTTGCAGCGGCCAGATGGTAGGCGAAAGTAGTCGGCTATATTATTAGCATTATAATTACACAGCACGAATTCGGCGCAACATTTCGACCCGTTCCCGACGAAAGCTTGCAAGCATGCATTCTGCTGGCCAAATCATTACGGAATATGACTGATATGGGAGAAAAACTGATGGTAGGCCTACCGAAGTGAAAGTGAAACTGCTAAAGATTCGATCTATGAAATTGGTCGCCCAGGAGTCGGCTGCATGAGCGAGCTTAGTCCTGCGCCAGCCACTAAGCAAGGTGCGCCGCTATAGCGGAGCACCTTGCTTAGTGGCTGGCGCAGGACTATGCTCGCTCGTGCAACCGACTCCTGGTTCAACAAGGTGATGGACGGAGGTCGTATGCAATTCATACCTGCCAGCAAATCGTAGCTCACGATGTGAAATTAGAAGGCTGTTTAAAATCGGCCTGAATTGGTTCCGAGGTCACTGATCCAACGCAGACAACTTTCATACAACCTTTTCATTGTACTGCCGGCTGCCCGATATTGTAAGGTTTCTGGATGGGATCAGAAACTAAGTTACTGAAAATACACGTATCAGTGCATCAGGAGCCGTCATGCAAATCAGACACTAGTTACTACTGAACATACAAGTATTAGTGTTTAAATAATAGACAATCCAGATTAACTCATTCGCGGCCAGCCGCATCCGCATGCGGCTGGCCGCAAATGAGTTAAAAAGTTGACTGAAGAATGTGTAAAATGCAGAGAACAACCCAGCAAAGAAACAAACATGCTCAGCAGACAGTTGTGTTGTAGAGAAGACTGCGTTGCAAATCTTTTCAAGCGTATTTCTTTCTCCGTTGCATTCTTCTCTGCAATCTAACGGGCGAAAGGCACTGTCTGAAATATAGGCCATACCAGGCCATCGGTTGATCACCGCAGAGTAAACGATAGTAAATTACACGCATTAATATTTACAGCATGAATAGCGAGACAAGTGGTGTTGACACATTTCTACTGTCCTCAAGTGCTGCACATTTAATACGCTTGGATAGTAATAGTGTGACTTAGGTTTTAGTTCCTCGACGAGCACCTTGCTTAGTGGCTGGCGCAGGACTATGCTCGCTCGTGCAACCGACTCCTGGTTCAACAAGGTGATGGACGGAGGTCGTATGCAATTCATACCTGCCAGCAAATCGTAGCTCACGATGTGAAATTAGAAGGCTGTTTAAAATCGGCCTGAATTGGTTCCGAGGTCACTGATCCAACGCAGACAACTTTCATACAACCTTTTCATTGTACTGCCGGCTGCCCGATATTGTAAGGTTTCTGGATGGGATCAGAAACTAAGTTACTGAAAATACAGGTATCAGTGCATCAGGAGCCGTCATGCAAATCAGACACTAGTTACTACTGAACATACAAGTATTAGTGTTTAAATAATGGACAATCCAGATTAACTCATTCGCGGCCAGCCGCATCCGCATGCGGCTGGCCGCGCATCCGGATGCGGCTGGCCGCAAATGAGTTAAAAAGTTGACTGAAGAATGTGTAAAATGCAGAGAACAACCCAGCAAAGAAACAAACATGCTCAGCAGACAGTTGCGTTGCAAATCTTTTCAAGCGTATTTCTTTCTCCGTTGCATTCTTCTCTGCAATCTAACGGGCGAAAGGCACTGTCTGAAATATAGGCCATACCGGGCCGTCGGTTGATCACCGCAGAGTAAACGATAGTAAATTACACGCATTAATATTTACAGCGTGAATAGCGAGACAAGTGGTGTTGACTGTCCTCAAGTGCTGCACATTTAATACGCTTGGATAGTAATAGTGTGACTTAGGTTTTAGTTCCTCGACGAAGAAACTGACAGTTTGAGCGCCACGCGAACTTAAAAACAGTGTATTGTCGTTCTGCCTTAGGATATATATATATATATATATATATATATATATATATATATATATATATATATATATATATATATATATATATATATATATATATATATATATATATATATTATATATATATATATATATATATATATATATAAATACTTTATGGTCAAAACTTAAGGGCCACTTTTTATCGCAGACGCACCGACAACACCACACAAATAATGTAACAATACTTGGAGTCAGTACTTTGCTAATTTATTCAGTAACAATTTCAGTTAAGTTTTGAGTAAATCAAGCAATTGTAACAACAGCAGTACATTAGAATGTTCACCCACCCCTCAGTTGAAAAGTCACACAAGATTGGTCCAGTCAGTAGCGAGTGTACCCACAGTTTGCAGCCAAGCATTCAATGCAGCGTTGACGCATGGAGTTCACCAGGGTTCGGAGAACATGTTGTGGGATCGCTTCCCACTCTTGATGCAGGAACTGAGTAAGCTGGGGGACGCCTTGAGGTGAGGGGTGGTTGCTGACTAAACGTTGCCCCAGCACGTCCCAGAGGTGCTCGATGGGAGCCAGATTAGGTGAACGAGCTGGCCACTCCATCCTCATGATGCCCCGTTGCTCAAGGTACTCATCCACCACACGGGCGCGATGAGGTCGAACGTTGTTGTCCTGCAGAACAGCATTGTCGCCTATGGCTTGGAGAGCTGGCTGGATGAGGGGCTGCACAATCTCGTCCCGACAGCGCAGTCCAATTGGGGTGCCTCGGATGACGTGGAAGGGGGTCATGCCTTCCCTGCTGAAGCCTGCCCAGACCATGACTGCGCCTCATCCGTAGCCGAAACACCTCTTGGACGCATCCATCCGTGAATCGCTCGCCCTGGGGTCTCCAGACCCTCACCCTGCCGTCGTTGAAGGACACAGTGAACCGGTACTAATCAGTAAACAGAACCTGAGTCCACTGGAGTCTGTTCCACCTCACATGTTGACGACACCAGCAACCCGGGCTCTGCGATGAGCTGGAGTGAGGGTATTCTCACTGCTGCTCTGCATGAAACCAGGCCAGTTTCGAGCAGACGTCGACAGACTTGCATCAGTTGACGTCGCAGAGTGGTTGACGTGACAGTTTGGTCGCGCAGAGCCGCCACACAGAGGTATCTGTCCTCCCTTCTACTGGTGCAGCGCGGGGGTCCTGAGCAGGGTCGTCGTTCTGCCCTTCCAGTTTCTTGGAATCGTGCCAGCAGCCTTTGGATCACTGAATGGGACACCCCAAGACGTCTCCCAACTTCTCGTCCGGAAATTCCATCCTGCAGCCATGCTAGCGCCCGGCCTTGATCGGCGATTGGCGTTAGGCTTCGTCGTGGTGGCATGGTTAGGAAAGTGACAATTATGCCCATACTGTAGCGAAACAGAAGTGCTCAGTGTTCACGACTGACCCTTTAGCACGTGCATCACGACTTTATCGAGTTTTCCCACCTGCCTGCCTTTGGTACGCTTGCCAATATCGCAAGCTTTTCACAAAAACTGACGATGTTTCACGTGCATTTGACACGTTCGTGGAAATTGATGAATTGTTGCTTATTTTTCCTTGTACAGTGGACTGTCTAAGGTCAATTTTAACCCATTTGGATCAAAAGAACATTGTATTTTATTAGGGTACTTGCGACAATAAACAATGACACAAAAAGTGGGGTGACGCTTAAGTTTTGACCGTTAGTATATAATATATATATATATATATATATATATATATATATATATATATATATATATATATATATATATATATATATATATATAAGTAACGTCTGGCATCACTGTATTCAGTGCTTACCGTCATAGCGCTGGACTTTAAAATAAATACGCTTCGCTTCTTACGTAACTTAGAAAATATATACAAGAATAAAGAAACCGGATTTGGGATTACATTTATGTATATATATAGACAAACGAACATTTTGTGTGTGTGTATTGTATTTATTTTTTCGTTTTCCGTGAATTTCCGTTGGTTATTTTCTTGCATTGTAGGCCTACACGCTTGGCAGTCAACTTTGTTTTCGAGAATGTAACGTAGAAAAATGTGAATATTTTGTATCAAAGTTGGGAACTTTCATGACTCTTCAGGCCTGAGGGTCAACATCTATTTGACAGTACACACAAAGGCTACTGTTCAATGTCCTATTCTGCAGTCGCATGTAATCGAGCACACGAGCGTAATTAAAGTCCTAGAAGACCAAAACGAACAAGAAACCCTCTCTGAAAACCAGACAGCCCAATGTCGAGGGGTCAGTTGCATGACAGGTTCTGACATTGGGTTTATCTGGCTGTCAACGAGCACTTTGGATACCTTTTGAATTTTTTGGTAAAAAGAAATGTGTGCACAGAGTAAGCAATCTTTTTTTCAAATATATAAATTTTAAAAAGCTCCCTGTTTTTTCAAGCGGGGGTCGAGCTAGCCTAATGTCTAAATAAAGCTGATTTACAGCAGGAATCAGGATCTCTCTGCCAAATCTCAAGAGATTCGGCAACAAAATGTAGCGTCAACAAACTTTGACAGTTTCATTGAAAATGAACGGGAGCAACTCATGAGTGCATGTTCCGACAATTTCCGTAAAAAATATACGGTTGTACGCAGACATACAGAACTAGCACTAAAGTGTATGTTTTGTATAGACACAGAAAAATATCACCCTATTCCAGTGAATTTCTTTTAATAATTGCATATTTCTATCTATGGACTAGAAACGACGAGTAAACTTCAGTCAAATTTACTCACCGTTTTCATTAATCCTTATCATTCGGAATACACCAGTGTGTGAAATATGTTTGACTCAAAAATAGTTCAAGGGTAGTGCCAGAATAGCTTGGCCTCTAGGCGCCAAGGGATTCTGGCACCACCCTTGAACTAAAATCTAAAGCCATTGGTCTATATCCTTATCTGTAAGTACTATAATGTAGTTTGCATATGGCAGTGTACAAATCTAAAGCTTTTAGCCTCAGTATGGTATGGGTTAAGCATATAAGTCCCTTGGTCACGCGACACGTTACGGAGGGCGGAGACACAGCGGGCCTTTTGGGCTAACACTGACACAGCTAGCGGGCCTGTTGGGCTAACACTGACACAGCTACTCAGAGTTCTTGCGTGCGATTCCGTCACGTCTGAACAGTTTGGAAAGACTCCTGAGCAGTCAACTCCAAATGTTTACACCCATTTCAAGAGGCATTAAGCGATTTGTCTGCGTAGGCAGGCGTGTTCAATAACAATGTAAGCATGCCGATCTACACCATTAGCCTCACATCTAGTATTCCGCAGTCCACAGGCAGTGGTTCGAGAAAGGCGTTTTTACGATATGTATTCAATGAACAATATTTATTTCTTCTGTTCAAAACGAAAAAAAGTATTAACCCTTTGCGTGTCGGTAGCGGTTTCTGTCGTGATGATTCCTACAGGACATGCTTCCGCTACAGACATGCAAAATATTAAAGTGATGCATTTGGCCATCCCAGCTTGTGCCACAGTCCTTCTTTATGTCCTTCTATCTGGAAGTAGACTGGATGTCATACTGAAAGGCATATTTAACAGTTGTATACGGCAAAATGACAACACATCCGAGCCATTAAAAAAAAAAAAAAAATATATATATATATATATATATATATATATATATATTCATGTTTGCTCGCTGACCAGGTAATGACGGCAGAACCATCTTAAAGGCCCACTACCGCCGTAACTGTTCAAATATATACTTCTGTAACACAGTAGAAACATAACGCTATCAGTGCAAGAAACAGCTAAAAATAGACTGACGCTCTAACGGCAACGCAGAATAAATAAGTGCGATTACGCGTGTGCTTTTGCTGCTTGTCCAAACTGCTGTTAAAATTCATTAGGTGAGTCGACAAGGCATAACCAGCACAATTGGTGCTGAAATGTGTCCAGATTTATGGCCGGGGATTTCCCGATTTCGGAGGTGTCACCTAACAACTAGACACTAGTTGCAGGAGATGGATCGACCGTGATAATTCCAGGGTAGTGGCAGATTAGCTTGGCGCCATCAGGCGCCAAGCTAATCTGGCACTAACCCTGAATTATCATGTTCGATCCATTTCCTGCTGTTGTGCGTCGAGGCTAAACGAGTTAAGTAAAAAGAAAGTGTGGTAAAAGTAATGAAGAATGCATTGATTGATTGATTGCACATTGCTTAACGTCCCGACAGCAACAAGGCTTTCTCAGGACGTGCCTGCACTGCTTGTGAAAAAAAAACAACTAAACAGAACATTGAATGTATGTCGCCAGCCGGTCAAATACATTAAATAAACCTAACACATGGGGCCTAAATAAAGCTAAGACCATTTAGCAACACACATCCAATATCAAGAGCTACAGGCAGTGCAGACAGTAGGGAGAGTTTTAAAAAGGCAAATACAGGTGAATGGACCTCGGGTAGACAGAAACACATGCCCCAGAATAGAGAGAAAAACGCACCCTGTGGGGCTGACCAAGAATGCAGGACCATTGATGCCAGAAGAAGATTTGCAACAGGCATAAATTTACATGAGCTACAGGGGTTCACGACAATTTGTGCCTCTTGCTATTGGTCTCAATACAAAATTGCTCTCTTGAAGTTCTGTGCAAGTTCTTGTAATTAACCATACGACCGCCAGACCATACTGTGCGCGCTGAATGTACGACAGTCGGAGGCCAGGCAGACAATGCTGACACTGAGATAAGATCTACGATCCAGTTTTTGGCACCCAAGATCTGTTCATTCATCAGCCGTGAAAAGCCCATAATCCTGACCCATGACAGCTGCCCCACTGAACTAGTACTGCACTTCAATTAGTACTGTATTGATCCATGTAAATTACAACTAGTTTGAGATCCGTCATAAGGTAAACTAATTTCCAGATTTCGGATCCGTTTTTCAAAGTTTCAAGAAAGAAGAATCTACATAAGTTGTCAATTATGCCAATCTCACCCCACCCCTGCCCATAATGTATTCACCACTAGCTAATGAAACACTCTGTATAATAATTTTTACCGAACATTTATATTTTTTAAAATTCAAATATTCAGTTTATTTCAAATCGAATACGCTCGCTATAATGTCTTAACATTGAAAAAGAAAACACAGTTCTGCTACGAGTCAACGTCTCCGCCCCCCCCCCCTCCGCCCTCCCCCCCTCCGCCCCCTCCCCACCCCCACCCCCCATGTATATAAATAAAAAAACTACCGGTCATGAAAACCTCCTATAAGGACACAGGCTCTGAAGTAGTTACCGGGCTCTGAAGTTTAGCCCACTTATCCCATATCACACTGACGCTAAAACGGCTTCAAATTTTGCACTGCCATATGCAAGCTACATTATAGTACTTACAGATAAGGATATAGACCAATGGCTTTAGTTCAAGGGTGGTGCCAGAATAGCTTGGCGCCTATTCTGGCACCACCCTTGAACTATTTTGAGTCAAACTTATTTCACACACTGGTGTAGTTCCGAATGATAAGGATTAACCACAAGTCTGCATTTCCCAAGTTTCAGAAGTGTCACCTAAAAAAATGTACCAGTTGCAGGACATGGAGCGAGCTTAATAATTCAAGGGTAGTGAAATATCAGCTTGGCAACATTAGGCGTCAAGCTAATCTGGCACTACCCTTAAATTATCATGGTCATCTACTGCTGTAGGGCGTTGAGACAAAAAGGTTAATAAACCTGACATAGGCACCGGTAAGGAATGAGCAACAGAGATTTCAAGCTTAGTTAACCTTCACCTTCAAGCAGACATCAAGAGACTGGGAACCACCTGGAGTAGAATCGAAGGAGAAGCACAGGACAGGAGTTGCTGGAGGTCTCTCGTCGACGGCCTATACCCGGGTAGGGGTGACAGGCGTAAGTAAGTAAGTAAGTAACCTTCACCTTAGTGGTGTTTTGTTTCTTTGTTGGGTTGGTGGGTTGGTTGTGATTTTTTAAAAAAGAGCAACCTTAGTGGGTTTCTTCTTTCTTTCTACCTTCTTTAACTCATTCAGCCCGACGGCCGTATTTCCCAAATTTTGGAGGCGTCATCTAATAATAATAATAATAATAATAATACCGTTATTATATAGGCGCTTTTTCTCAATTTTTGGGGAAATCGACTCAAAGCGCCGCGCCTGAAACCCAACACACACACTCACGAAACAGACACGGATTTACGCCATTTAAGACAAACACAGTACAAGACAAACGAAGGGCCAGTCAGCTACTGAAGTTACAGAGATTTTTGATCGCTTGTATTTGAAATTTGTAAAGTGGCCTGAGACCGGTACCAAAGTGGGGGTGGGGGGGTTGGGGTGGAAGAAACCGGAGTACCCGGAGAAAGAACCCCCGACGGTCCGCCCGAATTAACGGTGACACTTACCAGAGGAGAAAAGTCCAACGCCGGAACCCGGTATCGAACCGCGCACCTTTGGCATTGGTGGCAGGCGCCTTAACCACTGCGCCACGGACCGCCCCACTATGACTATGCACCAGTTGCAGGAGATGAATCGACCATGATAATTCAAGGGCAGTGCCAGATTAGCTTGGCGCCGACAGGCGCCAAGCTAATCTGGCACTACCCTTGAATTATCATGGTCGACATCTCCTCCTGTAGTGCGTCAGGGCTGAGTGGGCTAACAGACGTCAGACAAAACCTAAGATAAAATTAACTTTCAAATCACCACCGTTGTGCATCTCCCGCCCGGCTGTACGTAAGAGTACACCATATCGGCATGTGCATGCATGTACGTTCGGGCCGCACCTCCGGACACTTTCGGTTTCACGACATGTGTGGCGCAGGCACAGTCTATTTCCGCATTCCGTTTTCCTGCCTGGGAAAATACAGCTAGGTGGTGTGGCACTAATCTGCTTCTATTTGTTCCAATTCCAAGCACTACAACAATGCCTTTCTTTCGAGAAAACACAGCGGCGAGTTCGAGTGGGTTGCATATGCTTGCTTAGCGCGCTAAGCCAATGCTTAGCGCTAAGATGGCTGACTTAAACGAAATCTTGGGTTGCATGGGCGTTCTTATCCTGCCTTAGTGTCGAGCTTAAATTTAAGGACGGTAACCCCCTTGCCTAGGGCCGTTCTTAGCTAGCGAGCGAGCTTAGCTGGCATGACCACTACACACACAAGCAGAGTATTTCTGTTGTGTACAACGCCGCCGATTTTTCTGTGGCTGACAGGTATGAGGATGCAGAATGTTATTGTACAGAGTAGATATCTTTCACACTGACCATTTTCCCCACAGTCATTATTTTCAATTTGTTAAACAAAATGCCATGATACCGTCTTCGTACACGCAGACTCTGTGCCATCGCCGATCGCAAAATCTCGTGGCCGTGTAATCATGACCGGAGACAAGAACAATTCTGCATGTCACCTGTTTAGTGAAAATGTGAACTTTGTGTCTGAAAAAAGCCCAATTTTCTGATCTGACTCCAATTTTCAGTCTACTGTTGCTGCCCAAGGCCGAACTTTGAGTCGCCATTGCCCCATGCCTCGGCCCTATGGCACACGCATGCGTTTGTGTATGCAGTTAGTTAGTTAGTTATTCGGTTTAACGCCGAGCAGGCGACTAAGGCCATCTCACGGTGGGTTTGTCAGTGTATGCAGACGGTCGCAGGCTGAGAAACTAAAATAGTGCATTCTCATTGGTCAGTTGTTACCGCGTATGTGGGAACCCCGCTAAAGGCTAAAAATAACCGTGCTTAAGATGTCTGACCTTGGGTCACAGCAAAGTTTTATGCTACGCCGCCCCATGCAACACACGACTTTCGCGCACTAAGAATTTCTTTACTATGCACGGGAAGCGCTAAGGCAGAGAACTTAAGGCTCACTATCTAAGATCGCTACATGCAATCCACCCCAGTGATGTTTCTAATTCACCTAAGCAGTGCAGCTCTGGAACACGACGTGGATCAGACCATGACAGTTCAAGGGTGGTGCCAGAATAGCTTGGCGCCTAGAGGCGCCAAGCTATTCTGGCACCACCCTTGAACTATCGTGGTCAATTTGTCCACTGAACTATAACGTAGTCTCTGAGGACAATTCACATATGATCATCTGAGAAATTCGACCTCTGGGCTGTGCGAGTTAATGCACGGCCGCGTGAGAACCTCAGTGGAGTACTTCCGGACATACTAAGTTCCGGAAACACCAAGTATAGTCACCTTCTACGACAAAATAAAAACAGAAACTTAATACTGAAACTCTCCATACTGTCTTCGGCAAATAGTGTGTACTTTTTGTGGGAGCAAGCGTTCACTGACACAGAGAACTGTTTCGTATGCGGGCAAATTAAGAACTCCAGACAACAAACACAAACCACCTAAAGCAAATCTTGCTCCGTAATAAATAAATGCGTTTATTTGGTCCCGTTGCCTGGAATAGCCTTCCTGCCCATGACTGTAACTGCCCATCGCTCGCCTTTTTCAAATCACATCGATCTCAAAAAGTCGCCTGTTCAACACTACTTCTGACTAAGTAGTCCATATCGCCACTGTGTGGGTGTGGTTGCGTGCGCACGCGCGCGTGCGTGTTGTCTTTTAGTTTTTCTATTGTATCAGCGCCTAGAATAAGCGCGTAACAAATCTTCGTTACTTTATTATTATTTGTTGGTTTGTGTTTGTCATTTTGCTCTAGACAGACACAGGAATGCAACTATCTGACAACTTGAAAAAGGAATCTTTAAGTTCACATTCTCCGCAAATACTTTGCTGGGACAGTTCAGAGTAACTTCCCTTATGCTGGAAACTGCGCACAACTGACAAGAGAACCGATTTAATATAATAGCAAAGGATTCCTGTTTTTGTCAGGGTGTCCGCCCTCCGTACACTACACTATGTATGCCGACTTCACCGATTGTTCAAACGCGCTTCGACATTCAATGGCACGGTAAAGCTATTCTTTCGACCGTGTTTTGACACTAAAGTATCAGAATCAAATATTTATTTTTTAAATTAAAAAAAAAAACAAAACTATAAAATAGTATCACGCTAGCAGGAATTAATAATGGATTATTGAATGCACTTTAACTTGCGAAGAAGACGAGCATTACCGATCGTAGTAAAACATTCATACGGCAGGCAAATATAACTGACAAGACAAAGCCCTCCTGTCAAAGCCTCCTGTCGATTGCTGTCAGCCTTTGTCCGAAAAAGCCAAATACGGTAGACAAACACGTTTTCGCTTGTAAGGCTGCTTGAACAGTGTCTGTCGTGTTTTCACTGTCGCTGAAATGACTGAAATGTAATTTCAAATTGTTTTCATCTCATTTCATTTTCATTGCCCCACTGATAAAAGCTGTTTGAATAATCCCTGTGCAGAGAGGATGGATTGTAACCCATTCCTTGGTCGCAGACTGTGTTTCTGTTATTTTGTCAGTTCAGCGCCACAGAGCTTTAACCCCTATCATACTGAGGCTAAAACCTTCAAATTTGTACACTGCCATAATGCACGCTACATTATAGTACCGACAGATAAGATATAGAGGCGCCAAGCTATTCTGGCACTACCCTTGAACTATTTTAATCAAACGTATTTCACACACTGGTGTATTCCGACTGATAAGGGTTAACCATCCAAAGACCATGGATACAATGTGGGATCAACAGGTAGCACAGATCACGATGGACCCAGCCAACTGCGGGGGGGGGGGGGGGGGGCTCATGAGGGTCTGTGTCTCTTGCAGTTGGGTCATATTTTTTTTCGGCAGTGAAAGGGTGTTAAGAAAATGTGTTTCAGTCGCATTTTTGTAAACTTATAAAAGGGACTTGGCGCTTCACTTCAAATTAACCCCTTCCACGCCAAAAGACCGACAGCAAATAACTCCATTGGATAATACGAGAAGAATAAAAGTATCCTCATGAACCCCCGCAAACGAGTGCCTCAGTCATGCAGTCCGAGTGGAAATTGTAGATTTAATTTTATAACTGACACTACATCGCCTATTTTCTCAGAAACTATTTAGCCCGTAACCGCCTGCTGACAATGATTATGTTCCCAAACTGATTCTTGTTAAACCGTATCATTCGGAATGTGTGTGAAAATAAGTTTGACTAAAATAGTTCAAGGGAGGTGCCAGAATAGCTTGGCGCCTCTAGGCGCCAAGCTATTCTGGCACCACCCTTGAACTAAACCCATTGGTCTATATCCTGATCTGTAAGTACTATAATGTAGCTTGCATATGGCAGTGTACAAATTTGAAGCTTTTAGCCTCAGTGTGATATGGGATAATTCAACGCCAAAGAACCTCGGCCATGTCCGAGGCCGGTGGATACAATATTACACAACAGAGTCAGCAAGAAGCATAGATTCTCACGAGCCCCCGCATTTGCCCATGAGGGTCTATGCCTCTTGAAGTTAGATCGTGTTTCCTTTCTCTCGGTACTGTAGTCAAGGGGTTAACTAGTTTCCGAGACAAGTGGTTTCGGTGTCCGTTAACCCATATCATACTGAGGCCAAAAGCTTCAAATTTGTACACTGACATATAATGCAAGCTACATTATAGTACTTTGCAGATCAGGATATAGACCAATGGCTTTAGTTCAAGGGTGGTGCCAGAATAGCTTGGCGCCTAGAGGCGCCAAGCTATTCTGGCACTACCCTTGAACTATTTTAGTCAAACTTATTTCACACACTGGTGTATTCCGAATGATGTGGGCTAAAAAGGTTAACTTCCTACCAGCTGTTTCCCGGGCACTGCGCCGCCAGCTATTGATCAAGCGTCGCAGATGTCCGTGACAAAAGTCATTCAGATCACGTTCTTGCCATGGTCTGCTCACCTACAGAAGGGCACATTCAGAACATTAATCCTACGATTTGTATTGTACCGAGATCACCCGTGTCTGAACCGTTCCTACGTCCGCTGATACAGCTAGCTCTCCGGTCTGGCACCAAGCTATTATTTTTAACCCTTAACTTTTGCGTGTCGGTGTCCAGACAATACGACAGGCCTGTTCAGATGCCATGTCCATTAAAAGGTCCCGCGGTAAATCAAGCTGGCTCAGTTGCAACGCGCATGAATTGATCACTGTTCAGGTTGTACACCATGGCGGGGCGGGAATAGCAGTCCCTCCCCGTCACTGAGGACCGTCCATTATCACTTCGGTGTCGTGAGCGTTAAACTCCGAACTAACCTGCGTGTTGGAAGTGAATTTTGTCGCGATGCTTCCTGTCGGAACCATCGCGACAAAACCCGCTATCGACACGCAAAGGGTTAATTTTGCAATTTTGTCGCGTGACGCTGTCCCATTTCATAACGGAAGTCGATGAACAAAACTTTATTGTATTCGTCATTAACCCAATCAGCCCTGATGCACTACAGCAGGAGATGGATCGACCATGATAATTCAAGGGTAGTGCCAGATTAGGACAGGCGCCAAGCTAATCTGGCACTACCCTTGAATTATCATGGTCGACCCATCTCTGCAACTAGTCATAGTCATTAGATGACGCCTCCAAAATATGGGAAATACGGCCGTCTGGCTGAATGATTTAAAGCAATTAATGTAAACACGTCTGTCGACCTATGCACCCTATGGTCAAAACTACCCAGCATGACTCAGTCATAATGTTTACCGCTACAACAGTGTGCTACATTGCTTAGTTGGCAACGTCTTTATATAGTCGTGTTCAAGGTCATATGGAATATAAGTGATCTGGACGTGACGTAATTTGCTGATTTATCTATTGGCCCCACCGGCACCAACTGCATGGTGCGTTCATGGCTAAACCCTCGATAAACCTAAAGAAAATCTTCTGGCTCAAAACATCCCTTCTCTAGTTCTCCCACAACAAAGGCCTCAAAATGAACCAACAGTCAGTCAAAGCCCCCACTGGCTCGAGGATAACTTGGGATTAAAATTTATTTAAGTTCCAGAGCAACGAAAAGGGAAAAGGGTCGATCGCGGTGATTCCTCAAGAAAGACGTCTGCTTATTACAGCGCCTAAAAATGCAAAAAGTTGACTAGGCTGAACTGACGTTGCTCTAGGCTTAGGTCTTAGGTATCAATAGCGTCACGGCTGGTCCGTCTCCTGTGGCGAGAACAGAGCACGGGTGGGGCATAAACAAGTATTAAATTTGATTCGATGTTCCCGCGAAATACTGTCAATTACATGTATTATATGAATATTATTATATGAATATTATGAACCATTTGAGAGTCCGAAATCATAGCTGAAGCGGTTAAGCGTCGGAGCAGGAGAGCGAAGGGAATCGCCGGGTCGTGGGTTCGAATCCCCGTCCCGGCCCCGGTAGCTGGACTCGCGATCCAGGGGGAACAGACTACGGGCTTGTTCAACAGCATGTCCGTTGAAAGGTCCTGGTAAATCAAAGTGGCACAGTTGGAGTGCGCCTGAGTTGATCAGTGTTCAGGTCGTACTCCATAGGTAATAGATTTCCCTGTCCCCCATAACCCGCCCGTCAGGGCCGTCCATTATTGCTTCGGTGCTGTGGACGTTAAACCCGAACTAACCAACAAATGAACCACTTGGTCCCAGAAGTGAAACGATTATCAGTGAAGTGAATCAGTACCAAGCCCATTTCGCGCGCCACGCATGATCAGGCAGATCATTCCATACCATCTCCGTTTCACGGGTTGAACAGTCCGGGAATATAACGCGAGCTAAAAATGGCATCACAATTTATTAGTAAGCGAGACCTTCCCACTCTCAAAAGTGAAACCGACTCCTATCCAGTGAGCAATGGGTTCTAGGCTCGACGTCAGCCGCAGTGGACCCGCGCACAGACGTGCGCGGGCCCACTGCGGCCGACGTCGAGCCGATGACTTTTGCTTACTGGGTCACTACAAATAAAAGACCCCTCCCTCCAGTACAACCGTCACCTATCAATTACCGACTGTGGAACCGTTTCTGCCCAATTGAACTGTGCTGGGCAACGCAGTACGACAGTACATTTCTTGCGTTAATTCTTCCTTTACTCTTTCGTTTGCAGCGCCGGCGACAGCTGGAGATGGATCGACCGTGAGCGCCGAAGGCTTGTGCTTGATTAGCTTGGCGCCTTGGAAGACGCCAAGGCAAGCACAACCCTTCGGCGACCACGGTCGATTTATCTCCCACGCCTTCTACGCCATAGCTGATAGGAATGCATCCTGTGAGCCGTTTGGAGGAGCGCGTTTCGGGGCCTGCTGGTTCCAGGGACATGAGATGGTACTTTCTATAAGCGGTGTCAGGTAGAGGCACACCTTCAGTACTGATAATAGTAACATGTCCGGGAAACATCATAATGAAATATCAAACGCAGAGTTCTCTATCCTTAGAGGACAGATTTTAACGAAGGCATGACTTCAGTTCAAGAACCAAGAATGCAGAGGAACAAACACTGCTCCGTACCGTCGTGAAAGAACCACCACCGATCTATCATAGACCAGTCGCATGAGATCGTCTATATTTCAGCAATGGTTGATTTGGCTATGTAAATATAAAAAGGGGGGGGGGGGGGGGGGTCATTGACAAGAGCCTTTTACCTTTGCCGCTGGTTCATAAACAGAAGCCATAAAACTACCCTTATTGCAAATTTCTTTCACTCCACGCTACCGAAATACTCGTCACCTTTGAAGTGACCCGGCCTGCCGAAGACGGCTAATAAAGTGACAATGATAGCTGTTTTTATAAGATACATTCAAATGTACCCCCACACGGCCAATTCGTATAATTTCTTTCTCATTCATTGTCTTGAAAATATACCCACAAAGCTTATTACCGGAGGAATGAAACAGTTCCAAGATCTAGCATTTTGTAACGATCCGACGTAACTAAAACAGTTAACGGGTGAGTGCACTTGATCAGCGAATGATCTCGTGTGCAGGATACATAGATCCTCATAAGCCAGCGCAGTTTGCTGTGGCTCACGAGGATCTGCCTACCAATTTGCAACTTTTTCTTTTAGCCAGAAGAGATCACAGTGGATCTAATGCGATTTCCGACGCAGTGCATTTTTGTATGTCACGCAGTTCACTTCTTTGTCTGATCACTGATAAAACACTGACAAAATTGTCTTCCAGTTAATCCGTCCAAATCAATTTGAGGGATAGTCAGTTGATTCTGGGGATTGATTCTGGGGCGGTCCGTGGCGCAGTGGTTAAGGCGCCTGCCACCAATGCCAAAGGCGTGAGGTTCGAAAACGGGTTCCGGCGTCGGACTTCTCTCCTCTGGTAAGTGTCACCGTTAATTCGGGCGGACCGTCGGGGGTTCTTTAACTGGTGCATAGTCATTAGATGACGCCTCCAAAATTTGGAAAATACGGCCGCCGGGCTGAATGAATTAAGCTAAAGTTCTGTGAACACATCAGCCCCCCCCCCCCCCCCCCACACCCCCCAAAAAAAAAAAAAAAAAAAAAAAAAAAAAGAGAAGCTGAAGAAGAATGCGTTGCACCTTTTTTCTATCAAATCTCTGGCAAATGCGTAACATACCTTTAACAAAAAAAATATCGGTACAATGCTTTTTTTTTTTTTTGTCATACTGACCAGTTCCTGCGAGGCATAATCCGTGGAGGCGGTGATATCCGATGCAGAATCATAGCAGAAATCAAAGGTGAAGTGCTTGACTCGGTCCCTGCTATCACCGTACTCCGGTACTCCTTCAATCTGTAAGGACATCACCACAAACATAAGACAGTCAAAAAACATGTCGCTTGTCCGTCCCCCCCCCCCCCCCCCCCACCCCCACCGACTATCCCCTGTTCAACCAAGCACCGCAATCACTTTAAATGAAAGCAAATTTGTTGACATCTTTGATAAATTAACGTTAAAATAATCAAACCCCCCATCCACTATTCCTGTCAATGAGTGTCATCATTTGGGGCGCGGAGGGGGGGGGGGGGGGGCGTTGGGGGGGTCCAAAATATCACCACCTGTCCATCCCTCCTGCCTCACCTCCCCCCTCACCCCCTTCGCCCCCCTTTCCACCGACCAACCTCACCTCCACCAACAAACTGGAAGCACCTTTGCTGGCATCTTCAAATTAGTTGAATAATTGATTTTATTTTTAAAACATATAACATTTCATTTAACTCATTACATCCTGAGGGTGAACTATATCCTCTGAGGTCTACGTCACAGTTCTACAGACAGATCAACCATAACAGTTCATGGCGGTGTCCTAATATCTTGGCGCCTACAGGAGCAAAAATATTCTGACACCACCCTTGAGCTAGCATGGTCGATCCACATCCTGTCGGACATAGCATGTCAGGGCTTTATGTGTTTAAGTCACCCCCCGTCACCCTTACTTTTATCATCAACTTTTGTGCATGACATGAGAAGGCCTAATGGCCACAATGAACCCTAAAATTATCACGGTCGATCATTGGTAATCGAACTTTCGACATAGTCGAAAGTTGGGTGTTGTCGTCTGGAGACTGCCTGACAGAGATATCAATAATCGACCGAGCAGCGAGATAATTCCAGGGTGGTGCCGGCAAAACAGCCTGAAGCTAGGAACTCCACGATAAACTATCCAAAATTATAAATCTCCTGATGTAGTGCGTCAGGGCTGAAAGTGAAAGCTTCTAGTGAGGAGGATCAATGACCAGTTTAACCCCTTCAATGCCGAGAAAAATTAAACCCCACCCAAATGCAAGAGGTATAGATCCTCAAGAGCCCCCGCAGCTGCGGGGGCTTTTGAGGATCTATGCCTCTTGCGAACTCCACTCTTGTTCCTTAGACGGCGGAGATTCCCCAGCTTTAAAGTAAACAAGATTTCAGAAATATAATTTGTGTCCACTGGCAGTGAAAGTGTTAAAAGCGTATGAATAAAAATTCTCTGTACGGCTCATGGCGCGACGCAACATACACACGTTTACAAGTGGTGCCCATTGTACTCATTTGCATTTCTAGTAATACACATGTCTACAATAACAAACATAAATTTTACATTTGCCCGATGTTACCTGGTTGCAGCCCTTTTACACTTCAGTTTTTTTTTTAATTTTACGACCTGGGGAGCTGGCGTTACATATTCTTGCAGACATGTACATAAATCCTGTGTTTCATTCATTTCGTCTTTTGAACACGGTCGCTTATTTGCGGTAAGGTGGAACTAACCCTTAAAGCGCGCCGAATATACTACAAATTTACCTTGGAAAACTAAACATTAAGTGAACCCAACCCTGCCTTTCCCGCCGCATATTTACACAAGCCGCCGCGGCTACAAATACTTTGGACACTCGCTATAGTGAGTTGTGTCCCTTAGGAAACAGGGAGAGTTGGGGTTAATTAGAGGTCAATTTTCCCGGCCAAAACACATAGTATGTTCGGCGCGCTTTAAGTGCCAATCGGACACAAGCTATAGACTTGAACCCCACGGCAGTTCGACGAAAATATTCCATTCAATCCAACAAGACGAATAAAACGAGCCGGCGGGAGGCAATTCACTCCACAAGACCCCTTTGATGCGGTGGCTCATGCGGTTCTTTGCCTCGTGCAGTTCAATGGTTTTTGACATTTTTTCTCTCGTAGTGACGGGGTTAATCGATAGATCTGTGACGGAGAAAGCTTTTGCTGCCTTCTGGCATTGAGTACCTATATACGCCTTTCAATGCGAACTCAAAACTACTGGAAGATTTGTTTGCATAATAGCCGGCAGTAATCTGAGCACAAACAGAATGTTACCCTGCGACTAACCGCACTAACGTCATACAAATAATGCAATTCACCCCCGTTTCCAAGTCGCGCTGAAGTGAGCTGATCTGTGATATTGGACTTACGGTCTCAGGCCGGAAGGTCCAATATCACAGACCAACGAACGGGCCCATTTCGGGTCGCCCGCTTTAAATTCACAGGCCAGCACACGCACGGCAACTTTCTAGGATCATCGTAGCAATCAAATCCTTCACTGCCAGTGATCACGAGCTGCGCGTCTAAAACTACTGCACACACTGACATGGGACCAAAACCAGGCGGCATAAAAAGCGTAGGACTAACAAGAGACATAAACCCTCATGAGCCCCCGCGACTGCGGGGGCTCATGAGGGTTTATGTCTCTTGGGCATCTGGAGTGGCGTTCGCCTGGCCCCGGCAGTAAAGGAGTCTCAAGTTCGAAGCGCAAATCATTATTAAATCTATGACTCATTAAGTTAGAAAGTATCTAGCACTTGTGGGGGAAATCGCCTTGCCCCTTTCGCCGTACTAACGTGTAAATTACAACTGATAAAGGCACACCTGTGTTGTTCTCGTGTCAAAACTACTTGAGAACACATTCGGTACGCATATTTAACCCTCTCGTGCAAGCTGCCACGCACACGGGGGTAAAGCTGGAGTCAATACAGTAACATCTGCTTTGAGCATCCACCTTGTTTTGCAAAAAAAAAAACAAAAGTGGTATGTACAAGCAGGTGCTCCGGCTCTCAAGAGAAGTCTCGATGGGGAACAAGTGTCGCCTATCATTCTAAGATGGTCCTTAAAGTACCATTACGCATAAATCCGAAGACATGTTTCTGCACCATCTGTGTTTGTTATGCCTTGTCGACACACATAATGAACTTTAACAGCAGTTTGGACAGACAGCAACAGCACACGCGTAATCACACTTATTTATTTTGTGCAGCTGTTAGCACTGGTTTCAAACTATTTCTAGCTGTTTCTCGTACTGATAGCACTGTATTTATAGAACGGAGTGGAGTCATTGTCAGGGTACTTGATATTAAGACGACGTGTGCTGAACTGGATTCTCCTGTGTCTAAATGAACCACTATGATAACTAGACCTGTGTGTAGCGTTTCGTAACCGTTTGTTACAGAAATGTATCTATAAACAGTTACGGCGGTAGTGGGCCTTTAAGACAGGTGACCCTCATAGGGTGGTCGCTCAAAACAGGTCCTGCTGTACCTTCATCTCGACGGATAGCTGGGGGGGGGTTAATTCCTGATCAGCAAGAGGCGCAAATTCTCACCAGCCTTTACCAGTACAGGTTGTTTGTGTGATCTATTTCTCGTGCAAACGTGATGGGCTTCATGTGGGACTAACCAGCCAAGTTGTTGACCCTTTGCCTGTCGGCAGCGGTTTTTGTCGAGGTGATTCCAGAGGAATCACCTCGACAAAAACCGCTACCAACAGCTAAAGGGTCATAATCATAAATATAATAAATTGCATAATACTAATTATCGAAATATTTCGACTTTTCCCTTGTAAGGTAATCGTCACGCATAGTTTAAACTACTTATAACTGCTGAACTATTTATCCACTCGGCGGCTCAGACACGTATCGCCTACTGCATAACAAACATTTGATAACATTGCCAGTGTCGCACATGTTTATCAGACACACAAACATATATATTATATGCAAAGCAATGAATGTAATGAATACACGCGAACCTATCTTTACCCCTACATCAATGTGTACAGTGTAGCCCTTTTTAATGTGTAATGTGTGGCCTAATTTATTAATATTTAAAACTCCAAGTTGACAAGACAACACGCATTCTTTAGCACTGGAAGAGTGGTAGCATTGCCCAACGGTAGCTACCGATATACCTCGCGCAAGGTGAAGTGCGATTGCGATTTTAAACAGGGATCGGGACTTCCAGCTATCGCTGATTTCGTCCAGGGGGAGGGGGGGGGGGGGACGGGGGTCTATATTCTGGCTGTTTGTTGCTGATGTCCGCGCAACGTCTTTCATCATGTTTGTCCGCTTCACCAGAGGCCGGGTCATTGGGGGAAGAGCCTGAGTTCCCATGAGGGACCGGATTCCAGTCTCCCTGGCCGATGGTGTGGGTTCTTGTTTCTCCTTTTGGTGGTTCCAGTCCAAGGCCCGGTTTTCTTGGCCCGCCGGCTATTGCCCTCTTTGTTTGAGGGGGATTGATTCTAACCCCCCTATATGTGTTCGTGTTTTTCTCTGGAGGGGGGGGGGGGGGTGTGCCCTCCGTTGCCGCAAGGTGCAGTCGACATCACTGAACTGCTTAATCTACAGCCCTGCCCCGATCGGCATGCGGGTTAGCCGCCCCCGCCCCCCCCCCCCCCCCCCAGGTCAAATGATTACTTCTTTCATCAGCGACACCGACAGAAAATAAATTATAATCCGAAAACCAGCGAGAGATGCGAGGCGAATCGCGTAGCCTATCGAGCCGCCCCAGTGCACCCTTCAGGTGAACTTCCATGAGCGGACTTAGAGACTTCCTATATGGAATGTGTGTATATTGCAACCACATGCCACTCCATCCCACCCCCTCTGCCTGCTGTGTAGTAACCCCCTCCCCCCACACACAATCAGCAGCCGGGCGTGCAGTCCCCACTGGCATGCGACTGCGTATTGCTATAGCCCTCCCTCCCCCAATGCTGCAGACATTTGAGGATTGCTCCGCTTCCCACACAGTCTCACAAGCTAACGCATATACTGAGGCTAAAAGCTTCAAATTTGTACACTGCCATAATTATGCAAGCTACATGATAGTACTTACAGATAAGGATATAGACCAATGGTTTTAGTTCAAGGATAGTGCCAGAATAGCTTGGCGCCTCTAGGCGCCAAGCTATTCTGGCACTACCCTTGAACTATTTTAGTGAAACTTATTTCACACACTGGTGTATTCCGAATGATGAGCGCTACCCGTCACCCCCTTCCCCCCATCCCGGTTCGACGCAAACTTCATCTGTCGTCATGTGTTTACTGTTTGCAATAAATACATGTATTCAGTTTAGTAGTTGGCGCCCCCCCCCCCCCCCCCCCCCGCCTCCCCCGCTTACCCCTTTTTCCAGTTCAATAACCTTTGTTAGCATCCCCTAACCCCACCATCCACACAAGCTCTCCAGCAAGCAGAAGGCCATCGGGTCGACGCCGCCTCTGGTGCACACCCGCGCCGCGTGGGCCAACGTCGCCCTTGCTTACTGGTTCACTTGGCACGTGTGTCATCCCCACCCCTGCGGCAACCTTGATCGTTCGGCATGTGATACATCACCGTCATCGCCCGGCGCAGACAGAAGACATTCTTTCAATCCATAAGGGCCTGACGAGTAATGCAAATCCGCTGCGCCACCGCTTGCGCGCGGCCACCGCGTAATAGCTCGTCAAAATACAAGGGAGGAAACGAAGCACACCCACGAAATTCTAGCGGTGTGGCCGGAAGTATCCCGGGCCTCTTTCTCAACATCTAGAGTTGAACGTTAAACCCTTTAGTAGAGTGCCGTAAAAGAGGCCACTATGAACTGCAGTGCATCCATTGTTTTCTGCTGTCTTTACTCTAAAGTCAAATCAAATTACTTGAAAAAATATTGACAACTGATCAGTATTTAAACCAGATTCCATTAAAGTAGACCTTTTCGGGCTGGGGGAAATACGCAACTAAAGCGACTGCTGCATGCACCTCACAAGTTCATGTTGACAGTAAGATGCACTCTTGTTTTCATTGCAGTGTTCATGTTTTTTTTAAATATAGGGGGTCGGATCTAGTGCGGCAGATTAAGTTTACAATTGCCAGAGGAACACCAGGATTTCCCAGGGGGTCAAAGAAAAGATGAAGTCTTAGATGATCACATACTTTGTAAAATTTGTTGATCCCATCATGAAAGCATTTTTCTACTGTGCAGCTTGGCACACAGAGCAGAACATCTGCCCATCTAAATGGTGTAGCCATTTAAATTGTCCGAGCCAGTTGTGCTGAAAAGAATGCGTGGTCTTTTTTTCACTATCTGATGTGCTTGTAGGAACTTCGGACTGTGTAGGAGAAGGCTGTGATTTTGAGCTCGAGAACCCGAATTTCATGAGTCTGGTCATGCTTTCGCCACAGGAAAAGCTCGCCGCGGAAGAGTTACATCTGTTAAATTTCTGTTGCTGTGCATGCGGTACTGTTGCTGCGTTGGCGTTCAGCGCTCTCACAAAAGCTTTGTTTTGCTCAGCACGCGCGGCTGTGAAATGTGTTTGTGATGACGCACTGGTACGTTTTTGATTGCGTAAAGATAAAGCTTACTGCGTCAAAGTAAAATCTTTTACGTCAGTCTGACGCAGAGCTCGGAACACTAGTGCATCAGAGGTGGCTTTAGAGGGTCAGATACGCACATTTCTGCGTAATAATTATCACTGCATTGGATATACTAATTTACATAAACCAATGAAAAATGAGCATGGGGGGCGTATTTCCGGCCACAGCTAAAACCCTACTACTCGACGTCTGCTATGAAAGATGCTTGACTGTGCAAAAAGCTTTACTACTAAACTATCACTTTTGATCAGAGGACAAGGTTGGTATAGATTTGTGGCAAAATATCTACTTTGTTTGTTCAGTTCGAGGTTTTAGGCAGATGGTTGCTTAGGGGGCTTGAAAACTGCTCTGGAATCACAGTGCTTCGCCTCTTTGTGTGCCTTTTGTTTCCTCCCTTGTATTCTGAATTGAGCTTGAGGATGCGGTGGCGCAGCGGATTGCATTACTCGTCAGGCCCCTGTTTCAATCATACATATGCAATGCATCCATCTGCATTATATCTATGATGCGCATGAGCACCCGTGACTTCCTATGCCGTCCATCAGCATGACAGATTCCCATGAGCGTGTATGAATCCTTGTCATGCAGTAGTCTAACTCATGCCATCCTGAGAATGAAATTATCAATATATATACTTGAGATTGTATATCCTAAGATGGCCTATGTCACAGTTCTGGAAACAAATCAACCATGATAGTTCAAGGGTGGTGTCAGAATAGCTTGGTGCCTAGAGGCGCCAAACTATTCTGATACCACCCTTGAACTATCATGGTCGATTCATGTCCTGTCAGGGTTTATGGGCTAACACTAGTAACAGGCAAGAGAGGCAACAGGCTGAAAGGGGGGGGGGGGGTAGGGAGGGGGGTTCATGAGAATCTGGGGCCAGTTGCATGAGCGAGCTTAGTCCTGCACCAGCCACTGCGCAAGGTGCACCGCTACTCGCTTATGCAACTGACCCCTGCTCTCAAAAACAGGGTGTCACTGTTCCTCAAATTGGGGAAGTTATTCCTCACTTGCTTAGGCGTCTGGGCAACTTTACTTAACTTTGAGTTGTGTGAAAACTTTCATACCGACAGTCCCAAAATCAGCCTGGACTCAGCTGACCAATTGACATACATGATGTATACATAACAGATCCTGGCCAGCAAAAGGCTTTGAATTCTCATGAACCTGTCCCCCTGCTGGGACACATGAGACTCCATGCCTCATGTTGAGGGAGGGGTTGGCTAAACGGCTGCTCAGTGCCATGGAAGTGAGGCAGGATACATGCATACCTTACTCCCTCTGTCTCAGCGGGTGGAAACAATGTACCCACCACAGGCGATCGAGGCTGATTTGCCTTTACCCTTCTACTGTACAGGTGTACTATAGACTGATGAACGCAAATCGCAAATCGTATTTGGATGCCTGTGCCTAGGCACCTGGGGTGATGGTGATACCGCCCTAGATTAGTAGATAGGCTGATAACATAGTGATCTGGATTGCACTAACAAGCAATAATGTCTGTGCCTCCTTGCTACTATGCACAGCTTGTAATGTGGAAAACATTTGCAAGCCATAGAAAAGGTACAATAGAATAAAATACATGTTATCTTTAAAAAACTGCTGAAGAAGATTTGCATCACTGACAAACATGAATATGTATGCATGTACATCTGCGCTGTCTAAAAGCTGTAGTGTTGTTTTGTCTGTGACGCTAGAAAAAAAATAATTTTATATGCGGAAAAACTAAAAGCTGAATTTTACTTTCCCCATTAAAGTGGATTCCCCCCCCCCTCCCCCCCCCTCCCCTCCCCCCCCCCCCCCCCCCCCCCCCCCCCCCCCGATGAAACCTTGCCAACCAACCTATGGGCTGTATGTATACTCACCTTGACATTAGTAATGCTGATACTGTTGCCATGTGTGGATACAATACTGCGTGCACTAGAGTCCTTCTCTCTGCAAATTACAACATAGGCAGTAAATTATTAAAAGCCATTTATACCTTTCCCTCGTTTAGACTCATAATCAATAACTCAATCAGCAGTAGTTGACAGTGTAACTCACACTAGGACAAATGTAACGTTTTAAAATGTAAAAGCTGTTGCAACTTGCAAGGCTATTTTCCTCATCACATTAACTCATTCATCCCGATAGCCATATTTCCCAAATAAGCAAATAAAAAAATGAGCCTCAGGATAATAAATAATGGGTTAACTCATTTAGCACGTATTTCCCAAATTTGGGAGGCATCTAACTATGCACCAGTTGCAGGAGATGAATCGACCATGATAATTCAAGGATAGTGCTAGATTAGCTTGGTGCCGAGAGGCGCCAAGCTAATTTGGCACTACCCTTGAATTATCATGGTCGATCCATCTCCTGCAACAGGTCCATAGTTGTTAGATGACGCCTCCAAAATTTGGGAACTACGTGCGCCAGGCTGAATGAGTTAACCCATTATATCCTGAGGCTCATTTTTTTTACTCCGTTATTGTCCTATGAAAGCTACATTACAGATCAACAATTTTAGTTCATGGGTGGTGCCGTGAGAATAGCTTGGCACCTCAGGTACCTTGAACTATCATAGTCAAATTAATTTCAAGCAGTAGTGTATCCAGGATGAAAAAAAACCGTAAAGACCATCAATTTGGTGGATGACTTAGTGACTGCAGACACTTAAAGGGTGATCTTACATAGAGTGGTGGTTCAAAACAGATTCTGTTGTACACATAAAACTCTTTGGGTGTGTGTGTGTGGTGCAATGCGTGGTAGAAGCGGGTGGGCTGCACCGCCACCTCTCGTGCAACTCAAACAGAAGCCCACACTGCTCGCATATGACTGAGAACGTGAGAGAGCGGTAGCAGCAAGTGTAAAGCGGGAAGCGTTGGTAACGAAACTGTGATGCACCACTATCACTAATCAGTAATTTGGTATACATTTTCAGCCATCTGCGAGCAACTGAATAATTTATGGCCACAGCGATAACTTTGAAAACGAAACAGTCACCGTTTGCTACTGCAATGGGCAATAAAAACGAGCGGCAACCGACTGAAGAAGAAACTTTGTACTCAGTTATGTCGGTGGCAAAGTTTGAAAAACTTACTTTCCGCTCAAAGGCCGCACGCGCACGGCAACGCGCACATTGGCCATGGCACGTGGTGATGCCAAATCAACCGTTATCACTGAAATGCCGCCGTAATTCCATCACGTGTAATCCACAGCAAAAGGGGTAATCCAAGCGGTATTACACACAGACATACACCAAGCAAAGCACACAACAACACAACACAACACACGGCCGCCCGACTAATCTCTCGGCACACTGGCTGCCTACAAATTTCACTCGGCGCTTTGTCAGCACACTGATCAGACGGCCCACTTTGCTGCATGCGCTCTCAGCTGGATGGGCTCTCTCTCTCTCTCTCTCTATCGCAGACAAGTCCACTCCACTCTAAAAGGGGTGGCAGTAGTGTATGGCCGTCACGCTTTGCCGCGGCACTCGAAGACATTTACTTAGTACAAATTTGGCATCACTCAGGTAACATTCCAGGGGTGTGGTTTCTGGTTTAAAATTCGGTAAGTCTCGGCTGGCCACCGTCAAGATCGTCACAGAAAAGACAGTATCACTTGACCAGGCTGTCTTTGGTCAGTCATTACGACAAATATAAGTTTATGCCCCGGGAAGATATCAGCCCTTTCACTGACTTCTTCACTGCCGGGACACACTGAACTTGTGGATATTTACTGTGCTCAACTGGCTGAAAAGGCCGAAGTCTACCATCCTCACTACTTGAACCACCGTCGCTACTGCCGTAACGCCGGATTACTAGGCATCCATGGCTTCAGTCATTGCGGTTTCAGATACTCCGGCCTTGTTTTCAAGTGAAATTGCCGCGTGGCCAAAATTAATTCAAATGGTTACCACTGATGATGATAGGTCGGTTGTCTTCATTTTAACTCAATCTAGACTTTTTCAAAGTCTGTCTGTAGTGTAAGCAAAGATCCTACATATATAGGATGTTTGGTGTAAGCCGGTATCAGTATTGTATGTTGGGGAATGCGGGGGGGGGGGGGGGGTTGGGGGGGAGGGGGGGTAGGGGGGGGTAGGGAGGGGAGGTCAGTTGTCGGCGCCAAGCTAATCGGGCACTACCTTGAATTATCATGGTCGATCCATCTCCTGCAACAGGTGTATAGTCAGTCGTTAGATCAACTGACGCCTCCAACATTTGGGAAATACATGCGCCGGGCTGAATGAGTTGACTACTGACCATTGTTTCAAGTTTGTATGAAAAAGTCGTCGGGCCTTTCCCACCCACCCACCCCACCCCCACCCCCACCCAACCCCCGTCCCCAGGCACAGGTGCGGACAGTCCATTGTTTATCTTGTACAGTTGACTGTCGCCCACGCAACAGTCCCCCTTTCTTTTCTGTCCCCTCTTCATTTTGCCTGGACACAGGCGGTGTCTAAGTCAGAACAGTACAACTGCAATTGACATAGATTACCATGAACCCCCAGAAATTGGATCGGCTGATGGGAATCTGTGCATTTTGCAGACCTACAATCATTTACACCCTTATTAGATTCCCCGGATGAGTACTGGGGAATTATTTGCTTATCCAGGGCCTTCCACCTACAATAGGCATAGATTTTCATTGCGCTCATGCATGTTATAAAGGCTGCTGAGAATCAAAGGGCTCTGTTTGATCGTCATTTGTATGGATCGGACACGTTTCGGCATCCTAAAGTCAGTTGTGAAGACGTTATTACTGGTTGCATAGCGTAAACTAGAAGAAATAGAGTTGCACATACTATATGAAACTATGTGGGCATATAAATGTGGATTACTGAGACGTATTTAGTGTACATATTAAATTCACGATCTTTGCACTGAATTGTTTCGAAACTCATATGTTTCGAAATTCAGTTTCGAAATTTGGTGTCACATTGTGTTCCGTCATCGAATCTATCGGTTCAATTAGCCTCGATTAAAAAATATATATATTAGTTCAGATATCTCAACGCACTACCTGCGGTTTGCCAGCTCAGTAATATAACAAAAGAGAAAGACTGACTGAGCTGTTTCTCATTGACGGACAGTGCCGCTCGGCCTGCTGTCTGGTGCTAAAGAGCGAAAAAAGAGGGTCCCCTGAACAAACACGGCGATGTCGTCATCAGGCGGCGCTGGGCCAGAAATTAGTTTTGACACTCACCCACCCACCACCTTACCACAGCCCTCTCCGCCCTCCCCTTGGCGTTGGACCTACGCGGACTGACTCGAACTATGAATTCACTGCCGCGGGACTGATTTCACTGACTCTCACTGTTGCCGCGGCACACTGAAGTTGAATCGGCAGTGACTGAAACGGATCGACTGACTGATTCAGTGGCCGATAACTAGGCTAAGTTTTGAGTCACTGAGATAGCTCGTTGGCTGTTCCTGATTCCTGGAGCATGGAGTACGAGATGGCTTGTGTACCGTTAGCGGAATCAGTCAGTTTCAGTGAGAAAGTGACTAATTGACTCTGGGGGGTCAAAGAGTAATAACTTCCTGGCCACGCTGAGTTGCGCAGAATGCCCAACGGCCCACGCGTAGAAACAGTTGGAAATATAATCCCGTTATATGCCCAGCTATATGGCAGCTGGATTCAGTAAAGCATCATTGGCCTCAATCAGTCACCCGTGCTTGATTATCCGCGTAGCTATTACTGAGATGGGATCGAAGCGTGCTCAGTCCTACTTTTCTTTTTTTTTTAAAGTTGTTGCTAGTAGTGCCGCCGATCGCGCACATTTGCCGTTTGGTCAGTAACTATGCTCGGAGAGTTCCAGAGAGCTGTCACAACACACCAAAGTCCGGAGTCCTTTTCAACTCCAAAAACGTAAAAGCAGTTCTCCTATATGGAGCAGAGACTTGGAGATTGACAAAAACCACAGTCAACAGAGTACAGATCCTCATAAACAGTTTCCCTATAAGAATTTTGAAAAAATCCACTGGCTAGAGAAGCCGATCAGCAACGTCAGACTCTGGGAGAGAACAGAACAGATAATAGCAGAGAATGAAATTGGGCGAAGAAGACGATGGGGATGGATTGGTCACAGTCTGAGAAAGCCAGCTTCCAGTATCACTAGGCAGGCATTGTCATGGAACCTCCAGGGAAAGAGGAAAAGAGGTAGGCCGAGAAACTCCTGGCGTCGAGACCTCCAAGCAGACATCAAGAGACTGGGAACCACGGCCTGGTGTAAAATCGAAGGAGAAGCACAGGACAGGAGTCGCTGGAGGTCTCTCGTCGACGGCCTATACCCGGGTAGGGGTGACAGGCGTAAGTAAGTATGCTCGGGGGGGGGGGGGGGGAAGGTGGGTGGTATTCATAACAATGAGAAACCAATAATACGCATCTTTGTGGCTTAATATCCGGAAAGGCGGCGGGAAAGAGGGGTGGGGGGTGGTGGGGAGAGACAAGTGAGGTGTCTCGACGATGATGCTAAGGCACGGTTTCGATGGG
Source organism: Semisulcospira habei (assembly GCA_036245525.1). Lineage (NCBI taxonomy): Eukaryota > Metazoa > Mollusca > Gastropoda > Semisulcospiridae > Semisulcospira > Semisulcospira habei. The sequence continues at coordinate 27,878,449 of BTPG01000004.1, forward strand.
GGTGTAGTCGGAAGGGGGGGGGGGAGGAGGGGGCACCGTTCCGCGGCAGAATAGTGCCGAGGCGGCCACCGGCGCGCTCACGGCATCACCTTATGTGAACCAAACAAGGCGGCCGGAGTCAGTTCAAGAGGCTCAGTGAGGTTGCGTGGCCGTCGGATCCCGGCAGCAGCCTGGATATCATTGTCCAGGCATTTTCAGTTGTTCAACGGCTTTTCGGTTGGCTACTGATTTGTCTCAGTCTTCCCCTTTGATGTCATGGCTCGGTGGGGGTCAGTGGCATAGGCGCTGGCTGATCAGTTGGCCTATGACCGGCCGCGCCAGCCGCGGGACCGGCCACCAGAGCCGGCCGGAATGCGCGGGACCGACTGAGCCTGACTACTGTCACAGCCGGTGGGTCAAACAACGACAGACCGCTAGGGCTGGGTGTGGCGCCACTTTACGTGTTTTTTCTTCCTTTTTTTTTCTAATGACCGACAACTTTGATCTTGTCTCAGTCCTTCTGTCAGTTCTTCTTCTTCCGCGTGTTTTTTTCTTCTTAGCTCGGTCACGGTTCGCGGAGCGTGTAGCCGGTGTGTGTGTGTGAGAGAGAGAGATAGGGGGGGGGGGGGGAGTCAGTGATGATGCTGGTTAGACCATGCGTGGCTCAGTTCAGCCTGTTAACCCATTCAGCCCCGATGCCCTACAGGCAGGAAATGGGTCGACCATGATAATATCAAGGGTAGTGCCAGATTAGGCTTGGCGCCTGTCCGCGCCAAGCTTGAATCTGGCACTATGATGGTCGATCCATCTCCTGCAACTGGTGCATAGTCATTAGATGACGCCTCCAAACTGATTTGGGAAATACGACCGTCGGGCTGAATGAGTTAACAACGACCGCCATACTGACGGCAGTCATAGTGTTGCAGTGTTTGCCATTTGTATTTATTTATTTTTCATTAGTGCCGAGTCAAGTTGAAGTGGGTCTGTCCGTAAGGCGTTTGTTAGGTTGTTGTGTGTTTTGCGCCGACGGTCAGTCATACTGTGACAAGTTGAATGAGCATGCCTGATGGAGGTTCACTTGGCAGTCGGCGTGTACGTGTACGAGACCGCAGCCGGTTAGCACTGCGGATGGAGTCATGTCATCCGGCATTACTTTGAGGACTGCCAGCTGATAACTATCAAAATGTAATATGTAACGACTTAAAAATGAATGACAAGTAAATAATGTACACTATGCCATACCGGTCAGATATTTTAATTGTTGTTTTTTTCGGTGTCACGGTAAGGTAATACGGCCTATAAAGTTATTTTATTTGGGGTTTGTTCTCTCCACTGTCGCTGAGTATCAAGCCGCTTGTATCGCGGATTGTCTTTCAATGGTACCTTTGAGCGATAGAGGATCTAAATAAATATGGCCTTCACATCTGACCCGTGGCCCAGATTGTTGTTTCCGGCGACAAAGGCAAGCATGGCAGACTCTGAGAACGGTCAACCTGCAAGCAAGAAGCGCCGCACATCGGCGTCCACGCCTGTCCTGTACAACACAGACAAATGGATCGAAGAGAACAAGAAGGATTTTCTTCCGCCAGTGTGCAACAAAATGATGTGGGCCATTTATCTTTTATTTCAAATCCTAACGCAGTGCCCTCGGCGGCACCTCGGCGAACCATCTTGCCGGGAAGCAAAGATAATGTTTTTTTTTTGTTTTGTTCTTTTGTTGTTGTTTTAAAACTATTATTACAGCATGCCGCATATTCAAGAATGTTGTTATTAGCAAGTCATCAGACATATTCTCTTCCAGGACAAATTAAAAAAATCACTGACTTGTAATTTCTCCAAGAACACCGAATGGGCATAAAGACGAAGTTTAATGACCTTATGAAGGTGCACATTATATATACTGGCATAAGGGTTGCCGTGATGATCACAAATGACTTTAACTTTAACTCATTCTACCCCAACACCGAAATCCCCAAATGTTGCCATTGTCCTCTGAAGACAGCATTGCCTTGCAGGACACAGATCGACCATGATAGTTCAAGGGTGATGCGGCCAGAATAGCTTGGCGCCCATAGGCGCCAAGCTATTCTGGCATCACCCTTGAACTATCATGGACGATCCTTATCTTGCTGTGGTGTGTCTGGGGTAGAAAGAGTTAAATTTTTTAGTATCTGATGACGAAAGTGTATACCGTTACAAAAGGTAAGACTGAGGGAAAAAAGTAATAAACATTACAAACAATTCCATTAACAAAAATAAGGGTGACATGCTTGGAGGACTGTCAGCTTTTGGCATACATTTAACCCTTTGGCTGTCAGCAGTTTTTGTCGTGATGATTCCCGCACACATTTTCATGAGTTAGAGCTGGAGGGTTAAAAAAATTGTTTTTGCATGCTAGTGGTTTTCCAACTGGCTGCCAAGGGATGTTTGCAAAAATCAACACTTTCAGTCAGTATTACTATTAGGTCATCGGGCTAACATTAGCCTCAGTAGTTGTCCCACATGCAGTTGTGCATGGGTCAGCTGTGGCCACCATACACATGAAGACATTATAGTCAGGTTCAGGTGGGAACATGAATGCAGGCTGTATGTGGTGCACATGCCATGTGTGTCCTTGTGGGTCCAATCGAAATGGAAGCGGGTTTAAAAGTTAACCCTTATCATTCGGAATACACCAGTGTGTGAAATAAGTTTGACTAAAATAATTCAAGGGTAGTGCCAGAATAGCTTGGCAACTCTGGGCGCCAAGCTATTCTGGCACCACCCTTGAACTAAAGCCATTGGTCTATATGAGATCCTTATCTGTAAGTACTATAATGTAGCTTGCAAATGGCAGTGTACACATTTGAAGCTTTTAGCCTCAGTGTGATGTGGATTAAAAAGCCCACCTTAAACTGTGTAATAGGCATGTATTAGGGCAGAACAACAATAACCTAATAAACCATTACATCCTGAGGCTGATTTTTAAAAAAAATTGCTTATTGTCCTATGAAGGCTACATTACAGATTAGGAGATAGATCAACTTTAAATTCAAGGGTGATGCCAGAAAAGCTTGGCGCCAAGCTTTTCTGGCACCACCCTTGAACTGTCAGTCAGATTTATTTCAAGCAATGTATGTATCAGGATGAAAAGGGTTAATTACATGGAATACCAATAAAATTCTGTGCGTAGGCTTCATAAGACTGTCTAAGGCCTATTGAAAAGCTGGGGAGACTGTCGCATGCTACTAAGCTTGATTATATATATACATATCTTTTTGTAAAGAGGCAGAGGAAAAAAAAGCATGATTCCAAAGTTAAACCTCCCAGTACAGTACAATACCAATGCCTAGATGCACAAGGGATTTACATTTGCAAAATAGAATACCAGAAATTACATGCCCCCACAAACACAGATCATTGAATATTATGTCTTTCGTTTGTTGCAGGCACGATGATGGGCAGTTGAAAGTATTCTATGTAGGTGGTCCAAATGAACGCAAGGATTTCCATATTGAAGAAGGGGAGGAGGTTAGTCTTGCATCCATTTCCTATTATTTTTGCAGTTGAAGGGATCAACTTCACTAGTATGTAGGCGTAATTCAACCTGGCCTGAGCAGGGCTTCTGTTTTCACAACAGGTTAAAAGGTCTGTAGACCCCCAGGTATAAATTTTAGAGGGTACACAGACCCCCATCTGAGCATAATAGAGGGTCAGCAAATTTATTTAAGAAAAACTGCATCATCTGTATGTTCTTTAAAATAAATTAACTCATTTCACTCTCTGCTCTTTAAATTTGTTGTGACAGTGTGTGTGTGTGTGTGTGTGTCCTTTCCATGATACTGATTCTTTAACTGGTGAGCTATCAAGCAAAAGCTTGTCTCCCTCTCACACACAGAAAAACACATATATATATGTATTTATTTGTATTGATCATTTGATAATGTATTGTAAGAGAGAACATAGCCTTTTCTGCTGAATCCATATAGGGCTCGGGAAGCTGATGTCATCACGCCTTCTTGAGAGGATACGCGACTAAGGGAAATCGCTGTCAGGACAATGTCAGGAAAGTCCTGATGTGCTATAGGCAATAACAGCAAGTCTTGCCATCACCATAGGAAACTGCTAACCAGAATCTGTTTTTGTTTTTTCCAAAGAGGAAGAAACATGAAGAAAAACGTGTTGAAACACTACTTCGCTACTATTTGAATACTATCGTATCCTGTCAAGATGGCGCCTGACGCGCCGACGCTCCTAGGCAACATGGAGAACTTCCCGAGCCCTATTGACAACCAAAGTCTGACTTGTCTAAACTCTGTGTGTGTGTGTGTGTGTGTGTGTGTGGTGTGTGTGCGCGCTATGTACTTAAGGGGAGACATGGTAGTCAAATAATGAATTTTTGTGTTTCAGAAACTGTTGGTTGTTTGTTGTCATTTTATGATGTAACTTTGAAAAATGTCCAAAAAATTTTTTTTGTGACTTTAATGCATCAAAAACTGGGAAAAACCTTGCAAAATTAGCTAATTTCAAAATGTTCTTGTGTCTGAACTAATGCTTATATTCTCTCACTTCTTTTTGTTTTTTAAATCTATTTATGTGCTAAATAGACCTGTGCATGGAAATTGCATTCAGTACATCAGTAATTTTATAATGAGCACTAGAAATAATCATTATAAATTGCAGTCATCAAGAGACCGAAAACAGCAATTCACATGGTCACCAAACACAAACTAATACTTACTTACTTACTTACGCCTGTCACCCCTACCCGGGTATAGGCCGTCGACGAGAGACCTCCAGCAACTCCTGTCCTGTGCTTCTCCTTCGATTCTACTCCAGGTGGTTCCCAGTCTCTTGATGTCTGCTTGGAGGTCTCGACGCCAGGAGTTTCTCGGCCTACCTCTTTTCCTCTTTCCCTGGGGGTTCCATGACAATGCCTGCCTAGTGATACTGGAAGCTGGCTTTCTCAGACTGTGACCGATCCATCCCCATCTTCTTCGCCCAATTTCATTCTCTGCTGTTATCTGCTCTGTTCTCTCCCAGAGTCTGACGTTGCTGATCTTCTCTGGCCAGTGGATTTTCAAAATTCTTCTAAGGCAACTGTTCATGAAGGTCTGTACTCTGTTGACTGTGGTTTTTGTCAATCTCCAAGTCTCTGCTCCATATAGGAGAACTGCTTTTACATTGGAGTTGAAAATCCGGACTTTGGTGTGTTGTGACAGCTCTCTGGAACTCCACACTTTTTTCAACTGGAGAAAGGGTGCTCTGGCTTTACCGATTCGTGCTCTGACATCTGCATCAGTGCCGCCTTTTTTGTCTATGATGCTCCCGAGATAGGTGAAGGACTCCACCTCCTCCAACGGGGTGCCAGCAAGCAAGACTGGTTCTTCCCTGGTTGCGTTCAGCCTCATTGTCTTTGTTTTCTGTTTGTGAATGGTGAGGCCCACTTGGAACGAGATGTCAGCAAGCCTCGTGGTCTTGTCCTGCATTTGTTGATGAGTGTGGGACAGTAATGCCAAGTCGTCTGCAAAATCGAGGTTGTCAAGCTGTGTCCACAGTGTCTACTGTATTCCACTTCGTCTGTGCTCTGTGGTCATCTTCATGACCCAGTCTATGGCCAGTAGGAAGAGGAACGGAGACAGCAGACACCCCTGCCTGACACCAGTTCTGACCTGGAGCTCCCTGGTGAACTGCCCTTCGTGGATCATGCGACAAGTCATGCCATCGTAGTTGCTCTTGATCAGGCGGACGAGCTTTGTGGGTACACCGTAGTGTCGTAGGAGTTTCCAGAGTCTCTTGGTCCACACTGTCAAATGCTTTCTCATAATCCACAAAGTTGACGTACAGCGGGGAGCTCCACTCCAGAGACTGTTCCACGATGATGCGGAGAGTGGCGATCTGGTCTGTACATGATCGGTTCTTCCTGAATCCTGCTTGCTGGTCTCTCGGCTGGGGGTCAACGGAGCTCTTCATTCTCTCCAGGATGATCCTGTTGAAGACCTTTCCTGGTACCGACAGCAAGGTGATTCCTCTGTAGTTGGAACACTTGCTGAGGTCGCCTTTCTTGGGAAGCTTGATTAGGTACCCCTCCTTCCAGTCAGCCGGCATCACCTCCTCTTCCCAGATCTTTCCAAACAGTGGGTACAGCATCTCTACTGTTGTCTCTAGACAAACTAATACACTAAACTCATATTCCATGCACAGAAATATTGCAACACATGTTACAAATATCATATCCAAATATGAAATGGGTCGGTCAAGCCATTCAAAAGATAATAATAAATAATAATAATACTGTTGTTATTATATAGGCGCTTTTTCTCAATTTTGGGGAAATCGACTCAAAGCGCCGCGCCTGAAACCCTCACACACTCACGAAACAGACACGGATTTTACGCCATTTAAGACAAACACAGTACAAGACAAACGAAGGGCCAGTCAGCTACTGAAGACCCCACCCGGGTCTGCTCTGGGGGACTTGGGTGGGGTTAGGTATTTTTTAGTTCCCAGGGTCACCCTGGTCAGCCCCACAGGGTGGGTTTTTCTCTTTATTCTGGGGCATGTGTTTCTGTCTACCCTTTGTCCATTCACCTGTATTTGCCTTTTTAAAACTCTCCCTACTGTCTGCACTGCCTGTAGCTCTTGATATTGGATGTGTGTTGCTAAATGGTCTTAGCTTTATTTAGGCCCCATGTGTTAGGTTTATTTAATGTATTTGACCGGCTGGCGACATACATTCAATGTTCTGTTTAGTTTTTTTTTTCACAAGCAGTGCAGGCACGTCCTGAGAAAGCCTTGTTGCTGTCGGGACGTTAAGCAATGTACAATCAATCAGCTACTGAAGATACAACCTTTTATTTGGTCGAAAAATCACATTTTGAGAAAACGGTCCCAAAAGATTGGACAAGCAAAACGGAGTACTGTGCCATAACAAACACCTATGGGATTAAAAAACAAAACAAAAAAAACAATAAAAAAAATTGAGTAGCCACATATAGAAACATATTTCTCATGAGAAAATGAAAAGCAAAAGGTTTCTCAGTCTTGGATATATGCACACGTTGAAAATGCATGATCTGAATGAGCGATTCTCGTATTTTGATCGAGTTGTACGCCATGCGTAATGGTGCATTGTGGGACGGTCGGAAAGACCCAAAGCCGTTCGGAGCCTGGTCGGAAAAACCCGAAGTCATCCAGAACACTCGGCGCGCTCTGCTCATTGGTCGGTTTCCGAAAATAGTATTATCTCGTTACTCACAAACCACTCACAAACCAGATAGGTGAGGCTAGCTCTGGCAGAATTGTACAACAAACCAAGGGGAATTACTCAGCGCTGGACAACAGTTAGATCCCCTGCCCCCGCCTATCAGGCACCCAATCGCCAGCCCACAGAGAAATACGCAGGTATAGAATAAGACGATCATTTGCATCTTCAAATAAGATGCATCAGGTCTCTTATATAACCCATGTCTTTCTCCGGAACTTAGGACGTAGGCAGGGGAAACATACATACACAAACACGAAGGTGCATTACTATATGTGGTCGGGTAAATACCCTGTATTCCCACAGTAGATGCACAGAACATTACACAACAATGTAACGATACAAATTTGCCTCGAGTTATACTGAGATACTCACAAACCAGATCAGGGGCAGGGGATCTAACTGTTGTCCAGCGCTGAGTAATTCCCCTTGGTTTGTTGTACAATTCTGCCAGCGCTAGCCTCACCTATCTGGTTTGTGAGTATCTCAGTATAACTCGAGGCAAATTTGTATCGTTACATTGTTGTGTAATGTTCTGTGCATCTACTGTGGGAATACAGGGTATTTACCCGACCACATATAGTAATGCACCTTCGTGTTTGTGTATGTATGTTTCCCCTGCCTACTTCCTAAGTTCCGGAGAAAGACATGGGTTATATAAGAGACCTGATGCATCTTATTTGAAGATGCAAATGATCGTCTTATTCTATACCTGCGTATTTCTCTGTGGGCTGGCGATTGGGTGCCTGATAGGCGGGGGCAGGGGATCTAACTGTTGTCCAGCGCTGAGTAATTCCCCTTGGTTTGTTGTACAATTCTGCCAGCGCTAGCCTCACCTATCTGGTTTGTGAGTATCTCAGTATAACTCGAGGCAAATTTGTATCGTTACATTGTTGTGTAATGTTCTGTGCATCTACTGTGGGAATACAGGGTATTTACCCGACCACATATAGTAATGCACCTTCGTGTTTGTGTATGTATGTTTCCCCTGCCTACTTCATAAGTTCCGGAGAAAGACATGGGTTATATAAGAGACCTGATGCATCTTATTTGAAGATGCAAATGATCGTCTTATTCTATACCTGCGTATTTCTCTGTGGGCTGGCGATTGGGTGCCTGATAGGCGGGGGCAGGGGATCTAACTGTTGTCCAGCGCTGAGTAATTCCCCTTGGTTTGTTGTATTATCTCGTTAGCATAACGTTCGTATAAGGAAATCTCCGGTCGTTCGTGACGTCAGTTTTGCGCCAATAGCTATTTATAGAGCCTTTGTAACCTTTATCTGGTTGGTGAATGGGAAAGTAGAGACGACCTGGACCAAATCAGCGAAAGCTGGAAGTCCCGATGCCTTTTAAAAATCGAAGTAGAGACGGAACCGGTTCGAATGGACCCAAACAATGCGGCATTCATCGCTCGCAAAGCGGTGTTGTCAGGGTCCAAACATTGGATGTTTTCGAGCAAAAGACGTCGCAAATGCTTGAAACATTGAGCAGGTGCTTCACTTTATTTATTTTTTTTACAGCAAATAAAAGGTATTTTGTGATATTTTATGGTTGTGGCCGGGTTCTAGGGGGTTCAAACAACCCAAAAATCCAGTCAACCCAAAAACACTTCGGACACCAAAATTGACGTTTTTGCGGTACCGTGTCTCCCCTTAAAAGTTGGTTTCAACCCATTAACCCAAAAGATGTATTTCTCCAATTTTAGAGCTTTTGCCTAATAACTGTGTACCTGAAGATGGATCGACCATGATAAAAAAAACTGACAAACTTATTTCTGTTTAAATTTCTGGAATTGTGTTTTGAGTTTGCCTCCATACATATTGCGCATGCCATTCGTGTGCTGTCGTGTTTTAGCCATGAAAATACACGCAGCCATGAACTCTGAAAACTGCGTCGCAGTGGCGGTGCCACACACGACCCAGGGGTATCATTTTTGGTACTGTCGCTTGTCGATGGAGATGGCGGTGTCAAAGTGCAACTTTCTTCTAAGCGATTATTACGATTAGACAGGGCCGGATTGAAGAATCCGAAGCATTCCAGATTCCTTTGCTTTTTCTCCACCATTTACAACTTCGTTCAAAATCGAAAGTGAAACTCACGATGCCGTATCCCATAACAGTATGAATGGTGATGTCATAGCAAGTAACACATTCAACATGTAGCGCGTACTTTGTAATAACATGCTGACACCACACGTAAGCCAAATGCCCGTCCAGTTATACTCGCATGGACCCCGGAGTAAGGGCAATTCTGAACGCAGCCGCAACCAAGCGAGCGACTAAGCGAACCAACTCGTCACTGAAGGTAGAACGACTGTCTCCGACCTCTGTTAGGGTACGCACGGTGGCGCAAGGATGAAGCATCTCGGATACAGATGCACTGAATTTTAATGCGTCTGACTACCCCTTAGTTACATTTTCAGTACGTGACAGACGCACTAAAACGGAAGCCCTGCATGAATCTACCCAGAGTGATTCGACCCCACTGAGGGTAAATTTATACTGCTGCTTTTGTTTCCTCAAAAACATTACCGATGACATGACTTTATGGAAATGTCTACTTCTAGCTCAATTTTAGCCTACTTACCCGTTGTGTGCCCACACAACCCGGGAGGCACTCGGGGAACCCCCCCTAGAGGGGCCGAGAGTTGTCTCCCGTTTCCCGCCTTACCAGCTCCGGTCACGAGACCGGCCAGTTTTGCTACTTCGCTCGTACAGAGAAGACGTGTCTGGCCTTGCTCTCGCGCCGCTTCGACCGGTCCTTCTCTTTCCTACGCTCGTTGCCTCTTCGTGTGCTCTGCGCCTCTTAGCGCTGTCCTGCCTTCTTGTGCCCTGCCTCTGCTGGCGTCGTTCTGCTGCTCTCCTCTAGGCTGTGGAGGTGTATGACTACCCTTCCCCCTGTTCCCGATTCGTCTCGGAGGTAAGGTAGTGGTAGTTGTCCCATAGCCGGCCCTCGGGCCGAGAGCCGGCTACCGTTGGGCTTTCCTTTCGGCTTTGCTACTACGTGGGCGCCAGTTGTTGAGCTTACGCTTCGGCGCCTTGCACGACCTTTTTTACGAGTCTCCTCGAGGGACGTCGCCTTCTCTCCTTTGGTATTTCACTGTTACGAGAAGACGTTGCCTTGTAGGCTAGGGCTTCTGTTCTCGTAGGGCCTTCGGGCACCCACACTCCGTTCGTCTACCTTAAAGGCCCTTTAGCTCTGGGAGACTGTAGCCACTATTTACGCGCTGGTGGTCACGGCGCTTGGAGTACCTTGGTGTGGGGCTAGGCTCCCTTGTCCGCCTTTGCGACCTTGTGCTCTTTGTCTGTTGCAGGAACCAAATGCTTACCTGCGCTCAATGCGGCGACTTCAAGTGGCCGACGGACGACCATGCGGTCTGCCTCCCCTGCTCGGGCTGCGCCTCGGACCATCTCTGCGATGTCTGTGCGACCTGGCCGGAGATCCGTTGGTCTGACCTCTGGAGTTTTTACCGGCGAGAGCGACCTCCGTCTGCTATCTCTCGTCCCACTCCTGTTGACGTCGCCCCTGTGGTAAAGACCGCTCTTCCTCGCCTCGGCCTCTCGGAACGGATTGATCGTCGGGACCCTGCGTTGTTCGCTGACCAGAGGACTGCCACTGCTGCCACGCCCGCTGACCCTTCCGGAGGGTCTGTTTGCCGGCAAAGCGCCCGCCTCACTGAGCCCGGCCTGCAGCAGTTCACCACGAGCCGTCCCACGTTGACTGGCCTTGCTCCTCTCTCTCTCCACGATAAGCCCGCTGATCCTTCCGGAGGATCTGTACACCGGCATAGAGCCCTTCTCACTGAGTCCGGCCAGGAGAGACGTCAGCCTCAACCTACGCGACACAGTCGCGCCCCCGACCTTTACCGTTCCACCGTCAGTGCTAGACACTCGCGCTCGCCTCGCGAGCGCCGCCGGAAGGATCGTTCCCCCCGCCGGGAGCGTCGCCGCTCCCCCCGCCTCTCCTCGTCGCGCGCTCGGTCGCGCTCGCCTTCGCACCGTTCGATGCGTTCGCCGCGTCACCGCCATCGTCGACCTTCTTCCCGTGATCGGCACTCCTCTTCGGTTGTCCGCCGTACTTCACCCAGACGTCGTTCCCGCGCACCGGACAGGACCCCTCCTCGCTCCTTCCCGCGTTCGCCTCGGCGATCCCCGCCTCCGTCGTCGCTGCCGGCTCATGCCCGGGCTTCCCGTGAGGTTCGAGATGCGCCCCCGCCCAAGCTTCGACCTTCCTTGGTGCCTCACCCGCCTTCTCGCCACCCCCTGGACGAAGAAGCCCTCAGCTTGCTGCCCGAAGACTCCGTCTCAGCCCTGTTGGAGGAGGATGCTCGCTCCCTTTCGCCCTCCGACGTCGGTGATGATGTCCCCTCGACCCTTCCGTCGTCGTCCCGGGCGGAGACCCTCCTAGCCTTGGATGAAGCCGCCAGGATCATCGCGGCCACTCTGCCAGCGGACTCCTGCCCAGCCTCTCCCCCCCTGAAGAGGAAGGTCTCGGCCTTTGTGGATGCCGAGCGTCAGGTGAAGAGGTTCAAGTCGCTTCCCCAGCCGCCTGGATTTAAGGAGCTGCGAGATGTCTTCTCAGCGCACCTGCAACTTCCAGCGTCTCGAGAGCCGGTGTTCTTCTCCGATCGTCGCTGGCCGGCTGGCCTGGACATCGCCTTCCGTCGGGATTGGTATGCCGGTCATTCCCAGGCTTTCTCCATCCCTCTTCCTGCGATCGACCCCCCGGCCGTGTCGCAAGCTGGCGGCTCCGCCCTCCTTCGCCGTTCCTTCCCTCGTGGCCTGGATTTGACTGCGTCTCTGGTGCGGAACACCTTAGCCTGCGCTGGGTTCCTGGAGCTGCTCACTCAAGCCCTGGTTCGTCGTGTGGAAGACGCTTGGCATCCTTCTATCACGCCTCTCCTTGGGGATTTACTCATCTTAGCGGAAGTCGCCAACCGAGCCGCCTACCACTCGTCCGTTAACGCTATGGCTGCCTCCGCCAACTGTGACCTGATGCGTCGAGACGCCCTTCTGCTTGCCTGCCGAGGGATACCACCTGACCTGCGTGCGCAGCTTCGTCGTGCTCCGCTGGGTGGCCCCCTGCTTTTCGGCGACACCTGGTCATCCGTTCGAGCCTCCAACCCCGACCGCTGGCCTGTGAGTGCTCCTCCTCCCCGCCGCTTTCCGTCCTCCCGCCAGGCTAGGGGTCGCGCCTCGCGGTCGGTTAGACCCGCTGCTGCGTCAGCCCCTGCTTCGGCCCCTGAGCAGGCCCCCGCCTTTGGCCGTCCTAGACCCTCCAGGGCCCGTGTCCCCGCCTGGTCCCGTCCCGCCCGGCGACCGGGTCGCGGGCGGGCTACCTGACTGCCCCCCAGCCTTGCCCCCACCGACCACTTCGGGGTCTCCGGTCGGTGGGAGGCTAGCCTTTTTCAGCGGAAATTGGCTCACACTCTTTCCCGACGACCCCTGGATTTGCGACACCGTCTCGGCCGGCCTCCGGATCGCCTTTCGCAGCCCGCCTCCTTTGCGTCGCTCCCCCCTTTGGACCGAGATCCCCAGCGATCCGTTGAAGGCCTCCGCTCTTCGGGGAGAGGTCTCCTCCCTCCTGAGGAAAGCCGCCACGGAGGTGGTACGCGTCCCCTACTCCCCAGCCTTCTACAGCCGCTTGTTCGTCGTTCCGAAACCTGGAGGGAGATGGCGACCGGTGATCGATCTCTCGGCCCTGAACAAGTACATTACGGCCCCCTCCTTCCGGATGGAGACTGCTCGAGCCCTGAGAGCCGCGGTCCAGCCTCTGGACTTCGCAGTCAGCCTGGACCTTTAAGATGCGTACCTGCATGTCCCGATGCACCAGGCCTCCAGGAAGTTCCTCCGCTTTGCGATCGACGGTGTGGTATACCAGTTTCGCGCGCTCCCGTTCGGTCTCAACCTCAGCCCCTGGGTGTTCACCCGGCTGATGGACGCCGTAGTCGCCAAGGCCCGACAGTCCTCCTCCAGTCCGACGTTGAATTACCTAGACGACCTCCTCCTACGCAACCAGTCAGAGACCTCGCTCGCGTCGGACAGGGATGCGCTGCTACGGCTTCTGGCACACTTGGGCTTCCTAGTGAACGATGGCAAGTCGGATCTCTCTCCGTCCCGCCGCTTCGTGCACCTGGGCATGGAATTTGCGACCGACCTCAACACGGTGCGCCTCCCAGCCCCTCGGATCCAGAAGATTGCGGACCTAGCCGGTCAGTTAGCACGACAGGACGTGGCCCCCGCCAGAGTCTGGCTCCAGCTTTTGGGCCTGCTGAACGCCGCAGCGGACCTTATCCCCCTAGGTCGTCTCTACTCCCGGCCGATCCAGCTGCATCTCCTACTCCATTGGCGCCCGTCGTCAGGCGACTTAACGACGTTGGTTCCGGTGCCCCAGATGCTGCTGCCTCATCTTCGTCGGTGGACCGACCACTCTTGGCTAGCGTCGGGAGTTCCCCTGGCTGCCCCTCCTCCCCAGACCTCGCTTTGTGTCGACGCCAGCCTCACTGGGTGGGGCGCTCATCTCCTTCCTCGGTTCCTCTCGACTTCGGGGCCCTGGCCCGCGGACTTAGCGCACACTCACATCAACTGGCTGGAGATGCAGGCGGTGTGGCAAGCCCTGCAGTTCTGGGAGGATCTCCTCAGACACCAGGAGCTACTCGTCCTCTCGGACAACACGACTGTGGTGGCTTACATCCAGAAACAAGGTGGCACTCGCTCTCCCGACCTTTGTATGCTCCTCTACCGGATGATGCGTTGGTGCGAGGACCGGGGTATTACCATTCGAGCCCGACACATCCCCGGACACCTGAATGTCTTAGCCGACTCGCTGTCTCGCCGCGGCCAGCTCCTGCACACGGAATGGACCCTTCGGCAGGACATCTTTCGGATGATCTGTGCCCGGTGGGAGACTCCCCAGGTCGACTTGTTCGCCACAAGGTGGAACCATCAGCTGCCGCTCTTCGTCTCCCCGATTCCTGATCCACTTGCCTGGGCTGTCGATGCACTCTCCATTCCCTGGGACGGCTTGGTGGCTTACGCCTTCCCCCCGACGGTTCTCGTACCCAAAGTCCTTCTCAAGCTTCGGGGATGCTCGGCGGTCCTGCTGTTAGTTGCGCCGTTCGCCTGGAACCGCTCCTGGACCACCGACCTTCTCAGCCTCGCCACGGACCCGCCCCTGCTGCTTCCCGCCCCACGCACCATGCTCAAGCAACCGCGTCAGCCGCTGTTCCACCCCTGCCCGGAGCGGCTCCTCCTTCACGCCTGGAGGTTGTGCGGCAAGCCCTCGGAGCTAGAGGCTACTCGGGTGCAGCAGTGGAGGCGATCGCTTCGGCCCGCAGACCTTCCACCATCCGAGTCTACGAGGGAAAGTGGCGAGTCCTGTGTTCCTGGTGCTCTGAGCACGGCCTGTCACCCACGGAACTGACTAATCCTCAGCTGGCGGACTTCTTCCTCTGGCTCTTTCGAGACTTAGGCCTGGCCCCCATCACCGTGAGGGGTTACCTGTCCATGATCGCTGACACTTATCGACACCTTGGACACCCAGACCCGGGCGCCTGCAAAGACTTAGCCGACCTTATGGGTCACTTCGGCATCCAGCGCCCAACACACCGCTCACTCCTTCCCCGCTGGGACCTGCCCTGGGTGCTAACGTGGTTAAATTCTGACAGATTTGAACCCTTACCTTTGGCCCGTTTCGCAGATGTGACACGAAAGACGTGCTTCCTGCTGGCCCTTGCTACCGCCTCTCGGGTGAGTGAGCTACACGCACTCTCGGCGCGGCCTACCTGCCTACAGTTCCGAGCGGACGGGTCTGTTCAACTCCTCACTGACCCTGCCTTCCTGGCCAAGAACAGGTCTCCTCTGACGGCACCTCAGGTTATCACCTTACGGCCGCTAAGAACCAACCCTCTGTCTCAGGAGACCAGGCAACAGGATCCCGTACGCGCCCTTAGAGTTTATCTGCGACGATCTAAAGCCTTCTGCAGAGGGCGTTCGCGCCTCTTCCTACCTCTGAGACCCAGCAGGAATGACATAACAGCCCAGACGATCTCGTCCTGGCTCCGCTGGGTTATACGCTCCGCGTATCAAGATATCTCCCCACAGGGAGCGAAGAGGCTGCACATTCGTGCACATGAGGTACGAGCCATGGCCACGAGCCTCGCATTTGACCGAAACTGCGCTGTCAAGGACATCGTGGCAGCCGTGGGCTGGCAGACTGAATCTGTATTCGCCCGCTTCTACCTCAGGGACCTGGCAGGCCAAAGAGAGAATCTCGCACTAGTGGGGGACATCGCCGCGGCGCAACACTCCCTCCCGGCGCCACCGGCGCCGTAGGTATGCACTTCGCTAAAATTGTCGGGAGGTTGCGACTGGGAGGACGGCGCTGTTACCATTAAGAGTTGCGCGGCACCCTCCTCTTCATCGCAATTCTTCCATAAAGTCATGTCATCGGTAATGTTTTTGAGGAAACAAATTCATTTTTCTCTAAAAGGTATTTTTTCGAAAAATACTTACCGATGACATGACTCGGAGGACCCTCCCTCCTGCCCCGCTTGCCGCTTTCGAGCGAAGTATCACAAAAAACTGGCCGGTCTCGTGACCGGAGCTGGTAAGGCGGGAAACGGGAGACAACTCTCGGCCCCTCTAGGGGGGGTTCCCCGAGTGCCTCCCGGGTTGTGTGGGCACACAACGGGTAAGTAGGCTAAAATTGAGCTAGAAGTAGACATTTCCATAAAGTCATGTCATCGGTAAGTATTTTTCGAAAAAATACCTTTTAGAGAAAAATGAATTTTTCACCCAGATTTCTAGACTTGGTGGCTTCAAACGATGTGTGGCTTCATGCTGGGTAGATTTATGATGGACAGACTTACAATGATTATGTTTTTGGCAAGACATGGGTAGAATAGCCGCAGCACAAATTACATATGGTGGATTCATGCCTTGGTGTATTGGGGGTAGATTTCACACTGGGTGGATTTTTCTTTAGCAAAGTTGACCACTTCAGCATAACTTATTATTATAATAATGCACAGTTTTTGTTAACACTTTGACCTTTAAAGATACAACAGCAACAAATGGATCGGTCGTGATAGTTTGAGGGTTCTGCCAGATTAGCTTGGCACCTTTCAAAGCACAAACTCATCAGGCACTGCATTTGAACTATCATGGTTGATCTGTCTCAGCCGCTATTGATGCCTCCTAGTGTGGTGAAGTCATTGTTAGCTTTAAAAGTATATTTTGTAAAATGTAAAAAAAAAAAATGGAACCATGAACAGAATGTAAAAGTGCAAGTCAGCCCTTTGTCTGGTGTTGGCGCTTTATGTTGCGGTAATTCTTGGAATCACCCAAACAAACAGAGCTACCAACAGCCAGAGAGTTAGCTGATTGGAGACGTGCCATATACCGATATGCGGCGAATCACCGCGTATCCGTATACGATGCTTCTCCAAAGAGTTAACATATGAATAATCCTCGTATGGTTTATTAAAATGTGTTCCACAGGCTTCATAGAAAGTGTGTGTTTTTGCAGTTGTTTTACATGCTGAAGGGGGACATGATTCTGAAGGTCCTGGAGCAGGGGAAACATCGTGATGTTAAGATCAAAGAGGGAGAGGTAAGTGGAATAGTTATTCTTTTTAGCTCTTAACGCATTTATTCCCATAGCCTTATTTCCCAAATCTTGAATGATAGTGTCTCCTGACGACTATGTACCGGTTGCAGGTGATGGATTGACCAGAATAATTCAAGGGTAGTGCCAGATGGCGCTTGATGGCACCAGGCTAATCTGTCAATACTCTTGAATTATCTTGGTCGATCCATCTCCTGGTGTAGTGAGTTGCGGCTAAATGGTTTAAATGTCCAATATATAAGCAAATATTTTATTTTTAGACATTAAATCTATGTGCTTTTATTTACCTATTCAGTCACGATACATTACAGGAGGTGATGGATCGACCATATTAATTCAAGGGTAGTGCCAGAAGAGCCTTAAGTCATCAGGCGCCAAGCTCATCTGGCACGAGCCTTGAATCATCCTGGCCGATCCGTCTCCTGCAACTGGTATATAGTCGTTAGGTGACACCTTCAAAATGTGGCCATGGGATTCAATGTGTTAAACAGTATGTCATCTTGGAGGTTGGAAACGTCGCTCATCCGAGCAGAAGCATTATTAGTGTTCATTTTGTAGCTTTGTTCCGTGCCTCTAGTCTTACCTCTTAGACCCATATCATACTGAGGCTAAAAGTTTCAAATTTGTACACTGCCATATGCAAGCTATATTATAGTACTTACAGATAAGGATATAGACCAACGGCTTCAGTTCAAGGGTGGTGCCAGAATAGCCAAGCTATTCTGGCACTACCCTTGAACTATTTTAGTCAAACTTATTTCACACACTGGCGTATTTCCGATTGATAAGGGTTATTCATGTGTGATAGTATTCATAGAGGCTAAAGACATTAACATTTTAAGCCCTGACACCACCACTCGAGAGTATGGATTTACCGCGATGGTTAAGGGTGGGGCTAAAATAGCACAAGAGGCACCTAAATGTGCCATTGTATCCTGCCGCTACCCTGGTCAATCTGTCACCTGAACTCTAATGCTGTTGTTGAGTCTAACTCATTAACCCATATAACTCCATGGCCGCATTTCCCAAATTTTGGAGACATCACCTGATGACCAGTTGGAGGAGATGTATTAATAATAATAATAAGGAAGATTTATAAGGCACCAATACATGGTAAGATGCTCTAGGTGCCGTACATATGAACAAAACATACAAATATTACACAAAAAGTGACAAAGCCACATGTACAATTACACAAAAGAACAGAATTATGACTAAATACATGAACACTGATAATCAAAGTGGGAAAAGATGGGTTTTAAGACTGTGTTTAAAACTGGCACTAGACTCACTGTGTCTCAATGATTTAGGAAGATCATTCCAGGCTGATGGACCCTGGTAAGAAAAAGATCTCTGCCCAAATCCTTTAGTCCTTACTGTAGGAATACGAAGCATTTTATTGTCAGACGAACTGCGCAATTGCCTCGAAGGGATATAACAGTGAAGGAGCTCTGAGAGATAAGTGGGTCCAGTGCCAGAAAGAGAAACATGACAAATGGACAAGACTTTGTGCTTGACTCTCTCCTTCACTGGCAACCAGTGGAGAGCGTGCAGGATGGGGGACACATGGTCTGACCTTTTCGCTTTCATAACCAGACGTGCGGCTGAATTTTGGACTCTCTGGAGCCGATCAAATAGATACTGCGGGCATCCAGATACGAGTGAGTTGGCATAGTCAATGCGAGACAGAACAAATGAACAAACCAGAGTTTTTGTAGCCTCTGAGGTAAGGAACTGTCTAATAGAGCTAATACGACGCATCTCCAAATAGGCTGCCCTGCAAATGTTTATCACCTGTTTATCCATGGACAAGTCCTGCTCAATTGCAACACCCAGGTTCTTCACTGACTGAGAGAAGCTGACGGTCGTGTTCTCAATCATCCCCCACCCGGGTTTGCCCTGGGGGACTTGGGTGGGGTTAGGTATTTTTTAGTTCCCAGGGTCACCCTGGTCAGCCCCACAGGGTGGGTTTTTCTCTCTATTCTGGGGCATGTGTTTCTGTCTACCCTTTGTCCATTCACCTGTCTTTGCCTTTTTAAAACTCTCCCTACTGTCTGCACTGCCTGTAGCTCTTGATATTGGATGTGTGTTGCTAAATGGTCTTAGCTTTATTTAGGCCCCATGTGTTAGGTTTATTTAACATATTTGACCGGCTGGCGACATACATTCAATGTTCTGTTTTTTTTTTTTTTTTTTTTTTTTTTTTTTTTTTTTTTTCACAAGCAGTGCAGGCACGTCCTGAGAAAGCCTTGTTGCTGTCGGGACGTTAAGCAATGTACAATCAATCAATTCTCAATCATGATATGCTGAGGCAAAGCGGTAGAAGAAGACATTCTGGGTGATGCAATGAGCATGGCTTCCGTTTTTCCTTCATTCAGTTTGAGCTTGTTTTCTGACATCCACAGCCTCACATCAAGAATGCAAAGTGACACGCTCTGGATGATTTCGTTGACCTGACTCACACTACCTGACTTATAAAGCTGTGTATCATCACTGTATGCGTGATGTGAAACAGAGTGTCCAGCAATAATGCTGGACAAAGGCTGTACATACAGTAGGAAAAGCACTGGGCCTAATACTGAGCCTTGTGGGACCCCAAAACGGAGGCTGGCAGGTGCAGAGACATGCCCATCGACAGACACAGTCTGTGATCGCTCAGTAATGTAAGAGTGGAACCAAGACAGGGCAGTGCCATCAATGCCGAAAACAAGCTGGAGACGATTAATCAGGGTAGTGTGGTCGATTGTGTCGAACGCGCTAGAAAGATCAAGTAAAGCGAGCACTGACACCTTACCATCATCCAGAGCAAGTAACAAGTCATTCATGATTCTGAGAAGTGCTGTTTCAGTACTGTGACAACATCTGTAGGCTGACTGAAATGGATCCATAAGATTATTCAAGGCCAGGTGATCCAAAAGTTGCGAAAGCACAATCTAATCTGGCACTACCCTTGAATTGTCACAGTCAATCCATCTCCTGATGTAGGGTGTTGGGGCTAAATAGGTTAACATTGGAATATCAGGACCAAATGAGTTAAGACCTTTAACACTTTCGCTGTCGGTAGCACTTTTGTCACAATGATTACTGTAGGAATTATTGTGACAAAGTGCATTACCGACATTACCATTTAGCCCTGCCACACTGATTTGTTTTCAGCTGTTCTTGTTGCCTGGACGCATTCCCCACTCACCACAGCGAAAGGCAGACACCATTGGCATGGTCATTGAGCGTGAGCGGGCAGAGGATGAAAAGGATGGTTTGAGGTAAGAAAATAGTGATTTATCTTTCTCACCACCATAGGCAACTTGGTCGACTTACCTGTAGACTGCCATGGGCGACTATAGTTGACACGGACCATATTTCCCTTAGTACAGTGTGTCTCCTACTCCTAGCATAACTGACTGATGTCAGTGACACACAACATCCTTCACCCCCTGACCCATTTTTGGGTGGTACAACCCAGTGTGTAGTGGGTGTTTCCCTTCACCACGAACAGAGCATACAAAATTGCTGCGTGTTTGAAAATGCGCTTTTGCAGCACTTGAGGTTCTTGGCCATATTTGTCAACGATGAAGATAGTGAAAGGCCTGAAAATGATTCAGAAGAAGACCTTTTGATTCTGCTGCCAAAAACTGGATGCCAGAACAAGAAAATTCCAACAAGAGTCCCGGGACAGATTCTGGAAAGTGTGTTTTGCTTTTTCACTGACCATGTGTGCGTCACGTACACTTCACATGTATTGTGAACATTGTAAAAGTTGTTTGTATAATCAATCAGTCAAAGGTACGATCATAAATATGATCTTTTTCATAAAATTAACATCTGCCCCCAATGCACACACATTTTGAAGTAAATATCTGGAATAGTTTCTGAGATACGAGCAATTAAAGTGACCCATTGCCCAGCAGTTCACGCAGCTGAAAATAAATATGGTGCTCATAACAGCTGTCTACATAAACTTGGCAGTGACAGAGTGAAATAGTTCCCTTGTAGTACCGGCTCATTTTTCTGCCTTGCAAATTTGTAATGCAGAAATGTGTGTTAATCCATATCATACTGAGGCTAAAAGCTTCAAATTTGTACACTGCCATATGCAAGCTACCTTATAGTACTTACAGATAAGGATATAGACCAGTGGCTTTAGTTCAAGGGTGGTGCCAGAGTAGCTTGGCGCCTAGAGGCGCCAAGCTATTCTGGCACTACCCTTGAACTATTTTAGTCAAACTTGTTTCACACACTGGTGTATTCTGAATGATAAGGGTTAAAGTTAAACCTATTTTGTGTGAGCAACCATCTTTCCCCCCCCCCCCCCCCCCCCCCCCCCCGCCCCCCCTACAAAATGTGGTTTTAAGGACAGGTGCTCGCTGTAGAGAAGTCTTGAACGACAAGAAAGTGTTACCTGTCAATAAAGACCGTCATTGGCGGGCAGGGGATCTAACTGTTTGTCTGTTCAGTGCTGAGTAATTCCCCTTGGTTTGTGTACATCATTTAGATGGCTATACCTAAGTGATGCTCTTTAACCCTTTCATGCTGATACACCCATTGCTTGAAATAAATTTGACTGATAGTTCAAGGGTGATGCCAGAATAGCTTGGCGCCTGAGGCGCCAAGCTATTCTGGCATCACCCTTGAAGTAATTGAACTAAAACAGTTGATCTATGTCCTAATCTGTAAAGTAGCCTTCATAGGACGATAAGAAAATGTTACCAAATCAGCTTCAGGATGTAATGGGTTAATGGCTGGTGATTTGTCATGAGTGCTCCTGCTGTATTTTTGCTGTGTTTCGGGCCTTTGAAGTAAAACCTTATTATACCTTTCACTTCCGGAGGCAAATGATTCATATAATAGAATCATTCACTTGGCATATACATGTACAGGTCATGGAAGATGAATGCTTAGGTCAGCCATAGTTCAGTGGTAAACCTTTTAAAATGAAACTGTAAGTACTTCAGAAATAACCTCTCCAATCCTTGTCCTATGCAAATGCAGTTGATCATGTGTGGTGCAGATTTCTCATTTTTGCCTTGCTGCACAGTTTAATGCTTACAGGTATATGTGTGTATATCTGTTTTTTTTTTTTTTTTACTATGTCCCAGGTACATTATTGAGAAAGATGGTAAACTGACCACAGAGATCCTGTACGAGGAATGGTTCTACTGTGAGGATCTGGGCACGCAGTTGCCTCCCATTATCAAGAGGTACAGTTCTGTTATTGTCTTGTGGTCCTTGGCCACCTTTTTTGTCTACGGTATTGAAAATACAGTGGACTTTGAGATGGGGCTGGTCGGAGCACGTTTCATAGCATGCAAATGACGAACATAGGTGGGCACATGTCAGACTCTGACAGTGAAGTAACACGATAAAAATTACGTCATGCCTAGCTATACCGAACCGCGTTGTTGAACGTACATATGGCGGGAAACGCCATGTGTGTGTGTATATGTATGTAGACACGAGTTTCTCTTGTGTCTGTGTACATACAGGTCTGACAATTTAGGAAATGCTTTCTTCAAGATGTTTCTTGGAGATCTTTTCAGCATTTTTAGATTGGATTACTCATTAAAAAGAAAAATTGCCGTTTATACAAAGTTGGTTGACCCGCATTTGAGTCCGTAATTTGTATTGTATTCATTTGAAATGTTGAATACAGCTAGCTTCAAGAAAGATATTGGATGAGACCATTAACCAGCTTTGTATCTATTCAGTGTTTTCGTTAAAAAAAAAATTCTTAGCAGAAAAAAAATGTCACATGAAGAATTCTCAACTTGTGACAGTGATGTAAAAGCGCTAGCCACACTATACATTGTTGCTGTTATACATTGTTCCTGAACTGATGCAAAGCAACAGACACATCATTGTTATAAATGAATTGACACAAAGAAAAGCTCTCTCTCTGTCTCTCTCACAGTTTGATTTAGGAAGACCGCTTATAGAAAGTCGGTCGACCCATATTTAAGTCCGTAATTTTCATTTTATTCACTTGAAATTTTGGATAGCTAGCTTTGAAATAGACATTGGATGAGTTTGTAATCCAGCGTTGTCAGTACCTCCTCAACATTTTGAATAATAATTAATTCATTTTTGCAAGTTTTGGATCCACTTTATGCTCCCATCAAACCATCAGCCCTGGCTGAGGCTGTGTGTAAGAAAACAGTCAGCCTGGAAGAGGCTGCATGCCTTTCAGATGAGTGCCCTGAAACATCAAATGCGTCACTGTGCACACAGCGGCGTAAGACTAGCAATGCCATGACGTCAAGCTTATAGTGATGTCATTTTGCTGCTCGTGGGCTTCTTCAGATTTCCTGGCGCTACATGAACCCACAGAGCATACCATTGGTGGGAAGCGCTATGTGTCCATCTTTATTTATGTGTGCTGGCATGTGTGTTGATAGAGATTGGCTTAGATAGGAGGGAAATGGATCAGAAGGATAAGCTTAAAAATATGAACAATGTGAATGTTCCTAAAAGAAAAACGCAAGTGAGCTCCAAACAATACGATAGACTTTGGGATGAAATCCTCATCTTGTTTATTTGCAAAAGGCAAATATTCTTAATTTTAGTCCTAGTAAGCAGAATGCCAGTTTAGACTAACGTCATTCATTGTTGGCCCATGCACAGCTGTGCATGGGGCTACAGTGGTTGATATTGGCCCCAAAACCTTTGTATATTAGGGTGGTCATACGGTGTACCTCCATCCGGTAGGGACTGGCCCTATTTACGTTGCCTCTCGGCCTTTGTTTACCATACCAGTTCACTGGAGCGGATGATGCCTGAAGCTTTTTGTGACTGGTTTTTTATTTTTTCTCTGGAATCTGCAAGTTCAGTTTAACCCCATGACTGATTTTTCCCTGGAGTCAGCAAGTTCAACCCCTTGACTGATTTTTCCCTGGAGTCAGCAAGTTTAACCCCTTGACTGATTTTTCCCTGGAGTCAGCAAGTTTAACCCCTTGACTGATTTTTCCCTGGAGTCAGCAAGTTTAACCCCTTGACTGATTTTTCCCTGGAGTCAGCAAGTTTAACCCCTTGACTGATTTTTTCCCTGGAGTCAGCAAGTTTAACCCCTTGACTGATTTTTTCCCTGGAGTCAGCAAGTTTAACCCCTTGACTGATTTTTCCCTGGAGTCAGCAAGTTTAACCCCTTGACTGATTTTTCCCTGGAGTCAGCAAGTTTAACCCCTTGACTGATTTTTCCCTGGAGTCAGCAAGTTTAACCCCTTGACTGATTTTTTCCCTGGAGTCAGCAAGTTTAACCCCTTGACTGATTTTTCCCTGGAGTCAGCAAGTTTAACCCCTTGACTGATTTTTCCCTGGAGTCAGCAAGTTTAACCCCTTGACTGATTTTTCCCTGGAGTCAGCAAGTTTAACCCCTTGACTGATTTTTCCCTGGAGTCAGCAAGTTTAACCCCTTGACTGATTTTTCCCTGGAGTCAGCAAGTTTAACCCTTGACTGATTTTTCCCTGGAGTCAGCAAGTTCAGTTTAACCCCTTGACTGATTTTTCCCTGGAGTCAGCAAGTTCAGTTTAACCCCTTGACTGATTTTTGCCCCTGGAGTCAGCAAGTTCAGTTTAACCCTTGACTGATTTTTGCCCCTGGAGTCAGCAAGTTCAGTTTAACCCCTTGACTGCTACTGACAAGACTGCTCAAGCAGAAAATGACGCTTAACTCATTTTGCGTGCAACACACCACAGCAAGATATGGCTCGACGATGATAATTCAAGGGTGGTGGCAGAATAGCAGGCGCCAAGCTATTCTGCCACCACACTTGAACTATCATTGTCAATCTATCTCCAGAATTGTAATATAGTTCTTAGAGGATAACTGCAAAATGTGGGTATTTCGTACCTCGGGCACAAAGAGTTAACTACACATCTTTTCTGCCAAACTGTTACGTCAGCGGTAGTCAAGGGGTTTTATAGTTAAGCGTCTCTTTTGCCAAATAGTATCGTCAGCAGCAGTCAAGGGGTAATACAGTTACGCGTCTCTTTTGCCGAATAGTATCGTCAGCAGCAGTCAAGCGGTTATATATATTTACGCGTCTCTTTTGCCGAATAGTATCATCAGCAGTAGTCAAGAGGTTATATAGTTACGCGTCTCTTTTGCTGAATAGTATCGTCAGCAGCAGTCAAGAGGTTATATAGTTACGCATCTCTTTTGCTGAATAGTATCGTCAGCAGCAGTCTGGAGGTTATATAGTTATACGTCTCTTTTGCCGAATAGTATCGTCAGCAGCAGTCAAGAGGTTATATAGTTACGCGTCTCTTTTGCCGAATAGTATCGTCAGCAGCAGTCAAGGGGTTATATAATTATGCATCTCTTTTGCCGAATAGTATCGTAAGCAGCAGTCTGGGGTTAAAAAGGGATGTAATGTACTGTTATTTGGGTTTTGTGGACATTTTCGGCACGACTTCTAGGACAGATGTGATATTTTTCAGGTACCTTGCCTCTGAGCAGCACAAAACGGGAAAACCAATACCAGGTATGTGTACAGTTGAGAACAGTTTTCTTTGTATTGTTAACCTCTTGAACACCCCTTGTAATGGAACACCATTCACCTGCAAGAGGCACAGATCCTCATGAGCCACCGCTTTAGCGGGGGCTCATGAGGATCTATGCCTTTTGCTGAGACCACATTGAATCTGTGTTCCTAGGACAATTGTGGAACTGTGACGTTGAACTAACAAAGATATCAGAAACTCAGTCTGCATCCACTTTTAGTAAAGGGGTTCACCCTTTTAGCCTCGGATCCCTACAGCAGGAGATCGTGGGTTGACCCCGACAATTCAAGGGTAGCGCCAGATGAGCTTGGCGCCTGAAGGCGCCAAGCTCACTACCCTTGAATTATCATGGCCAACCCATGGTACATAGTCGTTAGGCAACATCTCCAAAATTTGAGAAATGGGACCTTGGGGCTAAAGGGTTAACATGCTGGCTTGTGATCTGGGACTGTGCTGCTCTATAGGCCATCACACAGAAAGGCAGATCATCTGCAGAACAGGGAATACCAAACATGAGTGCCTAACGATTTCAGCCCAAAGTTGTGTCCTCTACACAACCGGGGAGGAGACACCAGGGATCCAAGTACAGGAGCCCGGATGGCCTCCCCCTATCACCCTATCCCAGCATGCATGGGGCGACAGTTCACCAGTTTGCACACTTAGCCAATCACATAGTCAGGGAGGCAAGCGGGGCAGGTGGGAGGACCGTCCGAGTAATGCCATTGGTAAATATTTTTCAAAAAAATACATTTTAGAAAAAAAATTCATTTGTTTTTTCAAAATACATTACCGATGGCATTACTATGTGGAAGAATGGCAAATAGGAGGTGGGTGCCGACACAAAACCCCCCCCTAACATAACGCCCAAAGGCCCACTAAGGAGCACTCCCGACGATTTCAGCAAAGACGTACCTACGGCGCCAGAGGCGCGCGGAGGGAGTGCTGGGCCGCGGAGATGTCGCCCACCATAGCCAGGGAGTCACGCTGGCCGGATAGGTCTTGGAGGTAGAAGCGGGCGAAGGTGGAGTCTGTCCGCCAGCCTACCGCCGTAACAATGTCTTTAACTGAGCAGTTGCGTTCAAGTGCCACGCTGGTGGCCACTGCTCGAACCTCATGCGCCCGGATCTGCAAAAGTCTATCCCCGTCAGGGGAGAGGTCCTGGTAAGCTGACCGAATCGGCCACCGCAGCCAGGACGAAACTGTCTGGGCCGATACATCTGGCCTGCCTGGAGCCAGCGGTAGGAAGAGGCGGGAGCGCCCAAGCCGGCGCGGCTTTGAGTGACGCAGGTAAATCTTCAGTGCCCAGACCGGGTCCTGTTGACGTGCGGCGCGGGATTGGTCCGTACCTCTTAGCGGATGCACGGTCAGTATCTGGGGTGCGGCCGATGGAAGCCTGATCTTTGCTAGAAAGGCCTGGGTCAGTGAGTAGCTGTGCTGAGCCATCCGCTCGAAACTGCAAGCACGCGGGTCGTGCCAAAAGTGCGTGAAGCTCACTCACGCGAGAAGCCGTGGCAAGGGCCAGGAGGAAAACCGTTTTCCGGGTCAGGTCGGCGAACCGTGTCAAGGGCAGGGGTTTGAAACGGTCCGTATTTAGCCATGTCAGTACCCAGGCGAGGTCCCACCGAGGTATGAGAGAACGGGAGACCGGGCGTCGGAGGTCAAAATGAGCCAACAGGTCCGTAAGGTCGTGGCAAGTCCCCAGATCCGGGAGGCCGAGGTGGCGGTAAGTGTCTGCGATCATGGAGCGATAGCCCTTGATGGTGATGGGAGCTAGGCCTTGATCATCGAAGAGCCAGAGGAAAAAATTCACCAGTTGGGGGGGTCGTCAGATTCGTGGAGGGGAGCCGGTCGGCGGAGCACCACAACTGGAAGACCCTCCACTTGCCTTCGTACATATTTCTGGTGGACAGTCTGTGGGCTCAGCTCCTGCAATCGCCGCCACTGCTGCATCCGAGAAACCTCTAGCGGCGAGGGCTTGCCGGACAACCTCCAAGCGTGAAGGAGGAGGCGTTCCGGGCACGGGTGGAAGAGAGCCTGGCAGGGCTGCTTGAGCATCGTGGGTGGGGAGGGGAGCTCCAGGGGCGGATCCGTAGCTAGTGCGAGCAGGTCCGTGGTCCAGCTCTTGTTCCAATTGAAGGGGGCCACCAAAAAGAGAATCGCTGAGCATCCCAGGAGCTTCCGCAGGATCTTTGGCACCAGCACCGACGGAGGGTAAGCATAAGCGATCAGACCGTCCCAAGGGATGGAGAGTGTGTCCACCGCCCAAGCGAGGGGATCCGGGACTGGAGAGACGTAAACCGGCAGCTGGTTGTTCCATCTGGTGGCAAACAGGTCGACCAGCGGCGTCTCCCACCGTGAGCAGATCAGTCGAAAGATGTCTGGGCGAAGGGTCCATTCGGTGTGGAGAAGCTGTCCTCGGCGGGAAAGAGCATCTGCTATCATGTTTAGGTGGCCCGGGATGTGGCGGGCCCGAAGGGTAATGCCCCGATCCCTGCACCAGAGGAGTAGATGGTAAAGGAGAATGCACAGGGAGGGGGAGCGAGTGCCACCCTGGTTCTGGATATAGGCCACCACTGTCGAGTTGTTCGAAAGAACGAGGACCTCCTGATTGGTCAGAGTCTCCTGCCATGTGTCGAGGGCCACCCCAATCGCCTTCAACTCCAGCCAGTTGATGTGTTTGTCCGCAAAGGTCCGAGGCCAAAGGCCCGAGGCCGAGACAAAGTCCGGTAACAGGTGAGCCCCCCCCCAACCGGAAAGGCTCGCGTCGGTGCAGAGTGACCAAGGGGGCGAAGGGGTGTGCAGGGGCACGCACGTCGCCAGCCACGCTAGATCCGCCCACCTCTGCAAGTGTGGGAGGACCAGCGGGGTAACCGGAACCGAATCCGTCAGGACGCCAGTCGAAGGGCGCCAGTGAAGGAGGAGGTGTAGTTGCAGCGGCCGAGAGTAGAGCCTGCCGAGGGGCAACAAATCCGCTGCAGAGCTGAGTAGACCCAGGAGCTGAAGCCAGACCCTGGCCACGAAGGAGACCCCACGCACCATCTGATGAGCAAGGTCGGCTATCTTCTGCCTCCGCGCCAAAGGTAGGCGGACCAGGTTTAGGTCGGTCAGGAATCCCATCCCTAAGTGCATGAATCGGTGCGAGGGGGTGAGGTCCGACTTGCCCGGGTTGACCAAGAACCCGAGGCGGTGAAGAAGAGAAAGTAGGACGTCTCTGTCGACTACGAGGGTCGAGGCGACCAAGTTGCGCAGTAGCAAATCGTCCAAATAGTTGGAGGCCGGACTCAGCGACCGCTGGCAAAAGTTGGCCATCACCGCGTCGAGGAGCCTCGTGAAAACCCATGGACTTATTTTAAGGCCAAAGGGAAGGGCTCTGAACTGGTATACGATGCCGTCGAAAGCGAAACGAAGATAACGGCGAGAGGACGGGTGAATCGGCACATGAAGATAAGCGTCGGAAAGATCGAGACTGACAGCAAAGTCCATCGGCCAGACGGCCGCTCGGAGAGTCCTGGCTGTCTCCATCCGAAAGTGGGGCGCCGAAATGTACTTGTTTAGCGCCGAAAGGTCGATGACCGGACGCCACTTGCCCCCTGGCTTGGGTACGAGAAACAGCCGGCTGTAGAACGCCGGCGTATCTTGACGGGAGACCACTTCTGTCGCAGCTTTGCTGAGCAAAGCTAAAACTTCTCCGCGCAGAGCTTCTACCTTTTGCCGATCGTTTGGAGCTTGGGTCCACACGGGGGACCTGCGCAAAGGTGGAGGGGACTGGAAGGAAAGCTGCAGGCCTGCGGAAACGGTCGAGATGATCCATGGGTTGTCCGGGAACAGAGCACTCCACTGGTCGCTGTACAGGGCCAGCCGCCCACCGACTGGCGAATCCAGAGCAGTCAGCGGGGGCAGAGGGTAGGTTAAGTCATCGGGCCCGACCGCGCCCCGACTTACGGGCGCCGCGGGACCAGGAGGGGCGGGATGCGGGGAAGGATTGCGGGGCTTGACTGGGGCGAGCTCTACCTCGGGCACCGCCGACTGGAAGCGAAGAGGGTCTGGGCAACCGCAGGGCACGACCCCCGGCTGAGCGGTTAGCGCGAAAGCGAGAAGACAAGGGGGTAGAGGTCGGACGGGGCCACAGGTCCTTAGAGGCCTCCTTCACGTTCTGCCAAGTTTCTCCAAACAGTTGCGAACTTCCGAGTGGTGCCTGGCGAAGCTGAGTCTTCACCGACTTGGGGAGATCCGAGCAGAGACGCAGCAGATTGTCCCGTCGCCAGAGGTCACAATTGGCAGCTGCCGCCATGGCATTAGTCGAGGAATGGTACTTACTTACTTACGCCTGTCACCCCTACCCGGGTATAGGCCGTCGACGAGAGACCTCCAGCAACTCCTGTCCTGTGCTTCTCCTTCGATTCTACTCCAGGTGGTTCCCAGTCTCTTGATGTCTGCTTGGAGGTCTCGACGCCAGGAGTTTCTCGGCCTACCTCTTTTCCTCTTTCCCTGGGGGTTCCATGACAATGCCTGCCTAGTGATACTGGAAGCTGGCTTTCTCAGACTGTGACCGATCCATTCCCATCTTCTTCGCCCAATTTCATTCTCTGCTGTTATCTGCTCTGTTCTCTCCCAGAGTCTGACGTTGCTGATCTTCTCTGGCCAGTGGATTTTCAAAATTCTTCTAAGGCAACTGTTCATGAAGGTCTGTACTCTGTTGACTGTGGTTTTTGTCAATCTCCATGTCTCTGCTCCATATAGGAGAACTGCTTTTACATTGGAGTTGAAAATCCGGACTTTGGTGTGTTGTGACAGCTCTCTGGAACTCCACACTTTTTTCAACTGGAGAAAGGCTGCTCTGGCTTTACCGATTCGTGCTCTGACATCTGCATCAGTGCCGCCTTTTTTGTCTATGATGCTCCCGAGATAGGTGAAGGACTCCACCTCCTCCAACGGGGTGTCAGCAAGCAAGACTGGTTCTTCCCTGGTTGCGTTCAGCCTCATTGTCTTTGTTTTCTGTTTGTGAATGGTGAGGCCCACTTGGGACGAGATGTCAGCAAGCCTCGTGGTCTTGTCCTGCATTTGTTGATGAGTGTGGGACAGTAATGCCAAGTCGTCTGCAAAATCGAGGTCGTCAAGCTGTGTCCACAGTGTCCACTGTATTCCACTTCGTCTGTGCTCTGTGGTCATCTTCATGACCCAGTCTATGGCCAGTAGGAAGAGGAACGGAGACAGCAGACACCCCTGCCTGACACCAGTTCTGACCTGGAGCTCTCTGGTGAACTGCCCTTCGTGGATCACGCGACATGTCATGCCATCATAGCTGCTCTTGATCAGGCGGACGAGCTTTGTGGGTACACCGTAGTGTCGTAGGAGTTTCCACAGAGTCTCTCGGTCCACACTGTCAAATGCTTTCTCATAATCCACAAAGTTGACGTACAGCGGGGAGCTCCACTCCAGAGACTGTTCCACGATGATGCGGAGAGTGGCGATCTGGTCTGTACATGATCGGTTCTTCCTGAATCCTGCTTGCTGGTCTCTCAGCTGGGGGTCAACGGAGCTCTTCATTCTCTCTAGGATGATCCTGTTGAAGACCTTTCCTGGTACTGACAGCAAGGTGATTCCTCTGTAGTTGGAACACTTGCTGAGGTCGCCTTTCTTGGGAAGCTTGATTAGGTACCCCTCCTTCCAGTCAGCTGGCATCACCTCCTCTTCCCAGATCTTTCCAAACAGTGGGTACAGCATCTCAACTGTTGTCTCTAGGTCTGCTTTCATAGACTCTGCTGGGATGCCATCTGGCCCTGCTGCTTTGCCATTCTTCAAAAATGCCACTGCTTTTCTGATCTCTTCCCGGCTGGGTCTGTCACAGCTGATGGGTAGGTCGGTCTCTGCCGGCTGGATGTCGGGGGGGTCGGGTGGGCTAGGTCTGTTCAGTAACTCTTCAAAATACTCGGCCCATCTGTCGAGTTGGTCTGCTCTGTCTGAAATAGGCTTGCCTTCTTTGTCTTTTACTGGTCTTTCTGTATGGCCATACTTACCCGACAATCTTCTGGTAATGTCGTAGAGCTGTTTCATGTTGCCGCTGCCTGCTGCCTTTTCTGCCTCTGCTGCCAGGCTGTCTGTGTAGGCCCTCTTGTCTGCCCTGATACTCCTCTTCACCTCGCGGTTGGCTTCCGAGTATTCCCCCTGTGCCCTTACTTTGGCTGCTCTCGTGCGACTGTTGTTGACCGCTGCTTTCTTCTGCTTCCTCGCTTCTATCTTCTTCAAGGTCTGTGCCGACAGCCAGTCCTTGTGGTGGTGTTTCCTGAACCCTACAGTGTCTTTGCAGGTTGAGTTCAGCGCCTCTCTAACTGCCTTCCACTGCTGCTCTGTGGTGACCGCCTCCTCTTCATTTACTAGCTCCTGTAGCGCTTGAAACCGGTTGGACAGCACCAGTTTGAACTCTTCTCTAACTCCAGTTTCTCTCAGGAGGCCTACATTATAGCGCTGTCTTCTTGTTGTCTCTGTGCGGCTTTTCTTTAGCTTGAGCTTCATTCTTAAGGTAAGCAGATGGTGGTCTGAGGCGACATCTGCTCCCCTCCTCACTCGAACATCTTGAAGGGATCTTCTAAATTTCTTGCTAATGCAGATATGGTCTATTTGGTTCTCTGTTGTATGGTCAGGTGAGACCCAAGTTGCTTTGTGTATTCTTCTGTGTGGGAAGATGCTGCCTCCAATGACAAGTCGGTTTAGAGCACAAAAGTCTACAAACCTCTCCCCGTTCTCACTCATCTCCGAGCCTAGTCCCTGTCTCCCCATCACCTCTTCGTATCCGGTGTTGTCCTCCCCTATTTTGGCATTAAAATCGCCCATGACGATGGTGATGTCTCGCTCCGCACATTTGTCCACGGCACTCTGGAGTCGGTCGTAGAACTCTTGTTTCTCTTCCTCGTCACTGTCATTGGTGGGCGCATAACACTGGATGACGTTCAGCTTGAGCTTTTTCTTGGTTCTAAAGGCTGCTGTTATAATTCTTGGCCCAAGAGGTTCCCAGCCCATCAGCGCTCTCTGTGCCACTGGTGACAGCATGAGTGCTACTCCTTCTGTATGGGGGGCATTCTCCTCTTCATGACCTGAATACAGAATCATCTCCCCACTTAACAGCCTTTTCTGGCCAGACTGCGTCCATCTGGCTTCACTGATGCCTAGCAGGGAAAGGTTGTACTTTTGCATTTCCGCTGCTATCTGGGCGGCCTTGCCGCTCTGGTACATGGTCTTGACGTTCCATGTGCCCATGGTTGTATCCCTGGATAGAGAGAGGCGGCTCGGTCCTGTGGCTTCCGAAGACTTCCGGCTTTCACCACAGGACGTCATAAGTCTCGAGGAATGGTAGGCGGCCCGGTTAGCCGCGATCAGGACAGCTTGGACGTCGCGAAGCGGGGAGAAGGACTCCAGGTCCCAAGTGTCTTCCAGACATCGCAGAACAGGAAGCCGGAACAAGCCAGAGAGTTTCGTACCAAGGAAGCGATCATGTCTAGTGGGCGAGGCCAAGAGTTCAAGACAATCCTGCGACCGCCCGCCTGGTTGATGGCAGCTGTGTCCACTGTAGGCAGAGGAATGGCGAAGGCTTGGGAGTGCCCAGCGTACCATGCCTGACGGAAGCTCATGTTGATACCCGCTGGCCAACGAGAATCGGAGAAAAAAGCGTTGTCGCCGAAAGAGTCTTGACGAAGCTGTGACGAAAACGCGTCTGCTAGGTCCCGGAAGCCAGACGGCTGAGGAAGAGACTTGCGGCGCTTAGAAGGCCTAAGCGCGTCCACCATGGCCGAAGCTTGTCTCTTCGCGGGAGGCGAAGGCGGACAGAAGTCAGACGGTAGGAAGGAGTAGATAAGACGGGAGGCCTCTCCCAGGGACTGGAGCGTGTCGATCTGAGGGACGTCTTGCATTTTTAAGATTCTGGCCTTTCTTTTGATATGTGAACCATTTCTGTGTGTCCAATAGTTCTCGAGATATAAAGATTTGACTTGCACCTGACTTTGTGTTACACTCTGTTCATTTTTGTACTGTTGCAAACTGGCATGGTTTAGATACTTTGAACCTTTATAATAGACATATTATTAGCCTTGAGTATACCCAAAAAAAATAGGCATGCATAGTGCAGTATCTTATGTGATACGCTTGATTTCCAGGCTAATATTTACATTAGACGATGAATGGTGGAGACCCCAAAGTGGCCGTTCGCGCAGTTTAACAAGGAAAAGTGTGACTCGCAAGAGCACATTCAGGTTCACGTTATTCATACATTATTGTGGAGAAGGAGGTTCAGTTAGTATTATATTCATCTAAGTAGTAAGTAGTCTGCACTGTTTAAACACTGTAAGCAGTGTTGGCTGACAAAACTGTGTTATTGCTGAGGCATCAAACATGGACTTTTCTTACATTTGACCCGAAACGACAGAATGACACAATTTTCAAATCGCTATAACTCAGAAACCGTTTAAGATATCTCCACAAAATTTTGCATGCAAGCTCATCTTGATGTTTACTTTCAGAAAACTTTAAAAATTGTATTGTCTTTTGAATCTAAAAAAATTACTGGGACAACCTACTACTAGTAGATGTTTACTAGTGTTGATGGACAACACGCCACAGGAGGCACACATTCTACACACTTGCGGAATGATGAATTGATGATCGGGTATTACAGAGTGCTGACCATACTTAGCCCCTATCATCCTGATACATTGCTTGAAATGAATTTGACTGGTAGTTCAAGGGTGGTGCCAGAATAGCTTGGCACCTTGAATTAAAACGGTAGATCTATCTCCTAATATATAATGCAGCCTTCATAGGACAGTAAGCAAATTTTACAAAATCAGTCTCAGGATGGAATGGGTTAGTATGCGTGTTGTGCTAGGTATGGTGGGACCTTGACAACAAAAAAATTTCTGCATGTGCTAACCCATTTATGTGACAAACCCTTCAGTAAGCATAAACCGCTTTGCGTGACAGACAGCCTCATATCATACCAGCTTGCCATCCAGACATTGCTTCAGGTACCATTCCTGAAAACCCGCCTGTGACACTGAACGATGAAATTGCTCTTGAGGATCCCTTCCCTCTGAAATCATGGATTGCAGAGAACCGCAGACAGCTAGATGAAGAAGGATCTATACCACTCTATGGGGATCCATACCAGTTTCAGGTAAATACGTAAGTTGTGATTGAGTTGTGCGGCCACAGGGGCCCATGAGAATTTGTCGCCGCAGGGGCTCATGACACATTTGTAACGTTTGCTCGCATCAGTCATGTTAGAGGGGCAGAGAAGGTGTTCATTGTTTCAGACGATGGCGATTTGCACATTTTACAGTTTTCATTGTAAAATATGGATGCGCACAAAACATTTGAAATAGGGGGCAGGTCATCATCGTAGCCTAATGCCACCTGTACCCTGCCACTGCGGCACGCTTTTCAATCCTGACACACTATTGTTTGAAATAAATTTGACCATGATTGTTCAGGGGTGGTGCCAGAATAGCTTGGCGCCTCATGCGCCAAGCTATTCTGGCACCACCCTTGAACTAAAATGGTTGATCTATCTCCTATAATGTAGCCTTCATAGCACAATAAGCAATTAAAAAAATAATCATCCTCAGGTTGTAATGAGTGAACCCATTCAGCCCTGACGCACAACAGCAGGAGATGGGTTGACCATGATCATTCAAGGGCAGTGCCAGATTAGCTTGGCGCCTGTCGGCGCCAAGCTAATCTGGC
Source organism: Semisulcospira habei (assembly GCA_036245525.1). Classification (NCBI taxonomy): domain Eukaryota; kingdom Metazoa; phylum Mollusca; class Gastropoda; family Semisulcospiridae; genus Semisulcospira; species Semisulcospira habei. Next base: position 27,913,526 of record BTPG01000004.1, read on the forward strand.
ACTGCCCTTGAATGATCATGGTCGATCCATCTTCTGCAACAGGTGCATAGTCGTTGGATGATGCCTCCAAAATTTGGGAAATACGTGCGCCGGGCTGAATGAGTTAATGCATCGTGTTTTCTGCTTCATATTCCACCCTCCATCAGCCTCTTACAGCAGGAACCGTTGTGAGCAACCACCCGCATGAGAGACCACCTGTCACGGAAGACCATCGTTTTGGTGGCAACAGCCACCTAGATGGTGGTCTTTTGCCTTTCAGGACTTCTCTTGGGAGAGCACCTGCCTTTTAACCCTTATCATTCGGAAGACACCAGTGTGTCGAATAAGTTTTTGACTAAAATAGTTCAAGGGTAGTGCCAGAATAGCTTGGCGCCTCGAGGCGCCAAGCTATTCAGGCTTCACCCTTGAACTAAAGCCATTGGTCTATATCCTTATATGTACCCACTCCACAAAGTTTTCCCTTCTTTGACACATGTATTGATGTAGTGTATAACAAGCAAATTAATATTCATGAGCTTGCTAGGTATACTTTTTTACCCAAAATCCCTTGCGCACCAAGAAGACTCGATCTTGCTGATACTTGGATTTTCAAAACGGAAACGCGAAATATGCTCACACTGCAACATTAACGCGCTCCTTATGTGTAATAGTAATGACAAACTTCTTAGTGTGTATGAATGCTCAAAATATATATCCTATACACACACAAACGGAGATAAGATCCCAGGAAACATGCGAGTAGGGCTGGACTGACAAGTGAAATTGACGAGATGTCAGCTGGCGATCGACAATCTGAGAAAACAACAAAATAAACAAACCTGCTGGCATTTTCTGCAATTATGCGTGATCTAGTTACAAGTAGAATTTACTCAGCAACACACACGGTTATACAATGCACTGATGTCTTCCTAGTCGATCGAAATCTATGCGCTGAGTCAACAGCGATGTGCGGCTGACCCCCATTCATGTGTTTCGTCTGAACACCGCAATCAGCCGCAAAATGAATGACGCTAGGCATAGTTTTGTTTTGGACTGGGTACATAAATTATATTGAGCAACAATTTTGTTTGATATAGTGCCGATAAACAGACAGATGTGATTACTTGACTCGAATCAAATGTCCTCGTCTTCGACTCAGACATTTTGATTCGATTCTCGTAATCACATCTGCCTGTTATCGCACTGTATCAAGCAAAATGTTGCTCAATATAATATACTGTAAGTGCTGTAATGTAGCTTGATGGCAGTGTACAAATTTAAAGCTTTTAGCCTCAGTATGATATGGGTTAAGATCACCTTTTTCAGAGTTAACACGTTCTGCTGTAGCCGGCACTCTCTTGATGATGCAATCAGCGCACATTTAGTAAGTTTTTCTGCACCATATGGTAGGCTCTGCAGATTATTCTTTTTTTTCTGCTTAACCCTCTTAACCCCACAGATGCATTTCCAAACTTGTCCAACGACTATGTACCAGTTGTAGCAGATGGGTTGATCATGATAATTCAAGGGTAGTGCCACATGAGCCCAGCGCCTTCAGGTCTTGTGAACTAGCTCCCATGCCCTCTTCACTTCTGTATGACTGTATAGATGCCATTCTTCCCCACATTACCCATGTCATTAATCATTCTCTTCAGACTGGTTCTTTTCCCACCTTGTACAAAAATGCAGTTGTCAAGCCGCTTTTGAAGAAAGCATCTTTAGATCAGAATGGCTAAGAACTACAGACCTGTGTCAAATCTTCCATTGTTATCAAAGGTCATTGAGAAAGTTGTGCTCTCTCAGACCCTAAAGCATCTCACCGTCAACAATCTTTTAAATCCCCTGCAATCAGCCTACCGCGTGAGTCATCGCACGGAAACAGCTTTACTGAAAATCATGAATGACTTGTTGTTTGCACTGGAAGATGGTCAGGTTTCTGTTTTAGCTTTGCTGGATCTGTCTAGCGCATTTGATACGATTGACCATAGTACCCTGTTCTGTCACCTTGAACGTATCGTTGGTATCCAGGGACAGGTTTTTGATTGGTTCAAATCCTATTTATCTAACCGATCACAGACTCTTTCTGTCTGTGGTCATCTTTCAGTCGCAGCCCCTCTGTGTTTCGGAGTACCCCAAGGGTCAGTCTTCAGGCCTGTGCTCACTGTTCATTATGTATATGCAGCCCTTCTCCGGTGTCATGGCTGCACACTCAATTTCTCACCACGCATACTCTGATGACAGGCAGTTGTATAAGTAAAGAGGTCTTTCTCATACCAAGGACTATTTCTTTGGAATAAACTCCCACAGTCCCTCAGATATGTTGAATCAGCCAACAGTTCCCGGCAGTCTTTAAAGACGCATTTATTCCTTTAAACGTGCATTCACCGTTATAATTTTTCGTTGTCAGTGAGAGCTGTCTAGTGTATCCGTTATTAGTTTTATGGTACACATATATCTTTTTGTGTGTGTGTGAGCATTTCTTGTTGGTGTGTTAATTTTGTTATTCTTATTTTTCTTGTATATCTTGTTTCGTAAGTGTGTATGTTAGGGAATATATAGGATGCAAGGGGTATGTATTTTAGTATATCATTTGTACGGCGCCTAGAGCTTTTCTATTGGAAGTATAGGCGCCTTAGAAATATACATTATTATTATTATTATTATCTGGCGCTACCCTTAATTTATCATGATCAATTCATGTCCTGCTGCAGGGTCCTGGGGCTAAATGAGTTAAGGATGAATTAGGGGTGGCAGGAAATTGCTTTAGATGGCATTGGGTTAAAGAGCTCACTTGATTGAAGACAAGAGTTAATATCCATGATCTTTCTAAAATGACAGGTCACAGTGTATGGCAAAGGCAAGAATACGGACAAGTGTGACGATGCAGAAACTTTCATCATGCAGATTGTGAGTACAATCCATTTTATTTATTTGATCAGCATGGCAAAATTTATGCCACGGCTCAGTTTGTGAAGTATTTCGGCTTTTCCAAAAAGTTCTTTTTTTAGAATCATCATAGAAATAAATGTAGTGGGTGCAAGGTTACCGCGTAATCCATTCATCCGTGACATGATGACAACATATGGATCAACCACGATAGTGCAAGGGTGATGCCAGAATAGCTTGGTGCCTGAGGAGCCAAGCTATTATGACACCACCTTTGAACTATTATGTTCTGATCTTTCTGCTGAACTGTCACATATGTTTAAAATAAACAACCACCATAATTTGGAACTTTGACCATAGCGCTCAATGTCTATAAGTTTGATTAAAATAGTTCAAGGGTAGTGCCAGAATAGCTTGGTGCCTCTAGGCGCCAAGCTATTCTGGCACCACCCTTAAACTAAAGCCATTGGTCTACATATTTATCTGTAAGTACTATAATGTAGTTTGTATATGGCAATGTACAAATTTAAAGCTTTTAGACTCAGTATGATATGGGTTAAAAGAAAAATAATTAACCCCCTTTTTTTTTTTTTACTTTATTTTTTTAAAAGGAGGGCCAGTCTACTGTCACAGTGGAAGGTAAAGAATACACAGTGGCGGAAAACGACACACTGCTGGTTCGAGCAGGACAGGAGTAAGTATCGCAGAAAGTGACAGAAGGTTATATTATAAATGCACAGGACATGACAAAAAAGCTTTCAAAACGTACTGTCACATCACTCAGTGCTAAGTAAGAAATTTGTCATGCAAAATGGTACCATTAAGCATGTTCTTAATTAAACGAACTTTAGTTTGCGAACTCTGACGATCTAGAGTTCACGATCTCGGGCGAACCAGGTTGGTTCATAATTGGACGATCTAAATATATGGAGAACCTAGTTCGAAGTAGTTCACGAACCTCGGCAAACCATAGTTTGCTGTCGGAAAACGTTCGCTCAACGTGTTGAGCAAACAAAGGCGAACCTTTTCTCTGATTGGTCAAAACTTTTACCCTCTTCTGCGTTGGAGATAAAAAGATAGTCACCAATACAAACAAATATGGCGGACGGCGATATTCAATCACTCGTGCGAAGAACAAGACCTATTTTTATTGATTTGTGAGAGGCGCAACGCTGTTTGTGGGGTCACTACTGCAAGGAGTACAAAAACAAAAATCGTTCAAATCGCGAAGCGGCATAGCGGCAATCATTTTGAACACCTTCGCAGACAGTAAGTTCGCCGAATCAAGCACTTCAGTTAAGAAAGAGAACCATGGCAAACCTGGTTTGCTGAAGTTCGCCTAGGTTCGTTAAACCTCAATTAAGAAACAAACCAAAAGATCGCCGATCAACTCCGATCTAGGTTTGCCTATTAAAAGTTCGTCCAATTAAGAACAGATCTTATTGTTTAGAAATTTGACAAATGATATTTCAGATTTGTAGCTCAAGATGTCATGACCATTATTTTTTTTATTGTCTATTTGTATTTGTTTCTTCAAAAACATTACCGATGACATGACTACCTGGGAATGTCTACTTCTAGGCTCAGTTTTAGCCTACTTGCCCGTTGTGTGCCCACACAACCCGAGAGGCACTCGGGGAACCCCCCCCCAGAGGGGCCGAGAGTTATCTCCCCATACCTGCCTTACCAGACCCGGTCACGAGACCATTCAGTCTTGCTACTTCGCTCGTGGTGAGAAGACGTGGCTGGCCTGCGCTCTCGCTGCCTCGACCGGTCTTCTGCCTACCGACGCTCGTTGCCGACTTCGTGTGCTCTGCGCCCTCTTATACCCTGCCGTCTACCCTGCCTTCTCTTCCTGCTTCGTTGGGGCTGCTTGCGGGGATTCTTCTGCTGTCTGTGGACGGCGGTTTGCCTGCCCTTCCCCCTTCCCTTTGTTGCAGAGGTAAGGTAGTGGTAGTTCCCTCGGCCGGCCCTCGGGCTGAGAGCCGGCTGACTGTTGGGTGCTTCCCTGCTTTCTTTCTTAGTGGTCTTTCTTTCAGTGCGTAGTGCCTGATTAGCTCACGGTCGGTTTTTTACCGTTTCACGCCCGTTTGGCACGTGGGCCTTGGGCTCCTTGTATGTTAGCCCGTTTAAAGGCCCTTTAGCCCTCCGAGGGTTCCCCATTACGCTTCACCGGGAGCACGCTTGCGCTTAGCCATTATGCTTTTGTGCTCCCGGTGCGGCGACTTTAAGTGGCCGACGGACACCCACTCAGTCTGCCTACCGTGTTCGGGTTGTTCCTCGGGCCGCAGGTGTAAGGTTTGTGCGGCCTGGCCTGAGGTTCTGTGGGCGGACCTTTGGTCCTTCTACCGCCGAGAGCGTTCCCGCCCGGCTAACGAGCGTCCGGCGCCCGTTGAGACATTGGCCACCCTTGCTGTTTCCTCTGACCTCTCCCGCACGGAACGGTCCCCTCGTCGGGGTTCGCGTTCCTTGTCTGACCACGGGACCGCCACTGCTGCCACGCCCGCTGACCCTTCCGGAGGGTCTGTTTGCCGGCTTAGCGCCCGTCCCACCGAGAGTGGCCAGCAGCAGTCGGCCTTGAGCCGTCCGTCGTTGACGAGCCGTCCTCAACACTCTCCCCGCAACAGGCCCGCTGATCCTTTCGGAGGATCGCCTTGCCGGCATAGTGGCCTACTTCCGGAGTATGGCCCGGAGAGACGTCAGCACCGTCCTTCGCGACGCAGCCGCGACCCTGATCCTCACCGTTCCTCCTCTCGACGCCCACGCTCTCGCTCGCCTTGCGAGCGCTGTCAGCGGGATCCTCACCGCCCTGCTTCCCCTCGGGCGCCTTCGTGCTCTGTGCCGCGCCGGGCGTCGCCTTCGTTGCGTCTCCGCCCTCGTCGACCCTCCTCGCATCGTCGGGACTCCTCACCGCGTGCTCGCCGGGCGCCTTCCCGTCCTCAGTCCCGCTCCTGGTCGCCTCCTCGCTTACCGCTGTGCTCCCCGCTGCCCTCGCGTCCCCTGTCTTCGCCGGAGGTTCAGCGCTCTCCTTGGACCTCGCTGCGGTCGGTGGTGGTTCCGGTGCCTTCTCGACGCCCCCTAGAGGACGACACGCTCAGCCTGCTGCCCGAAGACTCCGTCTCGGCTCTATTGGACGAGGAGGGTCGCTCGACCTCGCCCGTGGCCCTCGAGGTTGCTTCCCCCTCGGCGCTCCCCTCTTCTTCTCGGTCAGAGATGCTTTTAGCTCTGGATGAAGCCGCCAGGATCGTGGCCGTGACGCTGCCGGCGGACGCCTGCCCAGCTTCCCCGCCTCTGAAGAGGAAGGTCGCCGCCTTCGTTGACGCGGAGAGGCGGGTCAAGAAGTTTAAGTCACTTCCCCAACAGCCCGGCTTTAAGGACCTTCGAGACATCTTTTCGTCGCACCTGCAGCTGGCCACGTCCCAGGAGCCGGTCTTCTTCTCCGACCGTCGCTGGCCCGCGGATTTAGACATGTCGTTTCGGCGGGACTGGTATGCTGGCCATTCCCAGGCCTTCTCCATCCCTCTGCCTACGCTGGATCCTTCGGCCGTGTCGCTGGCCGGCGGCCCGACTCTGCTGCGGCGGTCCCTGCCGCGGGGCCTGGACAAGACAGCGACCTTGGTCTGGAACTCCTTAGCCTGCTCTGGTGTCTTGGAGCTCCTCACTCAAGCCTTGGTCCGTCGGGTGGAGGAATCCTGGCATCCTTCCATCTCTCCCCTCCTAGGCGACCTGCTGGTCCTCGCGGAGACCGCCAACCGCGCCGCCTACCACTCGTCGGTCAACGCGATGGCTGCGTCGGCCAACTGCGACCTCATGCGTCGAGATGCCCTGCTCCTCGCCTGCAGTACGTTGCCGCCGGACCTGCGAGTGCAACTTCGCCGTGCCCCCTTGGGTGGGCCCTTGCTGTTCGGCGACACCTGGTCCGCTGTGAGAGCCTCCAACCCCGGCTGCTGGCCCAGCAGTGCCCCTCCTCCACTCCGCTTTCGCCCCGCCCGCCAGGCTAGGGGTCGCGCCTCGCGGTCTGCTAGACCCGCTGCCCTCTCGGCCCCTGCCTCGGCGCCCGTGCTGGCACCCGCCTTTGGCCGGTCCAGACCCCCCAGACGCCGTGCCCCCACGTGGACCCGTTCCGGCAGGGGACAGGGTCGCGGGCGGCCCGCGTGACTCCCTGCCGACCTTGCCCCCGCCAACCTCCTCGGGGTCTCCGGTCAGCGGGCGGCTAGCAATTTCCGCGGAAATTGGCTCACGCTCTTTGGCGACGACCCCTGGATTTGCGACACCATCTCTACGGGTCTGCGGATCGTCTTCCGAAGCCCGCCGCCCTTACATCGTGCCCCTCTCTGGACCAAGATTCCCAGCGACCCGCTGAGGGCCGCCGCCTTGAGGGAAGAGAAGAGGTAGCCTCCCTGCTGAAGAAAGCCGCCACAGAGGTTGTCCGAGTCCCCGACTCACCGGCCTTCTACAGCCGCCTTTTCGTCGTGCCGAAGCCTGGAGGGAGATGGCGTCCGGTCATCGATCTTTCGGCGCTGAACAAGTTCATTTCGGCCCCCTCCTTCCAGATGGAGACTGCCAGAGCCCTGAAAGCCGCGGTCCAGCCTCTCGACTTCGCAGTAAGTCTGGACCTCTCCGATGCGTACCTGCATGTCCCGATGCACCAGGCCTCCAGGAAGTTTTTCAGGTTTGCGATCGACGGCGTCGTTTACCAGTTCCGGGCGCTGCCTTTCGGACTCAACCTCAGCCCCTGGGTCTTCACTCGGCTGATAGACGCCGTAGTCGCCTTAGCCCGACAGTCCTCCTCCAGTCCGACGTCGAACTACATGGACGACCTCCTTTTGCGCAACCAATCGGAGACCGCGCTAGCCACGGACAGAGATGCTCTCCTGCACCTCCTGGCACACCTGGGCTTCCTAGTAAACGACGGCAAGTCGGATCTCTCTCCCTCCCGCCAGTTTGTGCACCTGGGTATGGAATTTGCTACCGACCTCAACTCAGTTCGCCTTCCGGCGCCCCGGATCAAGAAGATTGCGGATCTAGCCGACCATTTAGCTCGGGAGGATGCAGCCCCCGCCAGAGTCTGGCTTCAGTTGCTGGGTTTGATGAACGCCGCAGCGGATCTTATCCCACTAGGGCGTCTCTACTCCCGGCCGATTCAACTGCATCTTCTTCTCCATTGGCGCCCGTCTTCCGGAGACTTGACGACCGCGGTCCCAGTGTCCCAGATGCTCCGTCCGCACCTTCGTCGGTGGACCGACCCTACGTGGCTAGCGTCGGGAGTTCCCCTGGCCTCTCCCCCTCCACAGATCTCTCTTTGCGTCGATGCCAGCCTTTCTGGGTGGGGGGCCCATCTCCTACCGCGGTTCCTCGCGACCTCGGGCCCCTGGCCCTCAGACTTGGCGCACACCCACATCAACTGGCTGGAGATGCAGGCTGTCTGGCAAGCCCTTCAGGTCTGGGAGGACCTCCTCCGACACCAGGAACTTCTCGTGCTTTCGGACAACACGACGGTGGTCTAAGCGACCACCGTCGTGTTGTCCGAAAGCACGAGAAGTTCCAGAAGCAAGGGGGCACACACTCCCCCGACCTGTGTATGCTCCTCTACAGGATGATGCGTTGGTGCGAGGACCGGGGCATTATCCTTCGAGCCCGGCACGTTCCCGGACACCTGAATGTCTTGGCCGACTCTCTGTCTCGCCGCGGCCAGCTCCTACACACGGAATGGACCCTGCGACAGGACATCTTTCGGATGATCTGCGCCTGCTGGGAGACTCCCCAGGTCGACTTGTTCGCCACGAAGTGGAACCACCAGCTTCCCCTCTTCGTCTCCCCGATTCCCGACCCCCTTGCCTGGGCTGTCGATGCGCTCTCCATTCCCTGGGACGGCCTTGTGGCCTGTGCCTACCCCCCTACCGTCCTCGTTCCCAAAGTCCTCCTCAAACTGCGGGGCTGTTCGGCGATCCTCCTGTTGGTCACGCCGTTCGCCTGGAACCGCTCCTGGACCACCGACCTGCTCAGCCTCGCCACGGACCCGCCCCTGCTGCTGCCCACCCCGCGGACCATGCTCAAGCAACCGCGCCAGCTGCTGTTCCACCCCTGCCCGGAGCGACTCCTCCTTCACGCCTGGAGGTTGTGCGGCAAGCCCTCGGAGCTAGAGGCTACTCGGGTGCAGCAATGGAGACGATCGCTGCGGCCCGTAGACCATCGACCTTTCGAGTCTACGAGGGAAAGTGGCGAGTCCTCTGTTCCTGGTGCACCGATCACGGTCTTACGCCCACGGATCTGACTCATCCTCAGCTGGCGGACTTCTTTCTCTGGCTCTTCCGAGACCAAGGCCTAGCCCCCATCACGGTACGCGGTTACCTGTCTATGATTGCGGACACCTATCGTCACCTGGGACGACCCGATCCGGGCGCCTGCAAGGACCTAGCCGACCTTATGGGACACTTCGGCATACAGCGCCCGACACTCCACTCGCTCATTCCTCGCTGGGACCTACCCTGGGTGCTCACGTGGTTGAACTCCGCCCGCTTTGAACCTTTACCTTTGGCCCAGTTCGCGGACTTGACACGCAAGACTTGTTTCCTGCTGGCTCTTGCTACCGCTTCGCATGCGAGCGAGCTACATGCGCTTTCGGCACGCCCTTCCTGTCTGCAGTTCCGAACAGGCGGCTCCGTCCAGCTGCTTATGGACCCGGCCTTTCTGGCGAAGAACAGGTCTCCTTTAACTACGCCTCAGGTGATCACCATTAGGCCGCTGAGAGACCGACCCCGGTCCCAGGATACCAGGCTACAGGATCCCGTGCGCGCCCTTAAAATCTATCTGCGGCGATCTAGGCCCGTCCGCAGGGGACGGTCGCGCCTCTTCCTACCTCTAAGACCCAACCGGCGTGACATTACAGCCCAGACGATCTCTTCCTGGCTCCGCTGGGTCATACGCTCCGCTTATCAGGAGATCTCCCCTCAGGGAGCGAAGAGGCTGCACATTCACGCACACGAGGTACGAGCTATGGCCACGAGCGTCGCGTTTGATCGAAACTGCGCTGTCAAGGACATCGTGGCGGCCGTGGGCTGGAAAACCGAGTCGGTTTTTGCCCGTTTCTACCTCCGGGACCTGGCCAGCCAGCGAGAGAATCTCGCACTGGTGGGGGACATCGCCGCGGCGCAACACTCCCTCCCGGCGCCACCGGCACCGTAGGTATGCACTTCGCTAAAATTGTCGGGAGTGTGCGACGGGGAGAACGGCGCTGTTCTGTTGGGGAGTTTTGGGCGGCACCCTCCTCCTCATCGCAATTCTCCCAGGTAGTCATGTCATCTGTAATGTTTTTGAAGAAACAAATTCATTTTTCTCTAAAAGGTATTTTTTCAAAAAATACTTACCGATGACATGACTCGGATGACCCTCCCTCCTGCCCCGCTTGCCGCTTTCGAGCGAAGTATCAGACTGAATGGTCTCGTGACCGGATCTGGTAAGGCAGGTATAGGGAGATAACTCTCGGCCCCTCTGGGGGGGTTCCCTGAGTGCCTCTCGGGTTGTGTGGGCACACAACGGGCAAGTAGGCTAAAATTGAGCCTAGAAGTAGACATTCCCAGGTAGTCATGTCATCGGTAAGTATTTTTTTGGAAAAAATACCTTTTAGAGAAAAATAAATTTTTTCTTCAAAATTTCTTCTCAAACATGTATGGTCGTTACAGTCCTGTGTGAATGTGCCCATAGCTGTTACAAGAAACACCCTGTTATTTCCAGGTACAAAGCTAAGCGCCCAGCAGGTTCCGTGTCCCTCATCTGCCACCAGGATCCATCTCGAAAAGATATGACCGGGTGATCCATCAGAGTCTTCTGCGTCCATCTGCAAAGCCACACCCTGCGAAAGTTTGACTGACCATGATAGCGAAAGGTTGTGACTGATCAGCCTGGTGCCTGGAGGCATCAAGTTGATCAGTCACTGCCTAGCTGTCATGGTCAGTTCGCTTTCCCTCCCACTGTACACAGTGCTCAGGAAACAACCTTGGCCCTTGTGTGTCGGTAGTGGTTTTAGTCGCTATGATTCCTGCAGAAATCATCGCTACTAAAACCACTACCAACACCCAAAGGGTTAAAAGGGTGTCCCTTTTTGCTTCTTGGAGTATAGTGGCTTACCTTGCTTGACAGAGTCGCTCTTGAGCGAAAGGTCAGACGGCTCACATCAGTTGCAGATGGACAGCGCTAAGCTGTACTCGTGCAGTGCAACTGCAGCCTATGCCATCCTGTCAAACGTTTAGGCTGCTTTGCGATCATTTCTGAACGACTGTCTGTTTAGGTTAATGACATCGAAAAAAGCTCATGACAGTTACATGGTTTGATTTCTTGTTCACCATTATCGAACATAACAAATGTCAAGGGTTAGTGTCAGCAGAGTATAATATAACCCCATGACACACAATACATACAGTATTTTTATGATTTTCTTTTTTAATCTGGAAGTGTCTGGACTCAAACAGTAACCTAATTATGGTATAAATTATCAGAGAAAAGAATAGCAAAGTACTTACATGAACTTATACTGGTTATTTCTTCAGTACTTACTACTTGGTATTTCAAAACGTTTTCTTGACAAACATAAAGTGTATTTGATGTGAAAAAAGAAAAAGTAAACCAGTAGAATTTGTGTTTGTTTATGTGGAAGATTAAGCTCTGAATGTTTATTTTTGTGTTATTCAGTCTGTTAGAGTTGATATATTTCTTATATGTGGTGTGTTTGAAGCCTCGTCTCGATTAAAATGTTGCACAGTGAATTTTCACAATTTATTTCTATTTGTCTATGTCCTAGACTGAAATGTGTTTTTCTTTTTCTCTCTTCCTCGTGCCTGTACCTGAAGATTGCCAGTGATTTTATTTTATTCATTTATTTTTCTCTGTTCATTTGCTATAGTTCACACATCATCAGCCTGATGTCGGCTTGATGGCCTTGACCAAAGTAATGATCTGATTGATCAGTATGAAATTTGATTTTTCAACAACCGACATGACATGAAGCTTTGCTTTTTAGTAATCCTTTTTCAGCTTTTGTGTTTGTGTCACATTGGGATTAGTTTTTTTAACTCATTCAGACCGACGGCCGTATTTCCGAATTTTGGAGGTGTCATCTAATGATAATGCACAAGTTGCAGGAGATGGATCGACCATGATAATTCAAGGGCAGTGCCAGATTAGCATGGTGCTGACAGGCACCAAGATAATCTGGCACTACCCTTGAATTATCATGGTCGATCCATCTCTTGCTGTAGTGCGTCGGGGGCTAAATACATGTGCTTTTTGCTTGAGCTGTGTTCTCAGGCTGTTTCTTATGTGCAGTACAGGTCAGCATCAGTGTATCACAGTTCTTCAGAGCGGTGAAGTCGGATCACGTTACTCACAATCGCCTTATTGTAGTGCTGAATTTACGTAGAATTGTGAAGAAAATCCACTTCACAAGCAAAAGGTCCCCCATAGCTGGCCCGCGCACAACAGTGCGCGGGCCAGCAAAGGCTGACATCAGCCCGTGAACCTTTTGCTCACAGGGCATCCCTGTGGGAGCCAGAGACCTGTGTGCATTACCCATATATCAGATACTGCCCTAAGCTGGAGCACATTATATACAGGCTGTACAGTGTCCAGCCTTATCCCTTGTCATTCAGAATACACAAGTGTGTGAAATAAGTTTGACTAAAATAGATCAAGGGTAGTGCCAGAATAGCTTGGCGCCTCTAGGCGCCAAGCTATTCTGGCACCACCCTTGAACTAAAGCCATTGGTTTATATCCTTATCTGTGAGTACTGTAATGTAGCTTGCATACGGCAGTGTACAAATTTGAAACGTTTAGCCTCGGTGTGATATGGGTTAATTTACATGAATTTACTTACATTTTAGGGATTTCATGCATATTCCTGATTACATGCATAATTTATATTTATGAAACCAGCTATTTCTGAAATTTTAAAATTTATAAATACATTGAATGTCAGGAATTAAATACATTGAATGTCAGGGATTGTATATAATTCCATTAAATTCTGTGGATTTCATGCAACTTGCTCCCCAAAAACTTACGAGAAAAGAAGCGAGTTTCTTTATGTCTGTGTTGTTGCTATGCAGTTGGTTACTGTGCGCTACACAATGTTACTATGCATGGTTTCAAAATGCCAGACAAAATGCTGTAAGGATTTCACCCCACGGGCACATTTCCCAAATTTTGGAGTTTTCATCTAATGACTATGTACCAGTTGCAGGAGATGGATCGATTATGATAATTTAAGGTAGTGCCAGATTAGCTTGATGCCCTCGGGTGTCAACCTCATTTGCCACACCACTCCAATAGCAAAACGGAATGTATGTGTGGATATTGGTACTCGGCTCCCAGTAAAATGAGAAATGCTGTATTCTCGGACATCAGCAATAGATTGTCAGTCTAGTCTTGTGTAAATTTAGTGCGAAAGACGCTACAAATGTTATAAACCGCAGTAAATGTCTAGATAAATTATAACCATGGGCCTTGTTGGAATTTTCACCAGCAAGCAAGTTTTGCATACGTCCATGTACATTGTATGATTGAAATGGATTTTTCTTTATACACCCCCTTCAGCTTTTGATTTGCATCTGGCTGACCCCGCTATATTTGTTACTCACGCAGATCAATTATTTGGCTGGTAGACTGAGTCTGACATTTGATACATGGTCACTGCAAATCAAGGGGTTAACTCAGATGATCAAGGGTGGTGCCAGAATAGCTTGGCGCCCATAGGCGCCATGCTATTCTGGCACTACCCTTGAACTGGCATAAAACCGTGGATCCAGTGCGAATGAGTCTATTGCTCAAAATTAATTAAGGTTCACTTTCATTGTGTGGCAACAGCTTGTGATCTCATGGCAGTAAAATCCCTTTTTTTCTCAATGTTTCCTATAGTGTATGATTTATTGTGCTGAGCACAGTTTGTATGTTGTCAGCTTAGTTGACGTAAATGTTTTTTGTGTTGGCGGTTGATTAGGTATGTGATGTGTCTAATTTCAGTAAATTTTATCATCTGATTGCTAGTTTATACAAGAAAATGTGCCGGAGGCCTCGTGAAATCTCTCGATTAAAGGCCACAGTAATTTTACATGCATAACCCCCTTGTGCATGCATCTGCTGGTTCTGTAAACAGTACACCTGTGGCTGCTTGTACACGGGGTTAAAGTCATTCAAGGCAACCTGCATCAATAGCTGCGAAAGTGTCGTATAGCGTTGCCGCAGGCAACGCTGTACGACACTTTTGCAGCTATTGCTGCAGGCGCCTTGAATGAGTTAATTTATGCCACTTTCTTTTTGTTCTGTTTGCTTTGTTGCGCTTTATGTACTAAACTTGCTCATATGTATGTTTTCCAGCAAGTGCTTTTGTGATGCAGTCTTGTGTTAGCCTCGTACCTTGCAGAAGTAACTCCACTGATGGGTGTTCCCTATAGCACACAACGGAGGGTCCATTTTGCAGATGCCCATTCTGACATGGTTCTGAAATGTGTGCATCATGCCAACATGGATATTTTTAGTCAGTCATAGTGACCCTCAACATATTCCTGGAGAAGATCATGCAGGAAACCCTCCACGACCACCATACTTCAATCTCTATTGGTGGCAGATCCCTGTGCAATCTTCGATTCGCAGACGACATTGACCTCATGGCAGGCAGCAATAGTGAGCTCCAAAACCTGACAGACAAACTTTCAAGTAGCGCAGGGTCTTATGGCATGGAGATCAGTACGGATAAAAGCAAAGTGATGATCAACACCACAAGCGACAGCAGCAGCAACATTCACATGAATGGCCAAAAGCTAGAAGAGGTCAATAGCTTCAAGTACTTGGGAGCCACCCTGTCCAAAGACGGTAGTTGCATAGCAGAGATCCGTATCAGGATAGGTACAGCAACATCCGCAATGGCCAGGCTGGACAGGATATGGTGAAGTAACTCCATCAGCTTCACCATCAAGTACAGGCTTTACAAGTCCCTCATAGTGTCTATTCTACTCTACGGCTGTGAGACTTGGACACTGCTTGCAGACTCAGAAAAGAAAATCCAGGCCTTTGAGAACAAGTGCCTGAGGAAGTTGCTCCGCATCTCGTACCGCGAGCACAAGACCAACGAATATGTACGGAGCATCGTCACTTCCCTGGTGGGCCCACATGAACCCCTTCTGGCAACCGTGAAACGGCGCAAGCTTGCTTGGTTTGGCCACGTGACCCGACACAACACCTTGTCCAAGACTATCCTCCAAGGCACTCTCGAAGGAAGTCGTCGGCGAGGTCGTCAGAGAAAGAGTTGGGTCGCAAACATAAAAGAATGGACCGAACTCGAGATGTCAGACTTGCTTGCCACCGCCCAAAATAGAACTCAGTGGAGAGCACTGTCTGTTGCTGCTGCCTTTCAGTCCCCCCAACGCCCAGTTCGGGCAAGGGACTGATGATGATGATGATGAGTGACCCTCACTTAAAATTTCTGCGGGGAACACTGGACGCCCTGCCAGTGTATTTTAATTGTGTTGTGTCTGGAGATATTTCAGAACAGTGTTTTATACACTTTATGTGGGAAAAATAAAGTATTACAATAAAATGATCAGTCTAAATAAAACATATCAAACATGTTGTTATGGTCATGTTGATACACAATTTGTACCCTACAGTTACTATGATAGATGCTATATTCAAAGTATATACCTTTCATTAAAATCAAAGATATTATACGTTATTGGTTGCAGGGGTTTGCTACACGGACCGTTGTAGGCCTGATGGAGATCGAAGGAACCATTGTACCCCGAAGACCTGAGGCGTACAATGGTTCCTTTGACCTCCCGAAGGCCGAAGGCCTACAAGGGTCCGTGCAGCAAGCCCCTGCTACCAATAAAGTATTTGTTTTCATTCCTCCAATGTTTTCGTAAAAGAAATTGAGAAGAAATCTTCCGACCTGGATCACGCCAGACATGACCAACGTCAAAAGAATGTACATATCAGACTTATTTTACTTACTTACTTACGCCTGTCACCCCTACCTGGGTATAGGCAGTCGACGAGAGACCTCCAGCGACTCCTGTCCTGTGCTTCTCCTTTGATTTTACTCCAGGTGGTTGCCAGTCTCTTGATGTCTGCTTGGAGGTCTCGACACCAGGAGTTTCTCGGCCTACCTCTTTTCCTCTTTCCCTGGGGTTCCATGACAATGCCTGCCTAGTGATACTGGAAGCTGGCTTTCTCAGACTGTGACCAATCCATCCCCATCTTCTTCGCCCAATTTCATTCTCTGCTGTTATCTGCTCTGTTCTCTCCCAGAGTCTGACGTTGCTGCTCTTCTCTGGCCAGTGGATTTTCAAAATTCTTTTAAGGCAACTGTTTATGAAGATCTGTACTCTGTTGACTGTGGTTTTTGTCAATCTCCAAGTCTCTGCTCCATATAGGAGAACTGCTTTTACGTTGGAATTGAAAATCCGGACTTTGGTGTGTTGTGACAGCTCTCTGGAACTCCACACTTTTTTCAACTGGAGAAAGGCTGCTCTGGCTTTACCGATTCGTGCTCTGACATCAGCATCAGTGCCGCCTTTTTTGTCTATGATGCTCCCGAGATAGATGAAGGACTCCACCTCCTCCAACGGGGTGCCAGCAAGCAAGACTGGTTCTTCCCTGGTTGCGTTCAGCCTCATTGTCTTTGTTTTCATATCAGATTATGATGTAATTTAAAATCTTTCATGACGTTGCCGTTTTCAGTAGAATGCCTGTTGTTTTGAACAGCACTAAGTAACTTTGTACATAACGTTTTGGTGATCTTTTTTTAGAACAAAACAGGCATCCTAGATGCGTCAGAAAGAGGGCAACAAAAAGTCGGCTTTAGTTGCTACAAGGGGTTTTGTATCCTGGTCACATGGTACTGTTTGCGCTAAGAGATTGGTGATGTGATGAAGGGATGAAAACAATAAACGTTATTGGTAGCAGGGATTTGGTACACGGACCCTTGTAGGCCTGAGGGAGGTCAAAGGAACCATTGTACCCCAAAGGCCTGAGGGGTATAATGGTTCCTTTGACCTCCCGAAGGTCTACAAAGGTCTGTGCTGCAAGCTCCTGCTACCAATAACATTTGTTTTTATTCCTCCAATGTTTTTTGTAAAACAAATCAAGAAATCTGACCTGGATCACGCCAGACATGACTGCCGACAAAGGAATATACATTTATACATGATAGACTTACGGCGTAATTTAAAATCTTTCATGACGTTGCCGTCTCCAGTAGTGTGTATGTTGTCTCGAACAACACAAAGTAACTTTGTACTTTAGAACATTTTACTGATTGTTTATAGAACAAAACTGGCATCCAAGACTGTCAGAAAGAGGGCTACAAAAAGTCAGCCCATTAGTTGCTACAAGGGTTTTTGTATCTCTGCAACATGGTACGGTTTTCACTAAAGAGAATGGTCGTGTGACGTAGGGATGAATATATATATAATTCTTCTTTAAATTCTGAGAATGCTGTTCTAAAGCCATGGAAGTCCAGGCTGGTAAGCTTGCATTGTGTCATCAGGACATCAGCTGCCCTTTTTATGACTGCATCGCTCACAAGAACTTTTGAGCCTTCCACTGAACACCTACTACATAGAGCAGTAGGGACCACCAGCAGGCGCCCTGCCATCCGCTGGAGAATATCCAGTCCTTCCTCCCCCTCCCCCCTCTGAGGGGGGATGCTAGAAAATATTCCCAAACAGATATTTAACTGCCTAACGACCGGTTTCGCCCCAAGGGGGGGGGCTCTTCAGGTAGGCATACGGCGTAACCTGAAATTGCAAAACACATGTACTAGAAGCCGCCTCCAGAATTTACCGGTAGCACTACTAGTACAGCCTTTTTTGTCTATGATGCTCCCGAGATAGGTGAAGGACTCCACCTCCTCCAAAGGGGTGCCAGCAAGCAAGACTGGTTCTTCCCTGGTTGCGTTCAGCCTCATTGTCTTTGTTTTCTGTTTGTGAATGGTGAGGCCCACTTGGGACGAGATGTCAGCAAGACAAAAAAAGGCGGCACTGATGCAGATGTCAGAGCACGAATCGGTAAAGCCAGAGCAGCCTTTCTCCAGTTGAAAAAAGTGTGCAGTTCCAGAGAGCTGTCACAACACACCAAAATCCGGATTTTCAACTCCAATGTAAAAGCAGTTCTCCTATATGGAGCAGAGACTTGGAGATTGACAAAAACCACAGTCAACAGAGTACAGACCTTCATGAACAGTTGCCTTAGAAGAATTTTGAAAATCCACTGGCCAGAGAAGATCAGCAACGTCAGACTCTGGGAGAGAACAGAGCAGATAACAGCAGAGAATGAAATTGGGCGAAGAAGATGGGGATGGATCGGTCACAGTCTGAGAAAGCCAGCTTCCAGTATCACTAGGCAGGCATTGTCATGGAACCCCCAGGGAAAGAGGAAAAGAGGTAGGCCAAGAAACTCCTGGCGTCGAGACCTCCAAGCAGACATTAAGAGACTGGGAACCACCTGGAGTAGAATCGAAGGAGAAGCACAGGACAGGAGTTGCTGGAGGTCTCTCGTCGACGGCCTATACCCGGGTAGGGGTGACAGGCGTAAGTAAGTAAGTACTACTAGTACAGCACGGATTGCATCCCTAAAGCCGTATGAGGTGTTGCAGTGGAAGAGGACTAACAAATTTTGAAAAGGCAACACCTAGGCAATTTTGTGGTGCAATTATTCTTTATTTTTAACAAAGGCGTCGCCCAAAGCCAAAAAATGCACTCGATCAGATTAGCTCCAAGAGACGTAATTTTTCATTAAATTCTGAGAATGCTGTTCTAAAGCCACATAAAGATATTCTCCAGCGGATGGCGGGGCGCCTGGGGGTAGTCCCTACTGCTCTATGAAGTAGGTGTTCAGTGGAAGGCTCAAAAGTTCTTGTGAGCGATGCAGTTATAAAAAGGGCGGCTGATGTCCAGATGACACAATGCAAGCTTACCAGCCTGGAATTCCATGGCTTTAGAACATCATTCTCAGAATTTAATGAAAAATTACGTCCCTTGGAGCTAATCTGATTGAGTGCATTTTTTGGCTTTGGGCGACGCCTTTGTTAAAAAAAAAAAAAATAAATAAAAAAAAAAAATATATATATATATATATATATATATATATATATATATATATATATATATATATATATATATATACACCCACACATACATAAATATAGCAGCATATATTTTAACCCCTTCCCTGCCGAGAAAAATAGAACATCATCCAACTTCCAAGAGGTATAGATCCTCATGAGCCCCCTCAGTTGCGGGGGCTCATGAGGATCTGTACCTCTTGTTGAAACCACTTTGTATTCACATGCCTTTGACAGCTGGGGATCTTTGACGTTGAATTTGCACGGATTTCAAAAACGTGATCTGCATCCAGCCGCAGTAAAAGGGTTAAGGAGATTGACCCCGATCGCTCAAGGGCTGTGCCTGGTGCCAGTCTCAAGAGTTGAGCTCGACACTTGCTGCCAAGCCAGTCGCTCGCTACTCAACTCGTCCAACCTGGGGCACAGTATTCCCCAAATTTTGGAGGTGTCATCTAACGACTATGCACCTGTTGCGGAGGTTAAACATCGACATCGCCGCGCTCAGCGAAGTACGCCTTCCGGACGAAGGCAGCCTCCAAGAACTTGGTGCTGGGTACACCCTCTACTGGTCAGGCAGGCCTGCATCAGAAAGACGGCTCTCAGGCGTGGGTTTCATGGTCGAGACATCCATTGCGACTAAGCTGGAAAACCTACCAACGGGCCACTCAGACCGCATCATGTCCATGCGCCTCCCACTGAGACACCAGCAACACGTCACCCTTCTCAGTGTGTACTCCCCAACCCTCCTGGCAGAGCCTGCTGAAAAGGACAAATTTTACACTGACCTGCGCAGCCTCCTACAGAGTACCCCTGCAGACGACAAAGTCATCATCCTTGGCGACTTCAACGCCAGAGTGGGCCAGGACTCTGAAGCCTGGAAAGGAGTCCTCGGCAAGCATGGCGTGGGGAACTGCAATGACAATGGCCGCCTACTGTTGGAGTTCTGTGCGGAGCAGCAACTGGTCATCACCAACACTACTTTTCAGCAAAAGGACAGTCGAAAGACCACCTGGATGCATCCTCGCTCCAAACACTGGCACCTTATCGACTATGTCCTAGTGCGTCAGAGGGACCGCAGTGACGTCCTCCTCACCAGAGTGATGCCCAGCGCAGAGTGCCACACTGACCACCGCCTTGTCCGCTGCAAACTCAGGCTCCACTTCAGGCCAAAACCCAAGAAATGGGGGCCCCCCAAGAAAAAGCTTGATGTTGCCAGCCTTCAGCGTGACGATGTGAAAGCCGCCTTTCAGACAGATTTACAGCGCAGGCTCAAAGACACAGCGGACCCAGTAGACTCCTCCCCTGAAACACTTTGGGAACAACTGAAAACTGCTATTACAAAATCCTCTGCAGAAGTCTTGGGTTTCGCCAGAAAGAAGAACAAAGACTGGTTTGACGAAAACGATGTAGAGATCCAGGAACACCTAGCAAAAAAAAGAGCCGCCCATCAGGCCCACCTAGCCCAGCCTTCCTGCCCTGTGAAGAAGTCTGCCTTCCGCCTCGTCTGCAGCAGTCTCCAGCGCAAGCTCAGAGATCTCCAGAATGAGTGGTGGACCAGACTTGCACAGAGGACCCAGCTTTGTGCTGACAATGGTGACTACAGGGGCTTCTACGAAGCACTGAAAGCAGTGTATGGCCCCAGGCACCTGGTACAAAGTCCCCTGCGAAGCGCGAATGGCCAGGCACTCCTCACAGATAATACCTCCATCTTGAACCGCTGGTCGGAATACTTTCAGAGCCTCTTCAGCGCTGAGCGCACTGTTCAAGAAGCAGTTGTCATACAAATCCCACACCTCCCAGTAAAGGTTGAATTGGACGAACCGCCCACCGCTGAAGAGACCCTCACAGCCATCCACCAGCTCAAGAGTGGCAAAGCAGCAGGCATTGATGGAATACCGCCAGAGATCTGGAAACATGGAGGCACAGCACTGCACAACAAGCTCCATGACCTCTTTCTCTGCTGCTGGGAGGAAGGAACACTACCAAAAGATCTCCGTGATGCAGTCGTTATCACCCTGTACAAGAACAAAGGCTGAAGTCTGACTGTTCCAACTATCGGGGAATTACCCTGCTGTCCATTGCTGGGAAAATCCTTGCAAGGCTGCTCCTGAATCGGCTGGTACCTGCCATCGCTGAAGACCAACTCCCAGAGGGCCAGTGTGGCTTCAGAGCAAACAGGAGCACCACCGATATGGTCTTTGTGCTGAGACAGCTACAGGAGAAGTGCCGCGAGCAGAACAAAGGGCTGTACGTAACATTTGTCGACCTAACAAAAGCGTTCGACACTGTGAGCAGGCAAGGCATGTGGCAGATCCTGGAGCGACTTGGCTGTCCCCCAAAGTTCCTCAACATGATTGTCCAGCTACACGAGGACCAGCAAGGCCAGGTCAGACTCAACAATGACCTCTCAGAACCATTCCCTATTCTCAACGGCGTAAAGCAGGGCTGCGTGCTGGCACCGACCCTCTTCACCATCTTTTTTAGCATGATGTTGAAGCAGGCCACAGTGGACCTTGATGATGACGATGCAGTGTACATCAGGTATCGTCTCGATGGCAGCCTGTTCAGCCTCAGACGACTGCAGGCCCACACGAAAACCCTAGACCAACTGATTTGTGAGCTGCTTTTTGCTGATGATGCTGCCCTCGTTGCACACACAGAGAGAGCCCTGCAGCGCATCACGTCTTGCTTCGCAGATGCTGCCCAGCTCTTTGGACTCGAGGTCAGTCTGAAAAAGACAGAGGTCCTCCATCAGCCGGCACCCAAGACAGTGTATCGCCCTCCTCACATCACCATTGGCGAGTCTGAACTAAAGTCAGTGCACCAGTTTACTTACCTTGGCTGCATTATCACGTCGGACGCCAAGCTGGACAAGGAGCTTGACAGCAGGCTGGCAAAAGCGAACAGCGCTTTCGGGCGACTTTTCAAGCGGGTGTGGCACAATCAACAGCTGAAAACAGGCACCAAGATCAGCGTGTACAGAGCTGTGGTCCTCACCACCCTGCTGTATGGTTCCGAGTCTTGGGCCCTCTACCGCAGCCAACTACGACTCCTCGAACGCTTCCACCAGCGCTGCCTGCGTACCATCCTGGGCATTCACTGGAGTGACTATGTCACCAACGTCGAGGTCCTTGAACAGGCTGAAACTGTGAGCATCGAGGCTTTGCTGTTGCGGACACAGCTCCGCTGGGCGGGGCATGTCTCCAGGATGGAGGATCATCGCCTACCAAAGATCACCCTGTTCGGCGAGCTTGCTACTGGACACCGTGACAGAGGGGCACCAAAGAAGAGATACAAAGACTGTCTCAAGAAGTCACTTAGTGCCTGCCAAATCGACCACCACCAGTGGTCTTCGCTTGCTGCGGACCGTGACACCTGGCGCTCCACCATTTACAAGGCAGCTGTCTCCTTTGAGGACTCTCACAGAGCTAGCCTTAAGGACAAGCGGCTCAGGAGAAAAAACAGAGATGCCGCAGCTCAGAACCCCGGCCATACCTTCCCCTGCAGCCACTGCGGTCGAACCTGCCTGTCTCGGATTGGCCTCCGCAGCCACGAACAAGCCTGCAGACGTCGTGGGCAACTCCTATAAAATCTTCGTTCGCGAAGTCAAGCCAAGAGAGAGACCTGTTGCAGGAGATGGGTCGACCATGATAATTCAAGGGCAGTGTCAGATTAGCTTGTCGCCGACAGGCGCTACCCTTCAATTATCATGGTCGACCCATCTCCTGCTGGAGTGCGTCAGGGCTGAATGGTTTAACACTGTTAGTTTCCCTCGATGTTGCCACTGATTAGCTGTCGTGAATCGGGAGACCACCACTGTGGCGCTACTCGTAAACTATGATACTAGTATATACTAATGCATTCTGCCTGCAGTTTGCGAAGGACGTAAATGAGACGGGATACTTTGCAGAACACTCGTTGCAACCTCAACTTCTGACTCGTGTGCAAGTCGCCTGCAAACTACTGATCCACTTTGTAATACACTGTGACAGGAAGTGGAAAGACCATGATAGCTCAAGGCCTATGCCAGAATAGTGGCAAGGTGTACTCACAACATGTTTTGAGTGATAATAATAATAACTTTATTATATAGGCGCTTTTTCTCAATTTTTGGGCAAATCGACTCAAAGCGCCGCAAACTGAACCCCAACACGCACATTCACGTAACGGACACGGATTTTCGCCATTTAAGACACAGTACAAGACGGACGAAGGGCCAGTTCAGCTACTGAAGTTACAGAGATTTTTGATCGCTTGTATTTGAAATTTGTAAAGTGGCCTGAAACCGGTACCAAAGTGTGGGGGCTGGGGGGGGGGGGGGGTGGAAGAACCGGAGTACCCCCCGGAGAAAGAACCCCCGACAGTCCGCCCGAATTAACTGTGACACTTACCAGAGGAGAAAAGTCCGATCTGTCACTAACCCTTTCAGCCCCGGGACCCTGCAGCAGAGGATGGATTGATCGTGACAATTCAAGGGTAGTGCCTGAAGGCGCCAAGCTCATCTGGCACTACCCTTGAATTATCATGATCAATCCATCTCCTACACCTGGTACAGAGTCGTTGGGCAACACCTCCAAAGTTTGAGAAATGGGACCTGGGGACTAAAGATCATTATTTAGGTGGCTGTAGCCTTTAATGACCGGCGACGCTCTTTGCCCTTCAAGACTTGACAGAGACGGAGCATTTGTTTTTTTAGGGCTACTTTTTTCTTGCAGAAAATAGGGGGCCACTCACAACGTTTAATTTTACTGGCACCATCCTTGAACTATCATGGTCGTTTCGTCTCTGAAACCATTACACACACATAAATAGTCTTCCTGGGAGAGAACAGAGCAGATAACAGCAGAGAATGAAATTGGGCGAAGAAGATGGGGATGGATCGGTCACAGTCTGAGAAAGCCAGCTTCCAGTATCACTAGGCAGGCATTGTCATGGAACCCCCAGGGAAAGAGGAAAAGAGGTAGGCCGAGAAACTCCTGGCGTCGAGACCTCCAAGCAGACATCAAGAGACTGGGAACCACCTGGAGTAGAATCGAAGGAGAAGCACAGGACAGGAGTTGCTGGAGGTCTCTCGTCGACGGCCTATACCCGGGTAGGGGTGACAGGCGTAAGTAAGTAAGTAAGTAAATAGTCTTCACTGAACGTGTTGAGCTTAGAGCTCAATGTAGTCAAATCCTGCAGTCAAACGAAAAAGTGTCAAAGAAAAAATGTTTTATTTTTTATTGCACATTCAATCTCAACCCTTTCGCTGTCTTACAGCTGCCTTAATAATGTTTTTTTTTATTTTTTTTTTTTTTTTTTTTGTCAAGGTGATCCCTCCAGAAATCACCTGAACAAAAAGAGCTATTGACAGCCTAAAGGTCAAATACTTGCAAGTCACGTGCATATCACATACTTACCACTGTAACATTCCGAACACAAAATGCCATGACATCAAACGATTAAAAACAGTCAATCTATATGTAGAAGAGAAAAAGGCTAAAACTAGAAAATGTACTATGTAAAAATATTGACTTGAAAATGCTGGACCATTGCTACAAATACAGAGGAATGTTCTCAAGTGAAAACAGCAGTTGATAGGGTTGCAAAAATATCTTTATAGGAGGTATCGGAATACATATAAATACAAAATATGTTTATAAAAGTTCATATACATAATTCAAACAGGTGTGCAAAAATATGTATGAGAATTGACATTTCAGAAACAGAAGTAGGTCAAAAGAGCATGTGTTTCAATGTGGCGGTTTAACCCTTTTCATCCTGATACACTGTGCTTGAAACTAATTTGACTGTGACAGTTCAAGGGTGGTGCCAGAATAGCTTGGCGCCAAGCTATTCTGGCACCTCCCTTGAACTTAAATGGTTGATCTCCAAATCTGTAATGTAGCCCTCGTGGGACAATAAGCACAGCCTCAGGATGCAATGAGTTAAAAGCCTTGAGAAACATCACATTTCAATCCACTGTCTGCATCAAAAGACGTGCAGTTTTTTTTACATACTTCTAAGTTTCAGAACACCTCTGTACGCATGCTTTTGGCAATATTTTGGAGATGGGACCCAGTGTAAAAAGCACCGAGGAGATTTCTCGACATTCACTGGGTTTACAGGTAAGAAAAGACATGACATATATTGTGATGCACATGTACAGTAATACTTCAATACTTTTAAACATTGTTTGAAAGGAACGTCCATGCTGACCCCGCAAGTTCAACTGTAAACAATGACTAGTACAGGTGCATGCATCATAACAGGCATTTGTAAAAATATGTCATCCTGTATTCATATATATATACAGCAGAACCTGTTTTGACTGACCACCATTATAAGAGATCACCTGTCATTTAAGGCCATTTAACCTGCATCATTCAGAATACACCAGTGTGTGAAATAAGTTTGACTAAAATAGTTCAAGGGTAGTGCCAGAATACCTTGGTGCCAAGCCATTCTGGCACCACCCTTGAACTCAAGCCATTGGTCTATATCCTTATCCGCAAGTACTACAATGTAGCTTGTGTATGGCAGCGTACAAATTTGAAGCTTTTAGCCTCGGCGTGATAAGTGGCTGTAGCCACCTTGGTGTTCCTTAACCTGTTCAGTGTCGAGAACACCACCCAACTGCAAGAGGCGTAGCTCCTCGTGAGCCGCCACAGTTGCGGGGGCTCATGAGGATCTATGCCTTTTGGTGACACCACTTTGAATCCATGTACCTGGGACATCCAGGGTTGTTTGGTCTTGAATAAACGAAGACTGCAGAAACAGACTGCATTAGCTGGCTCTGAACGGGTTAATGGTGGGGGACAATCTTTGCTCAACAAGAGAGCGCCCGTCTGCTAATAACCACCTTCTTCTCGCAAAAAAAAAAAAAAAAAAAAAAAAAAAAAAAAGCAGTTGATCAAAACGGGGTCTGTGGTAAGAGCTGTTCATAATCAGAATCAAGTCAAAGAAAGTTTAACCCGCTCAAAACAGGGTCTACTGTGGTAAGAAAGTTTATCCCGCTCAAAACAGGGTCTACTGTGGTAAGAAAGTTTATCCCGCTCAAAACAGGGTCTACTGTGGTAAGAAAGTTTATCCTGCTCAAAACAGTGTCTACTGTGGTAAGAAAGTTTATCCCGCTCAAAACAGGGTCGTAAGAAAGTTTATCCCGCTCAAAACAGGGTCGTAAGAAAGTTTATCCCGCTCAAAACAGGGTCTACTGTGGTAAGAAAGTTTATCCTGCTCAAAACAGGGTCTACTGTGGTAACAAAGTTTATCCCGCTCAAAACAGGGTCTACTGTGGTAAGAAAGTTTATCCCGCTCAAAACAGGGTCTACTGTGGTAAGAAAGTTTATCCCGCTCAAAACAGGGTCTACTGTGGTAAGAAAGTTTATCCCGCTCAAAACAGGGCAGGGTCTACTGTGGTAAGAAAGTTTATCCCGCTCAAAACAGGGTCTACTGTGGTAAGAAAGTTTATCCCGCTTAACCCCACGGACACATTTTCAAACTTTTGGAGGCTTTGTCTAACGACCATATACCAGTTGTAGGAGACGGGCTGATCATGCTAATTCAAGGGTAGTGCCAGATGAGCTTGGCGCCTGAAGGCGCCAAGCTCCTCTGGCACTACCCTTGAATTAGCATGATCAATCCATCTCCTGATGAAGGGTCCCAGGGCTAAAAGGGTTAACCCATTCAGCCTCAATGCACTCCAGCAGGAGATGGATCTGACCATCATAATTCAAGGGCAGAGACAGATGAGCTTGGCGCCAAGCTAAGCTGGCATTACTCTTGGATTATCATGGTCACCCCGTTTCCTGCAACTGTTGCATAGTATTTAGAAGACCCCACTAAAATTGTGAAATGCGGTTTTATGAGTGATTTTGAAAGGTGTACTTTTTGCGCATGTCTGATGGAATGCAACAGTACCATTGCATGGTGGCAGTGGTGATTCCAGTACACAAAAATGCACAATTTCAAGCCGCCAGACAGTTTTCACTTTACTGCGGAGTGGCCAGAACAGAAACAACGCTATCTGTGTTTCTGTTTGGCCGCTAGGCTAGATGGAGACGACCAACCTTGAAAGGCCAGTCAGCTACTGTAATGTTCTCAGTCGTCAAAGTGTTTCCAAAACTGGATGCTAGATCTGGATTTTGGCAAATTCCACTACATGAGAAAACAGCTAATGTGACAAAGTTCATGACTCCGATGGGTTGTTTCTTCTTTCATGTTACCCTTTGGGATTCCCTGGCCCTGGAAATTTTCCAGAGAGTGATGGAAAACTGATAGACAGTGAGAGAGATAAATGGTGTCTGTTTCATGGACAATGTCGGTATCGGAGGCCCGAACATTCAGAATCATCTAGTAGTAAAACCGTTGCAGCTAGAGTTTCATGTGAAAGGAAAACAGAAGATAGAGGTTGAAAACCCCGGCCTTTAAATTAGATACAGGGAACCACGTTTTGGATCAAAGATCCTTCTTCAGGTGACATGGAAACAAACATAGAACAGAAAAGAACACACGATAGAAAGAAAAGACGTCATCCTGTTGAGAGAAAATTTAGAATGACGTAAATAATAATAATAATAATAATGACGCAAATACACATGCACAAAACTTACGTCTACATACATACACGTCACCGCATACATTCGCATTCACTCAGTCGTGCCTGCTGCCGATCGCGTACATGCATACACATAGACACACACACTCAACGGTAGCATGATCAAGTATCGACAGTGAGGTCAAGTCTGGCATCAACCACCCATCTGCCCGAGCATACATCCCTAGGGGCGAATGTTCAAGCCGCGCGGATGTTGCCAAGCCTGTCCGCGAAAAAGGATTCTGTCGTTTTGCGGCGGATGAAGTGGGATGTATTTTGCCAAAGGATGCGTATGCTGAAATGTGTGAGGCTATGAGGAGGTTGGTTGAAATGACGCCCAACCTGGTTGTCGTATCCGAGGCGGATCGAACGAACATGCTCCTCGCAGCGTTCGGCGAGTGTACGGTACGTCTCCCCCACATACAGCATCTTTGGGCAGTGAGAACATGAGATGACATAGATAATATCTGATGACTGGCATGTGAATGATCGGTGGACAGTGAAAGATGACGGGGGATGTGTTGATGTACGGACATGCTTTGCAGTGTGGTTGCTGACATGGGTGTGTGCCAGGTGGTAAGATGTTAGATGCGCGAAGTGAACTGTGAACAAAATGATCGCGTAGATTATTACAATAGTAGTGTCACGTTTGTAAGCGACCAGCGAGGCTCAGGAAATATGTGTGTGTGTGCCTATGTGTATGCATGTACGTGAGCGGCAGCAGGCACGAGTGAATGCGAATGTATGCAGTGACGCGTATGGTATGTATGTAGACGTAAGTTTTGTGCTACGTGTTTTGTGCATGTGTATTTGCGTCATTATTATTACGTCGAGTCATTCTAAATTTTCTCTATACAGGATGACGTCTTTTCTTTCTAATCGTGTGTTCTTTTCTGTTCTACGTTTTGTTTCCATGTCACCCGAAGAAGGATCTTTGATCCAAAAGTTGACGTCTTCCTTGTAACTAATTTAAAGGGCGGGTTTTCAACCTCTATCTTCTGTTTTCCATTCAGCATCATCATCAGGGCCTGTATCAGGCGCTAGAGCGTGTCACAAATGCGGGTCTGAAGTTGAACAGAGAAAAAGTAAAGATGAGGGAAAAAAACCCACTGAATTTCTTGGCGGTCACAAGACCAGTGCTGAAGGCATTCGGCAGACAGGCGAGTCAAAGGTCAGCACAATCTGGGACACAGCGGATCCGACTGATGTGTTAGAACTCTGGCGGTTCCTCAGGATGGTAACAGTTTTTCCCAAACCTTTCGCAGACTTTTTACAGCACTTGAATACATTCTTACCGAAAGATTCAGCGTGGAAGTGGGGTCCTGCTCAAGTAGAAGCAAAGACAAAAGTCGAAGAGCAGCTGATGAATGCCCCATGCTTGGCATTCTACGAGACAAAGAGACGATCATATGCTCCAGTGCGCTGTTACGGGATCGGCGGATGCATCTTGTTTCAAAGACATGATGGAGAGTTAACCCTTATCATTCAGAATACACCAGTTGAAATACGTGACGTTTGACTAAAATAGTTCAAGGGTAGTGCCAGAATAGCTTGGCGCTTCTAGGCGCCAACCTATTCTGGCACCACGACCCTTGAACTAAAGCCATTGGTCTATATTCTTATCTGTAAGTAATGTAGCTTGCGTATGGCAGTGTACAAATTTGAAGCTTTTAGCCTCAGTATGATATGGGTTAAAACCCGCCACGTTCTGTTCACACCAACAGAGCAGTGTTTTGCACAAACTGAAAACGAGTGTCTGGCTGTTTGTCAAAAACTATTCTTGGTAATCACAAACCAGATAGGTGAGGCTAGCGCTGGCAGAATTGTCAGTACTCAAACCAAGGGGAATCACAGCGCTGGACAGACAACAGTTAGATCCCCTGCCCCCGCCTATCAGGCACCCAATCGCCAGATTGTTTGTACGCTGCCGTATGCAAGCTACATTATAGTACTTACACTAGTTACAGATAAAGATACAGACCAATCCCTTTAGTTCAAGGGTGGTGCCAGAATAGCATGGCGGCGCCTAGAGGCGCCAAGCTATTCTGGCACTACCCTTGAACTATTTTAGTCAAACTTATTTCACACACTGGTGTATTCCGAATGATAAGGGTTAATGCGGTACAACATCAGTGCTGAGTTCAGGCTAGGAAAAGACTTGGTGGTTGCAGATGTGTTTTCACGCAGTCCAGCGCAGTGGTACTTCTAGAGGATGCTGGAGCACAAGTGAATGCCATTCGCGTTATATTAAATATAGCACTGGAATATGTAGGGGTCGGCAGGCCACTGTGCAAGGATGAGGTGAGGTTATCAGCCAGAAACCTTTTCAGTGTGCGAGATGAACTGAGTGAGTAAGAAGGACTATTCATTAGAGCTGGGAGAATTCTCATCCATTATAACATGCAGAAATACACTCTTACTCGTATTCATCTTTACTCATATTTATGATGGGCATCAGAGAATCACGAAGCGTAGAGAAAGAGCTAACCAGTCAGTTTGGTGGCCAACCTCATATAGATAGGTTGTGTCTGGAAAAGAAACCAACACAGCAAAGGGAACCACTCATCACATCCGATCTACTGAGCAGACCCTTTCAGAAAAATTGGGCCGAACTTGCTTATTCTGAAAGGAGCCCAGTATATGGTGCTGATGGACTATTACTCCAGGTATGTGGAAATAACCTGCATGCCCAGACGTGACAACAAAGACCGTGACAGGAAAACTGAAAAACATTTTTGCAAGGACTGGTATTCCTGAAGTACTTGACACAGATAATGGTAGCCACCAAGCGGATAAAGTTTCTGAAAGTATGGGGAGGTCATCACATGACCAGCAGTCTTCACAGTTTCACTGCCCACAATCCAAGGGACAAGCTAAAAGCCATACTATGCCAGCCAGATCCATTTTTTTACGCTTCTAGTCTACGAGACAACCTCAACCCAGGCTACAGGCAGGTCCTGCAGAACTAGCATTTGGGAGAAGGTTACATACAACACTTCCATTGTTACCAAGTACCCTGTTATCTCATACAGTCGACCACAAGTCAGTCGTCAAACATGATACTGCAGCAAAGCAGAGCAACAAGAAATACTATGACAGACGTCATGGTGTGAGGTCCCTCCTAGACTTAGGTCCTTAGTCCTGGTGAAACTGTTCTTGTCAAGCTGGACAGAGAAAAGGGTTGGAGATGTCCAGCACAAGAGGTGGAGAAACATGGTGCAGATGCTGAAAGGTGAAGTCAGGCGTAACAGGTGTCATCTTCATCCTCTATGTTAGACCGGTGAGGGCAACGGCATCATCAGCAAGAATCTGGAGATCGAGGTTCCAGATGGTCAAGATGCAGTCGAACCAGGTTCCCAATGCGCAAAAGGCCACTGGGCTGGCGTCGGCCACCGTTGGCCTGCACACGGCCATGTGCGGGCCAACGTTGGCTCTATGGCCTTTTGCACATTGGGTGGTACTCATGCGGGCTACTTTGAATTTCCAGATCGAGTGGAAGAGGTTCCAGCAGGGCAAGGTGACATGACTATCAGGGGCCCGCCTCAACCGAAACCTCCTGATTTGAGCAGCAAAAGTTTTATTTAATTTGTTTCCATGATTCAGTTGTGCGTGGGTGGTTCCAGACGCACCAGACTGAGGAACATTCCAGCAAGCCTTTAAATATTGAACTTTATTGGAAAAGACTTGAAATTAATAGAAGTGTTCAAAGAGCCTGACATGTACGACAAACAATGACATTTTAAACCCTTTTTAGCCCCAACACCCTACAGCAGGAGATTGAGTGACCATGATAATTCAAGGGTATGTCAGCGCCAAGCTAATCTGGCACTACCCTTGAATTATCATGGTCAATCCACCTCCTGCAACTGGTGCATAGTTGTTAAGTAACACTTCCAAATTTAGGAAATGCACCCATGGGGCTAAAAGAGTTAAAGTGGCAGGTCATCTGTGAAAGTCCTAACATTTTAAACATGACGGTTATACTAAAGAACAGAATTTAAATAAATTACCAGTACCAATTTCGTTCATAAGATGTATAACAGGCAATCTGATCCGAGAGACTTTAGCAGAAACTGCTTTTTGTTTAGAAAATATTTCTCATCTCCAAAAAAACAAGAGAGAATGGCTAGCAGATGATACGCGTAGGGGCATAAGTGTGAACCCCAAAGTGTGTAAAAGCATGCACACTTGTTTAAACGGTGGAACAGAAACAAGCATGAGTCCAAAATAGCTCAGGCAGTTAAGCGTCGGAGCAGGAGAGCGAAGGGAATCGCGGGGGTCGTGGGTTCGAATCCCGTCCCGGCCCCGGTAGCTGGACTCGCAATCCAGGGGGAAAAGACAGGCTTGTTCAATAGCATGTCCATTGAAAGGTCCTGGTAAATCAAAGTGGCACGGTTGAAGTGCGCCTGAGTTGATCAGTGTTCAGGTCGTACTCCATAGGTAATAAATTTCCCTGTCCCCCATAACCCGCCCGTCAGGGCCGTCCATTATCACTTCGGTACCGTGGACGTTAAACCCGAACTAACCAACCAACCAGAAACAAGCATGTTCACCCTGAAGCTGTCTGAGTGATTTTGAATGGTGTACATTTTGCGTACATCTGATAGACTAAATGTAGCAGTACCATTACAGTGATCTTGGGGTTCAATGGGTTAGCAAGGTCGATTGATTGGTTGTTACAATGCTTAACGTCCCAACAGCAACAAGACTTTCTCAGGATGTGCCTGCGCTGCCTGTGAAAAAACTCCAACAATATTAAATGCATGTCACCAGCCGGTCTAATATGCAAAATAAACCTAAGACATGCTAGGGACGCTGCACCTTTATTTTAATTTGTCATACCCTAGTTTACAAAAAAAAAAAAAAAAAAAAAAGAGAAAATAAAATCATTACAATTACAAAATATGTACAGGGAAATGATATATAACAAATGCATTAACTCATTCAGCCCGGGGGAGCTGGGTGGCTCAGTGGTAGAGTGTCGGTCTCTTGACCGAAAGGTCCTGGGTTCGAATCCAGCTTGGGTCAAAATTTGTTCAGACCCTATTTCAGTACCCCGTCTTTGAAATCACCTTAGTGGTGGACAAAAGACGTTAAGCCCTAAACGTTTTCATTCAGCCCGACGCACACATTTCCCAAATTTTGGAGGCGTCATCTAACGACTATGCACCTGTTGCAGGAGATGGGTTGACAGGCGCGAAGCTAATCTGGCACTACCCTTGAATTATGGTCGACCCATCTCCTGCTGTAGTGCGTCAGGGCTGAATGAGTTAATCACAAACACATAACTTATCATCTCTCAGGCACAGCAGACCATGTAGCAACCCACATCCAATATCAAGGACTACAGGCAGCGCAGACAGTAGGGAGAAATTAAACAAGAAAAATACTGGGGAAGGGACCAACGTTAGACAAAAACATACGCCCCAGAAAAAAATCCACCCTGTGGGGGTGAACTGGGAACTAAAAGGTAATTAACCACACCCAAGTCCTCCAGGGCAGATCTGGGTGGAGGGGGTTACTGAGACATGCCGCATCAAAGGTTGCATCACTGTATGCCTCGTATACATGCAGCACATCTCGAATGAGTTAATTAAGTCATTCACACCTAATGACTTTCACGACTGTGGGAGGCATCTATCAGAGTATCAGGACTGTGCACTAGCTGTGCGAGCTGGATCAACCATATTTCAATAGTAGTGCCAGATTAGCTTTGGCACCTAAAAAGGCACCAATTTGGCACTACTCTGGATTTATAATGGCTGAGCCATCTCCTGCTGCGGTGCCTTAAAAATGTAACACATTCAACCCTGGCACATGACAAGACTGATATAAATTGACCATGATTGTTCAAGGGTGGTGCCACAGCACTGACAGGCGCCAAGCTATTGCAGCATCACCTTAAATTTTCATGGTTCATCTGTCTGTTGAATAGGTATGTAGTCTTCAGAGAACCGCTCCAAAAGTTAGGGGTGTCAATCTGAGGGCTTGAAGAGTGAAAATGCACGTCTTGCATTTAATATAATAAGGAGGCAGGGTTCCTTGAAAGAAATGGCATTACACGCAGTATACAAGTGCCATTTCAGCGGATAGCAAGCACATCCCTCCCTCTAAGTCTAAGCTCTAAATGAATGTTGCGGCCAGCACCATAAACACTGCTGGTGGCTACATGCCCAAAGGAGTCGAAGCAGCATTATTATTTCATACATGTCAACCTGATTTCACACAAATTGTAGCAAGACTGAAATTGTACCATGAAATTCTAGTTTTGTGGCCATTTTCCCCAAGTCTTGAAGCGAATGCGAAACTCATATGTTAAATATAAAATTACGTAAAAACAAAAAAATACATCATGACAAATGACGTTTGACAAACCAATGACACTATGCATTGCGCGCGCCCCATATAGAGTTCACTATGATGCATTGGCACATCTGCGAGGCTTTTTTCAAAAGGAGATATTTGAACATAAGAATGAAGTCAAATCAAGTCAAGGTAGAGACCCTTGACAGCTAAGACAGCTCTCATATAGAGGGACTTTGTGGGTTATGGTTTATCCCATCTCGTTTTCTTTCAGGATTTGTCCATCTTGGTGATGGACACAGCCTTTAATTTTTTTCCGTCCATGTAAAATATTGGTCTGTCAAATACAGAGAATATTCTGTTAACCCTTATCATTTGGAATACACCAGTGAATGAAATAAGTTTGACTAAAATACTTCAAGGGTAGTGCCAGAATAGCTGGGCGCCTCTAGGCGCCAAGCTATTCTGGCACACCCTTGAACTAAAGCCATTGGTCTACATCTTCATCTGTAAGTACTATACTCTCTCTCTCTCTTGGCTTGACTTCGCGAATGAAGATTTTATAGGAGTTGCCCACGACGTCTGCAGGCTTGTTCGTGGCTGCGGAGGCCAATCCGAGACAGGCAGGTTCGACCGCAGTGGCTGCAGGGGAAGGTATGGCCAGGGTTCTGAGCTGCGGCATCTCTGTTTTTTCTCCTGAGCCGCTTGTCCTTAAGGCTAGCTCTGTGAGAGTCCTCAAAGGAGACAGCTGCCTTGTAAATGGTGGAGCGCCAGGTGTCACGGTCCGCAGCAAGCGAAGACCACTGGTGGTGGTCGATTTGGCAGGCACTAAGTGACTTCTTGAGACAGTCTTTGTATCTCTTCTTTGGTGCCCCTCTGTCACGGTGTCCAGTAGCAAGCTCGCCGAACAGGGTGATCTTTGGTAGGCGATGATCCTCCATCCTGGAGACATGCCCCGCCCAGCGGAGCTGTGTCCGCAGCAGCAAAGCCTCGATGCTCACAGTTTCAGCCTGTTCAAGGACCTCGACGTTGGTGACATAGTCACTCCAGTGAATGCCCAGGATGGTACGCAGGCAGCGCTGGTGGAAGCGTTCGAGGAGTCGTAGTTGGCTGCGGTAGAGGGCCCAAGACTCGGAACCATACAGCAGGGTGGTGAGGACCACAGCTCTGTACACGCTGATCTTGGTGCCTGTTTTCAGCTGTTGATTGTGCCACACCCGCTTGAAAAGTCGCCCGAAAGCGCTGTTCGCTTTTGCCAGCCTGCTGTCAAGCTCCTTGTCCAGCTTGGCGTCCGACGTGATAATGCAGCCAAGGTAAGTAAACTGGTGCACTGACTTTAGTTCAGACTCGCCAATGGTGATGTGAGGAGGGCGATACACTGTCTTGGGTGCCGGCTGATGGAGGACCTCTGTCTTTTTCAGACTGACCTCGAGTCCAAAGAGCTGGGCAGCATCTGCGAAGCAAGACGTGATGCGCTGCAGGGCTCTCTCTGTGTGTGCAACGAGGGCAGCATCATCAGCAAAAAGCAGCTCACGAATCAGTTGGTCTAGGGTTTTCGTGTGGGCCTGCAGTCGTCTAAGGTTGAACAGGCTGCCATCGAGACGATACCTGATGTACACTGCATCGTCATCATCGAGGTCCACTGTGGCCTGCTTCAACATCATGCTAAAAAAGATGGTGAAGAGGGTCGGTGCCAGCACGCAGCCCTGCTTTACGCCGTTGAGAATAGGGAATGGTTCTGAGAGATCATTGTTGAGTCTGACCTGGCCTTGCTGGTCCTCGTGTAGCTGGACAATCATGTTGAGGAACTTTGGGGGACAGCCAAGTCGCTCCAGGATCTGCCACATGCCTTGCCTGCTCACAGTGTCGAACGCTTTTGTTAGGTCGACAAATGTTACGTACAGCCCTTTGTTCTGCTCGCGGCACTTCTCCTGCAGCTGTCTCAGCACAAAGACCATATCGGTGGTGCTCCTGTTTGCTCTGAAGCCACACTGGCCCTCTGGGAGTTGGTCTTCAGCGATGGCAGGTACCAGCCGATTCAGGAGCAGCCTTGCAAGGATTTTCCCAGCAATGGACAGCAGGGTAATTCCCCGATAGTTGGAACAGTCAGACTTCTCGCCTTTGTTCTTGTACAGGGTGATAACGACTGCAATGTAGCTTGCATATGGCAGTGTACACATTTGAAGCTTTCAGCCTCAGTATGATACGGGCTAACAGAAAACCTGTAAATTCTGATACAGGGATAACCTCCATTTCACACAATAAAATATCTGACGTGAAAGATCAAATACATCACAGCTTCATGAACGCCCACAAAACTACAGTTATGACAACAGCCTTTGTGCTGGTAAATGTTCAGCTGTTCTTCATCACATCAATAAAAGGTGGATGACACCACATATGTAATGGAATGATGGGTGAAATACCATCCAGCAGTAAAAGTAAAATTTAAAACGTTATTTAAAAAATCTAAAATACACAATAACAACAGCCACAAGAAATAATATCACAAAGAAAATTACCTCTGACTGCAAATGTGCTTTAACTCTCTCAGCCCTGACGCACTACAGCAGGAGATGGGTCGACCATGATCATTCAAGGGCAGTGCCAGATTAGCTTAGCGCCTGTCGGCGCCAAGCTAATCTGGCACTGCCCTTGAATGATCATGGTCGATCCATCTCCTGCAACTGGTGCATAGTCATTAGCTGACGCCTCCAAAATTGGGGAAACGCGGCCGTCGGGCTGAATGAGTTAAGAGATCATTATGAAGAAGAAAAAAAGAGATAGGTTTGTGCTAAAAAAAGTCTGTCGTGGTTAGAACACAGTGTGAACCACCCGTTAACTCCACTTTGTATGCTGCCAGCGGCACTGCTCACAGTACTGAGGGGGTCAACCTTCTCACTGCCAGTGATCACAAACTGCACGTCTAAAACCACTGCAATCTGACCGACGATTGCGTGAAGAGCACGGATACAAAACGGGACCCGAAACATATATGACTCATTCTACCCCAACACCGAAATCCCCCAAATGTTGCCGTTGTTCTCTGAAGACTGCATTGCAGTGCAGGACACGGATATGGGCGCCAAGCCATTCTGGCAACACCCTTGAACTAGCATGGTCGATCCTTAGCTTGTTGTGGTGTGTCTGGGGTAGAATGAGTTAAAGAACACGGGACTAACAAGAACAACACAAGGGATTATGTCTTTTGAACCCAGGTAGCGTTCACCTTGCCTTGACAGTTAAGGGTTTAAACCAGAGTGACTACTCTTTTGCCAAAGGCATGGTCACCACGGTTTTAACCCTTTTCATTCTGATACACTACTCCTTGAAATTTGACTATGATAGTTCAAGGGGGGTGCCAGAATAGCTTGCCACCTCAGGCACCAAGCTATTCTGGCACCACCCTTGAACTAAAACGGTCGATATTCCTAATCCATAATGTAGGCTTCATAGGACAATAAGCAAATAAAAAAAAAAAAAAAAAATCAGCCTCAGCATGTAATGGGTTCATGGCTAGGCTTGCACCAGGTCCTGGTCAAAATCATTTCACCTTTCGACAACAACCACCTTGACAAAACATTCACCTTTCTATAGAGGCCAATCCAAAATACCTTCTTAGGCATGCTGCATTCAACATCAGTGAGTATACCGCCAACCCTGCTGTGCCTGCAGTCACTGGTACTGTAAAAAAAAGTACTAGTGGATGCATAAGTACAAAATGGATTAACCTTTTGGCTGTCGGTGGCGCTTTTGGTCGCGGTGATTCTTCACGGAATCACCGCGACCAAAAGCTCTACCAAAAGCCCAAGGGTTAACCCTGCGGCCACCAGTAGCGTTTTTCTGTCAAGGGGTTAAAGCAATATAAAAAGTTGACTAGGATTGTGTGAAGTGACTCGTACCCTTGTCCATCTATGCAAAACGTGGATGTATGGTCAGTGATATACAAATTCTTACATTCTCAGCATTTAGGCGATACTGGGAATCTCGATCAAGCAGCTTTAGCCCTTATCATTTGGAATACACCAGTGCGTGAAATAAGTTTGGCTAAAATAGTTCAAGAGTAGTGCCAGAATAGCTTGGCGCCTCTAGGCGCCAAGCTATTCTGGCACCACCCATGAACTAAAGCCATTGGTCTATATCCTTATCTGTGAGTACTATAATGTAGCTTGCATATGGCAGTGTACAAATTTGGGTTAAAACCTTTATCCTACAAGCTAGTGTGAGTAGCATAAGGTTTTAGGACCACAAGAGTGAGATTATTACTATCACCTAAAACACTGATGTAAGAATGTTTCTTACACACCTCTTGATTTGGGTAGTGCTAATCAGATGTGAACTTGTTTTCGGCACACACCTCTTGGTTTGGGTAGTGCTAATCAGATGTGAACTTGTTTTTGGCACACACCTCTTGGTTTGGGTACTGCTAATCAGATGTGAACTTGTTTTCGGCACACACTTCTTGGTTTGGGTACTGCTAATCAGATGTGAACTTGTTTTCGGCACACACCTCAGATGTGAACTTGTTTTCGGCAAACACCTACACAGCAACAGAGCCTACATTTTGTCACGACACGGATCTTGACGCAATACTTTGTAAAGCGACACCAGCATTTTGTATGCCTTAGCAATTAGAAAAATGTTCATACACATGATGCCAGAGTTCCAGCTGTCACAGTAAAAAGATGCCTTTACACTTAAGCAGAAAATATGTCAAGATCAGCTTCATGTGCGCTGGCAACTTTCTTTGTTGGTGGACCAGACAAATTTGTGCACTGGACTGTTGGCCACCATAGTTCACAAAAGGTATTGTGTGATGAACTCCAGCTGTATCACACATTGTGTGATGTGACTGTTTCGCTTGAAGGCGCAAAGAAGATGAGTAAGAAATGCTAACAACAGCAGGAGATGGGTCGACCATGATAATTCAAGGGTAGTGCCAGATTAGCTTGGCGCCTGTTGGCGCCAAGCTAATCTGGCACTGCCCTTGAATTATCATAATTGATCTCCTGCACAGGTGCATAGTTGTTAGATGACACCTCCAAAATTTGGGAAATACGGCCGTCAGGCTGAATAGGTTAACTATTTGCGTGTCCGTAGTGTTTTTTAAAAAAGATAATTCCTGCAGAAATCATCGTGAAAAAATTGCCATCAACACACAAAGGGTTAATCATAAGATACAACTAAAAGACGGTTCAACTGTAGCACAAACAATTCGTATACACCACACACAAGTGAAAAAGAGATCTTCAAATTTGTTGAGAATACATGTTTGAAAAATACCCATGCAGATAAAAAGTATTGATAACAGAGGTGAAAATTAACAAATAAAAAGTGAGTTTTAAAAAAAATTTTTTGGCAAAAGTAGGTTTTCACTCCTTGATCCATGCCATCCACGCTTGGTCCAAAACCAAGGCATATGCTCACGATCATCTCATTTCGGCCAGACAAACTACAGTGGGAGTTGAATTACAGAGGTAACCATGTTAGTTCTAGGGTAGTGCATGATTAAAGCTAAACAAAGACTACCTTTTAACCCAGTTCATCCCAACACACTACTGCAGAAGACAGATCGACAATAATTCAAGGGTAGTGCCAAATTAGCTTGGCGCCTGGAGGCGCCAAGCTAATCTGACACGACCCTTGAATTATCATGGTCTATCCATTTCCTGCAGCTGGCACACGGTCATTAGGTGGCACATCCCAAATTTGGGAAATATGGCAGTGCGGTTAAATACATGTATCCTAGTCCATTTACCGTAAATGGTAATGGGATTGCAAACGTGGTCCTAGAACTGAAACCTTTCACTCTTTCAGTTTTGGACTATGTTTCCCCACTTTTGATGCCTGTGCACAAGGTGTAGGAGACAGATTGCTCCCTTTTTCCCCTGCTTTTTTCCCCTCCTCTCATTTCAGCTCCTCTAAAGCGTCACGAGCATGCGAATAACATGGACAATCCAGACCAAAAAAGGTGACTGCCAAGCATGTAAAATCCAAAGAAGTACCCAACGGAGAAAAAAAAAACAAGCTTAGAAAAGACACTTACAACACAGTTTATTAATATTTCTGGTAAATACCCTTTTTTAAAATAGACTTGACAAACAAACAAATAGAGAGATCAGTCGCTACTTATCTTCATGTATCGCAGAAGGAATACTACAGAAACGCTACTGACAGCAACAAGTATAGTGTATATGGCCCACAATACCTTTACAAAGTTTGGTCTCACAATGCTCTCTTTTTGTTTGTTTATTTGGAAAAAGGTATTTACCTGAAATATTAACAAATTGTGTTGTAACTGTCTTTTCTAAGTGTTTCTTTCTCCGTTGGGTACTTCTGTGAATAACATGGACGTTTTGGCGCGCTATAAAAGTGGACAAATCATCAGCATCTTTCCATTACCATTTGCAGGCGATGGACTGACCAGGATAAGTTCGATCCTTTGGATGTTGGTAGCACTTTTTGTCATGGTGATTCCTGCAGGAATTACCTTGACAAAAAGCGCTACCAACAGGCAAAGGCCTTAGGGCTAACTGTTAATTCATTCAGCGCGATGCACGTATTTCTCAAATTTGAGAGGCGTCATCTAACGACTATGCACCTGTTGCAGGAGATGGATCGACCATGATAATTCAAGGGTAGTGCCAGAGTAGCTCGGCGCCGACAGGCGTCAAGCTAATCTGGCACTACCCTTGAATTATCATGGTCGACCCATCCCCTGCTGTAGTGCGCCAGGGCTGAATGGGTTAAGGTAGTTCATAGAAGTTGAAGGATGGTTGATCCACTTCCTTCTGTAGTGTCTGGGCCGAGTGAGGTGATGTGAACCCTTTGGCTGCTGGCAGCAACTCGTCACTGTGATTCCTGCAGGAATTATTGTGGCAAAAAAACGCCAAGGGCAGCCAAAGGGCAACAAGAATAATGTAGATGGCCCACGATACCTTCACAAAGTTTGGTCTCACAATGCCCTCTTAAAATTTGATTAACCCATTTAGCCCCAAGGCTGTATTTCAGAAAATTTGGGGACGTCACTTTAGGGCTATTTATCAGTCGCAGGAGGTGGATCCACCATGATAATTCAAGGGTAGTGTCTGATTAGCTTGGCGCCTGTCGGCACTACCCTTGAATTATCATGGTCGATCTATTCCTGCTGTAGGGCGTTGGGGCTCAATGGGTTAAGCCCTGTGTGCACGTGGCCATCAGTACTGTTGACATTGTGCTTAATGGAACTGTTTATAGTACCGATGGGTGCAGGCACAAAGGGGATAACTGGTTTGATGCCGTGCTAGCACACATGACTATAGCTCATACTCTATTTGGTTTTGACTTCTTCATGTAAATCCCCATTACCTGTCTGTACAAGCAACTGCCTCCCTTCTATTGTATCAATGGGAGGTCCGAGGTAAATTCGCCGCACCTTGCGAATAATAAACTGTTCCAGAAATATGGCCCCCATGTACCAAAAGGGCAAATACTCAAGTGTTATCAAACCCATGAAATCACCGTGAAAGGGCGTGTAGTCCCATGGACATGCGTCAAACTGACGCAACAATAAGCCTGTGCTGAACTCCCAGCAGTACGTCCAAGCGGTGTAGACTAAAGCACGTACAGGCAGTGGAACCTTCCTGGGTTCCATCAGCAGATACAACTGTTCCACCACTAGTACAGACACACCATAGATTGGGAACGACCAGATACTAGTGACCCCGGGCAACTTCAAGTTGAAGTTGACCACAAACTCCCAGATGGCTGTGAACATGACTTCTGTGGCATAACCATGGATGGCGTAGATATAAAAGCGACCCAGGGCTGACAGAGCCTCCAGTCGTGTCATGCTTGTGCTCCTGTTTGTAACACAGACACAAAACAAACACAAAATACAAAGGAGAGAAAAAGAAGGATTTTAATTTAACTGAGTAAACTCTGACAAAATAGAACAAGTTAGCTTTTTTTAAAATTCACTTTTTCTCGATGCATTTTCACACTTGTCAACCCTCCATGACTTTTGCGAGGAGTCAACTACATTAGTATGCACAGAAAGGTCTAATCATGAGCTACCTTTGTGTCAAATTTAATTTTAAAGTTTGCAAAAATGCTGAAAACTATTGAACAATGTCATTTGTCACAAATATGCTGACCTCTTCCGACTCTTGACCTTTTATTCAATTAGTGTACGGGAAGGTCTTACCTTCAGGCATAGTCCGTTTGAGCAAAGCCTGCCTTGTGTTTTTTTTTTTGATAACTTTTGAATGCAGATGATTACAAGACAGCTCTAATTCATTTTAATTTTCTTTTCGACATGACAATAATGGTTTGACCGCTGCCCTCGGGAAATTTGTAACATGACCCATTTAAACCCGCTAAAATATACCCTAATATTAAGCCCCACTCAAGAGACCCTGACACATATTCAGTCAAGTAAGCTCTCCATGGCGAATGTTCAATGCCTTGGTCTTGCAAGGAGTGTGATCCGTCGTGCATAGCTTGTGACAGTTTCAGCATGAGTGATACAGGTCAGTA
The DNA here is from genome assembly GCA_036245525.1 of Semisulcospira habei. NCBI lineage: Eukaryota > Metazoa > Mollusca > Gastropoda > Semisulcospiridae > Semisulcospira > Semisulcospira habei. The sequence goes on from BTPG01000004.1 coordinate 27,955,898, forward strand.
GTCACCGAGGCCTGCACAGGGTATATATATTTCAACTTTTAAGTAGGTCATCTCCATGATCTCCTGAGGTAGTGGCTAAACCATTGGATTTGAAGCAAACACAATTTTTAAAAAAATAGGACCAAGTTTGGTGATCACCTTCAAAAGTTAATTTGAAAAACACAAGGCAGGCTCTGTGCAAACGGACTACATCTCTGTAAATGATACAAGCTTCCTCACTGAGTGAATGGCTTTTTAATTAAAAAAATATATAAATTCTGCCTGATATCAACAGTTTGGTTTTGGAGAACCAGTACAAATCATTTTCAAATGTGTACAAAGGATTCCTAAATGACTTATTCTGCTAGCAAAAAGTCCTTGTGCTAGCTTGTTGATGTCGGCCGCAGCTGACCCACGCACACGGCTGAGCTCAGGCCAACAGTGGCTGACATCGCCCCGAAGCGTTTTTGTTCATTTTTTTTATTTTTATAAAGACGTGTTTAATGTATTGATCTCTTCTCTCCTGTTGGAATCATCGCAACAAAAGCGCTACCGACAACCAAAGGGATACAATGTAATTAACATCAAGAAAACGCGCGTTTCTCGATCCAAGCCTGTACTGCGGAGCAAGAAATCCGGTGACAGAAAACTTTTTCTCTACTAATGATGATCACTTCTCAACGAAACTGTCAAATTGAACTGGAAGCTCGACGAATGATCGAAGTATACACAGCTAGAAGGAAAAACTTGTTTTCGTCACACCAAAAAATGTTTAATGCACTGATCAACTTTTCCGATGTTAACGTAAACAATAATTGCTACCCGAGAGAGTAAAAATGAATAGAAAATAAGCTTCAGTTACTTACAATCCACACCTTTAAATGCTGATGCTCCCTGGCAGTCACACTCTGCATTCAATCTAGAATCGACCGGCAGGCCAAGGATAATTTTAACAATTCAAATATCAATCGAAATCGAATAGAAATTTGTATTCTATTGTGCGAAAAGGTAGCAGTCAGCTGCTACATGGGAGATCACTCTAGGTTGAAACACAAGGGTTCCCGGTCAACTCGCCCATATGCCATCTCGCCAAAAAAGGGTCAAGTCGCCCAAGGAACGCGTCAAGTCGCCCTTACTTGTGGATCAAATCCCCATGAGATTATCCCCCCCCCCCCTCCCTCACACACACACACTCTTCTCTATTAGCTCTTGCAACACAAAGCTGTGAACAACAAAAATTCTGCCACACAAAAATTTGATGCGGAGCATATAACAGGATAAACCGTTATATTTCCAGCAATTCTTAAACAAATTGACTATTAGCATTTTCCGCAACACTCTAATGCACTAAGTACCCCATGACAAACTGTCATCTGCAAGCCTGCATACAACTGTGCACATGCCCCATATAAGGCTCCCATGAACACACTAGGTCAACCACAATAACCCACATTTTGCTCTTTTTCACACACCTGTCATTTGCTGCTCAAAATGCCCCAAAAGGCAAAACAAATTTGAAGTTTTACACCCTAAAACAATTACAAAAAGGGAGGATTAAAAAAAAATTCTTGTGGAATAGTTACTACATGCACCGGATGCAATAGACATGTTAGGCTTGTAGATGACTCTACTTACCACAATCCTAAATTTTGTTTTGTGGTAATTAGACATTTTGTCTACTTACTGAAAATCCCATATATTGGGTTTTGCGGCAAGTAGACAAAGAATCTACTGACCACATAACCACTTTTTTAATTTTGCAGTAATTACACATTTTGTCTAATAACCGCAAAAATCCCTTATTTTAGTTTTGCCATAATTAGACAACATATCTAACTACAGCAAAACCAAAATAAAGATTTTGCAGTAAGTAGACAAAGCATCGGACGAGTTGACCTTTACTTTTGGCAAGATGGCTGCTTTCTTGGGCGAGTTGGCCTTTTCCTCGGCGAGTTTACTGTGCGAGATGGCACATAGGCGAGTTTACCGTCACTCCGCTATGCGCAGTACCTTGGGATCGACGAACGCGCAAGGGTACCGCAGTCCGTACAAATGATTTCAGGTTTGTACAGGTCACCGATATGCGCGGCAGTGCAATACTAGGACTTGTTTCTTTTTGAAAATAATTTATGTGTATACATGGAAAGTGTAATATTTGATAGTTTCCTTACATGTACTTTAAAGTACACACACACACACACACACACACACACACACACACACACACACACACACACAAATATTACAACTGAATAGAGTTCAAATGTTCAAACTGTATAATGAAGACAAAAACAATAGTATGACATGAAATAATCAAACATCTTGTCGGTATGGTCATACATGTATTTATTTCTGCTGGAACCCACCCTTGGGAATAAAGTAAAAGCACAGGCCCAACCCATGGTTTACCAGTTGGTAATAAACCACACAGGGCAACACACACACCACTGTTGCATACATACCTGTCATCTCTCTCTTGGCTTGACTTCGCGAACGAAGATTTTATAGGAGTTGCCCACGACGTCTGCAGGCTTGTTCGTGGCTGCGGAGGCCAATCCGAGACAGGCAGGTTCGACCGCAGTGGCTGCAGGGGAAGGTATGGCCAGGGTTCTGAGCTGCGGCATCTCTGTTTTTTCTCCTGAGCCGCTTGTCCTTAAGGCTAGCTCTCTGAGAGTCCTCAAAGGAGACAGCTGCCTTGTAAATGGTGGAGCGCCAGGTGTCACGGTCCGCAGCAAGCGAAGACCACTGGTGGTGGTCGATTTGGCAGGCACTAAGTGACTTCTTGAGACAGTCTTTGTATCTCTTCTTTGGTGCCCCTCTGTCACGGTGTCCAGTAGCAAGCTCGCCGAACAGGGTGATCTTTGGTAGGCGATGATCCTCCATCCTGGAGACATGCCCCGCCCAGCGGAGCTGTGTCCGCAGCAGCAAAGCCTCGATGCTCACAGTTTCAGCCTGTTCAAGGACCTCGACGTTGGTGACATAGTCACTCCAGTGAATGCCCAGGATGGTACGCAGGCAGCGCTGGTGGAAGCGTTCGAGGAGTCGTAGTTGGCTGCGGTAGAGGGCCCAAGACTCGGAACCATACAGCAGGGTGGTGAGGACCACAGCTCTGTACACGCTGATCTTGGTGCCTGTTTTCAGCTGTTGATTGTGCCACACCCGCTTGAAAAGTCGCCCGAAAGCGCTGTTCGCTTTTGCCAGCCTGCTGTCAAGCTCCTTGTCCAGCTTGGCGTCCGACGTGATAATGCAGCCAAGGTAAGTAAACTGGTGCACTGACTTTAGTTCAGACTCGCCAATGGTGATGTGAGGAGGGCGATACACTGTCTTGGGTGCCGGCTGATGGAGGACCTCTGTCTTTTTCAGACTGACCTCGAGTCCAAAGAGCTGGGCAGCATCTGCGAAGCAAGACGTGATGCGCTGCAGGGCTCTCTCTGTGTGTGCAACGAGGGCAGCATCATCAGCAAAAAGCAGCTCACGAATCAGTTGGTCTAGGGTTTTCGTGTGGGCCTGCAGTCGTCTAAGGTTGAACAGGCTGCCATCGAGACGATACCTGATGTACACTGCATCGTCATCATCGAGGTCCACTGTGGCCTGCTTCAACATCATGCTAAAAAAGATGGTGAAGAGGGTCGGTGCCAGCACGCAGCCCTGCTTTACGCCGTTGAGAATAGGGAATGGTTCTGAGAGATCATTGTTGAGTCTGACCTGGCCTTGCTGGTCCTCGTGTAGCTGGACAATCATGTTGAGGAACTTTGGGGGACAGCCAAGTCGCTCCAGGATCTGCCACATGCCTTGCCTGCTCACAGTGTCGAACGCTTTTGTTAGGTCGACAAATGTTACGTACAGCCCTTTGTTCTGCTCGCGGCACTTCTCCTGTAGCTGTCTCAGCACAAAGACCATATCGGTGGTGCTCCTGTTTGCTCTGAAGCCACACTGGCCCTCTGGGAGTTGGTCTTCAGCGATGGCAGGTACCAGCCGATTCAGGAGCAGCCTTGCAAGGATTTTCCCAGCAATGGACAGCAGGGTAATTCCCCGATAGTTGGAACAGTCAGACTTCTCGCCTTTGTTCTTGTACAGGGTGATAACGACTGCATCACGGAGATCTTTTGGTAGTGTTCCTTCCTCCCAGCAGCAGAGAAAGAGGTCATGGAGCTTGTTGTGCAGTGCTGTGCCTCCATGTTTCCAGATCTCTGGCGGTATTCCATCAATGCCTGCTGCTTTGCCACTCTTGAGCTGGTGGATGGCTGTGAGGGTCTCTTCAGCGGTGGGCGGTTCGTCCAATTCAACCTTTACTGGGAGGTGTGGGATTTGTAGGACGACTGCTTCTTGAACAGTGCGCTCAGCGCTGAAGAGGCTCTGAAAGTATTCCGACCAGCGGTTCAAGATGGAAGTATTATCTGTGAGGAGTGCCTGGCCATTCACGCTTCGCAGGGGACTTTGTACCAGGTGCCTGGGGCCATACACTGCTTTCAGTGCTTCGTAGAAGCCCCTGTAGTCACCATTGTCAGCACAAAGCTGGGTCCTCTGTGCAAGTCTGGTCCACCACTCATTCTGGAGATCTCTGAGCTTGCGCTGGAGACTGCTGCAGACGAGGCGGAAGGCAGATTTCTTCACAGGGCAGGAAGGCTGGGCTAGGTGGGCCTGATGGGCGGCTCTTTTTTTTGCTAGGTGTTCCTGGATCTCTACATCGTTTTCGTCAAACCAGTCTTTGTTCTTCTTTCTGGCGAAACCCAAGACTTCTGCAGAGGATTTTGCAATAGCAGTTTTCAGTTGTTCCCAAAGTGTTTCAGGGGAGGAGTCTACTGGGTCCGCTGTGTCTTTGAGCCTGCGCTGTAAATCTGTCTGAAAGGCAGCTTTCACATCGTCACGCTGAAGGCTGGCAACGTCAAGCTTTTTCTTGGGGGGCCCCCATTTCTTGGGTTTTGGCTTGAAGTGGAGCCTGAGTTTGCAGCGGACAAGGCGGTGGTCAGTGTGGCACTCTGCGCTGGGCATCACTCTGGTGAGGAGGACGTCACTGCGGTCCCTCTGACGCACTAGGACATAGTCGATAAGGTGCCAGTGTTTGGAGCGAGGATGCATCCAGGTGGTCTTTCGACTGTCCTTTTGCTGAAAAGTAGTGTTGGTGATGACCAGTTGCTGCTCCGCACAGAACTCCAACAGTAGGTGGCCATTGTCATTGCAGTTCCCCACGCCATGCTTGCCGAGGACTCCTTTCCAGGCTTCAGAGTCCTGGCCCACTCTGGCGTTGAAGTCGCCAAGGATGATGACTTTGTCGTCTGCAGGGGTACTCTGTAGGAGGCTGCGCAGGTCAGTGTAAAACTTGTCCTTTTCAGCAGGCTCTGCCAGGAGGGTTGGGGAGTACACACTGAGAAGGGTGACGTGCTGCTGGTGTCTCAGTGGGAGGCGCATGGACATGATGCGGTCTGAGTGGCCCGTTGGTAGGTTTTCCAGCTTAGTCGCAATGGATGTCTTGACCATGAAACCCACGCCTGAAAGCCGTCTTTCTGATGCAGGCCTGCCTGACCAGTAGAGGGTGTACCCAGCACCAAGTTCTTGGAGGCTGCCTTCGTCCGGAAGGCGTACTTCGCTGAGCGCGGCGATGTCGATGTTTAACCTCCGCAATTCATGGGCAATGAGGGCGGAGCGACGTTCAGGGCGTCCGCTGTCTGCTTTGTCGAGCATGGTTCGGACGTTCCAGCATGCTACGTTGAGTCCGGTCGTGGTCGTCATGAGAGTGGATCCGTTATTCTTTCTTGTTTTTTGACCGCAGGAGAAGATGCCCGTTGACCGCGGCTAGCCAACTGGGGTTTGCGAGGGGACGAGCTTTGGTTAGGCCACCTTTTCTAGGCCCCTCTCCGTGTGGAGCAAGCAGTGCTGTCCCTAGAGAAGGCTGCTTGGTCGTTCAGGGTGTGCCGAGTGATGTTGTCATCCCCAGGTCAACATCAGGCGACCAATATCCTGAACCGCCTGCATGCAGGTTTGAGACTGCGGCTTCCAGTGACATCTTACACCTGCCGTTTCGCCCCTCGCCCGTCGCTACAGGACTTGGAATGGTCAGTGTCATGGTCCGAGGACGTTTCCTAAAGCCTGCGCGGTGGAGCTTTTTGGTGGAGTGCAGTGTGCGCAGTACTGGCCCCACCCTTTAAACCCTTGGTTCATCTGCCATGGCCTAGCAAGCTGGGACGATGGCATCGAGGTCCTCGGGTCGTAGGTTTTATATCAGACTGTCCTTGTCCTAGTCTCTGGCTCAAAAGCCTTCCCCGGAGACACGGGGGCTTTGATGTCAGGGGTTTCCTCCCTTAGCCTTTCCGCAGCCAAGCGGCCAGGCCTGCAAGGCAGCAGGCGACTCGTGGAGGGCGGGGTCGTCTATGTCCCGTGCAGATGTGAACATCTGCCCACTGCCCACACATACCTGTCATAACACATACATTACTACCACACACGCACACAATACTCCAGTGTGCAAAGGGCCATCGGGCCTAAGTCAACCGAGTCTGCCTGATTGACTTTTTCTGTAATTTCTCATTCATTCTCTTTGACACATTACTGATTTTAATTTTAACCTATTCAGCCCTGACACACTACAGCAGGAGATGAATCTACCATCATAATGAAAGGGTGGTACCAGATTAGCTTGGCACCTTCTGAAACCAAGCTATTCTGGCACTATCCTTGAGTTATTATGGTCTAGCCACCCCCTGCAACTGGTACACACCAACAAACTTTTGGAAATGCAGCCTTGGGGATTAAGTGGGTTAAATTTCTTCACCCACTCTGTAGCTTGTAACACACTTCAACTATTACCTGCTTATCTGATGCACTGCAGTGGGATAGGGATGGTTAATGACAGTTCTAGGGCAGTGTCTGACTAGCTGGGTGCCTGGACAGAAACTTAGTTATAATCAGTCATTACCCTTGAAATATTGTGATAAATCCATTCGCCATAACTGACATACATCCACAGATAACGTCTCAGCAACAAAAAAGGTTATCTACATTATCTGACATTATCTACAGCTACCCTAGCATGGTCCTTGGGCCTACCAGAGACATATACATAGACATTTTCAAATGGTCCTTTGGGCGACGTCAGCTTTAACCCATATCATATTGAGGCTAAAAGTTTCCAATTTGTACACTGTCATATGCAAGCTACATTATAGTACTAAGGATATAGACCAATGGCTTTAGTTCAAGGGTGGTGCCAGAATAGCTTGGCACCTGTAGGCGCCAAGCTATTCTGGCACTACCCTTGAACTATTTTAGTCACACTTATTTCACACGCTGGTGTATTCTGAATAAGGGCTAACTGAACCACACATGACTGTGCAGAGGTCAAGTATGGCTGACATCTGCCTGAGGATTTAATCCTTACTGGAGCCAGATATTTAAAAAACACAGTCTCAATGTCAAGAAAACAAAGCACTATGGCAGACTGGTCAGCACATTGAAAAAGTGGTACACCTCGTCCATGTCAATGACACCAACCACTGTATCACACTCGTCACACTTCACTGGATGGAACTTGTCTTTGCTGTCTTCCACACCCTCACCAGCCATATCCCCACTGCCTGATGCCCCACCCCCATCGCCACTGGGTGTGGCTGGCTTTTGGGATTTCTTGGCTTTTTTCTTCGGAGCCTGTTCTGGCACTCTCAGTAACTCTGTGGTGTCCACGCGGCAGTTCATGACAAACATGGCTCTGAATTGGTGTGGGTAGACATCATGCCTGTCAACAAAAAGGAAGAGAATAAAATAGCAAGAAAAAAACGCAAAAGACCTAAAAATCAAAATGTCAAAACTATGGTAAGAACCAAGAAAGAGACACACTTTGAAAGAACAAGGAAAAATTAGTTTTGACTGTTTTGTGTTTGTTTTTTCATGGGCGACACTGTGAAAAAATAAAAATTAGAAACGGTCCAGCAAGAGCATAAATTCTCTAATAGATGCAGGGGCTCATGAGAATTTTTTCCTCTTGCAAATGGAACAGGCTGGCTGATTAACCCTTTATCATTCGGAATACACCAGTGTGTGCAATAAGTTTGACCCAAATAGTTCAAGGCGCCAAGCTATTCTGGCACCACCCTTGAACTAAAGCCATTGGTCTATATCCTTATCTGTAAGTACTATATTGTAGGTTGCATATGGCAGTGTACAAATTTGAAGCTTTTAGCCTCAGTATGATATGGGTTAACAGTTCCGTCTGAACCAAAAAGCTTAAATTCAGCTTTCTGGGATTCTGAAAAAAGCTGAATCAGTCTCCAAGACTGATCGAAGGCTGTCACCCATGTTTTTTTAAGAGTGTGTTTCCTTCTTTGTGGTTGATTTCCTTGCATTTTTATTTGTACAAATCACCCTTGGCAGTCACCTTTTTGGTCTGGATTACAAAACAATGGATTTGCACACAGTGTTTACAGACCTTTGGCAGTCAATGCAGAGTGTGGTCATGCAAGCTGGACAGTCCAACACAGCATCAGTATTGGTAGCGCTCTTCCTCTTGCCTCCCTTTCTTCTCTTATCACCATCACCAGCCAATGAGTCACTAGGCTGCCCATGTTGACGTTGTCGTTGTCTGTCTACCCATCTCTGATCCTCATCGTCCATGTCAGGGTCATACAAAAGGTCATCATTTGAAGGTTGCGTGTGGTGGCGTTGAACTCTAGCATCCCCTTCCCCTTCAAAGTTGTTCTCGTCATCAGAGTCAAAGTAGACATCATCATAAAATTTGGAGCTTTCTGATGTGCTGGCAGTTATGGGTACACCACTGTGACTGTTGTTTTGTGTTTCAGCAGTGGCAGTGGAACTGGTTTTGTCTGGTACTTTCTGTTTCTTAGCTGGGGAAAGAAAGTCAGGAGTTACTAATGTTATTGTATTAACACCCTTGTACATGCAGTGTGTTTACAATACCCAGTGGCAGATCCAGGGGGGCCTAGGGGGCACATGCCCTGCCCCCTCCCCCCCCCCTCCCCCCGAATTGTGCGGGTAGGTTGTTATGGAAGCTGGTTGTGGTCATTCATTTGTACTATTCGACTGTTCTTCTTTCTTGTCAAGTGTATTTCGCACTAGTTCTCAAGAGATCGTGGGTGGGCCCATTATTGCCTGTCAGAGTACTTGAGCCAGACATAGAGTGTCGTGTGTCCCTGCGCTCATGAACAGATGTACCGCTTTCTGTGCGATACACTCCTCATTGTCTGAAACTAATGCAGCCACCAGTGCAACCAAGTCCCCAGGGGTAGCCAGCAATAGAGGTTCATGTGCCTCTTCAGTCACAGGGGAGAAAACAGTGACTTAAGAGACCAAACAAACATGCAATATTACATGTTTCAATCCAATGTTCTGACTAATTTCTGATTTCCAAGCAATATCTATAATCATCAAATAATGACTTTTGAAACTTTGGGAGTCATATATAATGGCTGTGTATATATTGATATAATGATTGGCCATGATAGTTCAAGGGTAAGGCCAGACTAACGTGATGCCTGAGAGGGCTCCTTCTGTTATGTCCTGAGGGTGAATGTGTGAAGAAATGTATCACCATACCCCAGTACACCCTGATTTACATACAGATAACAGTATTAACTCATTCAGCCTGACGGCCATATTTCCCAAATTTTGGAGGCGTCATCTAATGACTATGCACCAGTTGCAGGAGATGGATCGACCATGATAATTCAAGGGCAGTGCCAGATTAGCTTGGCGCCGACAGGCGCCGAGCTAATCTGGCACTGCCCTTGAATTATCATGGTCGACCCATCTCCAGCTGTAGTGTATCAGGGCTGAATGTGTTAACATCCTGGTGCCTGTGAACCAGATACCCAGCTGTGGGTTAAATAGTCCCACTGCCTTGTGGGTGCCTTGGGAGAGGCAAAGACTAAGGGAGTAAATTCCAACGGAAAATCCGGGCAGACTGAGATCGACAGCCCTGTCAGGCAGTCAGTCTAAGAGAAGGACACTTACACAAAAACCTACAGCTTTGTGGTTGCCACAGCCATCTTTACCCGCTGAGCCACTGTGGAGGGACCCTGAGCCTAAAGAGTGGAACTGGCATGCATGAGCTGATCTTCACTATAAGCAAGTAGCGCATGCGGGAAGGAAGTCCTGTAGCAATGACGAAGCTTTGCCTGTCCAAGTTGCAATAGTGTCTGTGCTTCCCGAATCAGACTCAACAGTCACCAATGAGCATGCAAGAGATAATTCTTCCTTCTCAAGATCCTCGCATGCAAGGAAACAGCCATCCCAGTGTGCAAAGGCCATCAGGCTGACATCGGCCGCTGTTGTCCCACGCACTTTTGTGCGCAGACCAACGGCGGCCCGATAGCCTTTTGCTCATTGGGATGACAGTATTAACATTATTTTGCCATGCCTTGTGCATTGTCACTGGTTATCTTTACTGCATGCTGAAAAGGTTAAAAGTCCATCAACTTTGAAAGATTCTAACTTCACCAATGTTACGTTTATGGTTGTGTTATTTTTTTGTGAGCATGAGTGTGTTAATCATAGGAAAGATCGATATTTATTTGAGTTATTTTGGAAAAGAATTCATTATGTACCTTTTTAGTAGGATTCATTTTTGTTTTGTTTGGAGAATTGCGATCGACTTCTGTTGTGTAGCTAAAATGACACGTCTTTTTGTTACATTGTTGCCAAAGTCCGACCTCGTTTGACCTAGAACGTTCTCGAAACAGCATGATTATTCTAGTGACCTCATATATGGCGTCAAAGTTGTTGGCAACATTTCGTAACATTGTATCAAAGGCGCCTAGATAGTACTGGAAATTTGTAGATATTTCTAGAGTATTCTTTTTCATGAATAATTACGTTTTCTTTTCTGATTGGTTGTGTTGTGTGAATTTGTTGGATTATTCTGGAAATCTGTAATAGTATAAAAGAGCATGTTATGAAATATGTTTGTACACTGTATGAGAGACGCATTGTGTCAAAAGACTAGTGTTGATGCATTGTAGAAGAGACAGTGTTGGTGCATTTGTGGATGCATTGTGCGGAGATCGCATCGCTGCAATAAAATATTGTTGGAACGGTTACTCCAGAGTGTGGTCTACAACCTTGTGCCACATGTAAGAGTTGCAGCTGAGTGAAGTTTCTTTACAAGTACCCTATGTGCGTGCATCTGGTGTGATTGTATCATACTACGACTACGACCACCACGTAACAACAACCACTTATTTGTAAGCCTTTAGTTTAATTGCCTGTTGTTTGTGCTTTTTGTTGAGGTGATTCCTGTACTGACACCCAAAGGGTTAAAATGTATAAGAAATCACAAATACAGGAAAATCATAAAGAAAAATTACAACAGTGACGCTAGCTCACCTCTGGCTTGCTCCAGCAATTGGACAGTTTTGTCAAGCTCTGCATTCATCTCTCTTTCAAACTCGTCTTCAAAGGAGGTGACAGTCTTCTGTACATTGCGATGTTGGGTAGATCGCTTTGTGTCGGTCGTCTGTAATTGTTGTCGCTGGTGGTGATGGTGCAGACGACGTCGTTGCTCTGGTGTTCCGTGTAACAGTATGTCGATTTCATCCTCTGAACTGCAACATACCATCTCTTGTTTCATCATTACATACACGTACAATAACGGTTGAACAAGATTTATAAACCAAAACTGATGTGTAAGTGCTGTCCGTGTGAACAGGAAGATCAGGTCTGTGGACACTGGCACCTCCACCAACACCCCCCCTCCCCCTCAACCACCACATACAAACACAATGTATTTAAACAAAATCACTTGTCGTTTCTTTGGTTTGTCTTTCTAAAGATCTGGTAACACCGTTAGCCGAGTTATAGTACGAAGCAAACCATACCTTTCGGCTCTTTCATCGTCACTATCTTCACCAAAGTCGCCATAGTCATACGATCTATCTGAAATAAAACCTGCCATCACAAAGTCTAAATATCACTGAAATTAGAACAACGCTTTTGACACACGTTGTATTGTGTGTTACGTTTGTGGTGTCGTTTGATAACACGCACGAGAGTGCGCAAAGGGAGATGACTGCGAAATGTGACGTCATTTAAATAGGTCAAAATCTTGAAACGACTGCTTTGGTTGGTTAAGGTTGTGACCAGCTGCACAGAATATCAGCTGGTTTAGTCTTTGCCAAGGCGCTTGTGGATTGAAAAAATGTACAACGTATTTACGTCGGTAAAAATGCTTTTTCGGTGTCAACATTTGCTTGATGTCAGTGTTTTGGGGGCAAAATTATCTAAGTCGAGCATCCAAATACAGGAGTGAGCTTGACCAATCACAGTTGGTTTTTCATATGCTGGAGGAGGGTCTGGAAAGAGCACATTGCACGGCGCAGACACAGTTCGAAATTCAAAGAGTTGTGAGGAGTTTACCCGAACAGACGTGGAAGATGGTCGGCTGAGGGAGTTTGTACTCGGCGTTCACGTTGCCATGGAGAAGGCCCAGAGAAAGATTCTTCGTTCGCCCTCTGTGAAGAGGAAAAGTAAAGTCCTACCAATCGGACAGAGGGTGAGTGTGACAGTTTTTGTCGTCTGCCTGTGTGTGTCGTGTGTACAGTTCCTTCCTTGATGAATAAGCCTGGCACTGTAGACCCTTGCAGAAGACTTTCTCACCCATAACCGTTTCTTAGAAGAGAGAGTGATCTCACAATGAATCAGATAGTGTTGCGCGAGTGGATAATACTCACGTGTTGGACCTGCCATTACGGCATTAGTGTCGGCAGTCTTGATGCAATTAAGACACAGTCTAAGTACTGTGGTGTCTGATACACAGGTGTGTCAACCGATCAGGTTACACGCTGACATTGTCATATGGACGGTTGGTACATCTGTATACTGTTGCCACATCTGTACACTATCCTGCTGCTTATGTGATGATGCAGGCATATCTGGAAGCTGGCTTATTATAACAGACTGTACGCAAACAGATAATCGTTCAACATTTGTACCAGGTTCAGCGTGTATTGTTTGACAAACAGTAATTATGTACACATGTGTACACATGCAAGCACATTTAGATCTATACTAAACATTTTCACAGCAGTATTAACTCATTCTGCCCCACGGCAGTATTTCCCAAATTTTGGAGGCGTCATCTAACGACTATGCATCAGTTGCAGGAGATGGATCGCCTATGATAATTCAAGGGTAGTGCCAGATTATCTTGGCACTGACAGGTGCCAAGCTAATCTGGCACTACCATTGAATTATCATGGAGGACCCATCTCCTGCTGCAGGGTGTCGGGGCTGAATGGGTTAACATTCAGCATGACAAGAAGTCGAATATAGGGCAGAGGGGATCACTTATGAAAACAAGATGATGGCATAGAAAAATGCATATTATGAAGTTTATGTTAATTACAGGCACAGCTGCATGATCACAATAATTTTGTGAATTGATTGCAATGAAAAAATACTGGTGTAGGCATTCTGACAGTTGATTATAAATGCTAAAAACATTCCTCCTTAAAATCTCTGCTTAGCCACAGTCTTAAATTTTGAAAATTATTTAAATAATTAGGTATCACAAAAATGGGTTATGACAAGTAGGCCTAGTGGGATAGGTTTGTAGCAGTAGTTTGCAGTCCATCTTCAATATAAATTTTTATGTGTTTGCAGAGGTTGAGCTCACTCCACAGTAAAGAGAAAATATACAACAGTTTCATGTTTCTGCGTTAGCATCACCTTTTGGTTTTAAACACGGCCTGCATTTTCATTGTTCACATGAAGAACTGCAGACAACTCACACAAATCAAATGAACAATGAAAGGATTGTAAGAGCCCTTGTTCTCCAGGACGGCTTGCTTTTGTGCAGCCTGCCTTGCCAAACATTTCCACCTGACTAGTTCACGGTGACGGCGTTTGATCAAGGGCCTGAGATCAACAGCGGCATTTGCCTTCCTGATTTCTGCCATGTGGCTTGTGGCGTGGCTTACATAAATTGTTTGTTTCAGGACTTAGTGATCAGTCTGGCCACCGATCCCTTGCATCTCCACAATCACTCCCATGGCTGTTCTTAGCTGTCCCGTTTCATTTTTACAAAGGAGCAAGATTCTCCCCAGACGGCTGTTCTCTGCTAGTAATAGCTATAGATTTTTGTTAACCTCTGCTGGGGGGCAGCTGGGGTTAATGAGAATCCGTTCCTCTTAATTTGCCTCAGTTTGAGGGTAGTTACATATTACTGATTTTAAAACTTGTCAGCAATCCTTCAGGGGTCAGTAAATTGAAATGATTCAAACTTCAGTGATAATTGTTTGCCACACACTGTGGATATGCTGTGTTGATGGATTGACCATGATAACTCGAGGACAGTGCTTGTTTACTTTATTAACTCAGACACATGGTTTTATGCATGTTTTACATTTTATTGGAGAGAGTTCAACCATGATGGGGAGGTGCTGACAGCCCTTATGAGGTTCTAGGCATATTGTTGGGCACTTTCATCAGTCCATCCCCAGAAGAACTGAAAGTAATAATGGCATGGTATGTAAACATCAAAAAGAAAATAAAAGGGCACGAGAACTTTTGCAGAAGAAACAGTGAAACGCGTCTTCCAAGGTCGGTAACGTAGTATTTGAGTAGTGGCCAGTGCAGCCGTGCTTACGAGGTGTGTTACCTTTCAGATTCACATTTAAAAATCTGTTTGCAAAGGTGACGTGCTGCCAAAGCTGTCTAGACATTACACATGAATCAAGATGTGATGAGAATATATTACAGCATAAACAATGGCCTATCTTTTTTAGTGTGAACCTGTCCGGTTTGAGTTGATGAAGTTGATAACCACTATTAGCAATACAGTAGTACCCTGAAAAGATAGTGTCCCAACCAGAATTTCTTGTTACTTCTATGTAAGTAAATACCATTATTATTAAAAAAGAGAACACTGAACACAATACCATGGCTTAGGACTAGGTGCATTTATGCATAACAGCATGAAAATACTTTACAATGACTTTATTCTGAAAAGGAACGTTAACAGCACAGACTGTGAATGTGATTAGTCTATACGTCTACGGTCTATTCTATCAATAGTCTTAAAATAGTCTTAGTCACCAGGTGACTGTTGTTTTGCGCACGTTGGACCTGTTGTCTGGAACTCTCTACCCATAGACATTAGACATTTCCTTCATTCACTGCCTTTAAATCTGCCCTTCAGACCCACCTGTTTGATACCCCAATGTAGCTCAGTTCTTCGTGATTATGTACCTGTGTGTTTGTCTCCAGGGGTGTGTACGTGTGTATTGCAGAATCCTTTGTTTCTCTGGCTTTATGACCCCCTCCTCTCCCACTCTTTATTTGTAAAGCGCTTAGACTAGATCTTATTTTGGGATAAGCACTATATAAGTAGCCATTATTATTATTATTTAAAAAATGAAATTTGATGTTGGTTTGAGGGTTTGAAGCGGCGACAGTGTGCAAGTGAGTGAAATCTATCTATCTATCTATATCCCGTAGTCTTGCCGACCGTTGGGGCACCACTGATGACTTGGCAACCATCTCCCTCCATTACTCTCTGTTCTCTGCCATTCTTAGCGTATCGCCCACCCTCAGTCCTGTCCACTCTGAGGTATTGTCCTCCCATCTTTTCCTCTGTCTTCCTCTCCTTCGTCCTCCTTGCACAGTGCCTTGCAGGATTGTTTTAGCAAGCCCTGCTGAACGCGTGACATGCTGTAACGATTGTGGTTGTGTTGTTCTGTTAGAGCGGTCATGCATAAATCGTAGGTAACGATCCGACGTTTTATTTGAGCTATCATATTTACGAATCATGTACCTTTTCAGTGAATTTCACTTTCGTTTACGAATAGTGCGGTGTTGACTATCTGTTGCCGCACGGAGTTGAGTCAGGAAGCGTCTAGAAGCTGCTCGGATATTCATTTGTTTACCGCGTGGGTGTCGTTCAGCTTTTAGTACCAATGCACAGTTCGCGTGTTTACCACTTTAGAGCGTGCAAGGTCGTGACCTGTCTGGCCTACTTTTGTGTGACGTCATGGCGCGCAGCGGATTTTCCTAACATAGAGGTTGAAGATCGTAGCCAGATATTTACAGAATATTCCAGTGTGAATGTACCTTTGAGTTTTAGTTACGTACTGTGTTTTGATTGGCTGTGTTGTACGATTTTGCTTGATTTTTCTGGAAAACATAACACTATAAAAGAGTCGTGCTAGGAAGCACCTGTGTACATTGTTCAGTTGTAGAATTGCGATGTAACAGCGTCGGTACAGTGTTCAGTTGTATAATTGCAGTGTATCGAAAAGTGTATTGACATTGAGAGAGCGCTACGCAAGATATCATGCTTCATTTGTCAGTAACGGAGTTATGCAGTGAATGGTGATGTACATATGTACATTGTATGAGAGACGCATTGTGTCAAAGCTGAGAAGACTTTGTACTATTGTTGGTGCATTTGTGAACGCATTTCGTGGAGATCGCATCGCTGTAATAAAATATTGTTGGAACTGTTACTCCAGTATTGTCTACATCCTTAAGCCATGTGTGACGGATTGCAGCTGAATGAGGTTTATTTAAAAGAACTCTACGTGTGCGCGTTTGGTGTAGTTATCATTTCTACGACCACGATTTTACCACGTAACACATGCCCATACCACTTCAGTTTGCGTTTTTTCATAATGGCTAATAGGTCTTCATAGGGCCCAATGGCTTGCCTGATTCTGCTTCCCACTTCCTCGTTCGTGATGTGATCTCTGTATGAAGTGCCAAGCAGCCTTCGAAAACATCTCATTTCAGTGGCATGTATCCTCCTTCCAAGGTCTGCTATGAGGGTCCATGACTCACAGGCATACAAGAACACTGAGATGACTAAGGAGCGCATCAGTCTGATCTTGGAGCAGAGCGTGATGTTTCTGTCTTTTCATATAATATGTCCTTCAATCTTGTCAGTGCTGTTGTTGTCTGCACAATCCTGGACAGTATTTCTGGTTTTGATTCCTCATCTGTCACAATGGCTCCTAAGTATTTGAATTTATTTTAAACTGTTTCCAGTTTTTGGCTTCCAATCATGATGTCAGTGCCAATGCCACTGGTGTTATTTGTCATCAGTTTGGTCTTCTCTGCACTGATTTCCATCCCATACGCAATGGCTGTACTGTCCAGCTTTTCCACAAGCTGAGCTAGCTCCTTCTCTGTTCCTGCAAGGCCATCAACGTGATTGTTCTGCCTCCAATACTGACAGTTCCTTCATGATCTTTCGCCCCACCCGGGTCTGCCCTGGGGGACTTGGGTGGGGTTAGGTATTTTTTAGTTCCCAGGGTCACCCTGGTCAGCCCCACAGGGTGGGTTTTTCTCTCTATTCTGGGGCATGTGTTTCTGTCTACCCTTTGTCCATTCACCTGTATTTGCCTTTTTAAAACTCTCCCTACTGTCTGCACTGCCTGTAGCTCTTGATATTGGATGTGTGTTGCTAAATGGTCTTAGCTTTATTTATGCCCCATGTTGTAGGTTTATTTAATGTATTTGACCGGCTGGCGACATACATTCAATTTTCTGTTTAGTTTTTTTTCACAAGCAATGCAGGCACGTCCTGAGAAAGCCTTGTTGCTGTCGGGACGTTAAGCAATGTACAATCAACCTTCATGATCTTTCAGAGCGTCTGTCATGATTCTTTCCAGGAAGATGTTGAAAAGAGTAGGTGAGTGAAATAGCCTGTAAATTTACACCCAACAACACTGACTTGGCATCATGATGTTTAAGAGAGTGGGCCAGAGGTCACCAGAGTAAGTGCGAGTGCTGAGCTAGGTAATTGGCAGGTTCTGTCAGGTTGTATTTCGCAGAGCACCTGTGTCACCCTTGTGTGTCCAGTCCCTCAGCCAACCTCTTCCTTAAAACGGCAAGAGGCATAGATTCTCATGCGTCCCTCAGATGTTGCTGGGGCTCATGAATTATATAGGCGCAGGGGCTCATGAAAATACGTGCCTCTTGCTGACAGACCCAGATTTCATTTACACCTCAAATTGAGAACATCGAAGTTTAACACAATCGCGGCTGGCATCCAGATACGCGGCATAAAGCTGCGTTTCCGGATGCGGCGATCCACGAATGAGTTACGTCTACGACCGTGTCCTGCTGATGTCCTCACGCACTTCGTTCTAGTTTTCAGTTAAATAGCCAAAGAGTTCGACGACCTGTTTTCCGCACTTCGAGCATAACTTGTATGTTAACCCCATTTAACCCCAAGGCCGCATTTTATTTTCAGAAGTCTTAGAGAACTACTATGTTGCAGGAGATGAATCGACCATGATAATTAAAGGGTAGTGCCAGATTAGCTTGGTGCCTCATTAATGCACTAACTTTGAACTTACCATCCATGGTCGATCCATCTCCTGTTGTAGTACATCGGGGCTAAATGGGTTAATGTTAATCTATGCCGACATGAGGCATTAAAAAAGATGTCATGTCGCTGGCCTACTTATGTGGCGGGGCGTGACCCTACTGGAACAACGATCATGCCAAACCCGCCGCTGTGCCGGTCATAATGCTGGTGAAGGTATTCATGATGGCGACACACTGAAAGGGGTGGGAAGGGTGGGGGGCGGGGTGGTGGTGGTGGTGGGATAGAGATGGTTCGTCCGTCTTTAGTCTTTACCTATCTGGTCACGTGGACAAACACATCATGAAATATTACTGTGTTGCTTCATTACAAACTTGTTTTTTATTTCACCCTTTTTTGGGGGCTCACGGGCGAAGCAAAAGTGAGTCTATGCTCTGAGCCAGTGGTCGTCCGTCCATCGTCAGAATGCTGTCGTCCCTCCGCCGTCGTCCATGGTAAACTTTAACATTGGCATTTTCTCAGACACTATTCAAGGCACAGTCTTCAAACTTGGCCCAATGGCTACTTTGTGGCAAGACCTTTCTATACCAATTTGAGTGACCTCTCATAAGGTCAAGGTCACAGGTGATTAGGAAATAGGTACAAAATAGCAATATTTTGACAAAATGTATTTCTTCTCAAATTTTATTCACAATTTCAAACCCAAACTTGGTACAAAGATACCTGGTGGTATAACCTTTCTATGCATATTAATTTGGTTGACCATTCGGAAAGGTCAAGGGTCACAAAAGATCAGGGAATAGGCCCAAAATAGCCTTATATTTGGACAAAAAAATGTTTTTTTTTCCTCAAGTACTATTCACACTTCACAACTTTAAACCCAAACTTGGTACAGAGATACCTGATTACTTACTTACGCCTGTCACCCATCCCTGGGTATAGGTCATCGACGAGAGACCTCCAGCGACTCCTGTCCTGTGCTTCTCCTTCGATTTTACTCCAGGTGGTTCCCAGTTTCTTGATGTCTGCTTGGAGGTCTCGACGCCAGGTGTTTCTCGGCCTGCCTCTTTTCCTCTTTCCCTGGGGATTCCATGACAATGCCTACCTAGTGATACTGGAAGCTGGTTTTCTCAGACTGTGACCAATCCATCCCCATCTTCTTCGCCCAATTTCATTCTCTGCTGTTATCTGCTCCGTTCTCTCCCAGAGTCTGACATTGCTGATCTTCTCTGGCCAGTGGATTTTCAAAATTCTTCTAAGGCAACTAAGTACCCAACGGAGAAAGAAACATGCTTAGAAAAGACGGGTACAACACAATTTATTAATATTTCGGGTAAATACCCTTTGTCAAAATAGACAAACAAACAAACAGAGAGATTAGCCGCTACTTATCTTCTTTGGCAGAAGGAATGCCATTCCTTCTGCCAATGAAGATAAGTAGCGGCTAATCTCACTGTTTGTTTGTCTATTTTGACAAAGGGCAGGGCTAGAAATTAACTTTTTTCTTTGGGGGCCACCGGGCCCCTTGATTGAAAAATTTGAGGGCCCACAATCAACTTTCGGGGCCCAACTTTGAAAAATAATGCAAACAAAAAACAAAAGAATTATTGACAATATAATAAGTAGAAAGTACAATTTGTCTGATAATCTAAAATAAAAACAATTGAATTTCCAATTTTTCTGAGTGATGTCATTTTTATTTGCCTTTTCTTTCACTTTCAAACATTACCAACAAAAAAGGGGGAAAAAACACACACACACACATTCAGTGACACACATATTCCAGTCAAGTGACTAGTGAGTCTGAAATGGCCATTAAACAAAATAGAAAAAAATCAAGTGAGTCTCTTGTATAATACTTTTCAGTTTTGTGACTGAGTATTGCACAATACACATCATTAAATTTTTAATATGAGTAACCTAACAAAAAATCTGACCTCAATGCACAAAAGTTCAAAACAAAACCATGAAAGGGAACTAAACTTAACAGTACTCTTCCTGATAAACTAAAGTTAAACAAACAGATTTTGCCTTTTTTTTTTTTTTCAATCATCTATTCATATTACACTTATGTGCACTTGAGTTAACAGAAGTAAACTAAAAATACAATAACAAAAAAAAAAAGAAAAAAAGAACACAATACTATTACTGTGAGTGGGGGCACCGGTGTGGGTTGCTTCCCTTGGCCCAAATACGAAACTGCCGAGTAGAGCTAGCTGTAGCAGACGAATTATTTTGCGGGCCAAGCGGGCCCTTCGTTTTTCAACTTTCCGAGCCCGAAATCAACTTTGCGGGTTTTCGGCCCCGGGCCCCCGCTAATTTCGAGCCCTGAAGGGTATTTACCCGAAATATTAATAAATTGTGTTGTACCCGTCTTTTCTAAGTGTGTTTCTTTCTCCGTTGGGTACTTCTTTGCATATTACACGCTTGGCAGTCACTTTTTTGGTCTGGATTGATTTCTAAGGCAACTGTTTATGAAGATCTGTACTCTGTTGACTGTGGTTTTTGTCAATCTCCAAGTCTCTGCTCCATATAGGAGAACTGCTTTTACGTTGGAGTTGAAAATCCGAACTTTGGTGTGTTGTGACAACTCTCTGGAACTCCACACTTTTTTCAACTGGAGAAAGTCTGTTCTGGCTTTACCGATTCATGCTCTGACATCTGCATTAGTGCCGCCTATTTTGTCTATGGTGCTCCCGAGATAGGTGAAGGACTCCACCTCCTCCAACAGGGTGCCAGCAAGCAAGACTGGTTCTTCCCTGGTTGCGTTCAGCCTCATTGTCTTTGTTTTCTGTTTGTGGATGGTGAGGCCCACTTGGGACGAAATGTCAGCAAGCCTCGTGGTCTTGTCCTGCATTTGTTGATGAGTGTGGGACAGTAAAGCCAAGCCGTCTGCAAAATCGAGGACGTCAAGCTGTGTCCACAGTGTCCACTGTATTCCACTTCGTCTGTGCTCTGTGGTCCTCTTCATGACCCAGTCTATGGCCAGTATGAAGAGGAACGGAGACAGCAAACACCCCTGCCTGACACCGGTTCTGACCTGGAGCTCCCTGGTGAACTGTCCTTCGTGGATCATGCGACATGTCATGCCATCGTAGCTGCTCTTGATCAGGCAGACGAGCTTTGTGGGTACACCGTAGTGTCGTAGGAGTTTTCACAGAGTCTCTCGGTCCACGCTGTCAAATGCTTTCTCGTAATCCACAAAGTTGACGTACAGCGGGGAGCTCCACTCCAGAGACTGTTCCACGATGATGCGGAGAGTGGCGATCTGGTCTGTACATGATCGGTTTTTCCTGAATCCTGCTTGCTGGTCTCCCAGCTGGGGGTCAACGGAGCTCTTCATTCTCTCCAGGATGATCCTGTTGAAGACCTTTCCTGGTACTGACAGCAAGGTGATTCCTCTGTAGTTGGAACACTTGCTGAGGTCGCCTTTCTTGGGAAGCTTGATTAGGTACCCCTCCTTCCAGTCAGCTGGCATCACCTCCTCTTCCCAGATCTTTCCAAACAGTGGGTACAGCAGCTCTACTGTTGTCTCTAGGTCTGCTTTCAGAGACTCCGCTGTGGTGCCATCTGGCCCTGCTGCTTTGCCATTCTTAAAAAATGCCACTGCTCTTCTGATCTCTTCCTGGCTGGGTCTGTCACAGCTGATGGGTAGGTCGGTCACTGCTGGCTGAATGTCTGGGGGGGTCGGGTGGGCTGGGTCTGTTCAGTAACTCTTCGAAATACTCGGCCCATCTGTCGAGTTGGTCTGCTCTGTCTGCAATAGGCTTGCCTTCTTTGTCTTTTACTGGTCTTTCTGTATCCATGGCCATACTTGCCCGACAATCTTCTGGTAATGTCGTAGAGCTGTTTCATGTTGCTGCTGCCTGCTGCCTTTTCTGCCTCTGCTGCCAGGCTGTCTGTGTAGGCCCTCTTGTCTGCCCTGATACTCCTCTTCACCTCGCGGTTGGCTTCCGAGTATTCCTCCTGTGCCCTTGCTTTGGCTGCTCTCGTGCGACTGTTGTTGACAACTGCTTTCTTCTGCTTCCTCACTTCTATCTTCTTCAAGGTCTGTGCCGACAGCCAGTCCTTGTGATGGCGTTTCCTGAACCCTACAGTGTCTTTGCAGGTTGAGTTCAGCGCCTCTATAACTGCCTTCCACTGCTGCTCTGTGGTGACCGCCTCCTCTTCATTTACTAGCTCCTGTAGCACTTGAAACTGGTTGGACAGCACCAGTTTGAACTCTTCTCTCACTCCAGTCTCTCTCAGGAGGCCTACATTATAGCGCTGTCTTCTTGTTTTTCATTAACTTGAGCTTTATTCTTAAGATAAGCAGATGGCGGTCTGAGGCGACATCTGCTCCCCTCCTCACTCGAACATCTTGAAGGGATCTTCTAAATTTCTTGCTAATGCAGATATGGTCTATTTGGTTCTCTGTAGTATGGTCAGGTGAGACCCAAGTTGCTTTGTGTATTCTTCTGTGTGGGAAGATGCTGCCTCCAATGACAAGTCGGTTTAGAGCACAAAAGTCTACAAACCTCTCCCCGTTCTCACTCATCTCCCCTAGTCCCTGTCTTCCCATCACCTCTGCGTATCTGGTGTTGTCCTCCCCTATTTGGGCATTAAAATCGCCCATGATGATGGTGATGTCTCACTCCACACATTTGTCCACAGCACTCTGGAGTCAGTCGTAGAACTCTTGTTTTCTTCCTCGTCACCGTCATTAGTGGGCGCATAACACTGGATGACGTTCAGCTTGATCTTTTTCTTGGTTTTAAAGGCTGCTGTGATAATTCTTGGCCCAAGAGGTTCCCAGCCCATCGGCGCTCTCTGTGCCACTGGTGACAGCATGAATGCTACTCCTTCTGTATGGGGGGCATTCGCCTCTTCATGACCTGAATACAGAATCATCTCCCCACTTAACAGCCTTTTCTGGCCAGACTGTGTCCATCTGGCTTCACTGATACCTAGCACGGAAAGGTTGTACTTTTGCATTTCTGCTGCTATCTGGGCGGCCTTGCCACTCTGGTACATGGTCTTGACATTCCATGTACCCATGGTTGTGTCCCTGGATAGAGAGAGGCGGCTCGGTCCTGTGGCTTCCAAAAACTTCTGGCTTTCACCACAGGACGTCATAAATCTTCTGGTAGAAGAACCTTCCTCCTCTAGGAAAGGAATTGCTGTTTGTCTTTTTGTCAGCGTTTTTGTAGCTATTTCCTTATTTACAGGGTGGGGAAGCTACCCCCATGCCCAACCCCCTTACTAGGAGGACCAGGGGTTTTCTGTCGGGGTCTCCTTCCCTTAGATCATGTTGGTTCGCCTCAACACCATATGTTCCCAGCGTGAGGAGAGATACCTGATGGTAAGACCTATTTATACATACTAATTTGAATGACTCCTCGGAAAGGTCAAGGGTCACAAGAGATCGGCAAATGTGTGTAAAATGCCAATTTTTGATAAAATTGTATGTATTATCAACATTTATTCAAACTTTTCAATTAAATTTGGAATAAAGATAGCTGATGATAAGACCTTCCTATGTATACTAATTTAGTCAACTCATCGCAAAGGTCAAGGGTCACGTCGGGTTGACAGATGTGTGAAAAATGCTTAAATTTTGCTGGTGCAGAAGGATAGTTTGTAGCGAGACCTTTCTAAACATAACAGTCTGCGTGACCTCTCTCATAGGTCAGACATCTTTTCACTTCTTCTGTCATTTTGTATGTTATTACGGTCATGTCAAGATTTGTCATGTTGTGAAGATCTATGACAGATACTTGGAAACCTTAAAATCTACAAAAGCAGTCTGGGACATGTTCTAGTATTGTGTGTGTAAGGGTGGGGGGGTAGGGGGGGGGGGGGTGCATGTGAACCTTGATGGCTTTGCCACTCTTGTTTTAACCTGGAGTTAAATAAACTACTGGTGTTTCATTAACTAAAATGAAAACTAATGGGGTTCAATGAACTACTGTAAAGCCAAAGGTGCTGTGTATTTCTGGTTAACTTAGACCCACTGGTGGCGTGATTCTTTTTACACATGCAACTCAGGCACATCCTGAATAAGCCATCGATAAACCTAAAGTATCAGCGCGCATTCAGTATGTTAGTGTCAGATTTCGACCACGTTTTTTTTTTTCTTTCTTAGTGCGCATTAAAAAATGGTTTTTTTTTAAAAAGGTGGAACGGGGTCTATTCTACACCTCAAAGACAGGTGTAGTAACTGAAGTTTAAAAGAGATGACAATGTTAGTCTTTACTGAGTGCATAAGTCACTGGTTGTCGTCTACAAGTCGCACATAACTGTCCATTCACGTCTGTGTTGACAAACTCTCAGCGGGCCACTTGAGCTTTTTGGGTTTTGACAAGGGTTTTTGCTTTGATACTTGATTACAGGGATAGGCCATGGAACAGGAGGGCCAGGTCATTTCTCCAGACAGCCATTTTGTGAAATAGTTCCACTGTGTTGGTATTAGTTTATGTACATTATTGGTTATGCTTTCAGTGACAGACATTTTTTTATCCGCAGATGTTGAACTGATTGTAGGGTGTGCACAATCAATTCAATAGTTTGTATCTCAAAGGAAATGGTACATTGAGACTTTCTTTAATCGCCCTTATGTTGAGTTTAATGAGTGATTTAGTGCGGCATAGAGCTAGAGAAATGTGATGATAATTTTTTTAGTATTGAGTTTTGTGAAAGTAGTTTAAAACAGAACGTTATAACATGTTCAGGTCAGGTCAAATTTCTTGGCAGGAAACGGATCTATAGGTGCTAATCGCCATTGTTATGCGGATCGCCCATGTAATCAGAATCTCATTTGACTGCCCACGTGCCGACCTTATACTATGTTCGGGTTCTTTAATTACTACCGTAGGTTTGTTAGGCGAAGAGTGTTTGGTTAGACTTCGATTGGTCACACAGGTGCTCACTTGAGTCCGAACGTTCTAGCACTGAAGTCTCACAGAAGCCTTTTTCCATGCCAAGAGGCGTGGATTCTCGTGAGCCTGAGCAAGTAGGGGCTCATGAGAATCCACGCCTGTTGCTGATCGAAGGAATCGGTTTGTCTGTCTCTTCTACTTTGCAGCAGCTGTTTCTAGCACCGAGGAATTCTTGGTTTTGGTCAGTGTCTGTTAGATCTTCACCGCTGGACGGCTGGGGGCTGTTTGTTATTCGATAGCATTCTCATTTCCAGGTACTTCTTACCAGGACGAAAGCGTTTTTCCGGGCATCCGTTCTCATTCCAAATTCTTGGTGGCTGAAATTAGCCTAGGGTAGCTGGTAATTTCGTTTGTTGTTCCCGCAGTCTTTGCTTGCTTTCTCGTTCATGGCATGCTTTTTTTTTTGGTGCTTGAAAGTTTAGGTCATCCTGAGTCCTCTCCCTGTGTGGTAAATTCATTATTTTCGAAAAGCGCCAAGACGCTTTCATAACAAACCACTTCGTTCCAAGTGAGTGCGTGTTAAGTGGAAAGAAGTGTATTGTTTCAAATGTAGGTGTCTTCTTACATAAACAGCCAGTTGTAAGAATGAGTGAGTTCGCACAAACAACAGCAAAGAGTGTGATCAGATAACTTTCGAAAGAGAGGTCTGTAGCGGTTTCTGTACCTGTCAGTCTCTGTGTAAACTGAAAGAGGGTTCACCTTACACGTTGTGCCCTTTAGGGTTGTCCTTTCTTGGTTGCCTACCATGGTGATACGGCAGCTAATGCGCTACTCTGGTTTTGTGCTTGAAGATCTTGATGTTTGCCATTAGTTATCACCCTGCCACACTTACACCTACCCCTTTTGCCCAAGCGCCCCCCCCCCCCATTTCTGGGTTTTTTTTTTCCTTGCTTTTTCAAACATTCTTTTGTATATTACCTTCTGTTTTGTTTCTGTTTTTCGTGAAGATCTCCAAACCGATCGTTGTGGTTGTTGCATTTGCAAGCATCGCACTTGTTGTTTTTGTAGGCCCAGAGATACAATATAGGAGAATACAACCCCACCCATTTCAGAAACAATTGATTTATTTAATCCTTTCCGTAAATAAACAAACGCACTTGACCAAATACATTTAACAGATTTATCTGCCCAGTCAGGTCCCCCAACCCCTTGGAAACAAAAGGCTAGTTAAAATATCTTCCCGAGAAATACACACCACCCACCCCCACACCCCACCACTCAATGCTGTCAGAGTTGGCCTTCCTGAGAAATACTTCCTGTTCATACCACCATTGTAAACAATAGTCCTCTATGCCCAAATAGTGTGTGTCTCTCTCTCTCTCTCTCTCTCTCTCTCTGCACACACAAAACAAATTAGCATTCCTTTTTGTGTCAACGCTTCAATGTATGTCACTAAACCACTGTGTCATTTTTTTTCTCTGGGGCAAACCAAAAATATAGAACAAATCTCGAATGTAGGTTATTTCGTAAATGAAACGTCCAACGTGAAAAATTGTGTGGAGGAAAATTTATCTGTGAAAAGTTTTCACTTCACACATCGTGACTGCTGCGACGCACACGGACATTGCGCTGTTGAACAATCGGCCTTTGTGCTCAAGACTGTCGCGTGATGAAACCGGATTCCTGTTGGGTGCAGTTATTGCCGTCATAACCTGTAGGTAGAGACAGCTGTTGTGTAGTCATTGTTAGTTTACAAGATTGCATCTCTTCATAACCAGAAAGTTGGGCTTGAAAATTGGTTGTGAAACGGTTTTCTGTTTTCGCTCCAGCGGGTGACAATCAGCCTTTCATACAGTTATTTATTAGTCTGTCGCGTGATGCATTTAAATTGAAACCCACAACTTTAATCCCAGGAGAGACCTCAATTATTCAATTTAGTATACACCCCACCATGTTTTACAAGTGTTTTAGATCACTCGAGGAGAAAATCGGGTGTGATTTGTTACTTTGAACCAGATCACGGACATTGCCTTGTCGTGTTATGCATTTAAATTGAAACCAGATCACGGACATTTGTGTTGCGTGCGTTTTATTACCTTGTTTACCCAACCAACATGATAATGGCGGACCTATCTGTGATTTTGGACCTTGCAGCTTCTGGGCGTAAGGTCTAAAATCACAGACCGCACACCATAAATAAAACCAGACAAGCTTTTTGTAGTCATTATTATAAGGCTTGCGGTGTGAGTGGTTAGTTTGAAACCCCTTTTATAACCAGAAAGGCAAGCATAGTGTTTTTGTACAAACAGATTATATTGTGTTTTTAAAATGGACTTAATGACGCATGACCCACATTGCGGCTTATTTGCCGGTGCCACGGGCTGTGGAAAAACTCAATTTGTTCTTAATCTCTTACAAACAAGATACATCTATCATTTCGAAAACATAGTAATATTTTGTCCTACAATCAAACACAACAAAGCTTATCACAACCGTTTATTCATTTGGACTGACAACAACATATACTTAGTCGACCCCGAGAAAAAACTGAATGATTACCTACAATATTTTACAAAGCAATTTGAAGGACAGCCAACATTGTTCATAGTTGATGACTGTTCTGCAGAAAAAGACATTGTCAAAAAGAGAAATACTTTATCAGAACTTGCCTTCAGTGGTAGACACGCAAACATCAGTGTTTAGATTCTCACTCAGAAATATAATGCTGTACTAAAAGATTTTCGAGAACAGTTAAAGTTTATCTGTTTGTTTTACTGTAAGGATCGTGACAGCTTCGAAGACTGTCTCAGAGAAAACGATGTCATTCCAAATAAGCATGAACGAGATGATGTAAAAAATAAACTGAAATCAACTAAGCATCTAAAGCTCATTTTAAAGACAGATCAACCCACTGGATATGGGTTAGTAAATTAATTTATCTTTTGGGTTTGTCTATAAAAATGACGGACGGACAAGAGGATCAAAATTGGCCTATTGGTAAATTCATGGATATTACATCGAGTTTCAGGGGTTTTATGCTTATTAGTGACTTAAAAACACAAGTTAGACACCCTTTTTCATCACTTCCAACACCAATGAAAATATATATGACATATAGTTTTTATCTTGGATATTCTAATACTTTTCCATGTTATAATAATAGGACAAATGATTTTTTAGTTTATGATGCTAAATCTGACTGGTTTAAGATTATGTGTTTACAAATATACCATCAAATAAAAAAAGAAAATGTTAAATTTATTACTGTTAATAAAACAATATTACACATGCAAAAGATTGAACATGATACAACACAAGACATATCTATGAAGTGGCTTATTAGTTGGTAATTAATTTTGTCTATTATATAGATTTTAGTCAATAAAGTGCCATTTTTCATTATATAATTTTCTATTTATTTTTTTGTCGGACAAATAAAAAAGATGGACAACCGTCAAAGATTAAGAAACGTGTTTCACACAACTGACTTACCTATATATAATATTTACAATGTCTATGAATCAATAGAAAGATCTTTTTTAGTCATACAAAATAACCTTCTTTCTGATAGTGTAAAGATTCAGATTGTTGCAAAAATAGAATTTGTCAGAGATGTTGGTGAAGTTATTGTAACGTATATCTCGACAAGGCAGCACACAGTTAATTCGAGAAGAGAACTAGAGAAAGTGTTTAGAGAAAGATTGTTACCAGACTTCCATGAAGCAATTGACAGAGCAGAAATGCAAGGGTCTGGCTGGCATGAAGGCCTTGTACACGAACTACAACTAAAGCAGTCAAGATATCATCCTATTTTAGGCAAATCATGGATACCACTACCAAAAGAGGTTGTAGACAAAAAGGGTGTGGTCAATATTCAGAACAATGATAATTTCTGTTTTATGTGGTGTGTACTTGCCAAACTGCATTTTGTAAAAACAAAACCTGAACGTGTATCTAACTATACCAATTTTATAAATGAACTCAACTTCAGTGGCATTGAGTTCCCTGTTAAAATAGAGGACATAGACTTGTTTGAAAAACTAAATCCTGGTATATCTGTGAATGTGTTTGTGTGGGAAAATGAATCTGAGAATAAGTTACAGCCAATTAGAGTATCTCCAATTGCCCCAACCTATGGGCAGCCAGAAGATAAACATGTTGATATGTTACTAATAAGCTCTGGTGATAACTTTCACTACACAATTATTAGGAGTATGTCACGACTAATTCATAATCATGTATCAAAACACAATGGCAAACAGGAAATATGTAAAAGATGCTTACAAAGGTTCTCCTGTATAAAAGTGGCACATAAGCATACCCAGCACTGTAGGTCGGCTGATGACATTCAAACAATACTTAGGTATCCAGATCCTGGCAGCAAGGTTTATTTCAAGAACTATGTTAATCAACAAAAGCTGCCATTTGTAGTATACGCAGATTTTGAATCACTCGTCGTTCCATATGAAGGTCCAATTCCAGAGTCATTACCAAAGACTATAAAATTGAGTGACCAAGTGGTGTGTTCTTTTGGATACATTTTTGTTAGGTCAGACGGTCTTCATTCAGAGCCTGTTATCTACAGAGGTGAAAATGCAGCATGCCTGTTTTTAATAGAAATGAGACAACTGTATAGTCAGGTAGTACAATATCTCACAACATGTCAGATGCCTTTGGTGATGACAGAAGAAGACAAACTGAAATTTGATACAGCTGAGACGTGTTGGATTTGTGAACAGCCTCTGGGGGGTGATAAAGTTCGTG
The DNA here is from genome assembly GCA_036245525.1 of Semisulcospira habei. Classification (NCBI taxonomy): domain Eukaryota; kingdom Metazoa; phylum Mollusca; class Gastropoda; family Semisulcospiridae; genus Semisulcospira; species Semisulcospira habei. Next base: position 27,985,769 of record BTPG01000004.1, read on the forward strand.
ACCACGATCACATAACAGGGAGTTACAGAGGTGCTGCACATAGCAATTGTAACTTGTTATTAAAAATAGATCCTAAGACATACAAGTTACCAATCTTTTTCCACAATCTCAAAGGATATGATTCACACATTATCATGCAGGCTGTGGATGAGTCTTACAGAAACATAAGTTGTATTGCTCAGACAACTGAGAAATACTTGACTTTTAGGTTAGACAAATTATCATTTTATGACTCTATGCAACATCTGTCTTTAGGGTTGGCTAGTCTAGCAGAAGGACTGACTGAGTATCCAATAACAAGTAAATATTAAGGTGTTTATCCATATGAGTACATCAGTGACTGGGTAGTGTTTGAAGAAAGGAGACTGCCTCCAAAAGAGAAATTTTATTCTACACTAACTGGCAAAGGTATTTCTGACTCTGATTACCAGCACGCACTTGATGCATGGGGTAAACTAGGATGTCAGACAATTGGTGACTACCATGACCAGTACTTAAAGGCAGATGTTTGCTTGCTAGCAGATGTATTTGAAAGTTACCGTGAAAAGGGTTTGTTGCACTACAGACTTGACCCTGCTTGTTACATCACTAGTCCTGGCATGACATGGGATGCATTTTTGAAATCCAGTAAGATATTTATAGACCTGTTGTCTGATCGTACGATGGGTGAAATGGTGGAACGTGGATTGAGGGGAGGGATTAGTTTAGCAGCAAATAATTATGGCAAGGCCAACAACAAATATCTTGATGACTTTGACCCCTCAATGTCAAGGTCATTTATTACGTACTTGGATGCTAATAATTTGTATGGATTTGCAATGTGTGAATTGTTGCCATTAAAAAACTTTTGTTTGTATGATTTGTCACAGTATGGCATAAAAAAATTAACAAAATATATTATGGATCGAGGTCAAAATGATGAAAAGGGTTGGATCTTTGAAGTAGACCTGGAGTATCCACACCATTTACATGATTACCATAATGATTATCCATTAGCAGTTGAGAAACTGAGTTTGACAGGGAAAAAAGAAGACACCAAACTTGTACCAAATTTAAATGACAAATTCAATTACGTTTGCCACTACCGCTTGTTGCAGTTTTACATCAGACACGGGTTAGTACTAAAGAAAGTTCACAGAGGAATTCAATTTGATCAGAGTGCTTTCATGAAAGATTACATAATGAAGAACACAACCCTTCGTGCCAGAGACGGCAACACTGCATTTGACAAAGACTTCTTTAAGCTTATGAACAATGCCTGTTTTGGCAAGACAATGGAAAATCCTCATCACCGCAAAGATGTGAGACTGGTCACAACTGAATCGGGTGCAATTAAACTTACAGGCAAGCCTCAGTACACAGGGTATAAAGAATTTCATTCATCATTGTATGCTGTGTCACTCAAAAAAAAGATTGTTAAACTGGACAAGCCAGTATTCATTGGTATGGCAATTCTTGAGTTGTCAAAACTGGTGATGCTTGAATTTTATTATGATTACTTTAAACCGAAGTATCCTGACTGCCGTCTGTTATACACTGACACTGACTCTATGATCATTGATGTGTGTACTGAAGACTTTTATGAAGACATGAAAACAGAGTTACACATGTATGACACATCTGACTACCCTAAGGATCATCCACTGTTCAGCACACAGAATAAGAAAGTGCCTGGGAAGTTTAAAGATGAACTGAATGGTGTGCCAATAGTTGAGTATGTTGGACTGAGATCAAAAATGTATTCTATACTGCACCAGAAGGGTAGTCAGTCAAAAGCCAAAGGTATCAAGAAAACAGCAATAAAAAATAAAGACATACGTCATGAACATTACAAGCAAGTATTAGATGGAGAACTGATGCCTGATTATCCAAACAAAACACTGAGGTCAAATAGACACAATATTGAAATGATTCAAACACAAAAGAAGTCTCTAGCAGTAGGGGACACGAAACGAGTGTTTTTCAGTAAGGAGAAAGCTTATGCACCTGGTCATTACAGGCTCAAGTTATCTGAAGAAATAGCTGATGAACTGGTTGATGAACTAATCAATGAGTTAGTTGATGAAATGATTAAAAAATGCGTAACGGTGTCTGGGGGAATAATCTGTAATTCTTCTCTGACAAATGCCCTCTGAGGCGCAGGCTCATACAGATAATATATTGTTGCGTCTGGACCAGGGATTATTTTTTTTATATTATGAACAGATGTTGACCAGATGGGGTCTGTCGCCCTGCGTCTTATGTCATTTTCAGCTTCCCCTGGTTGATATAAATATCTCACCTGTTTGGTAAATAAACTTGTGTCTGGAGGTGGGGTTGGCCCTTTTTTTGGCTCTGCAATTGTTTTCAATTTAATAGCATCAGCAGGCTTAGGGTGTCCTTCATTATTCATTGCTTTTATCACATGTGGTAATCTCTTAACCCACTCCGTGTTACGGGTGTCATGCATGAGTTCCTTAGAATACTGGTAACTGAAAAGTCTTTCTGATAACTGTTTGTTAAAGTTTTCAACAATTGCCTGTGATCTGTGCACACCTGGAATGCCTCGTCTGACCAGTACGCCATGCTTCGCAAATAACTGATTAACTGCACCTTTGAATTCTGATCCATCATCAACCTGCACTAGTCTGGGGTATCTTAAAGGGCCTCGACCATATATTTTTGTTAAAGAAGTAGCAACTGTACTGGCAGTTTTGTCAGATATGGGTTCAGCGTCTTTGTACCTTGAAGCAATGTCTACAACAGTCAGTGCATACTTGTATCGTTTCTTTCTTATTGTATCATGTGGTAAGAACAAAAGGTCCATTTGGTGTGTGTCATTAGGTGTTGTGTTTTCAAAATGAGGCCTTGTTATTTTTCTTGGAGCAGGTAGATATATCTGCCAAATTGCCTGTCTCTGTAACCATTGCTTGACTTGATTGAGTGTTATATCTCCGCCCACAGCGGCATGTAATTTTTCAATAGCTGTTGCTCCTTTCCAATAGCCTGATGGAGAGTAATATATTTTTGATAGTTTATTTTCGGCTGCCATTTTTTCTAGCAATGAAAACTCCTGTAAAATAAACAAATGTCATTCCCACTAGAACAAAGATTATCTCCCCGTTTCTTTGTTGTGTGCTTGGTTTGTAATAGTCACTTAGTTTTGGTTTCGGGATAGACATGTCTTCACCTGTGACAAGAAAATATTCCCTGATTGCTTCGTCTGTATTTGAAAACGTATGTTGTGCATGGCCTTCAAGCCTGAGTTTTTCATTGATGAAATCAAGTTTCTCAATTCTATTCTTTTCATATTCCTGCTGGGCTTGTGCTAATTTTTCTGACGCCTCATTGTGTCGTCTCATCTCCAGAGCAGATTCTTCTCTACCCATTTTTGAAAAGAGATAATTAGAGCCACTGAAAGCCAATGCATTAACCATAGCACCTCCAATCATAATAGCTATCGTCGCCATATTATTTTTATTTACATAGAAACATTTTCAGGAATAATTCCCTGCTTGACAAGAAAGTCTTTTGTCGCAATCGACGCTGTAACAACTACAATTAGCTTAGCACTGTCTTCGAAATCGAGTCTACTGAGGTCTGCTGATTTCATTTTGAGTAGACTTTTTCCCAGCATAGAATAAGCTACTGCTAATCCGCTGATTACGGCAGAGTGATACACAAGGTTCATTAAATTTTTTGAGTCGTTCATTTCTTAGGCAAGAAAAATTAAAATAATATTTTTATTTACTGCATAAAAAATGGGTCAACGGCTTTGGGTGTTACTGGTAATGTGGCGACTTCTGGTTTTGTTTTTGGAGTGTCTGATTTTTTGGTCACTGTACGAGTCTGTGGTTTGTATTTTTTGTATAATTGATAACCTACGTAACCAAATCCGACAACAAATCCGGCAACTACATATTTTGTTGTTTGAGGTTCGGGGTCAGGGTCAGACTTAGTTGTTTGTCTCTCACTTTGATAAGGGAGTGACGGCCCTGACGGTATTGACACAGGTCCTGACGGTGATGACGGTCCTGACACCTGATCAGTTACATGAGTCTTTTCTGTTTGTGCCTTAAGCTGTAATTTTTTTTGCCTATTATATTCAGCTAATCTTTTTCCAGCCTCAACCCTGCCTGGACTTTTAGTCTTCGTCACAGTTTGAACCTGTGTCAAAACAGGGTTCAGTTGTGGAGTCGCCTGGGTTTCGTCCATTTTCTTCTGCAGTAAAATTTATTTTTGAAAAATCAATATGGCTACCAGTAACTAGTAATGTTACCACAGGTGCAAGGTAATTTCCAAACTTGTAAAACATGACACATGCTAATTTGCCAATTGAACTTGAAACAATAGGATTGCTTTCAAGGTCGTGTGATAGACTATCAGTGTCTACAGGTAGGAAATGACTTACAGCTTTTGTATATAAGAATATTATAGACCTGCTTAAATCACGTGTCATTAGTGAGGCAATGTGGTTTTCATATTTAGAATGAAGCTTGATTAGCTCGTCAGAGGTTAGAGATTCAATATCCTCTATCATGTATTGTCTTCCTAGATAAGTCTTTGATTTGCCTGAGACAATTACAGACAAAAGCCGCTGTTTTTTGGAGTCTACGTCTTTGTTCTCTACAGCACAGATATCGTTTAGAAGAAGTAATTCGTCTTGATTCATTTTTATAATGAAAAATAAATTTAAAAAAAAAAAACTTTGCCTGTGAATAACTTATGATCTTACTTGATAACTAATTTCAAAGTTACCTACAACTTACAAGTAACTTTGACGTTAGTTATCATAAGTTCTTAACCCAAGTCATAAGACACTCGGACAGATTTCTCAAGTTACAAGGACAATAAGAAAACTTTTTTTTTAGTAATAATCTGGTGGTGGAGCTGATGGCGTCAAATGAGCAGGCATGACATCTCTTTGCGAAGTGTATGACAAAAATAATGGATTACCAAAACCTATCGTTACTTGCTTGTAAGTTCTCGAACTTTTTTCATAGTTTCTTCTATGCCTATCTTTTTTCCTTGTTCTAAAAAAGATTTCTTTAGCTCTTCAACATTTACAGCCTGACTACGCATCTTATTCTGTATTTCAGACTTTTGTTGTTTATAGTTGGCCAAATCATCCTGGACTCTCTTAAATTCGTTATCGTCAATTTCATTATTTTCCAAAGATTTACTAATAATAAGTTTCATACTCGTCAGCTTAGCTGCTGCGAGCGTACTCAAGGCTTCATGCTTCTGCAACTTAGTATAAAATTTTTTGTTAATAGCTTCCATACCAAAGCATGCTAGACTTGTGACAAGACCAATACCTTCAACAGCAATTCCTATAACACTTCCCACCCCCGTTGCAAAAAGAGTTATACCTCCTACAGATAATCCGGCCGAAACCACCCCCATGGCCATTGATGTGTTGTGTACAGAATTGAAAACCGTATTGTAACGGCGTTTACACCTCGAGTATTTTGCTTGTTCTTCTTCCAAATACTTCAACGCTTCTGTAATATTCATTAAACGGAATGAATCTGCCTTTAATGTTTTATCACGCTCAATAGGCTCAGGCCCCACCCGGGTCTGCCCTGGGGGACTTGGGTGGGGTTAGGTATTTTTTAGTTCCCAGGGTCACCCTGGTCAGCCCCACAGGGTGGGTTTATCTCTCTATTCTGGGGCATGTGTTTCTGTCTACCCTTTGTCCATTCACCTGTATTTGCCTTTTTAAAACTCTCCCTACTGTCTGCACTGCCTGTAGCTCTTGATATTGGATGTGTGTTGCTAAATGGTCTTAGCTTTATTTAGGCCCATGTGTTAGGTTTATTTAATGTATTTGACCGGCTGGCGACATACATTCAATGTTCTGGTTTTTTTTTTTTTTTTTTTTTTTTTTTTCACAAGCAGTGCAGGCACGTCCTGAGAAAGCCTTGTTGCTGTCGGGACGTTAAGCAATGTACAATCAATCAATAGGCTCAGGTGGTATTTGTGGATACAAGTTCACCATTTTTTATGACAAATATTTTTTTAATCAGCAATTACATTTTGCAACTCTTCAAAAGTATACAATTTACTGGCATAATAAAATGCAACAAGATCAATGTGTTCAAGGTTTATGTAAGTTAGACGAACAAAAGTTGTTTTATCGACCACCACCTTGACAGTGGGAATACTGCTTGAAACATTAATAACATCATTATTTTTTGTAATGGCAATAAAGACCTTTGATGATTCTGTTACTGTTTCATTCCATGTAAGTTTAATTCCTTGTGCAATTTGAGCCTCTTTTGCAGAAGCAACAGATTTCATGATAATTTCAAATACTATTGTCGCTTCTCTAGCCACGACTAAGCTTGCTGGCATAAACACAACAGAAGTATCTGATCTACCCTTTCTAGTTGTAAGAAGATATCTCCGTCTCTCATAATTTTCAACTTTCAGTTTTTCTCTGCTATTGTTGTCTGGGGCAAAACTTGGAACAAGGCTTACAATAAGCGGCCCAGAATTAACAACCTTCCTAAACACTAAGGCGCCTTCATCATCAGTGTATACATAAGGACTAATAAATTCAATCTTTATGTCCCAGTCAATTGTGGGTGGTGGTGCCGGTACAGGTGAAACAACCCACTTACTACCTACATGTATTAAGTTGTAAGGCGCATTATTTACAGGTGGAGTAGGTACAGTAACATCACGTAGCTGACCAAGTTTAGGAATCTGTTTTTCACCGTCTTTTATGTCAACAATTACTTTCCTCTTGTACATGCCATTTGAATCAAGTTCAAAACCATATATTTCTCCAATTTCCCCTTCCTTCTCAAAATCCTGTACGTCAGCCAAATCTTTCAACTCTGTTACTGGACACGCAACTGGTATGATTCTAGGCTTTGGACCAAGACCACTCATTTTTATAAACAAAAATAAAATTATTTAACTTCCAAAACAACATAAAAATCATGCATTACAACTGGTTTACCATTCTGATTAGTTACAGATAAGCACAATGATTCAAAGAAACTAGAACCTAATTTTTTAAACTGAGAATTAGGAAATCTAGCAACCACACTTTCACAATATGGGGCAGTTCCAGTCGGCAAGCATCTTAACAAAGTTGAAGGCTTTCCATTGTGTACATTTTCAGTAGTGTTCAGTTCTTTCAAATGAACATTTAGCACTGTGTGTACTGACAAATGAACAGGATATCTGCCAGTTATTCTTGGTTTTTTTGGTGATAGTAGACTACCAACTGATTGTGACCAATCTTCATCTGGATGTGTTATTTTTTTACCTAAAAATCCAAGTAATAATAAAAGACTAATTGATAAAGAAAACTGACCACTTTTCGGAAAATCAATTGTAACAAGTAAATTAGCTGGGTTTAAAGTTGCTTTAATTTTAAATTCATTTTGAAGCCATTCAGCTAAAGTACAAAAGTCATAATATCCGGCTCGTAAAGTATCACCCTTTTCTAAACCATCGAGAGTTCCACTTACAGAATAATTTTCATCATCCGTTACATTAAACCACTTTACTGTGTAGAACATTTCATGGATAGCTACAGCCTTGCTACCATCACGATTATCAATCCCATTAGTTAACCACACTGGTTTGCTTGTGTCAAGATTTGTTAAGGTAATAAATATTTTTATTATCACATAAAAAAAAGGATGGAATTTAAATCACCAACCATTACCACTACAAACGCATTTCAATTCAATGTGAATGCCAAATATAATGTTGCACCTACTTATGAACAGAAAATAATTCAACTAAACCAGCTTGATATTGCTGTAAGCGAACAAGATTTATTTCAAGTCAAAGTACCCAACCCTTTTGATCATTACCTAAACCCTCCAATAACAGACGATGCTACAGCAAGAAAGTGGTCCTCAAGTCCACTACAGATGTTTCAAAACCAACTTAACTTTGCCATACTGTGTTCAACTACAGGCTGTGGTGTTTCATTCACAGACCATTTGAATCACTCAAACAAACTGATTAGGTCTGTGTATCGTTTTCATGTTTATTACCAGCTTAGACGTATACTGTCAGAACTGCATACACCACTACCCACTGAATCCAGTTTTAACAGGTTTAACAACCCCATGGATATGAAAGCATTTGAACGCATCTGTAATGAATTTAACATAAGCACTAAGTATGACTTCACACAAAAACTTGATGATCACCACGGCATTGGTACATTATATTATGCTTTGAGTCACAGACAATACCCTCAAGATTACTGGCCTCCCTACACTTCATTCTCATCAAAATCTGAAGTGTGGTTAGGCTCAATTGAACAGAAACAGACTAATGCGTGGACCACATTTGTCTTGGACAGGAGTGACGGATTTACTCAAGCGGGAGTCGAGCGCGTCAATGAGTCTATCAGAACATATGTCTGGTGTATACTAGGTGCACAATCATTAACAAAATCTAATATTCTGAATGGAAGTGGTAAATTTGAAGCACAAAAACAGTTTCTCGCTAATCTTGAAGATTCAGTAAATTCAGTAGTTGATCTCCCATCAAGCATACAACGCTACCAAGACGTTCTCAGATATGCTAGATCAAAAGTTGACTTTGTAGTTGGTATTGGGTTATACATGTTGCCATCAGACCTTCAACTTCAAATGGGGACAATAACAAATTATAATAATGAAATAGTTGTTGCAGGTGTTGGTCAGAAATTAGGACTCAATCAATCTGTAAACTTGGGGGCCACAACCACACATGTACAGTCATTAAAACCATTACAGACGGTAACACCCATGGCACCAGTAACATCATCACCTGTACAGACAGTAACAGCTCCAGCTTTGACACCGGTACCCATAACGATAACACCAACACCAATCCTTGACACACATGAGTCAGAGAGAACTGCATTGGTAATAGGTCTCACTGGATTAGGGGTATTACTTCTTTACCTGTTTCATTAAATAACCCACTATTAACCCTCCTACTGTCACCAAAAAGACCCACACATGTTCTGCCATAAACCCTACTGCCTTTGCCGCTGTACTAATCAACCAACTGACAACCGTGCCTAAAATGCCAGGCAACGAGTCTACTGCTTTCAGAGCCAATTTCTTAAGCAAGTCTGATATGTGTGACAACTGTTTTTTTACCCATGACTGTAAATCTTTTGGATCTGTGGGGGTTGGTGGGCCTGGGGCTGGCGGTGGAGAACCACCGGGTCCACCAGCACCGGAGACAGCCAACACAGCAGTACTGATAATAAACCCAAGAGCAGTAATTAAACTTGCGATTGTGATACCCTGTTCTCTGAAAAGTGTTTTAAGTCTCTCAGCCAGAGTAGTGTCTTCGTGAAGTATTTTCTGAATAGTTTCTCTTATTCTGTTAACTTGTGATTTTAGTTTTTCCCTCCCAATACTAATCGCTTCTAACCGTCCTGATCTTTCTATCTGCAAATCATTTAATCTGTGTTGGATTCTTTCTTTCATTTCTGTGTCAAGATTCCCATTGTCTGCGGTAGCCAGTTTCTCTTTTTCACGTTCTATGTGTTTATCAAGCTCTCCCAGTTTGGCAAGATTATTAACCATCTCACCTCTTATTGTCTGCAGTGATTTATCTAACCCTATAATCTCCCGCATTGACAAAGGTGGATCTTCTATTGTTTTCATAGCATCATTTATTTGTCCTTCAGTAAATGAGGTTTCTTGTATCACTGTGTTTGCTATTTCTGGTAGGCTTGTTACTGGTGCCATTTCAATTTCTTGCCCTGTTGGTAACTTTGTTTGCGTGTCTTGAAGCACACTAACCAGTCTTGGCGTGACAGGAGACCCACCAATACCAAGTTGACGCAAGGCACTAACACCACCTTCATTTTTTATTGTACTTAAAGCCCTAAACCTACTAGGGTCTTTTTTGTTAGTCAATAGTACTTTTCCTTTGTCAACAGTATTTAAATATAAATGACCCTTGCCATCAAGTTCAAACTGGTTAGGGTCTATGTTGTCTGGGCGGCCACCAACATGATCATAAAATGAGTTCACTTTGGTTTCTAAAAGTTCGTGACGTAAACTGTAAATATTTCTTGTACCAGTCATATCTGCCATATCTGTTGTATTACCAAAATCATACGTGTCATCCATTTCAAAATCTTCATGATTAAATCCTCCCGCGGCCATTGTTTTTATTAATTTAATTTTTTTTTATTGTGCATAATAAAAATGACACAGTCCTATGGATCAAAGTTAGACCCACACAGAAAACTACGTGAACCTTTCGGTGTTAAAGCAGTTAGACAATCAATTGTCATCACAAACAATCCTAGTACTATAGACCAAAACCAGACTCTTACTGTCAAGTTTCCAAACCTAGGCCCCAGTGACGTTATTGTTCCTGGTACTGCTCGTCTTGCTTTTAATATTGAACTTTCATCGGACGCAGATGACAAAAGAACACTAGTTAACAATCTAGGTAGAGCAATTATTAAGAATATTAAAGTTAAACTTGAAGGACAGGAAGTGTTTAGTCTTGACGACGCTGATGTGTTCTACTGCTACACGGATTTGTGGCTTACACAACCAGAACGAGAAGATCGTATTTATCAAGGCATACAGTCAGATAGCATTATGAAAATTCGAATAAATGCATCAGACAAAACAACCACAGAAGCAAAGGATGTTATTGTGGCCGAAACATATGGAAATAGGTTTTGCATTCCACTCGAATTTGAAATCCTAACAGGACATTCGCCTTATTACCAAGGGGCACTAAATGACCGCCTGAGTTTTGAACTAACCTTCAATGATTACTCCAAAGTTATCAAATCAACGGATCTCAATGCATCATATAAGATCTCTAACATTTCCTTGGAATATGAGATTGTCACGCATACTGAACTAGCCAGACTCATACAAAATCAGTACCAGTCAAGACTTCCGATTTATTATGACAGAGTGATTAGACACAGTTTATTTAATAAAAATAAAAGCGACCAGATTTGGAATATCAACCTAAACACGCCTGCTAGGTCACTGAAAGGCATTCTTATGTTATTTACTGAACCTGAAAGTCCTTACAAAAGAGATTCAGAAAAATTTTACAATCCGAAAATTACACATTTATCCTGCACAATCGAAGGCCGACCTAATCAAACTTTTGCATCTGGAATGATGGGATATCAGCACTATGATGAGATCACAAAGTATTTTGCTGGGGGAAGACTTAGAGAAAAATCAGCAAATATTGCGTGCAAAGATCTGCATCTGTATGACGTAAGAATCGGTGAATACCTGACAGACAAGTACGCACTGTGGCTAGATCTGCGTTCTACGGAGGATAATTTCCTTCATGGTTCTGGCCGTATTATCGAAAACGGTAGTGACGGAATCTCAATTCAAATTCAGAAAAAAACAGAAAAATCTGAAAATATAAATATATATTTATATCTGATTTATGATGCGCAACTAAACATTTCTGAGAGCAGGCTAAGTAGTCACATATATTAAAAGTATTCACTTAGCTTGGTTTTAATCCTTCACAGCCCATTTTGAATACCGAAATCACTATAAAATCCGAACGTATTAGTAGGCACGTCACGCTTGTGCTGAAACACGGACTAAACTGAAAATAAAAGGCGTCGTTTCACTGAGGTAACAGTTTCACTACCGATTTCAACATTCCCAATTTTCACCTCGAGTGATCTAAAAACACTCGTAAAAACAGGGAGGGGTGTACTAGTAACTTGAATCATTTAGGTCTATCACTGGGATTAGAGTTATTGGGTTTTGTCTTTCAATTTAAATGCATCACGCGACAGTGACTACGCAATAGCTTAAGCATAAAGACCTATTGTTCAGAAATGTCACCCGCTGGAGCGAAAACAGGAAACCGTTTCACAACCAATTTTCAAGCCCAACTTTCTGGTTATGAAAGAGATGCAATCTTGTAAACTCACATGACTACACAACAGCTGTCTCTACCTACAGGTTATGACGGCAATAACTGCACGCAACAGGAATCCGGTTTCATCACGCGACAGGGTTGAGCACAAAGGCCGATTGTTCAACAGCGCAATGTCCGTGTGCGTCGCAGCAGTCACGATGTGTGAAGTGAAAACTTTTCACAGATAAATTTTCCTCCACACAATTTTTCACGTTGGACGTTTCATTTACGAAATAACCTACATTCGAGATTTGTTCTATATTTTTGGTTTGCTCCAGAGAAAAAAAATGACACAGTGGTTTAGTGACATACATTGAAGCGTTGACACAAAAAGGAATGCTAATTTGTTTTGTGTGTGCAGAGAGAGAGAGAGAGAGAGAGATAGACACACACTATTTGGGCATAGAGGACTATTGTTTACAATGGTGGTATGAACAGGAAGTATTTCTCAGGAAGGCCAACTCTGACAGCATTGAGTGGTGGGGTGTGGGGGTGGGTGGTGTGTATTTCTCGGGAAGATATTTTAACTAGCCTTTTGTTTCCAAGGGGTTGGGGGACCTGACTGGGCAGATAAATCTGTTAAATGTATTTGGTCAAGTGCGTTTGTTTATTTACGGAAAGGATTAAATAAATCAATTGTTTCTGAAATGGGTGGGGTTGTATTCTCCTATATTGTATCTCTGGCCCTGAGAACTGTCAGAAGGAAGCAGTTGTATTTTGTGTGGCAGGGTCGAGATGAAGACGGGTTGTCGGCCCTCAAATAAGCTCACCTTGACAACCATCTGTGTGGAGTTGTACGGCGGCTCATCTTCCCGGGATTCTTTCTCCTTGTTGCAGGATCCCATCAGTTTCCCGAAGAATGTTTCAGCACTTAGTGTGAAGGTGTAGAGATGTAGTTTTTTTCAGGGACATGTTTTGGTGGGGGGTGGGGGAGGGGGGGAGGAGCGGGGGTGGGGGGGGGGGGCGGGATGCTATGTGCATGCTTTAGGGCCAAGAACTACTTTGCTTCGTAAATATTTTTCAATAACCCTCTTGCCCCAGTAATCGTGTTGGGTATTTCCGGCAACGGATTTTTTTTCTTTGGTGTGTGTGTGTGTTGTTTTTTGTGGAGGTGAAATTTTCTGCCTTGTTGGTGTTTATTTTTTGGAGGCAATGTTCTGCCACGTAACTATATATCTGTACTTCACTGAGGAAGTTAACAATTAAAAAAAAACCAACCAACAAGCAACAACACACACACAGTCATAACAATACAAGCACATACAAATAGCATATTTATTTTATTGTAATGAACTATGTCATCTGTTGATGTCGCCTGGGCATGTAATGAGCGGGAAAAGTGTATTGTTTGCAAGGTCTTCCTTGCTCTTTTAGCGTTTGTCCATATGGGCGATACTGATGCTGGAGTTGTGCCCACTGTAGCATGGACTCACAGAATTCATGTGTGTGGGGGAGGGGGTCTGTAAATTAACATACATCTGATGTTGGCCATAGTAGGTTAAAGGTAATGCCAGATTAACCCTTTGGTTGTCAGTATCGTGTTTGGTAGAGGTGTTTCGACCAAACCTGCCGACAACCGAAGGGTTAACTGAGCTTGACACCTTCCCTTGCTTATTAGGCACCAGTCAGCCCTTCATCTAACATTACCACTCCATGTCCCGCTGCGGCAGTCTCAATGGTGATGTGTCAAGAAGTCGTTTTCCTACAAGCCATGAATGTGCACCCTTTATCACCCACTGTGATTTTTGTTACGTATTTTTTGAGCATTATACCCTCGCTTACTGTTATACGTATTCGACTGGTTGATGGAGGGGGTGGGGCTATGTATTCATTATTGGATTCACGAGTGTGGCGAAAATAATAATGTTTATGAACATTACACAACACTTGAACGTTATATTTATTTAAATTACACAATGAGATGCATGCTAAATGTGTACTAAGAGTTGGGCCCATAGAATCTGGACGCGTGTCAACACCCAGTGAGCCCAGACGGGGACTTGAAAGGACAGGGTTGTGAACAAATATGAGTCAGATGGGGCGATCCCTCTCACAGGAATAAACCTGTTTGCGCCCGGCCACAGGTAAAGCCAGTCGTGGTCGACATGTCGGCGTTAAAGGTCCACAATATTGCATAGTCGACATTGGGTAAAAGTGATGTTCATGTATTTTCGCTTTAGGAATTTAGAATACAGTAAACGGCGGGTATAACTTAGGGGACTCAATATTTTTGTTTATATCAAAGTGTGTTATTTAAGCAAAGTAATTTACATAGAGAGAGAGGGAGAGAGTGCTGAAAACATGTTCCCATTTTTGTTATATAAAAAATATCCGACCTTGTCATAAGCAAAGTTGATTGTAGATGCACACACACACACACAGCACACACGCACACGCACACACACAAGGGAGAGAGATGTAGCTTCAGGCGATTGCAGTGAGTAAGCTGTCACAATTTATGATAATAAATCGTCCATTGCTTGCGAAACAGAAATGAGTCATTATGTAAACTAGTCCACATTTATGATAATCATGGTGTATACAAACAAGAAAGGCAAGCGACAATCAGGGCTTGTACTAGGGGCATCAGAGAATTCGAGTGGTTGTGCATCTTTAACAGTCTCCTCTCGCTATCCAAACTCATTACCTCAGCAGCAGTAGGGACAACGAAAGACGGACAGAGGCCATGACACAATCGCACAACCCGTCGCCGACCATTATTATGCGGCTTCTTCAGTTTCTTAACATGAATATTTCTGCAGTTTAAATCAAATCGTAATAGAAGTTTAAACCCAAGTGTCAGATCTTCACTCAGATTTTCTAAGGGTGTTGGAAATTTCTTTGAAAAGGACTGCTCTAGTGGCTACTTCATTCTTCCTTTGCTGTACTGTGAGGCTGGAGTACTGTGCGTTGAACATTTCTTCTATTTAGAAAGTGCCCAAACTGGTTTTAGTTTTGAACGTTGATATTAGTCGATTTGTTTGTTGATTGACCTACGCTGTCTGTGTAAAGCTAATACCACGAGCGAGTGGAAGGTCGTTGTGTTTGTTTTCTGAGGAGGATGTTGAAGCGCCGCAGTCGGTCATCAAGTGTTCTTCATGAGGTAATGTCAGTCAGGAGGAATCCGTCTTGAAAGACTTTAACTTACTTTTTTCAGTGCGTGATTTCACATTGACACGTACATTGCCGATGGTCTGCATTACACATGTTTTACTCAAGGATTATTATAACAATATCTTGATATTTTTCTAATCTGTTTTCGTTTCGTTTGCATTGTCTCTTACACGTTTTTGCAGTTATTGCGTACACGACATGTGCTGCAGTCAGGATTTTCGAATCACCTTTAAGTTTAACTAAATCTGTGGGGGTAAAAGCCAGCGAATTTGGTTCGTATTAGCTCTTTGGTGGTCCTTAGCACACACAAAAAGACCCGCCACGGACAGCCAAAGGGCTAAACGCACCTGTTGTGTATGAAAGTGGCAGTTCAGCCTTACTTTGCTTACTATATTCACTAGAGACGTAATCAGGTGTGAGCGTGAGATAATTTAGTGGGTACCCACGGGTACTGGTTCACGCCTGTGGACGTGAGACGTAATCAGGTGTGAGCGTGAGATAATTCAGTTGGTACCCACGGGTACTGGTTCACGCCTGTGGACGTGATCTGGCGTCAAAGAACGGCATCCGATATCTTTTTTTGCACATATCTGCCGTCGGTACGATGTTCACGTACAAAAAACACCACCTGCACACTCCTAGATCATAGTACATGTAAGTAATAATAGACTTGCGGCCACCTGTTGTGACGGCACCTTTCTCAGTTCCTCTTAATACGACCATTTTGTGCATGATGCCTGTGGAACAGCAGATGATCTAGCGGAAACCAAATCAAGAAATGCGCCAGCACCGTCCTCGTTTCATGAGTTTTCTCGAGTTTGGTAGGGAGGGCACATGTCTGTCTCGGGTATTTTGACATGATTTGACGAAAACTGAGAAGAAAAAAGACCATCGTCGCTTGTCTGCAGGTCTTTTGATGACGCAATGCACAAGGACCGTAGACAAGACCGTTGAGTGAAGGCGCCATTCTGCCAACGCCTGATTTCCGCAAGTCAATACTTGATAGACCACGGAATGCAAAACTCCTGGTTATACATTTTCTTCTCCTTAACGTGCGGTGTTGTGGACCGATGCACGTATTGCAAACACCACCTGTTGTGTAATCGCCCCTTTCTGTCACTGATCCACGCACGTTAACCCGATCACTGCTGGTGTTGTGCTACAAAGATAATTTCAGCGCCTAAAAAACTATATGCCAGCAAGAGGTATATATATATATATATATATATATATATATATATATATATATATATATATATATATATATATATATATATATATATATATATATATACTTACTTACTTACTTACGCCTGTCACCCCTACCCGGGTATAGGCCGTCGACGAGAGACCTCCAGCAACTCCTGTCCTGTGCTTCTCCTTCGATTCTACTCCAGGTGGTTCCCAGTCTCTTGATGTCTGCTTGGAGGTCTCGACGCCAGGAGTTTCTCGGGCTACCTCTTTTCCTCCTTCCCTGGGGGTTCCATGACAATGCCTGCCTAGTGATACTGGAAGCTGGCTTTCTCAGACTGTGACCGATCCATCCCCATCTTCTTCGCCCAATTTCATTCTCTGCTGTTATCTGCTCTGTTCTCTCCCAGAATCTGACGTTGCTGATCTTCTCTGGCCAGTGGATTTTCAAAATTCTTCTAAGGCAACTGTTCATGAAGGTCTGTTCTCTGTTGACTGTGGTTTTTGTCAATCTCCATGTCTCTGCTCCATATAGGAGAACTGCTTTTACATTGGAGTTGAAAATCCGGACTTTGGTGTGTTGTGACAGCTCTCTGGAACTCCACACTTTTTTCAACTGGAGAAAGGCTGCTCTGGCTTTACCGATTCGTGCTCTGACATCTGCATCAGTGCCGCCTTTTTTGTCTATGATGCTCCCGAGATAGGTGAAGGACTCCACCTCCTCCAACGGGGTGCCAGCAAGCAAGACTGGTTCTTCCCTGGTTGCGTTCAGCCTCATTGTCTTTGTTTTCTGTTTGTGAATGGTGAGGCCCACTAGGGACGAGATGTCAGCAAGCCTCGTGGTCTTGTCCTGTATTTGTTGATGAGTGTGGGACAGTAATGCCAAGTTGTCTGCAAAATCGAGGTCGTCAAGCTGTGTCCACAGTGTCCACTGTATTCCACTTCGTCTGTGCTCTGTGGTCATCTTCATGACCCAGTCTATGGCCAGTAGGAAGAGGAACGGAGACAGCAGACACCCCTGCCTGACACCAGTTCTGACCTGGAGCTCTCTGGTGAACTGCCCTTCGTGGATCACGCGACATGTCATGCCATCATAGCTGCTCTTGATCAGGCAGACGAGCTTTGTGGGTACACCGTAGTGTCGTAGGAGTTTCCACAGAGTCTCTCGGTCCACGCTGTCAAATGCTTTCTCATAATCCACAAAGTTGACGTACAGCGGGGAGCTCCACTCCAGAGACTGTTCCACGATGATGCGGAGAGTGGCGATCTGGTCTGTACATGATCGGTTCTTCCTGAATCCTGCTTGCTGGTCTCTCAGCTGGGGGTCAATGGAGCTCTTCATTCTCTCTAGGATGATCCTGTTGAAGACCTTTCCTGGTACTGACAGCAAGGTGATTCCTCTGTAGTTGGAACACTTGCTGAGGTCGCCTTTCTTGGGAAGCTTGATTAGGTACCCCTCCTTCCAGTCAGCTGGCATCACCTCCTCTTCCCAGATCTTTCCAAACAGTGGGTACAGCATCTCAACTGTTGTCTCTAGGTCTGCTTTCAGAGACTCCGCTGGGATGCCATCTGGCCCTGCTGCTTTGCCATTCTTCAAAAATGCCACTGCTTTTCTGATCTCTTCCTGGCTGGGTCTGTCACAGCTGATGGGTAGGTCGGTCTCTGCCGGCTGGATGTCGGGGGGGTTGGGTGGGCTAGGTCTGTTCAGTAACTCTTCAAAATACTCAGCCCATCTGTCGAGTTGGTCTGCTCTGTCTGCAATAGGCTTGCCTTCTTTGTCTTTTACTGGTCTTTCTGTATGGCCATACTTACCCGACAATCTTCTGGTAATGTCATAGAGCTGTTTCATGTTGCCGCTGCCTGCTGCCTTTTCTGCCTCTGCTGCCAGGCTGTCTGTGTAGGCCCTCTTGTCTGCCCTGATACTCCTCTTCACCTCGCGGTTGGCTTCCGAGTATTCCCCCTGTGCCCTTACTTTGGCTGCTCTCGTGCGACTGTTGTTGACCGCTGCTTTCTTCTGCTTCCTCGCTTCTATCTTCTTCAAGGTCTGTGCCGACAGCCAGTCCTTGTGGTGGTGTTTCCTGAACCCTACAGTGTCTTTGCAGGTTGAGTTCAGCGCCTCTCTAACTGCCTTCCACTGCTGCTCTGTGGTGACCGCCTCCTCTTCATTTACTAGCTCCTGTAGCGCTTGAAACCGGTTGGACAGCACCAGTTTGAACTCTTCTCTAACTCCAGTTTCTCTCAGGAGGCCTACATTATAGCGCTGTCTTCTTGTTGTCTCTGTGCGGCTTTTCTTTAGCTTGAGCTTCATTCTTAAGGTAAGCAGATGGTGGTCTGAGGCGACATCTGCTCCCCTCCTCACTCGAACATCTTCAAGGGATCTTCTAAATTTCTTGCTAATGCAGATATGGTCTATTTGGTTCTCTGTTGTATGGTCAGGTGAGACCCAAGTTGCTTTGTGTATTCTTCTGTGTGGGAAGATGCTGCCTCCAATGACAAGTCGGTTTAGAGCACACAAGTCTACAAACCTCTCCCCGTTCTCACTCATCTCCGAGCCTAGTCCCTGTCTCCCCATCACCTCTTCGTATCCGGTGTTGTCCTCCCCTATTTTGGCATTAAAATCGCCCATGACGATGGTGATGTCTCGCTCCGCACATTTGTCCACGGCACTCTGGAGTCGGTCGTAGAACTCTTGTTTCTCTTCCTCGTCACTGTCATTGGTGGGCGCATAACACTGGATGACGTTCAGCTTGACCTTTTTCTTGGTTCTAAAGGCTGCTGTTATAATTCTTGGCCCAAGAGGTTCCCAGCCCATCAGCGCTCTCTCTCTATATATATATATATATATATATATATTATATATTATATATATATATATATATATATATATATATATATATATATATATATATATATATATTATATATATATATATATATATATATATATATATATATATATATATATGACCCATTGCCAAAAGGTGTTACTAAAATGGTTGACCAAACTGTAAAAGCAATAAAAGCTCTGCCAGTCCTGATTCATCTGTTTTTAGTAGTTAAGATCATGGTAAACTTCCTGGATATACACTAGAAATAACATGGGAGACACATTTTGAGAGGTTTAGTGACTGTATGATTAAAATGTTGGCCAAGGCTGAAAATTTCCCTTGCCATAAAGCATCACCAATCGACCTCGTGTGAGCGATGTGATCGTGTGCAAAGAAAAGTCAACCTACTGGTTTCATATCATTAATTCTGTGAGGCAAGACATGTATAAATATTTACCAGTTAAGAACAGATATTTTCATGTGCGAAATATTGCGGTATTGCCTCGTAAAAAACGGCATGTTGAACGTCAGGTGTGTTGTAATTTTCCGACATAAAGTCTCTTCCCTGAACTTCGCACAATGTGAACCTCATAGCAGACGAATTATGACCATCACTTCCTCTCCTGTACATGCATAATGCACCCACTTCGCATGTTTCAAGATAAAAACACAAACAGCCTTTTTTGAACGGCGAGTTTACTTCTACCGGTTAGTGTTGTAATAATCGACGTTCGACATAGTTGTCTTTTCTTCCTCAACTGCTGCCGATTTCATTTTTGAAAATTTACCCATCGTTTCTTCGTATCACGTGATGCATAGGCGCTATGCTGGATCGATAATTGCGGCAAGCTTCAAATCGACGGAACTCGAGAAAGGTATGTTGTAATATTCGCCTTTGTCTGACGTTCGACATAAGATCTACGTTCAACATACTTTCTGTATAGTTTTTGCATAACAGTTACCTAGACAATGGATTGATATGGCATTTGTACCGATAGGATATACTAGCTGTGCAGATTGAAACGAATTGGGCAGTTTGTTGTCGCCACCCATGTGCGTTGAAGATGATTTAGCGAGTTGTACGTCATTACATTACCACAATGCGTGTGTGGTAAACATGACGTTCGATCAAAGAAAGATGATATTTGGTGGTGCAGCATCTTTGTCTAGACCGCTCTCTGGAACGTCGTGTTTGGAGAAAACAGCTAATCTGTAGAATGTAAAACCGATTCAGACAAAATGCGGTCACACGTGTTTGTAGTTGTTGACAATCTCCCTTTTGAAGGCGTGTTGCCTCGACCGTCAATGTTGTAAACCTGATGTGCAATCACCTGTCAAATGGTGGTGGTGTTAGAACGCCTTTCGCACTCAGATCGCCATTGTTGACACTTTCCATCTCGTATGGAATCGTGTGAAAGGCCTTGAGAGGGAGAGTGTCATGTCTGATAATAGAACATGCAGATGAAGTGTTGAAAGTGTACATGATACATGAAAGTGTAAATGGAGATGGCAAGTGTTTTGTTTGTTTTTTTCAGAGCGCTGAGCCTTCTATTAGTTCTAATATTTGGCACAGAAATGTGCCATGAAGAGCTCAGGTGTCGCATTGTTATTTGTATGGCACTGCAACCAGACAGTTTTCTGAATGGTTCTAATTGGTGCGCTCCTCATGACTCTGTGTCACCATCTGAAGTTATTCAAATGGCTGTGCTGACCTCAGTTTCACCTGATGCTTCAGAGCGTCTGTCGTTTGAAGCTGAAGTGATGTCAGTGGTTAAAAACTGCAGCTTGTCAGGGTTGTGGGAGTTTTGTGCAGCCAGTTTTGTGCTGAAGCGTCCAAACCAGTCGTTTTTTTCCAGATCTTGGTTGGTAGATGTACAGGCTTCACTGCAGCCTCAGTTTGTACGCTCCGGGTTGTGAGGATGGACAAAACTTGTTCATCATATGGTTCTCACTCCGCAGTGACATGGTTGCTGATCACTGGGTGCCAAACCACTTTGTGCCTATCGTTCCCCGCACACACACTCAAGCTCCAGTGGTTGTAACCTTCCATCTTGTTCAGTGGAATGGAACTGAATATGTTGGGCAAGTTAAAGACGTTAACGAACTTCTGCAGGTTGCCTGTGTGAGTTTCTTGTCAAAGTGCGGCACTTGTACTTTTGGCCTATCCGCTTTGACTACTCGTGGGAACCATTTGAGTCATTTTTGAGGATGGTCTCTCTCAACGTCGATAAAAGCACATCCAGTCAGATGCGTCAGTTTTTCACAGTAATTTAGGACAGATACTGCATAGAATTTGCAGAAGAAACGGATATAAAATTAAATCAGTGATGTCAAGGTGTTTGTGTTTTCCTACACATTTCTGTATATTTACTGACATGTGTAGCAAAACAAACGTGACATCACTGTATTTGTCTGTTTCTCGTGCAATTTCTAGTTGCTTGCAGACCCATACTGACCATCTGTCTCTATATTAATAGTTCTCTGAGCGGAGCCCCGAGAGACCTATGAAAGGGTTTTGGACCTAGTGTAAAAATACAAAATAACATATATTCATATAAATGTACGAATTTATTATACACTGTTTTAACCTTCATTGTGGTGAGAAACTTTTGAGAAGAAATAAGTGTAAAACGAGATGTGATTTAGTTTTAGGGATTGATGAGCAGTTCAAATACATGAAGAATAGTGCAGAACGATATGTGATTTAGCAGTATTGCGCATTGATCAGCAGTTCAGGTAAATGAGGAAATGTGTATATGCAGTGTTTGTAGCCAAAGGAAAGTGACTTTGGTTTTGGATGGATAAATGTTAAACCTCCGTTCAGTTTGTTGTAATTATGACGTTCGACATAATATCTGTTTTCCTGAATGTACATTTATTCTTCCTGTACTTGAAATAAAATAATCATAGGAAATGTTGCTGTTGTCTCTCTTAATTCTTTATTCATCTTGTTTGTGTTTTTTTACATCCCTGAGAATATGGTTTGAAAGAGAATGTGGCTGCATTTCACATTTACAACAAACAGAAAGAAGCACCTGTGTCGGATGTCAGGTATTACAACAATTCACCTCATTCAGTGACACTCAGAAAACCTTAATGATTTAGTTTTGCAACAGAAATTCACATTTACTAATCCATTTAACTGTTCAAGTAAACATTTTCCAACTTGGATCAATTAAAAAACCCAAACGTACATAATTGTGTTGTAATACCTGACCTCCGACATAATGTCATATACAAAGTTCTGAATGAGATTTCTCTGAAACTAATGAACAGACTATATTCCAATTTCACATAATATTTGCACATGCTATAAACTGTCCAACACGGATTTTTCATGTAATTCTCTCACTTTTCATTTTCAAGCACCCTTGTTGCCTTTTCAGTAACACCTTTTGGCAATGGGTCATATATATCTTCATGAGCCCCCCGCAGACGCGTGGGCTCGTGGCGATAAATGCCTCTTGTAGGTGAGTGTTGTGCACTTGTTATCGGTAGTGCAGGCTTTTGCCTATACGCCACAGTAAGAGGTACATAATATTTGTTTCTCCATTTCAGACGTTGTATGTGACTTACGGTTGTAAGGGCTCGTACAGGCGCAGTAGATCAGTAGAACAACAAAAAGAGATAACAGTAATAGTTAACGCGGTCTGACATTGCCATTCTGATTTATTTTTTGCTCAACTGCGAAGCAAAAGTGAGTATGTTTTGGGTCCGTCCGTCCGCCGTCGTCCGTCGTAAACTTTAACGTTGGCATTTTATCGGAGGCTTTAAAGCCACATTCTTCAAACTTGGCCCAAGGATACTTTGTGGTAAGACCTTTCTAAACATACCAATTTGAGTGACCTCTCAAGAAGGTCAAGGTCACAGGGGATCAGGAAATAGGTAAAAAATTTTGACATAATTTATTTTTTGTCAAATACTGTTCACAACTTCAAACTAAAACTTGCCTACCCGGCACCGGCCTCCACGTGGCGTAGGTGGGTAGTCCGCTCAGTCCCTGACTGAGTGGGCTAGCGGACGGGTGCCATCTTTGTCCAGGATTAGGACTTGATGTCAGCAGATATGTTGTTCAGCCTTTTCACTGGTCCGGTTTTTAAGGAGCTGTGCTAACCTAGGTCGTACCATGTTGGATTGGTCCTTAAAAATACTCGTGACTTTTTGGTCCTTTGGATCCCAAGTGTTTGCCGTGCTTGGAGACCCGTGTCGGGGGAGAAGAGGATCCTGGTGGCTGAGGTTCCCTTTGGGCTGCGGCTCACTGGTGCCAACACTCCACTTCGGCCTTGACTTCTACCTAAAGGCTAGTCGTACCGGCCTAGTCAATCGGCTCTTGTCACGTTGAGCCCTATCCCACTGTTGACATGCGGGTTGCTATACGGAGCACCATGCTATAGCTTCTGCTGCTGATTAGGTGCTTTACGCCAGTATTCCCCTGCATTCAACGGTGTGATAGAAGGCGGTGGCTCAAACGGTTCAATCGGGCTTACCCCCTTGAGTATATCTTTCGGGCAGTCTCCATTGTGCGTCGGCTGGAGACCCGCCGACAGTTGCACTTTCCCTTGTTGGGCTCGGTGGCGGGCGGGGACCCCCGGGGGATGAATATCTCTACTAATATAATATGGATAAAACCAAAAAACCAAAACTAGCACAGAAACGGCGCATAGACACCGACATTGCACATGACAGTGATTCAGACTGTGAGGAAGCGACGCCTCAGGCGTCGGCCGTATGGCCTCGCTTCCTCATTGTCCATAGCAAGGTGAAGGAGAAACCAGTTACCAAGCTGCATCCTTTTCTGGTGGGGGAGACCCTCAGGAGCCGTGTTGGCAGGCCTGACGCCCAGCGCCTCAGGTCTGGTGACTTGCTGGTGGAGTGCCGTACTCGGGCACACTCCAGCGGGCTACTGGGGCTCTCTTCCATCGGAGACACTCCTGTGGAAGTCACACCCCACAAAACTATGAATTCGTCAAGAGGCGTAATCAAAGATCAAGCTTTGGCAGAACTGTCAGAAGATGAACTTGTAAGGAACCTTAAGTCTCAGGGGGTGACTTGCGTCAGGCGCTTCGCTTCCAAGCGAGGTGGTGGGGAGATCCGTCTCCCTACCATCATCCTGACGTTTGGCACCCCCACCCCTCCTACTACCATCTGGGGAGGTTACTACTCCCTGAGAGTGAAAAAGTACGTCCCTCTTCCCCTCCGGTGCTTTAAGTGCCAAAAGTATGGCCATGGGCAGAAGACATGCCGTCAGGCAGAGGCTTCATGCGCCCGTTGCACTAGGCCCGGACACTCTGCTGAGTCCTGCACAGCCACCCCCCTGTGTGTGAATTGCCAGGGGGCGCATATGGCTTCGGATAAGAAATGCCCTCGTTGGATATCCGAGTGCAAGATTCAGCAGGTGCGTGTGGAGAAGGGGCTGTCCTTTCTGGATGCCAAAAAACTGGTTGAAGGCCCTGGTGCAGCTGCGGCTGCCCCAACCTCTAACACCTCAGTGTATACTTTTAGTGCAGCGGTGGCAGGCAAGCGCCCCACCAAAGACTTTTCATGTCAGACCCCAACTTCTTGGTTGGGGGCGGAGCCTCGGCTCCTCTCGCCCCTGGAGAGTAACCCTCCTCCGGTGGTGACAAGGAGCCAGGGAACGCAGAAGGCGGACACTGCCGGTCCGGTTGTGCCGCCTTCTGTTGCCCCTAAGCCTCAGCCCCCACCCAAACCTGTTAGTCAGTCAACTCCAAAGGCTTCTGGCTCTGGTCAGCCTTCTAAGGCCGCTAACTCTAGCGGCAGGAACGCTGCCCAGGACCAGAAGTCTAAGAAATCTATGGGACCGCTGTGCGCACGGGCCCAGAAGGGGAACACAGATGTGCCCCTTCAAAACAAATATGCTGCACTGGAGGAGCGGATGGAGGGAGTGGAAGTTGTTGTTGCTGATGCTGCGGCAGCTCCACCCCCTTCCTCTCCGAAGAACCAGAGGAGGCCCGGGAGCCGGCCCCCCTCTGTTTCTTCAACTCCTTCCAAGGTAAAGGAAAAAGGGGGGAAAAACTCCTTACCCCCAGATCAGACTTAATCATGGACTCTTTGCTTCAGTGGAATTGTCGTGGTTTTCGAGCTAACTTTGAGGAATTACGTCTTTTAGTCAAGTTCTATAACCCCTCAGTCATATCTCTTCAGGAGACTTACCTGAAGACTTCTGACCCTGTGTCTTTTAATGGTTTTAATGTTATACATAAAGGCTCTGATTCGGAGAGGCGCTCGGGTGGAGCGGCTCTTCTCATTAGTAGTCAAATTTTATGTAGCCCCGTTAGCATCGACACCTGTCTTCAGGCTGTCGCTGCTCGGGTTACCTTAAAAAAGACCATAACCATATGCAGTATTTACCTGCCACCATCACTGCGGGTCTGTAGCAATGATATTTTTCACTTAGTAGATCAACTGCCCCCTCCCTTTATTCTCATGGGGGATTTTAACGGTCATGCTCACCTTTGGGGTAGTGACCACTATGATGGCAGAGGTCAGATGTTAGAAGATGTTTTTTCTCAACTTAACCTATGTGTCTTTAACGATGGCTCACCTACATACTCTAACTCAGGTTCCGGATCTAGTTCTGTTCTAGACCTCACTGTGTGTGATCCTTCTCTCATGCTGGACTTTGACTGGAAGGTTCACGACGACCTGTGTGGTAGTGACCACTTCCCAGTAGTCCTGTCATCGGTCAGCTGTGAGGAGGATTCGCCGGTGGGGCGCTGGAATCTCAAGAAAGCTAACTGGTCTCTGTTTGCCTCTCTCTGTCAGTCTCGTCTTACAGAGGAGGTGATCATGTCAGCTGAAGAACCTGTTTCTTGTTTTACTTCTATTTTGTTGGAGGTTGCAGGTGAAACCATCCCTAGAACTTCCACATCACTCCCTCGGAAGCCGAGAGTACCATGGTTCAATGAAGAGTGCCGCAAGGCCCAAACAATGCGCAAATCTGCTCAGCGACGTGCATTTCGTAATCCATCGCAAGCAAATATTTTAACCTTTAAAAGACAGCGGGCGAAAGCCCGTTATATTTTTAAACGTGAACGCCGTGCTTCCTGGAGACGCTTCGTCTCATCTTTATCTTCTAGGACTCCATCCCAAAAAGTCTGGAAGGCTGTTCGAAGAATTAGGGGCAGGGGTGGCTCGGCTTCTGTCGGCCATCTTAGAGATGGTGCCAGTTTGGTCACAGATAAAAAGGCTGTGGCCAATTTGCTTGCCTCCACCATTGCCCATAATTCTTCAACAGAGCATTATTCACCTTTCTTTAAGAGAGAGAAGGAGAAGCGAGAGTCTTGTGCTTGTGATTTTATATCGGATAACTTGGAAGACTATAATGCCCCCTTTACGTTTTCAGAATTGCAGCAAGCCATGCAGAAATGTACTGACTCTGCTGCTGGATTAGATACCATCCATTATCAGCTCATAACACATCTGCCTGAGGATTCACTCCTTGTACTTCTCAAGGCCTTTAACCATATCTGGATAACCGGTCATTTTCCGCCATCTTGGCGCCAGGCTGTGGTTGTGCCAATTCCCAAGCCGGGTAAGGATCCTTCCGACCCGGGCAACTACCGGCCAATAGCTTTGACATCATGTTTATGTAAAACTATGGAACGCTTGGTCAACGCCCGACTGGTGTGGCATCTTGAGTCACAGGGTCTCATCACAGACCTCCAGTGCGGTTTCCGGCGCTTCCGTAGTACAACTGACCATCTAGTCCGCTTTGAGTCTTTTATCCGAGATGCTTTTGTTAACAAGCAGCATGTCTATGCAATTTTCTTTGATCTTGAAAAGGCATATGACACTACCTGGAAGCATGGTATAATGTCTGATTTGTCGGACATGGGTTTTAAAGGGCATCTGCCCGTTTTTATTCACAATTTTTTGTCCAACAGGTCGTTCCATGTCCGTGTGGGCTCCACCCTCTCCGACTCCTTTGAACAGGAGATGGGTGTCCCGCAGGGCAGTATTCTATCTCCTGTTTTATTTAGCATTAAAATAAATAACATTGTAAAGGCCGTCAAGGATGATTCTAAATGCTCTTTGTTTGTGGACGACTTTGCTTTGTGTGCACGAGGTCGAGGACTTGCGTCCCTTGAGAGGCGCTTGCAGCTGTGCGTTGATCGCATCCAGGGGTGGGTGTCTCTCAATGGATTCAGATTCTCGCCCTCCAAGACAGTCTGTGTGCATTTTACTAACCAGACGAAATTTTTTCCAGAACCTAGCCTGAGCATTGCTGGAGTGCCAATTAAGGTGGCTGAAGAGGCTAAGTTTTTGGGGGTCATCTTTGACAAAAGATTGACCTTCTGCAACCATGTTAACTACCTTAGAACCTCTTGTCGGAAGGCCCTCGACATTCTTCGTGTCGTTGGTCGTACTGACTGGGGTGCAGACCGCATCGTCTTACTTCGACTGTACCGGGCCCTTGTTCGGTCCAAACTGGATTACGGCTCTGTGGTATATGGCTCGGCTTCCAAGTCTGTTCTGCAGCGTCTGAACACAATTCACCATCAAGGTCTGCGCATATGTCTGGGAGCCTTCAGGACATCTCCAGTTCCTAGTCTGTATGCAGAGGCAGGGGAGCCTTCTCTCAGGCTCCGCCGCATCCGCCTCATGCTCAGCTACGTTCTGAAGCTGAAGGCCCATCCAGAAAATCCTGCCTATGATTGTGTTTTTAACCCGTCGTTTGCAGAGATTTACGATGCCCATCCGGGAGCTATCCGTCCACTTTCCTTCCGTGTCAGACCTCATCTGCAGGCGGCCGGAGTGGACCTGGACAAAGTTTCGGAATCTCTGCAACACGTCACTCCACCCTGGCTACTACCAGTTCCTGACATCTTGCTGGACTTGACTGCCCACAAGAAGGATTGTACTCCACCAGCCATATACCAACAGAGCCTCAATGAACTCCTTTCAATTTTTCCTGGCTATTGTCGTCTTTATACGGATGGGTCCAAGTCTGAGGATGGAAGAGTGGCTGCGGCTGCAGTGTCCTCTCGCCATCCTAGACGCCCATTTAAGCTCCGTCTCCCTGACCATTCCTCTGTATTTAGTGCAGAACTGCAGGCCATTCTGCTAGCACTCAAGCATGCCTATCAGTCTCGGGAAAGGAACTTCCTGATTCTGTCTGACTCTCTTTCTGCCCTGCAGGCCCTTCAGGGCGCGGGAACAGACCATCCACTGCTGGTGCAGATTAGAGAGCTCTACGCGGACTTGATGAAGGAATATTATGACATCATTTTTATTTGGGTCCCAGGCCATGTGGGCATCGAAGGCAACAGAATCGCAGATTCTGCTGCCAACAGTGCCCGCAGTGACCCTGTCCCTGACACACAGACTGTCTATAGTGATTTTAAACCTGTTATTAGTGCGTACATAGCCCGCGAGTGGCAGTCCGAGTGGGACAAAGAGGAAGGGAACAAGCTTCATGAAGCTCTTCCTAAGTTGTCTGACAGTCTACCTTTCCGCTGCGGCAGCCGCCGTGAGGAGACTGTCCTTGCTCGGCTCCACATCGGGCACACATATGTTACGCACTCTTACTTACTTAAACAGGATGAGCGTCCATGGTGTTTTGCCTGTGATGAGCAGTTTTCTGTTCGACACTTTTTGCTGTATTGTGCTGACCTAATTGACACCAGATATAAACACTTCACAGCAGACTCCTTGAAGGTTTTGTTCCGGGATGTTCCCCCGGACAAAATCTTCAATTTTTTGAGAGAATGCAATATTTTTAACAAGATCTGAGCATTCATAGACTATGTGAATTTTTTTATTTGCCCTTTTTGAGAGTCTGTAGACGTTTCTTTTCCAGACATGTGTGACATTTTAGCCTGAGATTTTTAATCTATATTTACATCTTGTCTTAAGACCTTACTTTTAGTCTGGCTGACCAGATTTTTACCCATCCCGCCGTGAGATGGCCTTAGTCGCCTGCTCGGCGTTAAACCCAAATAACTAACTAATTCAAACTAAAACTTGGTACAAAGATACCTGATGGTCATCATCATCATCATCAGTCCCTTGCCCGAACTGGGCGTTGGGGGGACTGAAAGGCAGCAGCAGCAGACAGTGCTCTCCACTGAGTTCTATTTTGGGCGGTGGCAAGCAAGTCTGGCATCTCGAGTTCGGTCCATTCTTTTATGTTTGCGACCCAACTCTTTCTCTGACGACCTCGCCGACGACTTCCTTCGAGAGTGCCTTGGAGGATAGTCTTGGACAAGGTGTTGTGTCGGGTCACGTGGCCAAACCAAGCAAGCTTGCGCCGTTTCACGGTTGCCAGAAGGGGTTCATGTGGGCCCACCAGGGAAGTGACGATGCTCCGTACATATTCGTTGGTCTTGTGCTCGCGGTACGAGATGCGGAGCAACTTCCTCAGGCACTTGTTCTCAAAGGCCTGGATTTTCTTTTCTGAGTCTGCAAGCAGCGTCCAAGTCTCACAGCCGTAGAGTAGAATAGACACTACGAGGGACTTGTAAAGCCTGTACTTGATGGTGAAGCTGATGGAGTTACTTCGCCATATCCTGTCCAGCCTGGCCATTGCGGATGTTGCTGTACCTATCCTGATACGGATCTCTGCTATGCAACTACCGTCTTTGGACAGGGTGGCTCCCAAGTACTTGAAGGTATTGACCTCTTCTAGCTTCTGGCCGTTCATGTGAATGTTGCTGCTGCTGTCGCTTGTGGTGTTGATCATCACTTTGCTTTTATCCGTGCTGATCTCCATGCCATAAGACCCTGCGCTACTTGAAAGTTTGTCTGTCAGGTTTTGGAGCTCACTATTGCTGCCTGCCATGAGGTCAATGTCGCCTGATGGTAGACCTTTCTATATGTACTAATTTGGTTGATCCCTCGGAAAGGTCAAGGGTCACAAGAGCTCAGGAAATAGGTGAAAAATAGCCATATTTTGACAAAAGGTGGTTTTTCTCAAATACTATTCACAACTTCAAACCCAAACTTGGTGCAGAGGTACCTGATGGAAAGGCCTATCTATGCATAACTAATTTGGATGACCCCTTGGAAAGGTCAAGGGTCACAAGGGCTCAGGAAATAGGTCTAAAATAACCATATTTTGACAAAATATGTTTTTCTCAAATACTATTCACACCTTCAAACCCAAATTTGGTACAGAGATACCTGATGGTAAGACCTATCTATGCATACTAATTTGGATGACCCTTTGGAAAGGTCAAGGGTCACAAGAGGCTGGCAAAAGTGTAAAATGCTGATTTTTTAAATAAAATAGTAGGTCTTCCCAAATATTTTGCAAATTTTTCAAACAAATTGGTACAAAGATAGCTGATGATAATACCTTCCTATGCATACTAATTTAGTTGAATTACCACAAAGGTCAAGGGTCACAGGGGGTAATAAGGTCAAGGGTCACGGGGGGGGGGGGGGGGGTTGACAGATGTGTGAAAAATGCTTACATTTTCAGGAAACATGGATTTTGCTGCTGCAGAAGCCAGCTCTTGTCACAAAGGTCACACAAATTGGTCCTACACGTGAGCCATAATGGCTTTGTCTTTCTTGTGTGAGCATTTTATGTAGTATTATCAAAACCCATGATAAACGTCACATCCATGACATCATCGTTTCTTTTGATACCATTCAGATCAGATGACAGATTTAGAAAAAAAGGGTTAATGTTTCCTTGTTGCTGCTAGTCAGTCATGAATTTACAAGGACATTCACGCGCAGATGCGTCTTTGAATGTTCATACTTTTTTATCAGACTGTTGCGTCATCAGTTTGAGGAAGAAAATTGTTCTGTAGGTTATACGATAAAAGTAACTGTCTGTATTTTAAAAAAAATGTTTTCAGGACTTTTTAAATTTGATTTTCCCACCCAGGCGTACATGTATTTCATTAACTTAGCATATTGTGGTTTTCAGTTGACCTTGGAACGTGTACTTGGCCTGACGGTGTCTACTAATGCCGCGCTATCCTGCGATCCTGTCAACGGCACCATCGCATATCCGGCTGGGTAAGTCAAATCGCAGTGATAAATGGAGAGGAAGAGACTGTCAAGTGTACACTGGTTGTGTCCCAAGATGGCTGTGCTGATCAGCTCAGCCATCAAGGGAGACAACCAGTGTATGTCAAGTGTTTGTCATCCCAAATATTATGGATATGTCCTCTGAAGACAACATACATACATGTACCATTTCAGGAGACAGATATGACTGACCATGATGGCACCATCGTGTCAGTTTAGCTTGGTGTCTAGTGTTTGTCATACCTTACATGAGCCCTGAGCTCTGAATTCCCCAAATTTAGAGATTGTCGCTAGAGATTGCGTACCTGTTTTAAAAGTTCAGAAACGGCTCGACTATGATAGTTCACAAGGGAGGTGCCAGAGTAGTTTGGCTTCTACAGATCCATGTGACCAGGTAGCATGTCAGGGTTGAATGGGATGCTCCGTCAATTGTTTTAGTCATACACTGTTACTTTATGTACACGCACATTACGAATACAGAGTCACTTTTATGGATCGGCACAGAATTAATGTCATCGACGTCAGCATCATAAAAGCTCATGGGATTGGCTCACCGCGGATGACACCAGCGTCGGTGTACGAACACGTTTAAACCCTCAGACATCAAACACAACCTCCTCCCCCTGTCCCCTCCCCTCCCCCCTCCTCTATCCTCTCAGAGCCGATCAAAAACATCAAGGTGTATTGATTCTCCTGCGGCTGCAGCTTTTTGAAAATCTGTGTCTCTTTCAGCTCTACTCACAAACCAGATAGGTGAGGCTAGCGCTGGCACTGACAAGCTGACACGATGGTGCCATCATGGTCAGTCATATCTGTCTCCTGATAGGCGGGGGCAGGGGATCTAACTGTTCGTCTGTCCAGCGCTTCTTTCAGCTCTACACACTGGTTGCCTCCCGCGATCGGCAGCGCGATAATACGTAGCCGATCGAGGCAGGTAACCAGTGTGGAGATCTCCAGCAGAAGTTGACCGGTGTACAAACCTGTCGCTTACCGACTGACATAGAAGACGGGCGACCTCACGCACAGGCTGTACAAACTACCAAGCAAGCAAGTCTTTACCATGTTACGGTTCTTCCTCCTGTTACCTCATGCCTTGTCAACGTGATTTATTCTTTTGGAGATCAACATTGTCTTTCCTCGGGATAGACATGGACATAAAAATATGGTCCCACTGCCAAAGGGTCTACTGTTCACCTAGATCATATTCTGTCTGCAACGCCAGAGGTAAGACATTATGATTAACTAGTCATGGTCTCTCAAGGCCAGTGTCTGACTAACTCGGCGCCTTCACGGGCCTAGTCCATCGCATATGATTTGATTGCAGTGTGTATCAATGACAGGCAATCGTCGGTTTTAAATAGGACGCGATGGGCAGCATAATGAAAACAATGAAGCAGCCGACGACAGTTCGGATTTACAGTGGATTTATGCACGTTCTGGCCGTATGCGATGCTTTTTTTAAATTAGGGTTTTCTCATCTGGAGTCGTCCCCAGTTGACACCTGCTACGGACGCGTGTCTCTCACTTCCTCAATGTTATGACATGAGAATGACGCACTCTTAGTTTTTTCTGTGCTTATTAGACCGTTCGTATGTGTGTGTGTGTGTGTGAGAGAGAGAGAGAGAGAAATTAAACTTAGAAACCTTATTTCTCAAGGATAAATGATTAGGTACATAGACCTGTTTTCAATCATGTCCTTGCACACGCACACACGCATGCATGCACGCACGCACATTCACACGCACGCACGCACGCAAACACTCACACAGACACACACACACACACAATGCCTGGAGAGAAAAAAGAGTAGTTAACCCCATCCAAGTCTCCAGGGCAGACCCCGGTGCTAAAAAGTACAAAGTAATAATGCATTTACAAGAAAAAAGTGTAAACAGAAATCAATGTGTGTATATGTGCATCGGGCATTTACAACAAATTACATGGTAAAAATAATGGTAAAAAGAGAATACACTGATATAGCTGTTGGGGGAAAATAGGCGCTTACAAGAATAGCTTCAACAAGTCTACGCTATGTACATATATCTACGTATTAAAGGTTTTACTACACCAACTTCAGAAGAGAGAGAGAGAGAAAAAAAATCTGATCTGCTAGTGAATCTAATCCAACACAGCAGCAGTGAATCCTACTTGAAGTTTTTGTCACATTTAGTACCTGTTCCCAGGGGGACACCGATGCAGTAAATTCCAGCAGAAAGTGACGCATGCTTTACCCACCTTTGGTTGGCTTTGCTAGGGTAACGACAGCTCTCTCTCTCTCTCTCTCTCTCTCTCTCTCTCTCTCTCTCTCACTCACTCACTCACTCACTCACTCACTCACTCACTCACTCACTCACTCACTCACTTTCTCTCTCTCTCTCTCTCTCTCTCTCACTCACTCACTCACTCACTCACTCACTCACGCACGCACGCGCGCACGCACGCGCACGTCACGCGTGGGTTTATATTGGTAATCTGGACTAGTAACCAGGTGAAAAACTGTAACAGTGCCACTATTAATCTGTTTTAGTATGTTGTCTTGGTCGCCACCCTTTAATTTTGTGTGATGTCCCATCAAGGACCTATGGTGATTTTACACCTGTATGTTTCTGATAGAATCACAATCATCTTATTTGACCCGCCTACGGATATGTACGTCAGGGTGTGACATATATATGGCTGAAGGCATTTGAAATTTTGATATTTGTACCTGTTCATGGGGTTGATATGCACAGTGTAGATGTCGAAATAGCTCGTTTTGTCTCCTCTAGCATGGACTTACATTAAATATCTGTGTTGCAATGGGTGTCGTCTTCTGCAGAAGCGAAGTGTGTACACCTGTGCTAATGGTAAAGATTTTGATAAAGAACTCTGCTGCTAAATGTTGCTATTTAAGCCACACCTGTATGTAGAAATTAAAATAAATTGTCGAATTCCGTAAGTGTTGTTTTTTTTGTAAATCCTTTGGCAACTTCTAAGGAAACGAAGAACGTTAGATGCAGGTAAAAGGTCGTACTTGACATTCAAGAGCAGCCAGACTAGCTTTGATCCTTCAACCTTTAGGACTGCCTTAACCCTGAGCGTTAGAGTGTACATGCATGCGGCTTACCTCATTTACAGGCAAGTTTAAATGCTGGCGCTACGTGTAGTGACTGTTACATTTGCTCGAGAATCGGAGTTAGATACGATCAGCGTTCCTCGTTTTTATTTCAGAGAGAGAAAGCGAGAGAGTGTGTGTTAGAGAGAAAGAGTCTGTGTACAGCTGATACAGAGGATAGGATCAAAAGAAACAAAGTATAACAAACCCACTATTTTGGGCCTGGTGTACGCTGAGCGTATTTACGTTGAACTACAACGCATGTACAGGGCGTTTTCGAGCCTTTTTGTAGGCTCCTCATGTCGTCATTTCAAAGTGTGGTGGGGAGTACCTGTCAAAGTATTGACATTATCAAGATTGATAGAGAGCGATCGTAACTGGGTCTCATTTGGAAGAATCATTTTTAGCTCGCCAGTGATTCAGTGCTATACTAGCATCCGCAAACTTGCGAAATAAAGGCACGCCTGAAAACAATGACTTGCTCAATTTGATTCATTTTTTAGCAATGAACACACATTAATTTGAGACCAGCTTTGCCGCCGGCTGCAGATGATTATGTGTATTCCATCATCTAAAAGGTGTTTTCCTTTCTGTGATTTATTGCTTTCGATGGTGCCAGACTTTGCGGTCTGGCACGATACAGGTGTGGGAAAAACACTGCTTTTCTGCGAGTGAAAGGCCGGTCCCCTTCATCCACAAGATACATAGATTTCTAGATTTTCATGAATCCCTGCAGCTGCTAGGGCTAATAAGAATCCGTGTATCTTGCTTTATACAGATCGGCTCCCTTCACAGAGGGAAGTAGTCATGGGGGAGGGGAGGGAGGGGGGGGGGGGCTAGCTGTGTTTGTGAAAGGCCAGCGTGCATGGGGTCAGCTGGGGCTTTAGAGGTGTTCTGGTGATCGGTAGTTAGTTAGCCGATTATACCTGAAACCTGCAGGAAGCCTGGGCTCGTGAGGTTCTGTGCCTCTTGTTGGCCCATTTTACTTTTGTTTCCCATTAAACAATGGGCATTGGGCTTCGATACAACATGGAAGACGTGTCTAATGCTTGGTCCCGTGCGTGTTTGCTAGACAAGCTAGATGTTCGTGTAATTAATATGCCTGACGGAATGGCGAGTGAGATATCATCAGATCATTAAACTTTGCATATAACCAGTTAAATGACAAAGTGTGAAAATAAAAATATACTACCCCACATTCCGACCTGGACTGTAGTGTGAGCCATTATTTGCGTGGCGTACCCTGCTCGTTGTCTGGTGGTGTGGCTTCTTGTGTGGTGTTTTTACGATTGGACATGATACAAGTAGTGCTGTATGCTTTATTGTCGCTAAGGATTGTTTTAAATGCCTGGGTCTTTGCGTGCGTATCTGACTGGTAACAGAGAAAAACCCAACGGAGAAAGAAACGCGCTTATAAAAGACACACCTACCTGTACAATACAGTTTATTAATATTTCGGGTAAATACACTTTTCTAAAATATACAAACAAGTAGTGGTCAGTCGCTACTTATCTTATCGCAGAAGGAATGTATCTGGTAACAGGAAAAAGTACGTCGTAACTGGACCTCATTTACGTTGTAATTTGTATTTTGTTACAATTCCAGTTATGCCGCCTTAGTAACGTTGTATCCAGTGTGTTAACGCGGCCAACAGTTAGTTAATGATCACTCCGTCCTCTTCCCGACCCGCTTTTCTCGTATTATTACAATGAGAGTGAGATAGAGAGAGAGAGCGCGCATTCCCACCGACCGTGCATTTCGTTCTGTTCCGCGAACACTACCAACTATCAAGGTGAGAGTGTGAAAGCTACGCTGATGATGCTGCGATAGTAGGTAGCTAGGTAGCTTTTTTTTTTTAAATAGTGGTGGACGAGTTTAGCAGACACACGCACAGCGGCAGTGTAGCCTGTAACCACAGGCATTCGATAATGAATCCTCTGTAAAACATTAAAAGGCTTTCTTTCGACTGTTGCCAGCGTCAGTCAGGTCGTCAAATTGTTGGCTGGGTTCAGGGAATACGTTAAGATCATTTCCTGGTTGTTTTTAGGCTATGTTTAATATGTGGAAACTTCTGCGAGAAGGAATTTAGGCTAAACATCTGAGTGCGCAGATGCATACGCGTTGGTGTTTATAGTTTACATTAGATGTAGCCAAATGCCTGTGGGTGGATCTGGTGCACGCATCGAGTGCGGCCACAGATAGAAAGAAAGAAGTAAGCGTCATTAACGGTAAGCGCACACCGTGCCGATGATTTATAACTTTTTTCTTCACCACCACGATGACGGGTCCAGGTACATCATGATTATGGATGTGCGCTTGACTGTTTTCTCATCTCAGACACCTCACCAAAGCATTCGCTACGCGTACCAGGTAGACGAAATAGTGTACAGCTTACAACGAAGTGTCAAGGCTGTACAAGTTAACCCATTTGGCCGCGACGCACTGCAGCAAGAGATGGATCGACCGTGATAATTCAAGGGTAGTGCCAGATTAGCTTGGCGCCAAACTAATCTGGCACTTCTCTGGAATTATCATGCTCTCCTGGAACTGGTAATAGTTATGTGACTCGTGCAATTTGGGAAATGTGATCTGGGGGTTAAATTGGTTAAATGCGTGCGTCTGCGATGCAGTCATTTTAACCTGTACAACACACACACACACTCGTGGGCCATAATTTGTTAGAAGAATGTGCCGATCTACTCAGGCGCTGCCCGTACAATTTCGTGGTCGTTCTACCACCCACAGTTGTAGCTGTAGTATTTACACAAGACCACCCAATCCAGTCTGAGAGGACTCGATAGTTGCACTTAACTTTGAAGTTTTTAGTAGATGACCTGAAACAATAATTTATACGCAGTATGGATGGCGACAGATGGTAAAATAGAGCGCTTGTGCTTGGAGGTGTATTACGCCAAAGGTGGTCATGCAGAAACTAGAACACAATATTATCAGACCAGATTTTACTACTAGATCTCCTTTCCGCTAACCATTTTACCTGTAGTACAAAAAACGCCCAGTGCAGCGTTTTTCCATCAGCGCGGCGTCAGATCCTGATGCAAGAGCAATATATACCAATGCAAATACTGTCTGGTTTTGAACGATCTTTATCTCATTCAGCCCCACGGCAGTATTTCCCAAATTTTGGAGGCGTCATCTAACGACTAGTCGGCGCCAAGCTAATGTGGCACTACCCTTGAATTATCATGGCCGACCCATCTCCTCCTGTAGTGCGTCAGGGCTGAATGGGTTTATGTAGTTATATAGTCATGGCCTTTCTGTTCCTGGTTTTAGGTCTCGCAGCTTTCAAGCGCGCGCACACGCACTCACACGCATTTGCTGTTTCTTTTTATAGCTCTCTCAGGTTTCTAGCGCACACGCACGCACGCACGCACACACACACACGCATTTGCAGTTCCTGCTTTTAGCTCTCTCGGGTTTCTAACTCACGTGCGTGCGCACACACGCACGCACACAATGTACGTGTATTTCCTGTCCCGTGTACAGGTGGTGTAAAAATATAATAGAACTTTCGGCGCACCGACCATGTGGTGTATTTGCTTATCTACCTCATCTATAGCCCGTGGCTTTGATGTCAGGACGGCGATGTCTGCTGATTCAGGGTTGTACTGCCAGATAAACGCACACGGAGCTTGTGCATGATTTCGCCTTGACAATTCCACTGTGAACCCATTCTTATCTGCTAGAGACATAGGTCCATATGAGCCCTTGCACCTGATGACAAAACATCAGATTTCGCAGGTTTCGTGTCAGACTTCGGTAAAGATATAAATGTTGTTTTTTTCTTGGCTAACGTTCGAAGCAAAAGCGAGTCTATGTTCTGAGCCAGTGGTCGTCCGTCCATCGTCTTGTACGTCCGCCGTCGTCCGTGGTGAACTTTAATGTTGACATTTTCACAGAGACTATTCAAGCTACAGTCTTCAAACTTGGCCCAAGGATACTTTGTGGCAAGACCTTTCTAAACATACCAATTTGAGTGACCTCCCTTAAAGTTCAAGGTCACAGGGATCAGGAAATAGGTAAAAAAATTTGCCATATTTTGACAAAACTGTTTTTTTTTTCCTAAATACTATTCACAGCTATTTGAGTGACCTCTCTCAAAGGTCAAGGTCACTGGATGCGGAAATAGGTAAAAAAAAAAATAGCCATATGATATTTTTACAAAATTTATTTTTTCTCAAATACTATTTACAACTTCAAACCCAAACTTGGTACAAAGATACCTAATGGTAAGACTTTCCTATGCATACTAATTTGTTTGATCCCACAGAAAGGTCCGGGTCACAATAGATCAGGAAATAGGTAAACAAGATGAGGATTTCATCTCAAAGTCTACCGTATTGTTTGGAACTCAGATGCGTTTATCTTTTAGGAACATTCAGAGTTGTTCATATTTTTAGGCTTTTAATGATGATCCATTTCCCTCCTCTCTAAGCCAACCTCTGATCAACACACACGTCGGCGCACACAAATAAAAACGGTAACAGGCGCTTCCCGTCATTAGTACACTCTGTGGGCTCGTGTAGCGACAGGAATCCATCTCCTTCTACTCTAACCTACCCTCTGATCCACGCACACTGGCACACATAAATAAAGACGGACACACGGATTCTCGCCATTCGTAAGCTCTGTGGTCTGGCGTAGCAACTATTCTGAAGAAGAAGAATAGCAGGAGCAGCGAAATGACGTCACTTCAAGCTTCACCTGATGGAATCATTACTCCCTGACGACTGGATTTTATACATCACTCATCGCACTACTAACATTTGACGTATCAGAGGATCAACTTTGCAATTTTCTTGCTGATTTTCACGCCTAGAGCTTACAGGTCACAATTTGACCTTATCCTACCCCAGGGCCGAGACAAATAGCAGGCTTATGCAAACACTGTTTATGAAAAATCATGCGGGTATTAAAGAGAAGATAGCTTTTTTTCGTATTAGAAATATTAAAGATATGTTAGCTGTTTTACAAATGACTCCGAAAAAGTGGTGCAGAAAATTGTTTGATTTTCAAACCTAGGGCATACAGGTATACCTAATCGTACCCGACAGCCGAGACAAACTGTAGGCTTATGTAAATACCGTATATGAAGAATCATGCGATTATTAATGGGAAGATTGGGTTTTTTTTTTTTTTTTTTTTTTTTTTTTTTGGGTAGAAAAATATTAGATTTTTTTAAAGATTAACCCATATAATTCGTGAAATTAATCCCAAAAACGTTTTAAAAAAAATCCCTAAATATTTAATTATTACTCAAAAAGTTCTACAAGTACAATTGTTACACTATAAGTGTATACGACCAATATCACGGTCGGGTAATTTTATAATTTCCCCTGATATGAAAATAACGAGAATATAATTAGTACCACGGGCTCACGTGGAGTTGACAAGTGGCCGGCCCTACTAAGCTGGGCCTAATGAATAAATAATGAGCCCTCGTTAGTAGTGAGGAACACAGACTCCTGCTGACAAGGAATAATTATGAGAGTCAGTAATAGGTTACTGGTCAGCTAAGATCAGAGGACGCTGGCCACCATAATAGATGTGGAATAATTATGAGAGACAGTAATGGGTTCCTTTGATAGCTAGGATCAGAGGACGCTGACCACCATAATAGATGTGGGATAATTAGGAGAGACAGTAATGGGTCCCTGGTCAGCTAAGATCAGAGGACGCTGGCCACCATAATAGATGTGGAATAATTAGGAGAGACAGTAATGGGTTCCTTTGATAGCTAAGATCAGAGGACGCTGACCACCATAATAGATGTGAAATAATTATGAGAGACAGTAATGGGTTCCTTTGATAGCTAGGATCAGAGGATGCTGACCACCATAATAGATGTGGAATAATTATGAGAGACAGTAATGGGTCCCTGGTCAGCTAGGATCAGAGGGCGTTATCCACCAGAGCAGATGGGGGATAGATTATGGGCGACAGTAATAGCTCCTTTGACAGATAGGGTCAGGGGACGCTGGCCACCATGATAGATGTGGAATAATATGGGTGACAGTAATAGCCCCTTTGACTGGTTGAGACAAAGGGGCGATGCCCTCGGCCAGAACGGGTATATATAGTGGGGGCAACCACCAGAACGAGGGAGCTCACAACGAAGGGAACGAGATAGAGAGAGAGCTCACAACGAAGGAAACGAGATAGAGAGAGAGCTCGCACAATGAAGAGAACGAGATAGATAGAGAGCACACAACGAAGAGAGAGAGATAGATAGAGGGAGCTGAGAAGCGAGAGACTGAGCTCCGGTATTTTCGCCATTTTAGTATGCCATGCTAGTAGGTTGGTTGTGCCCAACCTATTAGACCCACGATGACCAAGAAATAAAAGACTCTTCTGGAAACACTCTTGTCTGGCTGCGTCTTCCATCTACAACACCTTGCGTGTGGCTGCGGTAGTGTAACACTACCTTATCTTCGTATTTGGTGCCGTGAAGCAGGATCTCGGAACGGGAAGAAACAGAGGAACGAAGAAACAGAAAAAAAATAGACTATCAGCACCAAATCGACAGCCAACGACGCAAGGGTGGAAGAGCAGACCAGAAAGAGAAGAGAAGAGTGCAAGCCAACAACCCGAAGAGAAGAGAAGAGTTCGAGCCCACTTCAAGAAAAGCAGAGTTCGAGCCCACGTCAAGGAAAAGCAGAGTTCGAGCCCACTTCAAGAAAAGCAGAGTTCGAGCCCACGTCAAGGACAAAACAGAGTTCGAGCCCACGAGACGTCTGCGACTCATTCAAGACCAACAGCCGAAAGGATCACGGGGTAAGTGACTTTTTTCGTTTAACCCTTGTTGAGTCTTATATAGGAGCCAGACCAGTTAGCTAGGGTTGTGTTGTTGTGACATTTAAAAAGAAACAAAAATGGCAGAGGAAGTGTTTAGGATTTTAGGCGAAAAAGTAGAGGAAATGAGTCAGGCGATTAACGCCCAGAGTATAGGGCAGATGGTAGGAACGTTTGACGGAAAGCCTACCAAATTTAGGGAGTGGATAAAAGAAATTGACAAATATGCAGTGCTAATAAAAGCCCTCAACAGGCGCCCCGTCATTGCTTATCAAGCAAGCTCGGGGGTGGTGAGTGATTTTATCCATCGATTCTTACAAACGGAAGCGGCAGGGGATTGGGATGAACTGAAAAGGCAGCTAACCGTAAGGTTCGGCGAAATCGCCGATGAAAATCATGCTTTTGCGTTGCTACAGCGGGTGAAACAAAACCCGAGGGAAAGCGTGCCTCTGTACGCAGAGCGACTAATGACTCTGGCCGGCGAAGCCTTCCCGAGTCAGATGGGCGCTGCTGTGGTACAACGGCAACTAATAAATTTCTTTGTTGACGGATTGGCGCACGACTTTCTTAAGATGAAAGTCCTGCGGGATAACTCGAGTACATTAGATAGGGCCGTGCAGGTGGCCATGCAAGAAGAAAACCTTCGCCATAGGTTTGAGCTACGCACGATAAACAATCGGCCAGTTAGTCAGCCGAGAGCGACAGCTAGGGGTGGAGAAGAGGCTATGGAAGTAGGCCATGCTCGTCACCGTAATTGTTTTAAATGCGGGAGAATAGGACACCAGGCAAGAAATTGCCGAGTGATAGGGGCGGTTGGTCAGCAAACAATGCGTCCACCGATTCAATGCTGGAAGTGTGGGGAACGAGGTCACATTCAGCGGGAATGTAGAAAGGCCAGAAACAGGCGGCGACAAGGTCAAAGAAGGTTTCCGCCGAGGCAGGAAAACTAGCAGGTTCTGCGGCACACGAAGCCGTTACGCAGGACCGGAAAAGTAGAAAGAGTCAGTTGTTTAGCATTAATGTAGCGGGTAGCCCTAAGTGCATAGTGTTCAAAATTGGGAAGCAACGATTTCGTAGCTTGATCGATACGGGAGCAGAGGTGTCTTTGATTAGCAAGGGGGCTTACGATAAACTCAGTCATAAGCCAAAGTTAGGAAAGGGAGATGTGTCGTTACAGTCAGTTAGTGGAGAAGCTTTACAAGTATTGGGGAGTTCAGAATTAGAATTTACGGTAGCGGGGCAAAAGTTTAAACATAAGTTCTACGTGGTATCAGGGCTCAACAGGAACTTTATTTTGGGAAATGACTGGTTAGACAAAAACGGGGTGAGGATTTATTTTGACTTGAAGAAACTCAGAGTTGGAACTGTTTATGTGCCCTATGAACAGGACATCCACATTTCGTCTTTGGTCAGAGTGACTAAGACAAAAGTGATAAAACCTCAGACGGCAGAAGTACTCCAGGTACGGATGAAGAATGCTCCGTATTTTGCAAGAGAGACACTCTTAGAGATTTCGGAAACAGACAAGGGATTTATAGCACAAGAACCGGGACTGTTAGTGACAAGCACGGTAGTCAGGCAAAATAAGCACCAGACGTACCCCATACTGATAGTAAACAACACAAACAAGACGTATAGAGTTAGAAGGGGTTGTGTTGTAGGGAAAGTAACAGCAGTTCAGGAAGTACATGAAGTACAGATAGGGTCGGTTGATCGGCAGGTATCGGCAGTCGACTTGACGGAAGTCACTGCGCCGGAAAAGATGAAAGATGTAGTGTCAGAGCTCATTACGAACAATCAAGACTTGTTCGCGAATAGCGACCTTGATTTAGGGGCTACTGACACTGTCACGATGAAACTAGATACCGGCGATCATCCTCCCATTAGGATAAAACCGTATAGAATCCCGCTTCAAGATAGAGAGATTGTTGACAAGGCTCTAGAAGAGATGTTACAGGCAGGTGTGATAAGACGTTCTCAGTCCCCATGGTCTTTTAGTTTAGTGATTGTATCCAAGAAGGATGGGTGGAAACGTTTATGTGTTGACTTTAGAAAACTGAATGAGGTTACAAAGAAAACATCGTACCCACTACCGCTGATAGATGACATTTTGTCACTGCTTGGAAAGGCCAAGTATTTTACCAGTCTGGACCTTAAGTCGGGATACTGGCAGGTCAAGATGGCGGATCAGGAGAGTAGGGATAGAGTAGCATTTGCATGCCACAAGGGATTATTCGAATTCACGAAAATGCCTTTTGGTTTGGTGGGAGCACCGGGATTGTTCATGATGCTTATGAATATCGTGCTAGCCGGTTTAGAAAGCTTTGCCTGTGCCTATCTCGATGACATTTTGATCTTCTCAGAAACAATAGAAGACCATCTGTGTCACCTTCAGACAGTCTTTGATCGATTGAGACAGCACGACCTGAAGCTGAAACTCAAGAAGTGTCAGTTCTTTGAGGAAGAAACCAAATACTTAGGGTTTGTCATTAGTAGCCAGGGGATAAAACCGGATGAGGAAAAGGTAAAAGTCATTAGGGCTATGGCGGCTCCGACCTGTGTCAGAGAGTGCCGTTCGTTCATTGGTATGATTGGGTTTTACAGGAAAATGATTCCTAATTTCTCCCAGATGGCTGAACCAATCATAGCACTGACACGAAAGTATGCGAGATTCAGTTGGACAGAGGAATGCCAGAAAGCGTTTGATTTGATGAAGGAGACGTTAGCCGTAGCACCAGTGTTAGCCTATCCAGATACACGGCGTCCGTACATCCTTTACACGGATGCCAGCGACACATGCGTGGGGGCATGTCTCGCGCAAAAATGCGATGAGGATTCAGACATTTCCCCAGGCTCAAAGGTAGAAAGACCTATTTACTTTCTATCCCATAAACTTAGTACCAGTCAGAGGAAATGGTCGACAATAGAGAAAGAGGCTTTTGCGATCCATTATGCGCTTCAAAAGCTAAATCACTACTTGCATAA
Organism: Semisulcospira habei; assembly: GCA_036245525.1. Classification (NCBI taxonomy): domain Eukaryota; kingdom Metazoa; phylum Mollusca; class Gastropoda; family Semisulcospiridae; genus Semisulcospira; species Semisulcospira habei. Next base: position 28,029,685 of record BTPG01000004.1, read on the forward strand.
TGCGGAGTTTGTAATCCGCACGGATCACATGCCTCTTAAGTATTTGCTTAATTCACCAATGCAGAATAAGAAGGTGCAGATGTGGGCCCTAGGCATTTCAGGATATAACTGTACTATTGAATATATCCCAGGTCCTCAAAATGTTTTGGCAGACTTACTATCCAGAATGCCGAGTGGTACTCACATGCCAGAGCATGAGGAAGAAGAAGAGGTAACCAGAGAGGTCAATGACAATGCTTTTGTCATTGGAGTCATAAACTCCAACCATTTCACACCCAAGCAGTTTGCTAGTTGTACAGTAAGGGCAGGGTGTGACGAGAAGCTGGAAAAAGTTGATCTTCCAGGGTTTGATATTATTGAGGAACAGGAGAAGGATTCTGAAATAGTGCGCTTAAAGGACTTATTGATTAGTGAACAAGGAACCATGACAGTCAATAGGAGGTACATGCTGATAGAGGATGTTCTATATTTCTTGTCTCATCCTGATGATGAACCAGTAGCCAGATTGTATGTTCCGTCTCACTTGGTAGAGTACGTAGTCAGACAGTACCATGACGAAAATGGTCACTTAGGAATAGACAAGACACATGACACAGTCAGCAGAAAGTATTACTGGCCTAACATGTACAAACAACTGTATGAATATGTTAGTGGGTGTGTCATCTGTCAGTCTAGAGTGTTACAAAAGAAAAGGGCCCCCGTACAGGAAATGGACATTCCTCCATACCCATTCGCTAAGTTGTCATTGGACTTGGCAGGTCCGTTTGACCGCTCTCTTAGCGGGAATCGCTATGTCATAGCATTCATCTGTCATCTGACAGGTTGGGTAGAGGCGTTCCCTGTACCAGATAAAACGCCGCAGTCAGTGGTACAGCTGCTCGTAGAAGAAATTCTACCCAGACATGGCTGTCCATTGCAGATAGTATCAGACAGTGGATCTGAGAATGTGAATAGGGTTATGGCAGAAACGCTGGCAGAACTAAACATAGATCATGTCACGACCAGTCTTTATCATCCACAGTCCAATGCTAAGGTCGAACGTTTCCATAGAACTTTTAACGACATTCTGTCCAAAAAGATACAAGAAGATTTTTCGACATGGGACATGCATATTAACCAGGTACTAGCAGCTTATAGGGTTTGTGTTTCGGAAACTACGCAGGAATCTCCTTTCTTTTTACTGTACGGTCGCGATCCAGTGCTACCGTTAGATAACATCCTTAGACCCCGGAGAAAATACGCTGGTGAAGATTTTCACAAGATAGCGCTTGAGCAGCAACACAAGGCCTTCACCCAGGTGTATCGGCGAATTAAGAAAGCACAGAAGAAAGGGGCTAAGTATGCTAATAGAGGTGTACAGCCTGTCGAGATTAAGGTCGGTGATCCAGTGTACCTTCGTAATCACCGTAGACACAATAAGTTAGACAGTAAGTGGAGGTCGCACTATAGAGTGGTGGAACAATTGTCGCCTGTCACATTCAGGGTACGACATCAACTAGATGGCACTGAGGTCAGTTCACATGCTGAACACTTGCGGATAGCCAAAATTAGCGAGTGGCCTATTCCAAAAGCCAGGGGGAGAACATTACGTAAAGCCACACAGGTTGTAGCTCCAGAATCATCCGATAGCGACAGTGACGATGCAGTAGGGCAAGAGAACGCACGAGACAGACTGACTAGGGGGGTGCGAAAAGAGCGTGAGAATTCTTCATCCGAGGAGGACGTTCCGTTAATGGAGTTAAGAAAGCGCCTAAAGACAAGAGAGAAAAGATCTCTCTCAGCAGTAAACGTTAGTTGTAGCAAGGGCACATCAGACAGTTCTGATGATGGGGAGATCGACGACAATCGTTCGATTCAGCCTAGTTTACAGACTAATGGGGTTAGGGAAATTCTTGAAGCGATACTGACTCTTCTGCCAAAGAAGGCTTCAAATTAGAAATGCGACTCTCAGACGGTATCTGGGAGAGGACTATTGTAATGTGTAAATCATGAAGCATGATTTGAGTTTTGTCAGAGACAGTGGTGTAAGTCTCTGGTGATATCTCGTACTGCAGACAACAACAAGATGAAGTTTTTCTGGAGTCTGATAGTATTGGGGCTAGCGCAGGGTTTAAATATTAATCACAATGTCGTATTTCAAAAACTTGATGAAGTTACCACTAGTAACTGGAGATTCAGGTCGGCCTGCGCCAGAATCAATGACGGCTCAGTATGACTTAGAATCCACAACAATAGCAGTAGCCGCGCAACGTACGCGGTTCGCGCTCCTTACGGAAGCTGAACTTGAAGCTTGTTCCAAACCCTTGATAGGATTCTGTGCGATTCGATGTGCAATATATCCTATGAACATTAATCAGTTTTGTGTTACGGCGCTGTTTTTAAACAATTCAGACGTAATTGCAACACACTGCCAAACAAAGGTCAAGTTGGGTACAGTGTTACCTATGGCACGGTATATAATGGATGGGCTATGGGTCATTAGTAATCATAGTCCACTAGAGATGAGTATTAGTTGTCACGGTAAAGGGGTCACGTACCAACAAATCAACCCACCATTATCGCTAATCCGCCTCAATGAATCATGTACGGCTGTTAGTGATAGATTGATGTTAACCCCTTACTACCAACAAGAGAGCCAGTATCAGGTGGAAGACAAATTGATAGGATGGATGGAAAACTATGCATTTTCCAATATAACGTTATGGAAACCATTTCATAGCGCTTTACCAGACTACGATCCCATCTCTTTGCCCAAAGAGTTAGATGAAATTAAGGAAATGCCAATGGATCATCTAATTGCTCGACTTCAGAGCATGCGATTCGTTAAGCCAAAACAAGAATGGGCGATATGGAAACAGATCATCATTGGTTCTATCGTAGGGACAGTTGTAGTGATCAATAGTTGGGGGAAGGTGTATACGATATAAGAAAAAAAAACTAGCGCATGGTTTGGCTCCATATTATCACGACTCAGGAAGGGTGAACGTGAGGTCACTGTGCCTACGTTGATTTCGGCGGCTGTGCAATCAGCAGACGTGAATGACGTCGCAAGAGCGAAGGACTCTACGCCGATGATGGAGGGAGGAGTGCAGTTACTCCCCGCCTCGAACATGTCAAGTTTTACCCGTCGTTGGGGTAACCAAGGATCAACGCTGTGGTGATCCAGGAAGGATCGTGAAGAATAACGAACACATGTGCAAGGACATAACTGAGTCGACGATTTTGATGTGAACATTTATTGGCGTGATTACGCCGGACAATAATAATTTTTAATAAGGAGTGATCGATTTAAATAAGCGGTCATTCCGAAAAATGATGTATTTTGTGGATAACATGTTTAATGGTTTGAAATGATTTTGTGGTCTGAATATTGTGTAATGGAAAAAAAAACGAATCTTGTGAATTAAGATTCCTTTTTTTTCGGGTAGGTTTGGGAGGAATTGTTACACTATAAGTGTATACGACCAATATCACGGTCGGGTAATTTTATAATTTCCCCTGATATGAAAATAACGAGAATATAATTAGTACCACGGGCTCACGTGGAGTTGACAAGTGGCCGGCCCTACTAAGCTGGGCCTAATGAATAAATAATGAGCCCTCGTTAGTAGTGAGGAACACAGACTCCTGCTGACAAGGAATAATTATGAGAGTCAGTAATAGGTTACTGGTCAGCTAAGATCAGAGGACGCTGGCCACCATAATAGATGTGGAATAATTATGAGAGACAGTAATGGGTTCCTTTGATAGCTAGGATCAGAGGACGCTGACCACCATAATAGATGTGGGATAATTAGGAGAGACAGTAATGGGTCCCTGGTCAGCTAAGATCAGAGGACGCTGGCCACCATAATAGATGTGGAATAATTAGGAGAGACAGTAATGGGTTCCTTTGATAGCTAAGATCAGAGGACGCTGACCACCATAATAGATGTGAAATAATTATGAGAGACAGTAATGGGTTCCTTTGATAGCTAGGATCAGAGGACGCTGACCACCATAATAGATGTGGAATAATTATGAGAGACAGTAATGGGTCCCTGGTCAGCTAGGATCAGAGGGCGCTATCCACCAGAGCAGATGGGGGATAGATTATGGGCGACAGTAATAGCTCCTTTGACAGATAGGGTCAGGGGACGCTGGCCACCATGATAGATGTGGAATAATATGGGTGACAGTAATAGCCCCTTTGACTGGTTGAGACAAAGGGGCGATGCCCTCGGCCAGAACGGGTATATATAGTGGGGGCAACCACCAGAACGAGGGAGCTCACAACGAAGGGAACGAGATAGAGAGAGAGCTCACAACGAAGGAAACGAGATAGCGAGAGAGCTCGCACAATGAAGAGAACGAGATAGATAGAGAGCACACAACGAAGAGAGAGAGATAGATAGAGGGAGCTGAGAAGCGAGAGACCGAGCTCCGGTATTTTCGCCATTTTAGTATGCCATGCTAGTAGGTTGGTTGTGCCCAACCTATTAGACCCACGATGACCAAGAAATAAAAGACTCTTCTGGAAACACTCTTGTCTGGCTGCGTCTTCCATCTACAACACCTTGCGTGTGGCTGCGGTAGTGTAACACAATGCTGTTTAACGAACTCACCCAATTGAATATCTCCCTTTTATCTAGCTATATGCAAAATATCTAGTAAAAATAAGAAAAATTACGGACTCCAGGGTGGATCAACCGGTTTTTGAGAAACAGGCCATTTTTCCGCCAATGAGCATCTTGATAAAAAAAAATCGAAAAAAGTTCTCGAGATAATTCTTTTAGGGACAATAACCTAAAAAATTTCAAGCTTGCCCATCCTTAAACGCGGGCTCTAGTGGCTGTCTCACACGCACACGCACACGCACGCGCGCGCGCGGCGTTGGCGCCCAAAAGACGTTCTCTAGCCAGGTTTGCGTAGCTAGACGTGACGTTATTTTTTTCGTGTTACTTCTTTGCCAGAATTTCTGCCCCGCGCGCCAAAAACGTCATTTGCATGCTCCGGAATGCGCTCCGACCAGCCCCATTTAAAAGTCTTTTTTTTTTTTTTTTTACCGTATTTTTGTCTACGATATTGAAAATACGGTAGACTTTAGGGCAGGTCTGGTCGGAGCGCGTTCCGTAGAAGGCAAAGGACATAACAGGCGCATGGTTTGGCAAAGAGTTAACAAGATAAAAATGACGTCACGTCTGACAACTCTAACCTTGCTGTTGAACGTAGACTATATCGCGAAGCGCTGTATGTGTGTGTGCGCGCGTATGTATGTAATCACGAGAATCTCCAATGTTACTGTACGCACAAACTTGAAACTTGGCAGAATACTTTATTAAGTGGGTGGCTAAGAGAGCCTTCGAGCATATTGTAATTGGATGTCACTCTCATTGAAGACATAAAAGACCGTTTATAGAAAGACGGTCGACCCAGATTAGAGTCCGCAATTTTGATTAATTATGCACTTGAAATTTTGGATATGGCTAATTTGTGTAAAGACATTTTAATGAATTCGCTAGCCAGCTTTGTACCTCTTCAACATTTTCGAAAATAAAAGTTCAATGCGGGAAAAATGTCAAAGTAAGACTCCTTGATTTCATCAGAGGAATCAAACAGTGAGGGTGACGTAAAAGCACCAAACTGGTCAGTGTTTTATACAATGTTCCTAATTGACGCAAATCACCAGCACTTCGGTGTTTTACATTTGTATGAGCTGGCGCGATGTTCTCCTTTATTTATTTTTGTAATTATTTGCGAACGTATTGTGGAAAAGGTGGAATATACATGCAAACTCATACAGAAGAGGCTTTGTGGGCGTGGGCCATTCCACCTTATTCTTCAAAATGTCTGTGGCTACGCCATCCACAAAACGTATAACCGGTAGGAAGCGCCGTGTGTCTGCCGTCTGTGTTTGTGTGTGCCATTTTGCCGTTTGTGTTTGTGTGTTTCATTCCCATTCGGATCACCCGGGGTAGGGTGGGGTGGGGTGGGGGATGAAAGGGAGATACTGAATGAGTTCGTAATCCAGCGTTGGAGTACATTTTCAACTTTTTCAATAATAATTAATTCTTTTTTGCAAGTTTTGGAGCCACTATTTACTCCCATCAAACAGTCAGCGCTGGAAGAGGTTGTGTGGAACAAAACAGTCAGCTCTGGAAGAGCGTGCTTTTCAGATAAGTGACGTGAAATATCAAATTCGTCACAGTGTACACGGCGTCGTGAGACCAGCGCTGCCATGACGTGAAGCTTATAGTGACGTCATTTGCTGCTCGTGCTATTTTTCTGCTTCAGAATTCCTGTCGCTACTCCAGCCCACAGAGCGTACTAATGAAAGCGCTGTGTGTCCGTCTTTATTTGTGTGCGCCGGCGTGTGTGTTGATCAGCGATAGAAGAGAGGAAATGGATCAGAAGGATAAGCTTCAAAATGCGAACAACTCTGAATGTTTCCTAAAAGAAAAACGCACGTGAGCTCCAAACAATACGGTAGACTTTGGGATGAAATTATGATCTTGTTAAATACGGTAGACAAAAAAATTAGCCATATTTTGACAAAAGATGTTTTTTCCTCAAATACTATTCACAACTTCAAACCTAAACTTGGTACAAAGATACCTAATGGTAAGACCTACAGTGGAGTCCAGTTAACACGAACTCGCTTTACACGAAATTCCGGTTAACACGAACCGTTTTTGCATTCCTGGCCGACGGCCTTCTTATTCTGTATTAAAATTTCACTGATAACATGAAATGCTTAACACGAAATTTCGCTTTACACGAAGCTGGTTTCGGTTCCCAACCAGGGCAATTTCACTATTATTCACCTGTTTAACACGAACACAGATTCCATTCACAGAAAACCAATTCGCGTGCCGCTCTCGCGCTGTGGAAGTACACATAACAGATCAGAGCAAACTCTAGTCTGTGATTGGCTGAATAGCCTTCGGCTGTTGTAATCTGTCTTCTCATTGGCTAGCATTTCTGTACTGTATTCATGTTGTATCATTCGTGTACCAACACAACCCTTTTACCGATGCGGGATTGTACTTCAGCCTGTGTTGCTTTTACCTGATGGATTGTAACTTACTATGGATTTTACCTGCTGGATTTACATTAAATACTCAAGCTGTACACGTTTCCTTGTGTTTTCCTAGCGAGATGAAGGTATGCATAGAAAGTACGATAATGTGCACTTTTAACCTGGTACTCATTCACGCACACGTCTTACACACTTTCTCCTTGAGGGCCGTGATCAATTTTGAGGCCATATTGGTTAACACGAAATACGGTTAACACGAAGTGATTTTCCGTGTCCCCAAAAATTCGTGTTAAGCGGACTCCACTGTATCTATGCGTACTAATTTGGATGACCCCTTCAAAAGGTCATGGGTCACAAGGGGCTGGCAAATGTTTTTAAAATGCCAATTTTGAAAGAATTGTAGTTTTTATTAACATTTTTGTAAAATATTCAATCAAATTTGGCTCAAAGGTAGCTGATGATAAGACATTCATATGCATATTAATTTAGTTGACCTATCACAAAGGTCAAGGGTCATGGGATTATCCCAAAATAGGTTTTAAAAAGCCATATTTTGACAATTTTTTTTGTTCTCAAATACTATTTTTGCCTTCAAACCCAAACTTGGTACAGAGATACCTGATGGTAAGACCTATGTATGCATACTAATTTGGATGACCCCTTGGAAAGGTCAAGGGTCACAAGAGGTTGGCGAATGTGTAAATATTTTTGTTAGAATTGTAGTTTTTATCAAAGTTTTTGCAAACTGTTTAATCAAATTTGGCGTGAAGTTTGCGGATGGCAAGACATTTCTATTCATACTAATTTAGTTGACTCATCGCAAAGCTCAAGGTTTCACAGGGGTTTGACAGATGTGTGAAAAATGCTTACATTTTGAGAAAACTGGATTTTGCTGGTGCAGAAGCCAGCCCTTTACTTCTTGTCACTTGTCGATCATACACGTGAGCCTTTCTTGTTAAAGAGAGTTTTTGCGTTTCTTATTTTAATTTCCGTCTCCAGGTCAAAGAAAAAGTTATGTTTTCGGTCATTACATGAACCATGAGGGCTTTCCCTTTCTTTATCAGAAATGTGTTGAACATGTGTGCTGTGATGATTTTGAGTTGGATTTTCAGTTTCAACAGAGTTCAAACTGGTGCTGTCCAACCGGTTTCAAGCGCTACAGGAGCTAGTAAATGAAGAGGAGGCGGTCACCACAGAGCAGCAGTGGAAGGCAGTTAGAGAGGCGCTGAACTCAACCTGCAAAGACACTGTAGGGTTCAGGAAACACCACCACAAGGACTGGCTGTCGGCACAGACCTTGAAGAAGATAGAAGCGAGGAAGCAGAAGAAAGCAGCGGTCAACAACAGTCGCACGAGAGCAGCCAAAGTAAGGGCACAGGGGGAATACTCGGAAGCCAACCGCGAGGTGAAGAGGAGTATCAGGGCAGACAAGAGGGCCTACACAGAAAGCCTGGCAGCAGAGGCAGAAAAGGCAGCAGGCAGCGGCAACATGAAACAGCTCTACGACATTACCAGAAGATTGTCGGGTAAGTATGGCCATACAGAAAGACCAGTAAAAGACAAAGAAGGCAAGCCTATTGCAGACAGAGCAGACCAACTCGACAGATGGGCCGAGTATTTTGAAGAGTTACTGAACAGACCTAGCCCACCCGACCCCCCCGACATCCAGCCGGCAGAGACTGACCTACCCATCAGCTGTGACAGACCCAGCCGGGAAGAGATCAGAAAAGCAGTGGCATTTTTGAAGAATGGCAAAGCAGCAGGGCCAGATGGCATCCCAGCGGAGTCTCTGAAAGCAGACCTAGAGACAACAGTTGAGATGCTGTACCCACTGTTTGGAAAGATCTGGGAAGAGGAGGTGATGCCGGCTGACTGGAAGGAGGGGTACCTAATCAAGCTTCCCAAGAAAGGCGACCTCAGCAAGTGTTCCAACTACAGAGGAATCACCTTGCTGTCAGTACCAGGAAAGGTCTTCAACAGGATCATCCTAGAAAGAATGAAGAGCTCCGTTGACCCCCAGCTGAGAGACCAGCAAGCAGGATTCAGGAAGAACCGATCATGTACAGACCAGATCGCCACTCTCCGCATCATCGTGGAACAGTCTCTGGAGTGGAGCTCCCCGCTGTACGTCAACTTTGTGGATTATGAGAAAGCATTTGACAGTGTGGACCGAGAGACTCTGTGGAAACTCCTACGACACTACGGTGTACCCACAAAGCTCGTCCGCCTGATCAAGAGCAGCTATGATGGCATGACATGTCGCGTGATCCACGAAGGGCAGTTCACCAGAGAGCTCCAGGTCAGAACTGGTGTCAGGCAGGGGTGTCTGCTGTCTCCGTTCCTCTTCCTACTGGCCATAGACTGGGTCATGAAGATGACCACAGAGCACAGACGAAGTGGAATACAGTGGACACTGTGGACACAGCTTGACGACCTCGATTTTGCAGACGACTTGGCATTACTGTCCCACACTCATCAACAAATGCAGGACAAGACCACGAGGCTTGCTGACATCTCGTCCCAAGTGGGCCTCACCATTCACAAACAGAAAACAAAGACAATGAGGCTGAACGCAACCAGGGAAGAACCAGTCTTGCTTGCTGGCACCCCGTTGGAGGAGGTGGAGTCCTTCACCTATCTCGGGAGCATCATAGACAAAAAAGGCGGCACTGATGCAGATGTCAGAGCACGAATCGGTAAAGCCAGAGCAGCCTTTCTCCAGTTGAAACAAGTATGGAGTTCCAGAGAGCTGTCACAACACACCAAAGTCCGGATTTTCAACTCCAATGTAAAAGCAGTTCTCCTATATGGAGCAGAGACATGGAGATTGACAAAAACCACAGTCAACAGAGTACAGACCTTCATGAACAGTTGCCTTAGAAGAATTTTGAAAATCCACTGGCCAGAGAAGATCAGCAACGTCAGACTCTGGGAGAGAACAGAGCAGATAACAGCAGAGAATGAAATTGGGCGAAGAAGATGGGGATGGATCGGTCACAGTCTGAGAAAGCCAGCTTCCAGTATCACTAGGCAGGCATTGTCATGGAACCCTCAGGGAAAGAGGAAAAGAGGTAGGCCGAGAAACTCCTGGCGTCGAGACCTCCAAGCAGACATCAAGAGACTGGGAACCACCTGGAGTAGAATCGAAGGAGAAGCACAGGACAGGAGTTGCTGGAGGTCTCTCGTCGACGGCCTATACCCGGGTAGGGGTGACAGGCGTAAGTAAGTAAGTTTCAGTTTCAACACTGTGTTACTTATCAGTGTTATGCCTGCTGCTGTTTTCTTACAATTTTCTTTCAGCAATAAATCAAGACAAACGGGAAGGAATATTCCGTTTCCGCGTTTTCTGTTGGTTCCAACTGGCTCAACACTCGAAGACTGTAGGACCAGTAGGAATAAACAGAAAAGAAAATTGGAGTGAAACTAGGACATTGTACATGAAATACTCAGTCTTTCGGTTTTTTTTTTTGTTTTGTTTTGTTTTGTTTTTTGTTTTTTTGGTGGGGGTGGGGTGGGGGGGGGGAGGGGCGGGCGGGGGGTGTTTGCTCCTTTTTTCATTTTTGAATGACCCCCATGGTGAGCGGTAGGATAAGACCGCTGCTTTTTTGCTGCTGTGTAGTGTATGCGTTGTGATTTATAGCCCTCCTACAATAGCTTGTCCCGAAGAGCTAATCTTCTTCGGACATGGTCTCCTCTTCAAACGTCGTTACGAGAGCCTTTATCGCCGACTCAGGAGTTATTGCGTTCGCTTTGCTTATTGTTGTAGTTATTATTCATGGTTTGAGCTGTGTTCCCTCTTCTCCGAAAGTAGTGAATTGCTGGTGCAACAGTTAAAGAGCGGAGTCCCTCCATCTGCAAGCAGAATAGTCTCTCATGAGACCCGTTGATCATGGAAGCTCGTACCGTGGATATGTTCGCGTTTTCTAGCTTTTGATTCATGAATATGTTTCATTCCTCAGAAATTTCGGACTAAAATATGACTACTGTGCCAGAAAATAATCAACAACGAAAGAAACACACTAAGACTAAGCCATATCGTTCAGTTTTGCCTGAGTCTTTCTGAACCCTTTTGGTGGCCGTAGCGATTATGGTCGAGGTTATTCTTGTAGGAATCACCTCGACTAAAATCGCTACCTATATCCAAAGTGTTAAGTGTTTCTTTCGTTGTACCCCCACCCGGGTCTGCCCTGGGGGACTTGGGTGGGGTTAGGTATTTTTTAGTTCCCAGGGTCACCCTGGTCAGCCCCACAGGGTGGGTTTTTCTCTCTATTCTGGGGCATGTGTTTCTGTCTACCCTTTGTCCATTCACCTGTATTTGCCTTTTTAAAACTCTCCCTACTGTCTGCACTGCCTGTAGCTCTTGATATTGGATGTGTGTTGCTAAATGGTCTTAGCTTTATTTAGGCCCCATGTGTTAGGTTTATTTAATGTATTTGACCGGCTGGCGACATACATTCAATGTTCTGTGTTTTTTTTTTTCACAAGCAGTGCAGGCACGTCCTGAGAAAGCCTTGTTGCTGTCGGGACGTTAAGCAATGTACAATCAATCAATCTTTCGTTGTTGATCATTTCTTAGTTCTCCAAAAGGAGGAAGCTGTGGTCGCTCAGTTTGGGTGGTGCAATGAGGCTATTACTATTACATCTGGTTCGCATGACGATACTGAAGTACCTAACTAAATGTTTGTGTTTGCCTATGGTGATGTAGCTTGGTGGTGTAATACAGTCTGTGCAAATATTGGCTGTGCACTTTAGCATGCTGGAGTACAGTACGACGAGAGGTTGCGGTTGCTTTGGTTTCTTTGGTATTTTTCCCCACCTTGAACATGGCATCAGAAATGGGGCAGGGAAAAGAATTTGTGCTGTGCTATTCTTATCAGAAAAAAAAAAAAAAAAAAACCCGCGTAGATTTGTTCTCACGTCCGTGTTCGTTTTCTAAGAGGATCACTGTTGTCTTGTATGGCCACGATTGATTCGGAATATCTTCGATTTTGATCATTTTTCATATGAACTCTCTCTCTCTCTCTCTCTCTCTCTCTCTCTCTCTCTCTCTCTCTGTTTTTTTTTTTTTTTTGTGAGAGCCCTCGGCGCTTCTAAAAGTGCCTTTACCTTCATAGCAATGCACAGGGTACGGGGGACAGGCGTGGGGAATGGGGATGACATTGTCTGATGTAAGTACGAGGTTGATGCTTGTATTTGGGACACCTTTAACCTGAAAGAATCTGCTCAGTTGTTTTATGAATGTTTCATAGCGCCGCTGATATACATTTCAACCTTTTCAAATGGTTCTCAGAAAGATATAGATCTGTATTGTGTAAAACATAAATTCACAATAGTTCCGGCATCCGCAGTAGATCTAAGCCTCTTACTGATCGAGATCGCCTCAAGGGGCCAGTTGCATGAGTAAGCTGAAGTCCTGCGCCAGTCACTAAGCAAGGTGTTCGGCTGTAGCGGAGCACCTTGCTTGGTGGCTGGCGCAGGACTAAGCTCACTCATGCAACTGGCCTCAAGTATTCCTCAGACGAAGGGGTCAATCGTTTTCATATGTGACTGTCTGGGTATAAACAATGTGCATAAGATAAAAGAAGAAATACGTTGTCGTTCAAGTACCTAGCGACCTCGTTTCTGTCACTTTTAGACCTCGCAAAGTTTCTCCCGATTTTTTTTCTTCCTTCTTTGCGGTGGCAGTTCGCTTTTGTCCCGGCGTTATCTGGCTGCTTGAAGTGTTTGTTCCAGATGCTATTGCCTTCAGCCTCCCCTTCCCTCCCGCCACCTCCCTACCGATGCACCTCACCCTCTCCTTTGGTACCTGTCACTTTCCCTAGTCGGTCATAAAGCCCAGAATAACGCACTCGCTTCGAGGATCATTCATCAAGAGGCATTGATTCTCATGAGCCCCTGTGGCTGCAGGAGCTCTATGTGAATCTGTGCCTCTTGCTGATGGAAGTGGCGCTAGATGAGGAACTGTTTTCTCCCACTCCGCACCGTCTGTGCTACCCACCATCTGCTCCCCACCTCCTGCCCCTCACCTCCTGCACCTTAACCTGGCATCCTCTTCAATTATTTCTTTGCTGCTGCATGCAGTCGTGCATTGAACTGAATAGAGCTGAAAACGCAGCCTTCTTTCAGTTTGTTGCCAATTTCTTTTGATTTACACGTATCAACTTCTGTAGAAGTTTGAAGAGCTCATCATGCACATGTTTATGTAGTCTGAAAGCCGAAGACCGCCGCGAATCATTGTTTGGAATTATGCGCAAGTTGCAGACTGAAAAGTCTACACGCATATAATAGCAGCCAATCTCTGAAGGCATAGATTGTCATGAGCCCCAGCAACTAGAGGGTCTCATGAGAATGAGTGCCGCTTGCATGCAGAAGAGGCTGGCCTGTAGGGACTCTGTTGAATCTTCGTGTTGGGAGGGAAGAGCGGACAGAAGGTTGGCAGATGTGAAGTAAATATTTTGCTCTGGGAGAATTTCTGCCGTTTGCAGCCACAGCATTTCTATACAGACAGAGAAAGGTCGATGTATCTTTTGTTTTATCTTTTTTCCCTATCTGTTGTCAGAAATCATCGAGTTTTTGCTCGTGAGTTTACGCACAGGCTGTGCTGGGAAGCAACATTTTAGTTGCCACAAAGTGGTCTGGATAGCTTGCTGTACGCTGGATTAACTTTGCCACTTACAATCACGTCTGTGCATATATTGATAATTTCTAAATTACATCCTTGCACGGCTTGTAAAGACCCAAATACAAGAGGATCCTTCGTTGTTGTTTTTTAAAATAATATTTTAACTCATTCTACCCCATCACCGAAATCCTTAAATCTTGCCGCTGTCCTGTGAAGACTGCATTGCAGTGCAGGACACAGATCGACCATGATAGTTCAAGGGTGATGCCAGAATAGCTTGGCGCCCATAGGCGCCAAGCTATTCTGGCATCACCCTTGAACTATCATGGTGGATCCTTATCCTGCTGTGGTGTGTCTGGGGTAGAATGAGTTAAGNGCGTGTCGTTGTTAAACATTCAAACGAAATGTAGCTCAGATTGATCACAGTTTTGTTCGGGCACATCAGCCGACTTGTATTATTTTCGATCTTACTTAGTAACCAGTTCCAATGTTTGCTATGGCATAGACGACCAGAAGACAGGCAGACATTTCATCTGGACTGACAGATCGATTGCGCCTCTTCATTGGGGAGCATCATGTGCTTGGCTTTAAAGGGGCATTAATAATTGATTCAGAGGTAAAAATCTTCATCGATCATGGTCATTCGTAGACTTGTATCTCAGTGAGTGCTCAGTCTGATGATGCAAATGGGGCCGCTCTCTGCCAAAAGAGACATATTCTAATGTCTATGCTTATAAAAAACCTATACCTCTTGCAGATGGGACGGGATGGGATGGCTGAGGGATTCATTGCACTTTCGGCTTGTGCAGTCTCACGCATGCAATAGGTGAGAAACTGCGTCATCTCAGTTTTTGTTTCTGATTCATTAGTTTGACAAAGACGTATGTGTTTGCTGAAAGCAGTCTGGTAGAGAGGATCAGCCTTCTGCCAAGGCTTATGAAATTAACTTCGTGATCCTTGCAGAACTTTAAGTCGCGTATAAAGCCCCGATTACGTCTGTATTCTTTAAAAAATAATAATAATAATAATTACGGTATTTATAAACAGGATTGAGTCTAGAACAAAGAGTATAGAGGCTATGCTTTATACTCCTTGCTAGGACGACTGCTCGTAAACTGAACGACACTGGTTATATCCTTGGATTCGCAACGGCTGTGGCGGTAGCGAAGCGAGCGAGACGGCCGGTGTGAAACGGAAGGCCTATAATTAACAGAAATGTTCCGCGCGTTGGCACGTCTCCCGATTTAGAACAAGGAAATAATGCTTAGAGAACTTAACGTAAAGGGAAAAAAAGTCAGTGATAAATATGAGAATTTACCTTTTTTGCATGAGGTCCTGAAACTAAACACTCAGCGACAGTTGCGTCAACAATGTCGTGAACACTTCATATTTTTTTCTGTGAGGGAAAACATCTAAACAGCCGAGGAAAATTTATTTTGAGAATTTCACTTTTTCAACCGTGGAAACTGAAATCCAGCGGCATTTGCAACTATCAGTCTGATGAGATCCCCGTTTTAGGTGATGTAGCCAACGTACAGTTCGCAATTTGCCGTCAGTTTCGCAGTTCCTCGCCCAGCCCCTTCTTCTGCAAGAGGCATAGATTCTCATGAGCCCCTGCAGGACTCATGAGAATCAATGTCGCGCCGCACTTATAAATCCCTCACTATAGCCCCTTCACTACCAGTGATCATGAACGAAATGCTCAAGTTCGCCGCAGACTGACGCGCAAATAAGTCCAGCAAGAGGGATAGATCCTATGAGCCCCCGCGTATGCGATGGTTCATGAGGATCTATGCCTCTTGCAGGTGCCTTTTGTTTACTTTGCTTCGGAGGTGAAGGGGTGAAAGCTTCTTACCCCGTCCCTTAGATGGTTTAGATGGTTAAACTTCGGTTTTTGCGGTTTTCCAGATTCTCTGCGGCGCTTCATTACGTCTCCGGTGCCTTCCGACCAAGGTGGAATAATTACCTGCATCCCTCCCCGGTGATTAGTATTACACGGTATACTTTGCTCTCATTATGCCCCTGTCTGTTCCTCTGCCCTTTCTTCTAAAGGCCTTTGCTTGTATTGCTCACAGACATTCATTCGATAGAGCAGCTAACGTGAGAACGTAAGTTAGAAATAACTTGAGAACGTTAGGTAGAAACTTGGGAGTCACTTCGTTAAATATCCTGGCAAAGTCATCAGTTGCACAATTTCTCTTCGGTTCTCAGCCGGAATCACTTTACATACAGCATGCGTACGCCCACATTCCCAGTGAGCAAACGGTCATCAGGTCGACGTCTGCTGCAAATGGCCCGCGCACAGTTGCCGACGTCGGCACAATGACGTTTCAGTTACTATGTGGCTGAAGACATGGGGCCATTTGCATGAGGTGAGTTTTTTGTCCTGCGCCAGCCACTAAGCAGAGTGCACCGCTACAATAGAACACCTTGCTTAGTGGTTTGCATAAGTGAGCTTAGTCCTGCGCGAGCCACTTAGAAAAGTGCTCCGCTACAGCAGAGCACCTTAATTGCTTAGTGGCTGGCGCAGCACTAAGCTCACTCATGCAGCTGACCCCTGAACTTATTTCTCTGTGCGTTTGTCTTTTCCTTATTCAGAGACATCTGTCATAGGCATTGGTCATTGTAAATAAGGTCGAGCCAAATCAACGATGGGCTCTTCGTTTTTCATATGTCCCTGCGACTGCATGGACTCGTGAGAATCAGAACTTTTTTCCTGGTTGAAGAGGCTGGCTGAGAAGTTGCGCTGAAATACCTTAGACAGGTCTGGGCATTTAGAGGCCACTAGTGTCTCTAGCACAAGGGAGGCCGGAAATGTACTTTTACTGGACATTGTGCTGTCGTCAGTTGGGACAGGGATTGCCTGTGGCCATTTAATTTTGTACTCCTGGTGTCATCCAGATCAAGATCACAAATATAAATTGAAGGAGGGGCAACATCCTCGTGAGCTTTGTAGGTACCGGAGGTTTATGAGGATTTGTGCACGTTCCAGATGGGCGACGTTCGCAGATGTAGAGTTGTGTAAAGAATTACATCTTGTCTGGAACGTCTTCACGGCTTCTCGTTTGAATGGAGTAGACATTTCGTGTTTATTCTTTTGCACTCCGCGAGACATTAACAAAGACACTTGCTTGAGTTTTGGCCGTCTTTAACCTCCTTGACTGCTGCAGACCATACCTTTTACGCGTCTTTTCTGCCGAGCAGTATCGTAAGTAGCAGTCAAGGGGTTATTGCCAGTGTGAGTTAGATTCTTTTCAATTTTGAAGTATCGCAGTCTTTTTTGCCCCACTTCTAAACTGAAGATAACTGTATAGCTTGCTTTTCTTATATTTTCTTGGATGGCAGCATCTTCTCACACACTGTTTATTCTGCCGCTTTCGAGAAAGGTCTTGTATCAGTAGATTAAGGTGGCACATACTTCCACCACCATTTAGACTTGCAAACGAAAGAAAGATAGTTTGACAGACACAGAGAGATGGACTATTATTATTTATTATGGACTTATCATTCAAACCCTCAACCCTCACAGTAGGGAACATCGGACAAGGTGCACAACTTCTGTGACCACTGGCAGATGATGTTTGTCAAACGGTTATACATCAACGATTTAGTCTTCAATCGTACTGTACTTAATCGTACTGTAGTCTTCAATCGTACTGTCTTCAATCGTACAGTAATTCTGTACATATTACAGTACACAGTATTAGTTTATTTATCTGTGGCGTGGGTTTGCCAGATACTTTATTGCCATCACAGCTGGTGATTCGTGGTTTAATGGATTGAATGGATTTAACCTCATGTTCGTTGCATGCAGTAATCTCTCTTCCAATCCTTCTTTTTGCAAGAACTGTAGATCCTCATCAGCCCGCTTTTGCCTGCTTGTACTTTGTAGGATCATAAGCTCTTACTGGCTCAAGTTATATCATGATCTGGGGTGTCATGCAGACGTAGACCATTGGGCGTGTAGTTTATTAAGGATTTGTAAACGTCACTGACAACGCCAAGCGTTTATACAGATCGTCATCTTTTGGCTGGGGATCGAGGGTCAAATTTATAGTGGATTTACCGTGTGCGATATTTCGCTTGTTGCTGATTGTGAGTTTGCTGGGCGTGTTTTGATTAAATGACTTTTAAAAAAAAAACCACAAACGCTTTTGTTTTCAGAGTCAGTTTGACTGACTTTGAAACACTGAATGTTCACAGATGATCACTATTGTGCCTTTGACCCCGTGAGGATTTTATCACTTTCCCTCCAGTTCGACAAACTGTCTTAGTAAATGAACTTGAATTTGTTCGTGCTTTTTTGCAATTGTATTTTTATTGTTAACTCTTAAACTCCCTGAACTAAATAACTTCCATTTTCTAAAATGGAAGTTATTTAGTTTTGGGAGTTTAAGAGTTATTATTATTTAGTTTTGGGAGTTTAAGAGTTAAACACATTTTATAGAATGAGAAGTGTTTGAGTGTAAAAAAACAATGGGTTAAATGCGCCGAAGTCACGGTGTTGGTCAATTCTCTCTCTCTCTCTCTCTCTCTCTCTCTCTCTCTCTCTCTCTCTCTCTCCTCTCTCTCTCTCTCTCATTATTATGTTTCCTTTTATCAACAAATTACTTTATGGTATCATTTTTGTGTTTTACATGTGTGTCTTTTTTACGTATTAGATATAGCAACGGCAAGTTTGAAAACTGGTCCTGCAACCAATAACTTATTGGAAATTGGAAAATAAAAGTTCATTGTCTTTGTTCATCGTCATTCTCTCTCTCTCTCTCTCTCTCTCTCTCTCTCTCTCTCTCTCTCTCTCTCTCTCTCTCTCTCTCTCTCTCTCTCTCTCTCTCTCCCTCTCTGAGGCACATCTCTTTAACAAAGGGGTAGCCATATATAAAATTTGGAATTAAATCCACCCAGAATACTTGTGTAAGCCACCAAGGCAGCTTAAGGCTATTCAACATCAAGGCGTAACTTCCTCACACCACACCCGAGGATAGATTTATTGAAAACCACCCTCTCATTCTGGGGCGCCTCGTTTTTGGAATAAACTGCCAGCGCACATACACACACACTGGTTCACTCCCCTCTTTCAAGGAAAGCCGCTTCAAGTAGCTGTTATCTAACAGCTCATTCATTGGTTAGGGTATCGCCATCGCATCACGCCTTGATATTAACCTCCGCGCGCACACGTTTGTGTGTGTGTGTGTGTGTGTGTGTGTGTGTGTGTGTGTGTGTGTGTGTGTGTGTGTGTGTGCGTGCGTGCGTGCGTGCGTGCGTGCGTGCGTTTGTGTGTGTGTGTGTGTGTGTGTGCGCAGTGAAGGAAGGAATTTTAAAGATTATCCTTTTTCCGTTCACATTGTTAGCAAATATAACCGTTGCCCTCCATTTTGCCTTATCCATCTATGTCTTGTTATATTATGTGCACTTGTATGTTAGTAGCTGTGTACCGTTAGAAGATTTGTACCTTTGTTGATTAGCAATGGCAAGCGTGAAAATGGCACATGTGCTAACGGCTCCTTCCGTTGAGAAATAAAGTTTCATTTCATCTCTCTCCTCTCTCTCTCTCTCTCTCTCTCTCTCTCTCTCTCTCTAATTGCATTTACACATGTACATTGTTGCTCCACCTGTTATCAAGTCGTACAAAATCGGACCAGGCTTCAGTTGCATGAATGAGCTTTAATCCTGCGCAGGTCATTACGCGAGGTGCTCTGCTAAAGCGTAGCACCTTGCATAGCCTGTAACTTGCGCAAGATTTAAGCTATAGTGGAGGACCTTGCGTAGTGGCTTGCACGGCTGATTCCAGCAACATTGTTAGGATAGTCTCACAGAAACACTCTTTGTAGTGGTTTTCGTAGTGTTTAAACTCACTCATGCAACGGGCCTAATCAAACAAATGCAGCGCGTAGGAATAGTTTCACTGTACAGGTGTTTTGCAGGTAGTGATGGGAGGAGGCGGAGTAATGACACCTGAGCTCAGTCGTACGGGCACAACAGCTGTGACAGTTAACCTTCTTCGTTCACAGTATTTTTAAGTGTTTTTAATATCAGAATAGTAAAACGCAGAATGCTAGATGTGATACATGCATTATTAGTTGTATGACGAGTTCATACAGGAATCACCTCCACGAAATTCGCTACCGATAGCCAAAGGATTCAAATTTACACTTGAACTGTCTTGCGCCCTAATAACTATAGATTGTAGGGCATTGCTGGTCTCCTCTTTTGGTTTATATTCGTATAATGAGTTAGTTTACATTCATCTCTGACAAAGGAATCTGTGAAGTCGTTTTGAGGACAGTCGGTAGTATTTACAAAGGAAACATCAAGGCGTTTTGCTGACCGCTCAAGGGTTATCTGATGACTGATAAACCGGTTAACGGATGAATTATTGGATGTCAGTTAAGGTGAGAGGGTATAGAAGAACAAGGATCACCGAAGCTGCTTTCACTGTGTTCATGCGGTTAGCTGTGAACGGTTGAAGCGATACGCATAGGTGCATTCAACATATCGCACACACACACACACACACACACACACACACACACACACACACACACACACACACACACACACACACACACACACACACACACACACATACAGAGGGAGGGATAAATAGAATATTGACCTTGAGTAAGATGCTCAAGCACATGCATTGCCTTTGCATTGCATAGGCACGTAGATACGAAGGTAAGCCGTCGGAAATTTGTAGAAGCTGGCAACGCCAACGCGTGGAATGTTTATCGGTGGAAACAGTGCATTTCAAACAGATGTCATGAACACTATATAAATGTAGGTGTGTAGTGGATTGGAGGGGAGAGATGGCCCAGTGCGCAAAAGGTCGTCGGGCCGACGTCCACTGCAATTACAGTGCAATGAATGTGTGGGCCGATTACAGTGGACGTCGGCTTGACTACCCTTTGCTCACTGGGGTGCGTGGCATTACAGGATCTTCGAGTTTGCCAGCCGAAAGCTTGGGATTAATGATATGTGGTCACATTATTTGCCAGAGCATCCCAATAGCTTTGAATCAAATGCCTCGGAAATATGTGCCACGCTGCGTCTATTTATTTTCCACTCATGAGACCGACGAAATATTTTCAGCGATATGTTGCTTGTAAAGTTACCGTTATTAGGCAAGTGTGTTGTCTCATCTGTCGATCTTTTGGCGGCTGAAAAGAAACGGTAACGTGTTAACACCCTCTCTTCCTCCCCCTTCCCCGGAAAAATCAATTTGAGTAAGCACCCTTCATCCATGTACAAAAGACGAAAGCGTACACATACACACGCCTTTTCATCTCTTTTATTAGCAATTAACCCGAATTTTTTCTTACCACGATATTTTAACGTGTGTGAGAACTATTTACCGAAGAAATACTGTAGCTTCAGGGTAATTGAGACTCTACCGTAAGTCGGCGTACTGGGGCAGTACAGTGTTTGGCGACAGCACTTTCTGTTTCTGACAGGTGTTGGAATTTGTGCCCACTATCGTGTGTACACAGCTTGTTGACCCTACGTGTCCCTATGTTGACTTTTACAATCAGGTACCGAAACGAATCAGTACCAGATTAAAGCGCCATTACCTCCGCTGTCACTGTAACGAAGACATAAACGTTTGCCAAGCCGTGTAAGCAAAAGGTACACATCCTCATGAACTCCTGCATATTGCAGATGATCACGAGGATCTTTGTCTTTTGCAGATGACGATTTTCGTTGTATGAAAGTGGATGGATGGGGTTCGACAAGGTGTATGGGGTAATCCGTCACTGGAGCTCATCAAACTATTTAGGACACGAAATAAAACGACACTAATGGCCCGTGACATACTAAGTATAGGGCATGGTGGGTGTAGCTTAGGAGCTGTTGTGTAATTGGAAAATGTGTCCAAGTTTTGACCTTGATCAAGGAAATATATCACCTGTATGAACCATTTAATTTGGGTGTGCGCTGGAGTTAGAAGCAAAAATCGAGCGCCGGCGCTCGCACGTACGCACGAAAAATGCCATGCACGCTCTTTATCTACCTGTGTGTGTGTATGCGCGCGCGCGCGTGTGTGTGTGTGCGTGCGTGCGTGCGCACGCAAAGACATGATTAAGGAACGTCTCTGTACCTAATCATTTATTCTTGAGAAAAAAGTTTCATTCATTTCACTTGCAAATATGTGTTACTAAATCGCATACACCAGTTGCATCACAGATTGCAAAGGAAAATAAGTAAATTGACTATACTTTTCTTCTAACAGCAGCAACGGCCCATTCCAAAACATGCATATAGTGCAAGGGATAGCGTTCGCGTGACCAGTGGAACCAAAGATCCTTAGGATCTTTGGTGGAACGGAGCAGAAGAAGGATACGAAGGATGAGCAACAAACAATGTCTTTAAAACCACAACAAATTCACCCTGTCTTCCTGAGGAGCATAAATGTAAACGATCAGCAAGAGATGTGGTTTACTTGAGCTCCCGCGTCCTCGGGGGTTCATGAGGACCTATGCCTATTGCGTTTGGAGTTTGTTCCCCCAGATTCGACAGCGAACGAGTTAATAACATATAAATGTTTTTGTCTCTTATTTGTTACAGGTGTGTGGTGGTGCTGTTCAATCCCCGACGGAACCGCCAGTCGCACATCTTTAATGTATCCAAGAAAACTATCACGTCAGTCGCATTCTCCGGGGATGGCAAACACCTTGTCACGGGAGAGGTGAGGCTGGAATCCATTAACAAAACGAGCCTGAGGGTTGCAATGCCCAAATGTGAAAGTTTGAAAGCTGCGCAAACATCAGTTATCTATTACCGGTCTCTTCGCTAGAACCGTTTGAATAAACTTGTATTGAGACAAATGGATTCCTTCGCTGTTTCAGTGGAAGCAGAATGTGTTTTTGAAATCATTGTAAAATTGTATCGCCAAGAGAGCCCCAACCCGCCAAGAAACATAGATACAAAGAGGTTGTGTCAGCAAGAGGCATAGATCCTCATAAGCCCCCTCAGCCGCGGGGGGGGGGGGAGGGGGTGCTCATGGGGATCTATGTCTCTTGCAGTTGGGTCGCGTTCAGTTTAGGGGGTTAAACATTTGCCCCGATCTCATCCCGTACAGCCCACATTGAAGTTGCGCGTCAAATCGTACATGTCCAGTTATTGCATGTAGATCTCTTTTAACCTTTAAAGACGAGCAATCACGATCGATCGGTCTCACGCTGTGAGTGCTGCAAGTTGAGCAACGCGGCCCTATCAATAGGAATCGTGCTTGTCTGACAAGTGGCTTACAAATGCTTATACCATTGACAGAATGTTGTGGTATGTAGATCCTGATTTAAACCCGTGTGTACTCAGTAAAATATCCAGCTTGTAGTTGACACGGTTTGTTGGCACAGCTACACGGTGATCTGTACAAAGCAGTTCAACCTTCCCCACTGCCATCGCCAACTACAAACAAACAGATAAGGATTAGCGACAGACTAGCATAGCAGCACTTGATGCACAAAGTCGATCAGCTAGGCAACACTCATTACGTTAATAAAATCGATCTTTTGGACTGAAGCTTTTGCATAGCAAGCGGATTCAGACTGCCTCTGAGCCATTTATCTGTGGAAGCGAAGTTCAATATGTATACTGGCAATCGGATGATTCCTTGTCGGCAAGAAATTATATTGCAGGGATAGAGCTTGTCGCCTCAATGGAGGCCAGCGATAGATTTACTTTCATCTATTGACGCCTGTTCTACAGTTTGCAAAGCCTTTCTTTGTAGCATATACAGAGGTGACAACACAACTATCGCCTTTACAGAAACTCCGTTTTTTTGGTAAGATGCGCAAGAGGCATAGATGCTCATGAACCCCGGCAGTCGCAGGGACTCATGAGAATCTGTGCCTCTTTCTTCAAATTATAAATTAATAAATTTATAAATTAATGCTCTTCAGGCGGAGGAAATCTTCGAGATGTAAGCCGGTGATTATTCACACAAGGTTAGCCTTTCCCCTTGGGCTGTTCTGGAAGTGATCTGATTGCGTACTTGCGTTGATACATATTTCGTGTATTCAGGACATGTATGTAAACAGACGGGGAAAGTAAAAGCACAACTAAAACTATATAAGAATAGCATGCCGCTGTAAACAGTGTGATCCCTAGCGCCCAACAGCTGAAAACTGCATCCAGCATCTGAAAGATAAACTTGTTCAATAATTAAGTTCTGTTTGTTTGGGTGAGGGGGGGGGGAGGGAGATGTTCTTGTGTGTGCGTGTGTTCACATATCTGTGTGTCCTCTTCGTCCTTGTCTGCATTTGTATTTTTTGTACAACGTGTATTCAGTTTACCATCCTGTCGGTATACCTTAACGCAATTAGAGTCATTTTACAGGACAAGTTCTTGATAAAAAGCATAATGTTACTTGATGACCTCAGTTACATGTCACGTACTAACGTATTAAACTGTAGTTCCAAAGCGTCTAGGCACAATAAGCAGAAGAAGAAAAAAAACACAAACAGATGTTATACGATATTTGTATGTCCTTTTACAATAAGTGAAATGGCGAAACACAGACTGATAGCATTTTGTATATATTTGTTTCCTGCCAGTGCGGCC
The DNA here is from genome assembly GCA_036245525.1 of Semisulcospira habei. NCBI lineage: Eukaryota > Metazoa > Mollusca > Gastropoda > Semisulcospiridae > Semisulcospira > Semisulcospira habei. The sequence goes on from BTPG01000004.1 coordinate 28,053,888, forward strand.
ATCAGCCAGCAGTGCGTGTGTGGGATGTGGAAGAGAAGACACAAGTGGCCGAGTTCCACGGACACAAGTTCGGGATTAACTGTGTGGTAAGGTCAACTTAGCGCAAACTTCATCCCACACTGTTTGTCTTCCTCGATTCGCTATTGCTAAATTACAAGTAGCGATCGTAAGGAGACAAACAGTGTGGCGTCATCCATGTCCTCTTTGATATTTTATCATACGTGGAGTCCCCCCCCTCCCCCCCCCCCCCCCCCCCCCCCCCCCCCCCCGTTGTTTGATTTTTGGCCCCTGGAAGCAAGGTTTATCGTCCATTTGAACTATAATCTTACTGACAGTCTCGCAAATCTTACTGAGAATTTTCCCAAATCTTCCTGACAACCACATGAACATGTAGGCAGGTCTGCGTGGACTTACACGTTACCTCACACTTTCTATATTCCACGATCTGCTACTCGTAGCGAATTGATGTCCAGATGTAACTAGTGTGATTCAATCTACCTTTCTTCTCGGCTGCATATCAAATCCGCCAAAATTACGCTCGGTTATTATCGAAGATAGGAAGGGGTCCCGAATCCGCTAACGTTTTGATTCTGAAACTACCGGTGGTGGACTTTGTTCGGAACAATTTGAGAGAGAGCGAGAGATCATATAACTTTAACCCCGCTCACTTCAACCTGACAGAAAGTTAGAAATATCTTCCAGACGACGGTAGAGTAAACCTTACCCACTTGCCCGAGTCACACAGCCATATGAATGAGGCCTGCAAGAGGCATACATCCTCATGAGCCCCCGCATTGCGGGGGCTCATGAGTATGTATTACTTACTTACTTACGCCTGTCACCCCCCTACCCGGGTATAGGCCGTCGACAAGAGACCTCCAGCAACTCCTGTCCTGTGCTTCTCCTTCGATTCTACTCCAGGTGGTTCCCAGTCTCTTGATGTCTGCTTGGATCATGAGTATGTATGCCTCTTGCATTTGGAGGCTGATTGTGATGCGTCAGTCAAGGGATTAATTGTTGAAAACAGTTTTACACAGGATACCCTTTCCACTAGGCATTGAAAGCTAAATTGTCCAATTAGCTTCACGCATGGTTTGCAGTGCCGTAAGGGCCTTTGAATTCTTTCTTTTCTCGTTTGCCAGAAGAACAAATTACAATTTACGTTTCATATCCGTTGGAAGAATACACTGAATAGCGTGGAGAGAATGGGAAAAAAGAAGAAGCTAAGAGATAAGTTTACTTGTATAGCTTACAAATGGTTCATTCCACTTCACAACCTTTGTTCAATCAGTGCTATTTATGTGTCATGCACCATAATTTTGTCTCATGAGGTATTTTTGTCAAGCTTTCTACCACAACAGTCCGATTGTCTCTTAGGATGCATGGAAATTTAGCTCTAGGTGGAGGAATGGAATGTATGCCCCTGCGGAAACCACGGTAAAATGTAGTATAATTTGCAGGTAGGCAGGAGTTCCTTCTCTTCCTCCAGTACGCCGATGGTGTGCTGAAGAGGTCGCCTAGACCTAAACAGCTGTCCACACCGGCAATGCAATCTGGACTCCATCCGACGGGGGTGTGTGGGGGGGGGGGGGGGGGAGGGCCTAGATCAGAATTAAGGGGCTGGAAATCCAGAGAATGTGATACGCCCCCTTTTGGGGGGCTTTCATATTTATTGCTTTCAGGCAGTTACTTAGTGCACCCTCTTTCCTATCTGTTTTTGTACTTTGACCAAAATAGATCTGTGATTATTTATCGATAATTCTCTCCTCTAACATTGCTGTTTGGCTCACGTGCGAAGCAAAAGTGGGCCAGGGGTCGTCCGTCTGTCGTCTGTCGTTCGTCTGCTGTCGTTCGCCCGCCGTCGTCCGTGGTAAACTTCAACGTTGGCATTTTTTGGGGGAGATTATTCAAGCTACAGTCTTCAAACTTGGTCCAAGGATACTTTTTGGCAAGACCTTTCTAAACATATCAATTTCAGTGACCTCTCACAAAGGTCAAGGTCACAGGCGATCAGGAAATATCAAAAATAGTTTTTTTGGGACATAATTTATTTTTTCTCAAATATTATTCACAACTTCAAACCCAAACTTGGTACAAAGATACCTGATGGTAAGACCTTTATACACTAATTTGGTTGATCCCTCAGAAAGATCAAGGGTCACAAGAGCTCAGGAAATAGGTCCAAAATAGCCATGTTTTTACAAAAGATAATTTTTCTCAAATACTATTCGCAACTTCAAATCCAAACTTGGTACAAAGATACCTGATGGTAAGACCTTTCTATGCATACTAATTTGGTTGATTCCTCGGAAAGGTCAAGATTTTGTTAGTGCAGAAGCCATCCCTTTACATATTGTCAGACGTGTAGATCAGTCATACATGACCCATAAGTGCTTTGCCTTTCTTGTTTCCTACTCACTTCTTAGTTTCTTCAGTCAAATTGTTAGTTAAGCATAAGTTTCCTTTCCTTAATGAAGACAGGTTATCATGTTGAGCATAGCTGCAGTGTTAACGCAACTGATTGAATTTTAGAGATCTTTACATGAGCAACAGTGGAGGAAGGGGGCCAATTACACTGAATGAAACCAGCGGAGGGGGCAATTTGTAGACCCTAAACGGGGGCAGGATTGAATAATCCGTTTCCCGAGGGACCAAGTCAGCGGGTGCTAACACTACAAGAGTGAGTTTTGCCAAGGCCCTGTGAGCCTCATTAGTGAACTAAAAAAGTGAGGGCACTTTTATATTGATACATTCAGCGCTACGGCACCACCGAACACCTTTCCATTTTTTCCACACCCTTTTTACGTGCTCTCTACCCCCATTTCCTTTATGTTTATGTGGCATGTGGCATTTTCTCTCTTTTTTTTTTTTTTCCTTTGGGGCTGTTAAAGCCTCATTGATAAAGTCACAAAGTCAAAATTCATGGGCTGAATTTTTATAGGATCTTTCTTTTTGGACATGTGTAATCGTTAGTACATGAAGTGTATGCATCACTTTAATGAAGATGAAATTCGTGAGCCTCCTAACACCCCCCACCCCCACCCCCACCCATCCCCAAATTCTCCCGACCACCCATTATTTTGTGTCTGCTTTTTTCCTTTATTTTCGTTTCCTTCCTCTTTGTGGTCTTTTGTTCCAGCGTATTTTTTTTTTTTTTATAAGTTTTTGTTGTTTTTGTTACTGGCTGGTTTTCTACTTTTCTTCAGCTTTTCAACCGTTCTCTGTCTTCTGGCCTTGTGCCCACCGCCTCTCCACATCACCGACTCCCCGCGACCTAGCTCTCATCACACATTTTTTTTTTCTTCAAAATAGTTCTTCCTCCCGGTGAACACCTCAGAGCCCAGTTACGCTGCGAAAGGTGCATAGGTTGTCATGAGGCCCTCCCCCCTCCTCCCCCCCCCCCCCCGCCGCACACTAAAGGTTTTAGCAAGAGGCATGGATCCTCATGACCCCCCACCCCACCCCAATCCGTGGGGGCTCATGAGGATCCATTCCTCTTGCAGATGGGCGGAGTTTAACTTTATTTCAGATCTAAGTAGAAAAAGGAAAGTGCAGTTTTTGTTGTGAGCAGCAGACTTTGAAATTAACAACAGGGACAGGTGAACGAGCGAAGGTCTTGCAGGTAATCCCGCTACTTACGCGCGTGGTACCCTAATAACTGGTTGCAAAGCTGGCAGCAATCTAACCTTTTAAGTTCAACGCCAAACCTGACTCGCATTTTTTGTAATCGTTAATGAAGTAAGTATCACGTACAATTCACAGGGTTTGGCCTGACCATGAAATAAAATTAAGACTTTATTTTCGAACTGTTCGTAAGAGCGGCTTGACAATAGTGACCACCTTTGTTGTGCACTGATAACTGTGAAACCTGTTTTAGCATTTACATGCACTGCCCGTCATCTTCACGCGGCAGTAGATGTGAAAGAGTTCACCTCTAACCATACGGGACAGCTGCGGGGTGTGTGTGTGTGGGATGGGGTGGGGGTGGAGGGGGTGGGGGCTTCCGTACGCGTCACGCCTACAAGCAATCGTATGGAAACCATAGCACTATTCGCCGTCTCCATTCACCAGAACAATCTCCCGGATTACCAGTGATTAGGTTGAGTTTTGGAGTCAATAAGTCATATGACCGGAGGAACATAAAATCAATAGGTCATTTTGAAAATCCATAAGTAAAAAAAAATATATATTTTTTCGGCATTTTCGATGTCAAACTTGTCAACACATCTTGGTAACTTGGCCCGCAGACTCTCTCACTGTTTACGTTTTCGCGGTGCTTGCCTGCCATTTGGTTACAGTCATGGCTGTTTTCAGTTACACTCAATTTGAGAAACATAAGCACGAATGGAACCAGTCAGAGCCGTAGATTTTCATGAACCCGCGGGCAGAGGCGACTCATGAGGATCTGTGCCTCTTGCAGATGTGGATTATAATCGTTACTTAGTCCGCATCTACTTCCTCAGTTGAGTAACACTATCAGATAAAATCTCGAGCAATATGCATAGATTCTCATAACGACCCTTAGGTCGTGAGGACTTTTGAACGTCTATGCCTCTTGCAGACTTTAGAAACTCACTCTTGCACTGGTTACATTCATCACTCAGCCAGCTATAGGTGTTATACTTGGTGTATAAAATACCAAACGCAAGTATATTTGGCAATTTCGGATTTTTATTTAGTTTTTGCTATTTTGCAATCTAATGTAATCAGGTTTGCGTTTCAATGACTTCCATTACATATAATATGCTTTTTTCAGTAAACATGTGTTCTTGCTTTGTTGTTTTCTAGGAGAGAAAACAACAAAGCAAGAACAGATTGTGGTTGTCATAGTCCATAAGCTAGCAGAGTTTACCGTGCACCCCCCTCCCCCCCCCCCTCCCCCCCAGTACTCAATAAGATGGGTTTCAAAGTGTACCTTAGTATGTCCTGAGATGTTTAATCCATGTTCCCTGAAAATCCTTAGGAACACACCAGAGATATAGCCGATGGCGCAAGGGTACCCCATTCATGCTCTTCGTGGATGCTAAAATGAGGTTGAGAAACATTTTCCTGCTGCCGACCTCTTGACCGCTCACTCATTGGCAGCCAGAACAATATAAGATTTAAAGATGGCCATTAAGTAATTGAACGTTGCAAAAAAGAAGGCAAAAAAATGGAGGTGGAAGTGATGATCTCGTGGTGGACATGTGGAAACTAAGTATTTTGATAACATTGTTTAGGCTGTTAGGAACCATGAAACTTATTATGCATATTCATATTTACACATTTCTAGATAAAATTAATGGAAAAGAAAAGGGGATACCTTACTAGACCCGCCTTATGCTAGGTAAATATCACCTAAAAGACCAGCCACTTAAAAATAGTTACAATTAAATTGAAGGGTCACATTGAAATTAATGAAATGATCACAAATTGTTATGCTCATTATGCATAATTTGTTATGAAAACTGGCACCAAAAATATTTAAACAGAGGAGTATGACATAAGCAATTGTTATGGTCATTTTGCGTTCTTTTGTGTACTGGTAAAATGGGGGTAGGGCAGCAGATTTAGCCACTGTGGCCCCTAAATGCATCACAGCATCATAAAATCAGGTTGGGAGTAACTGTGGTACTCTATCCTAACCAATAAAACCTAAGAAAGACCTATCAGTTGTATAAAGAATTTTTGAGGGCATCAGAAACAACGTATGTTCCCCAATTCAGCAATTTTAAATGGGAAAATGCTATCATTCACCATGAATTTACTGTAAAGGATGCCGACTTTCCTTATTTTCTTGCCCCCACCCGGGTCTGCCCTGGGGGACTTGGGTGGGGTTAGGTACTTTTTAGTTCCCAGGGTCACCCTGGTCAGCCCCACAGGGTGAGTTTTTCTCTCTATTCTGGGGCATGTGTTTCTGTCTACCCTTGGTCCATTCACCTGTATTTGCCTTTTTAAAACTCTCCCTACTGTCTGCACTGCCTGTAGCTCTTGATATTGGATGTGTGTTGCTAAATGGTCTTAGCTTTATTTAGGCCCCATGTGTTAGGTTTATTTAACGTATTTGACCGGCTGGCGACATACATTCAATGTTCTGTTGTTTTTTTTTTTTTTTTTTTTTTTTTCACAAGCAGTGCAGGCACGTCCTGAGAAAGCCTTGTTGCTGTCGGGACGTTAAGCAATGTACAATCCAATCCTTATTTTCTTGCACTTTTTACGCTCACATTAATGAAACTTAATAGGTAAGGAGAGGTCAAAATGAAATGGAATAAATTTAGTAATTTTTTTCTAATTAATTTTGTTTATTTTTACAACTTTGGGGTAGGAATACAAAATCAAACACTGTGGCACTCACAGTGATAATAGAATCACCTAGTTAAGTTTATAATAATTGTGACATCCTGTTTTAATGATGTAAGCCTGAAAATAGACTGCCAGTGCTTAAAAAAATGTCTGAAGGCATCTGATACATTATTTTTGTCTTTTTTTGCGGAAATGGCCGTTTACTGGGTGCACACATACCTTCACTGTGAGCCAGAGATTCAATATTTTTTCATTCTGTTTTTTTGTGTGCAGAGGACGCAGAAGGTGTGCCTTAACATAATAGTGTCTGATTTGGGCTTTCGAATGAACTCTGATTTATTTAGAAGAAAATGTTTCTCAGCCTCATTTTAGCAACCGCAAAGAGCGTGAATGGGGGTACCCTTGCGCCATCGGCTATATCTCTGGTGTGTTCCTATAGATTTTCGGGGGAACATGGCTTAAACATCTCAGGATGACATACTAAGGAACACTTTGAAACCCATCTTATTGAGTACTGGGGGGGGGGGGGGGGGAGGGGGTGCACGGTAGATCCTGCTAGCTTATGGACTATCAGTGTACAACTCAGTAATTACATGATGTGGACTTCAACTACAAGACGCGAACAAAGCAAGATTGAGTTACTGATTGTGTAACCATGAAATAAGAACGAAGGTTATATGTATGAGCACGAGAGACCACGGTACATCAATTGCAACATCTTACATTACAACATTTGGACATCATGTAAAAATACGCATATCTGTGCAAAAATTACGAACCGGCAGCACTGACAACAGTTAAGCCATTTCCTTTGCTTCTAGACGTCTATTATGAATACGTGAACTGCTGAACTGCGTGAAAAACAAAACCTGGCTACAGACATCTAGACCCAGTCCGCTGCCGCACCCTCATACCGACTCCGAGGATCAAAATCAGCGTCAATGAGACCAACAAAGGAGACTTTAGACTAGAGTTAATGCAGCCGTTCAGTTCGGACTGATGAAGATGTTTGCCTCTTACAGGCGGAAGGCGTTTTGCTTCATATTGGACCGTGTACCTAGTCAGGGCCAATGCTTGCAGTATTGTTTACATTTGCTCGAGACAGGGGGCAAGTGTCACCCATCACTGTTGGCAGCTGGCCTCCCGCCTCCCTAATCTAGGATGCACTCTGTTCATTGAGGACTGCCGGTCTCAGTGATTGTTTAAAAAATGAATAAGTCATATGACCGGCTCACTGACAGAGCAATGCGTCATTTCAAATTTGTATGCGTCAATGACCGATGACCGATGAGCATCCTATTCGCTGATCGGATTACTGGTAGATTACCGTATGTCCGTCCCGCTTCAAATTTGCTCATTGGCCACTGGGGCTACATATTCATTAGAACATCTGGGTACTTTCTCATTGCAAATTCTGCTGCATACCTCCCACCCCAGCTAAATGTCTTTGGGCCCACCCTGCTAAATTTGTTTGGACCGACCCAGCCAAATGTCTTTAGGCCAACGCTGGCTGCTATTGGCCTAAGCCGTACCAGGGCCTACAGCGGCCTGCGTCCGTCCTAGGACACTTTGACATTGGGTAGATGTCACATATACCTTAGCAGAGGCTTCATATTTATACAGTGACTTCCGGGAAATCAACAGAACATTATGCACCACAAATATTAGGAAAATAAACATGTTTCTGACAGAAACGCAAACCCAGGGTGCTGCATTATTAGGGCTGCAGGTTTGTTGTGAAACTGAGACAGTTAGGATGCATGAGTAGGGTCATGTTTAAGTATTTTTTATGTTGTTAACCCATTAAGGCTTGACACGATACGGCAGGAGATGTATCAACTAGAATATAATTATACTCGTTAATTGTAAGGATGGTGCCAGAATAATGTGGTTCCTAGAGGCATCCTTGAACTTTCATGGTTTATCTATCTTTTAAACTATAACATTTGTCAGAGGACAACTCCCAAATTAAAGACTTTCAGCTTCACCCTCAGTGTGTACATTTTAAACTGAAAAGTAAAAAATACTGAAGTAATAGTTTTTCTCCATCTCCTTGCAGATTTTGTAAATGTGTCTGTCATGTTCTGTGTTTTGCAGGCATTCTCCCCCAACCTGAAGTACATAGTTTCCATTGGTTCACAGCATGACATGATGGTAAATGTCTGGAACTGGAAGACTGGAAACAAAGTGGCTTCAAACAAGGTCTCTTGCAAGGTGAGTACTAGCTGTTATCGTGTTTGCCATTATGTGTCAAAATATCTTTCCTTGTTTCCTTGTTTTCATTTACACTGTATAATTAAGACTTGTTTTCTATTGTTAATCCTTTGGGTGTCACTAGCAGTTTTCGTCAAGATGATTCCTGCAGGAATCATCTTGACGAAAACCGCTAGTGACAACCAAAGAGTTAAAAGTTTTTGGAATAGATGCAAGGAACCTGTAGTGGAGATCCTTCTTGTCTCCTTTACTAATAGCAGCAGATGTCGTCCAAAGTATCACATATCACACTTTTGATAACCCTGTTTGCCTGAGACAGAGATATGCAAACAAAAGGAGATCTTCATGAGCCCCCAGGGGCATATGGCAGGTGCATGAAAATCTGTGCCTCTTGAACTTTTGTGTTCACTCTGCTCTGCCTGTCAAGGGGTTTATATTTTTCATTATTTGGTGAACTGATGTTAGGATAAAGACATCGTTTAACTCTTTCGAGACGTGCTACAACTGGATTCGCGGTGTAAAGCCACGAATCCGGATGCGGCACGTCTCAAAAGAGTTAATGCTTGCTCTGCTGCATTTTGTTTCTTCTCTATAATCCAGGTCTGTGCTGTGGCCTTCACAACTGATGTTAGGATAAAGACATAGTTTAACTCTTTTGAGACGGGCCGCAACCGGATTTGCGGTTTTACGCCGCGAATCCGGATGCGGAACATCTCGAAAGAGTTAATGCTTGCTCTGCTGCATTTGTTTTTCTTCTCTATATCTCCCAGGTCTGTGCTGTGGCCTTCGCTCATGATAGCGCAGGTTTCGTTACTGTTGGCAACCGCCATGTCAAGTTTTGGTATTTTGACACAAGTAAATCAAAAGTAAGTCAGCTTCACTGTTTTACTAGCATGTGTACAAGTACATTTGGAGAGTGGTTTATACTGTTTTTGTTTAACCCCAATGTGCATGCAGCCAGCGGTACTGTACACAGTACTGGTGACTGATTGCACAAGGGAGTTAAAATGAATTTTTCTCTAAAATGTATTTTTTCGAAAAATACTTACCAATGCCATTACTTTATGGAACCATCCTATAGCTTACATAATTTTAGCCAAAAACTTGCGATGTGTACCTATAGGGCCAGGGGAGGCAACCTAGGGGTGCCGTGACCCAGTACCCCGGGTAGCCTCCCTTCCCACCCATACGGGTAACTGCCTTGCGCAGACACACCAGTTTATTCGCTTAGCTGACAAGCGGGGCAGGCGGGAGGGCCGTCCGAGTAATGGCATCGGTAAGTATTTTTCCAAAAAATACATTTTAGAGAAAAATTCATTTGTTTTTTCAAAAACATTACCGATGCCATTACTTTATGGAAGAATAGCGAAAAGGAGGTGGGTGCCGCGTAACCCAGGAACCCGACCAAACTAGCAAGACCCGCCTTCCCCGGAGCAAACTCCCGATAATTTTAGCTAAAGGTTTACCGACAGCACCGGAGGTGCCGGGAGGGAGTGTTGCGCCACTGCGATGTCCCCCACCATGGCCAGATTGTCTCGCTGGCCTGCCAGGTTTCGGAGGTACAATCAGGTGAAGGTCGACTCAGTCCGCCACCCCACGGCCGCCACCATGTCTCGGACAGCACAGCTGCGGTCAAATGCGATGCTAGGAGCCATGGCTCTGACCTTGTGCGCCCTGAAGAGTAAGCACGTGGCAGCAATAGGGCAGAGGTCCTGGTAGGCGGAGCGTATCACCCATCGGAGCCAGGACGAAATCCGTCTGGGCCGAGATGTCTGATCTACCTGGGGACAGAGGGAGAAAGAGGCGGGAGCATCCCCGGCGGAGCGGCTTGGTTCGGCGTAGGTACACACGTAAGGCTCTCACCGGGTCCTGTTGTCTGGCTTCCCTGTTCGGGCTTATCGTCTTCAGGGGCCGGACAGTGATAACCTGGGGGGCGGACAACGGGACTGCGTATTGGCCAGGAAGGCCGGGTCCATCCTGACTGCAGCAGGAGGAGTGCGCCGAAGGCACGTGCAGCTTCCTCACTCTGGAGGCCGTGGCAAGGGTGAGGAGAAGCAGGTCTTCTGCGTTATGTAGGCCACCAGATCAGGGATGTCTTAGCACTTGTCGGGGTCCGAGCGGCCCAAGGGTCGGGACGTGTCGGCAGTCTGGTGAGATAGCCCCTGATGGTGATCGGCGCCAAGTGCTGCTCGGCAAAGCCAGAGGAAGAACTTGGCCAGCTGGGGCGATGTCTTATTGGTAGGAGTGAGGTGTCGGTCATCGCACCAAGACTTCAGGATTCGCCACTTTTCTCCGTAGCCTCGAAGGTTCGAGGGTCTGCGGCCTGCAGCGATAGCTTCCACTGCTGCACTTGAGAAGCGGCTAGCGGCGAGGGTGTGCCCCACCGTCTCCAGGCGTGTAGTAGGAGTCGCTCGGGAATGGAAGGCATGGCGCCTGCCGTGGTTGCTTGAGCTTCGAACGTGGCGTGCGAAGCCGCAGAGGGGGTCCGGTGGCGAGGTTCAGAAGGAGGGGAGCTGGGTGGCTCGGTGGTCCAAGACTTGGTCCAGCAGAACGGGCCAATAGCAATTGAATCGCAGTGCCTCCCTAGAGCTTGCGCAGGACCTGGGGGACCAGCACCATGGACAGGTAGGCAGGCGCGATGAGACCTTATAGGAGAAGGGGAGCGCATCTACTGACCAGGCTAGGCAGGGGGGGGGGGGGGATGGGCGAGACGAAGAGGGGCAACAGACGGTTCCACCTCGTCGCAAAGAGGTCGACCAGAGGAGACTCCCACGCCGTACAGATCATCCGAAAGGTGTCTGGACGTAGTGCCGAATCAGTGGTGAGAAGCTGTCAGGGCCGCGAGAGGGAGACTGCGAGGCAACGATGTCCAGGACTTCTCGCTCTGAGGGAGGCGTGATCTGCGCCCGACTGTGGAGAAGCGGGAGAGCGGCTCGCCTGCGTGAGCAGTGGCTGTGAGCGAGGTCGTGTGCCCCACCGTCCAACGGAGGAGGTGCGGGAGAGACAACGGAAGCACTGGCCCTCGAGTCTCGATGTCGCCAGCCGAGAGTCGCCAGTGAAGGTTCGAGGGTCTGCGGCCTGCAGCGAAGTGGACAAGAGTAGAGACGGCCACGGGGGAGTAGGTCCGCTGCCACACTCATCAGGCCCAGGAGCTGCAACCACACTCTGGCGGAGACCGACTCCAGTAGAACACTAACCGAACCAGATTCGCCAACTGCCGTATCCGCGGTTCCGGTAGACTCCCAGGTTGAGGTCGGTCCGGAACGCCATGCCCAGGTGAACAAAGCGGCGGGACGGGGCAAGGTCCAACCCGCCCACATTGACCAAGAAGCCAAGCCTGTCGAGAAGGTCCAGCAAGGACTGCAGGAGTCTCCGTCTTTGTCCAAGACGGCCGCCGATTGGTTGCGCAAGGGCAGATCAAAAAGGAATTAGAAGGTGGCTTGGGGACGTCCGTCTGGACGCGGCGAGAAGCCGTCCACGAAGATGAACCTGTTCCGTGCCGAGAGGTCGAAGATTGGGAGCCTCCGAGCTTGGGAACCAGAGGGAGACGGCTGTACTTGGTGTTCCCAGGCGGTCACCCAACCAAGTACTAACCGAGCCTGACGTCGCTTAACTTCGGTGATCAGCCAAGAACCGGTGTATTCAACGTGGTGAGGCCGTCTGCTGGCTCCCTGGCGGGGAACCGAACTCCAGTGGCCTGCGGGACAGGCGGGAATACTTACCACTATACTACCGAGGAGAAGGCCGGGGGGTCGCAACGCGTAACCACCTCCGAGGCGTCCTACTGCAACTGCACGGGAATCTCTCCTCAAAGAGTGGCTGCTGAGCCGGGCTGAAGGGACGGAGACCGCACAGGGCTGTGACGTAGGGGCGGCCGAGGATGGGGGCGGGCGGGGACGTCCGGTGGTAGGTGCGGGAATCCATGCCTGGAAGACGGGTGAGAGGAGGACCTAACAGTCAGTAGGGAGAGAAGCAGGGCCTGCGGGCGGCAGAACCAGGAGGAGACGAAGCGGGTGGGCAAGAGGTCCCTGTATGCGTCCGTCACCGTCTGCCCAGCAGGATTGAAGCGTAGCGGTTCGCAGAAAGGGGCCAGATGAACTGTCTGTGTAGGTGTGGCAGCATCGGGCATGGTGTGGACGGAAGCGTGGTAAGCCGCCAGGGCGAAGGCGAGGATGTCTCCTAACAGCGGAGTGAAACGACGGGCACTAGGCGTCCTCCACAGAAGAGACGAGGGCTTGCGTAACCACGTCGAGCTATCCTGCACAGGCGAGGGCGTAGCGGAAGAGGGACTCTGTCCGATCCAGACCGGGTGGGAAGCAATGCCGTGAAGCGCGAAGGCCACCCGCGCGTAACTGCGCCGGGGAATCCACAAGGCCGAGAGTGTCCTCTTGGGGGGTGGAAAGGCCGAACGGCTAATGAGTTCTGGGGCGGATTCTTCCGGAAACACGATGAGGGCGTCATCATCCTTGGGAGGCCAGGGCAGAGTGTGCAAGGCGGCGGGCTCCACCGACGACGAGGAGCGAGTCTGAGGAGAGCGACGGTGAGGGGGCGAGCAGGAATCCTCTGAGACCTGTGGGGCAGTCTGAGGCCAAGGAGTGCAGGAACAAGGAGCCCGAAGCAGACCTGGTCGCCGGGTGGGGAGAGCGTGAACGACAGGCAGAGACCGAGGAGCGGGGCAGGCGATGACGCTGCGGGTCCGGTAACTGTGGAGCCGCGGAACTGCTGGCAGAAGACCGTCGTCCGAGAAGAAACATCGACGTGGGCTCCGAATGTGCGAGCGGGTGGCCAAAGTCCAAGCTGTGTCCGTCCCAGAGCGTTCAAGGGGTCGCCTGTCGTGGGCCGCCAGACGATGCCGAAGGTCAGACGTCGGGATGGCGCGAGGTGTACTTCCTTGTCTTGTCGTGTGATGCTTGGGTTCCGCAAGGCGGGGCGAGCTAGCTCGCTGTGGGCCAGGCTCGAGCGAGAGGGCGCGCAAGGGGGGAATATGTCCCCCAACGTCAGGGCTTCGTAGCTGTTTTGGGGATCCCTGGTAAGCTGTCCCCCAACAGCAGCGTGGGTGCCTCTTCGTTGGTCAGGGTCCGAGGCATGTGTGAGGCTGCAGGACGATGGTGGACGTTCACGCCAATAGCAGCTCCAGAGCTGGGATCAGCTCCTCTACCAAGGGCGCGCAGACATCACACGAGCGGCCGGAGGCACAACAGGAGCAGGAGAGGCACACTGCATGCAAACACTCGGCCACAGGAAAACGCCACATCGGGTGCAGGTGCAGACTTCACAACTGCAACATCAGATCAGAACAAGCACCTATATAGCATCCCAGTAGCCCATTCTACGGTCTCTTAATGGGGACGGCACATGTCGCCGGGCTCAGCTGCTATGGACAGTGCTTATAACAAGCCAGGGCCTTCCTATAGGGACGTTTGTTATCATATGTATAGGCAAAAAGAAGGACTACGGTGCACCAGAAGGTGCATGTCGTTTTTATTAATTATTTAGTTATTGCACTGCAGAATAATTCCTGACTACACAAAGAAATTAATGGTATAATAGTGTTAAGTGAAAGTGTGCTGTGCACAGGAGTGCAGTAGAAAATCTTCTCTTCGACCAGGCCCAAGGTACGGGAAACACTGTGTATATCTGAACATGGATACCAGCATGTCAGGATACATGGGTGTGCATGACACAGACATCGCCAGTGTGTCTTGAAAATGCGACGAGCACACTGGGTGTCTAACAAACGTGGGTGTATGCATCATGTCCATAAAATGTGGTGTGTGAACACCAACATAAGTGTGCATACACAAGTGTGATCGTAAAAAATACGTGTATCTATAACATGGGCGAGCACACCAGTGTGTCTGCAAGAATGTGGAAGTGCATGCTGGTATGGGTGCGCAAGAAAAAGGGACACCATCATCAAGAAACGGGTGGACGTGGCTGCTACACCACGTGCCGAGTGCACCCGAGCACTCAAAACACTGACAGTGATGCCGTCGCCCAGCACTAGAGGCGCCGGTCTCTGGCACACATCGAGACCTTACTTAGCCATCTTGCAGAGGCTGGGGGAAGGGAGTAACCTGACACGCAGAAGCGAGAGCGCCACACCAAGGAGCCGGGGGCTGCACACGTCAGGCAAGGGCGCCGAGTCTGCGACGGAAGTCCCAGAGGACCGGAACACAGATGAACTTGTCCAAAGGCACCCAGAGAAGAATCACAGAAGTAAGAACAGTTCAAAGCACCCGAGCGCAACACACCGCCGGGAACCGAGGCTCCAAATCGCAGGCACAACTGGCGCATAACCCTACACAACCGTAGGGCGAAGCACGCCTGCACTACACATCCTGCGCTCTAACAGAGAGCACCAGCTTAGAAGAAGAAGCACGCAAGGAACAACAGTCCAATGGCACCGGGCAAGGCTATGAGCACACAGCTGGAACCAAGTCACTCAGGGCGCACAACGCCAGCTGGAAGAAGCACACGTGGCAAAAGTCTAAGCCGCCGAGGCCAGCAAGAATAACCAAGCCTCGTAGGTCGCAGGTACAACCGGTGCAGAACCATACACAGCCGTAGGCTCAACGCCGCAGTAGGTTAACACACGTCTTAACTCCATAAGCTAAAGGAATAAAGTTACCCGTATGGGTGGGAAGGGAGGCTACCCGGGGTACTGGGTCACGGCACCCCTAGGTTGCCTCCCCTGGCCCTATAGTTACACATCGTAAGTTATTTCTTCAAAATCGTTACCGATGGTATTACTGAGAGGAAGATGTACTTAACTGACAATTTCAGTCTCCAAAAATTGTTGTGTGTTGCCACACAACCAGGGACGTACCTCTAGCAAGCAGTTACCTAATCCCCCGAGTGTCTCCCTATCCTTGGAGTAACCTCCCTTCCAAATCTCGCGAGAGGCCGTTATTTCCAGTTCATACTTGACTGCCATTTTGTTTAGATCCTTCTTTCTCAGTCTCCTGTTATCATCGTCTTTTTTGTCCGTTCTTCGGCCTTGTTTGTCTTAACAAGGCCAGGTAAGGCCTCGGACATTGCCTCCCGCGATGATTGTGGCGAATTGGGCAATTTCCGTGGATTTGCGGCATTTTGCCGTTCGTTTCGAATTCGTCTTTGATTGTCGGTTTTAACGGTCGTCTGCTCGGTTACGTAGCCTCTGGGCTACGCGCGTTTCATTTCCGCTCTGTTCACTGTTGCAGTTTTCTTCTGAAAAAACGTGCCCCAACTGTAAAAATTTCCAGTGGCCTAGTAACTTACATCCGTGCTGCCTGCCTGGCTCGGGATGTGCATCGGACCACACTTGTGATTTTTGTGCTTCGTGGGAAGAAGATCGCTGGTCCGAAATGTGGAAATTTTACCGTCGTCAGCACCCTGTACAGTCCGACGAAGCTCCTCTTTGCCCTATCACCACCAGCTCTGCCGCTATCGGTGTTTCTTCTCTGCAGCTCTTTGCCACTCAGGCGCGGGTGTTGGAAACCTTCCCTCCCGCTGTGGGTGGTTTTACACCAGGTGAGAATGTACGCCCCCGCTCATATGAGCGTATTTCGCAGCCAGCCCCGCAGACCCAGCCTTCTAAGACGGGTCTCCAACGGAGGCAACCCCATCATTTGGGGGAGGAGACAGCGACCATCGGCAGTCCCTGGCGCGTGCCCTCTCCAGCCAGACGTGACTTTACTCAATTGCACTTTTCCATCGCAAAAAAAAAAAAAAAAAAAAAAAAATCAACAATTGTCGTCACATCACGACTTGTTGCTCGGCGCTTCGGCTCAACCACTGTCTCCTCGCGCTCTGGTTAGAAGCCAGTCACCGTGCAACTCAGCCAGCTCCGCAGACTCGGCCTTCTAAGACGGGTCTCCAACGGAGTCAAGCCCATCGTTTTGGGGAGAGGAGACAGGACCATCGGCAGTCCCTGGCGCGTGCCCTCTCCAGCCAGACGTGACTTTACCCAATTGCACTTTTCCGTCGCAACTTCAACAATTGTCGTCACATCACGACTCGTTGCTCGGCGCTTCGTCTCAACCACTGTCTCCTCGCGCCCTGGCTAAAAGCCAGTCACCGCGCACTCGTGCCACACTTGGTACGTCCTCTCGGCGTATTTCTCACCCCTCCCGTCGGTTTTATTCTCCTATTGCAGACGTTTCCCTTCGGGATCCTACACCATCGTCCGTCCCCTGTCACCGTGATCCCTGGGTTTCTCCTGCCCCCCGTCGCTCGTGACATGCCTCTCGATGACGGGTGGATCCCCTTCGCTTCGAACGTCCTTCGCAGTGCTGTCGACGCCACCTTCATCGTGCTCCAGAGGGGGGACAGTCCTGGTCCCGTTCCCGTTCTCCTGCTCGTCGCCCGCTTTTGCCTGAGAGCTGTCAGCATCTGCCCTCTTCCTTACGGCGTCGTTCTTCTTATTCTTCTTCATATGACTGTAGGAGTTCTCGGCGAACTGGGCACCTGGACTCCTCATCCGTCCCTCGGCGATCTTCTCTCCAGCCACCACACGATCGTTACTCTTTCCAAGGGTCCTGTTTCCCCTGGCGCTTGGCAACGCCGGTTCAAGAGGATGTTCTTCGCCTTCATCCGGTGGATTCTGCTTTCGACCTTGGGGTTTTGCCGCACCTTTCTCCGTCTAGAGTCCTTTACCCGCGGACTCTCAGCACAGCTGTTCTCCGTCCTCGGACTGTTTCACTCCGGGTGTCGAGACTCTACGGTCCTTGGACGAGGCCCCCGACCTCATTCTTCGCTCTCTTCCCCCAGACGCCGAAGATGCGGCGGATTTATGGGCTGACAGGCCGAATTGCCTCCCTACACCTCCTCTGAAGCAAAAGGCGTCGGCTTCGGTGGATGTTTCCCTTCAGCCTAAGCATTTCCGATCTCTTCCGCCACCATCTGGCTTTCGAGATCTGGCGGAGGCGTTCCCGGCGCAATTGCCTATTGGCACTTTCAAAGAGCCTCTCTTCTTTTCCGATACTCGGTGGCCTGAAGGCGTAGACATTCGCTTCCCCACCGTTGGTACGCAGGTCACTCTCAGGCTTTTGCGTGCCCTTTGCCTTAGCTCGATGATGCGGCGGATTTACAGGTGGGTGAACGCCGCTTCGCTTTTGCCCGGGTCCCTCGCGGTTTTGATAAAACTGCTGTCATAATCCGCAACACGCTGGTCTGCTCCAGCTTCCGCGATCTCGCTACCAAGGCGATGGTACGCGCTCTTGAAGACCATTGGGATCCACACTCTACTGCGCCGCTGCGAGAGATACATTCTCTTTCGGTGGTGGCTAATCGGGCTTCGTACCATGCTTCTGCAAATGCGATGGCTGCCGCCATCAACTGTGATTTAATTAGACGGGATGCAGTTCTTGCTGGTTGTTCTGGGTTTTCTTCGACAGTCAAGGCTCAGCTCCGCCAGGCGCCCATCGGCGGTACTTTGCTGTTTGGCTCCACTTGGCAAGCCATGAAGGATACGCATACGGACATCTGGCCCATGGCTCACCATCTTTCGTCTCACTGTTCCCGACGACCCATGGCTCCTTTCTACCATTTCGGAGCGTCTTCACCTCTCGCTTCTTCGCCCTCCACCTCTTCGCCGCTCCCCGCTTTGGACTCGGGTTCCGAACGATCCCGTCAAGGTGGCGGCTTTACAGGACGAAGTGGCTTCCTTGCTTCTCACATCCGCCACGGAATTCGTCCGGCGACAAGATTTTCTGGCTTTTTACAGTCGTCTCTTCATCGTCCCCAAGTCGGACGGGGTGATAGACCTTTCCGCTCTCAAAAAAAAAAAAAAAAAATTTTGCCTGCTCCGTCCTATCGTATGGAAATGACCCGCGCCCTGCGGGCCGCCGTCCAACCAATGGATTTGGCTGTCGGTCTGGATCTTGCCGATACATACCTTCATGTTCCTATACACCCTTCGGCCCACCGATACCTTTGCTTCGTCTTCCACGGAGTGGTGTATCATTCCGGGCGATGCCCTTCGGCCTCACTCTCAATCCCTGGGTTTTTACCAGGATTATGGATGCGGTGATTTCCCACGCACGGAGGTCGTCTCTCAGTCCGTCCTCCCACTGCCTCGATGATCTTCTTTTCCGGAATCAGGTTGCGACCTGCTTGACCACCGACAGGGACGCCCTGCTTTCCCTTCTCCATCGCCTCGGTTTTCTAGCCCACTTCGGCAAGTCGGACCTATCGCCATCTCGCCATTTTCTCCGCCTTGAAATGGAGTTTCAGACCGACTTGAACTTGGTACGCCTACCCCAAGCTCGGTTAGACAAGTTGGTTCTTTTGGCCCGTCGGATGTAGCTTGCTTCCGCGGCTCCGGCGAGACGGTGGTTACAGTTTTGGGTCTCATCAGTGCTGCGGCGGACTTGCTTCCCCTTGGCCGGCTCTACTCGCGTCCAATTCAACTTCATCTCCTCCTTCTTTGGCGTCTGTCTTCGGGAGATTTGGAGGTTTGCGTTCCGGTGTCGCACTTAGTTCGGCCGCATCTCCTTCGGTGGACGGATTCCGCGTGGTTGGCGTCGGGGGTTCCCCTCGCATCCCCGCTTCCTTCCCTGTCGATCTGCACGGATGCCATAGTCTTTCCGGTTGGGGCACTCACCTGCTCCATGACTTCAACACGACAGTGGATGTTTGGTCACCGGATTTGGTGAGCAGACACATCAATTGGTTGGAGCTCAAAGCAGTGTGGCTTGCCCTGATCTCTTGGGAACCACGCGTGACCAACCAGGCAGTCTTGGTTCTCTCCGACAACACGATGGTTGTCTCCTATCTTCAGACGCAGGGCGGGACCTGTTCTCCCTCCCTTTGCATTCTTCTGTTCCATATTCTGGTGTGGTGTCGGGATCGGGGCATTTCGCTATGTACAGGCACATCACATTCCGGGACGGCCGAATGTGCTGGCAGATTCCTTATCTCTTCATGGCCAGTGTCTCCATACCCGAGTGGGCTCTTCGCCCCGACCTTTTTTCGGATGATTTGCCGGCACTGGGAGACACCCATGATCGACCTGTTTGCGACGAGGTGGAACGCACAACTTCCCCTCTTCGTCTCCCCTGTTCCAGTTTCTCTTGCATGGGCGGTGGATGCTCTCTCTATCACCTGGGAGGGTCTCTTGGCCTATGCGTACCCCCCCGTCTGTCCTGGTACCCAGGATTCTTCTCAAGCTCAGAGGCTGCCTTGCAGTCCTGTTTCTGGTGGCAACGTTCTCTTGGAACTAGACCTGGACCACAGATCTCCTGAGTCTCGCCATGGATCCCCGCTATGGCTTCCAACGCTTACCATTTTGCTGAAAAAACCCTGGCAGGATCTTTTTCAACCTTGCCAGGAGAGCCTCCTCTTACACGCTTGGCGATTGTGCGGCGCACCTTCACCGCTCGAGGTTTCTTGGATGCAGCAGTGGCGGCTATCGCTTCAGCTCGACGGCCTTCCACCAGGAAAGTTTATGCGGGTAAATGGCGTGTTTTTCTATCGTGGTGTGGGCCGCGACACCTCTCCCCCACAACTCTGACTATGCCCCAATTCGCGGAGTTCTTCTTGTGGCTCTTTGAGGATCAGGGCTTGCCACCCATCACCATTCGAGGTTATCTTTCTATGGTGGCTGCCACTTACCGCCATTTGGGTCGACCCGATCTGGGATCTTGCAAGGACCTCGCTGACCTCATGGCTCATTTTGATCTCCGGCGACCAGTGACCCGATCACTACTCCCACGTTGGGACCTTGCGTGGGTGATAACATGGCTCAACTCTGCTCGTTTTTTGAACCGCTGCACTTGGCCCGGTTCTCAGACTTGACGAGGAGGACCTGCTTCCTGCGGGCCTTAGCCACATCTTCTCGCGTGAGTGAGCTCCACGCTCTCTCCATACTTCCGTCTTGCCTACAGCTCCGGGCTTACGGCTCGGTTCAACAGACAGCAGGATCCGGTTCCTGCGTTAAAAAATCTATCTCCGCCGGTCAAAGCCCTTACGGCGGGGTATTTCCCGCCTTTTCTTGCCTTTGGTTCCGAACCGGCACGATATATCCGCCCAAACGATCTCCGCTTGGCTGCGTGGAGTTATCCGTTCTGCTTACAATTACCTCTCGCCTGCGGGAGCGACGAGGCTGCGGATTCGGGCACACAAGATCCGGGCTTTCTCTGCGAGTGTCGATTTCGACTGTAACTGCGCCATGCAGGACATTGTGGCGGCTGTGGGCTGGCGGGCCGAATCTACTTTCGCCCGTTTTTACTTGCGTGACCTCTCCAGCCAGCGGCACAACCTGGCTCTGGTGGTTGACGTTGCCGTGGCTCAACACTCCCTCCCGGCGCTGGCGGCGCCGTAGGTAACACTTGACTGAAATTGTCGGGAGTGTGCCCCGGCCAGGGGTCTAGCTAAGCAGTTACCTGGGGGTATTGACCCTAGAGCGGCACCCTCCCCCTCTTTTTAATTCTTCCTCTCAGTAATACCATCGGTAACGATTTTGAAGAAAGAAATGTATTTTTCTTTAAAATAAATTTTTTCGAAAAATACTTACCGATGGTATTACTCAAACTTCCCTCCCACCTTCCCCGCTTGCCGCATGTCAGCTCAAATAGAACTGGAAATAACGGCCTCTCGCGAGATTTGGAAGGGAGGTTACTCCAAGGATAGGGAGACACTCGGGGGATTAGGTAACTGCTTGCTAGAGGTACGTCCCTGGTTGTGTGTTCACACAACAATTTTTGGAGACTGAAATTGTCAGTTAAGTACATCTTCCTCTCAGTAATACCATCGGTAAGTATTTTTCGAAAAAATTTATTTTAAAGAAAAATACATTTTTTGGCTAAAATTATGTAAGCTATAGGATGGTTCCATAAAGTAATGGCATCGGTAATGTTTTTGAAGAAACAAATGTGCATGCAGTGGATAACCAACTCTCCCTCTCTCTCTTGTCTGCCTGAGTGATAGGGTTTGAACAATGTCAGCAGTGGATAACCAACTCTCCCTCTCTCTCTTGTCTGCCTGAATGATAGGGCTTGAACGATGTCAGCAGTGGATAACCAACTCTTCCTTGTCTCTTGTCTGCCTGAATGATCAGGTTTGAATGATGTCAGCAAGAGGCATAGATACTTATGAGCCCCAACATATGAGAATCCATGTTCACCTTGCTATGTTAGTGGAGGGCTTTAGGGGGGCAGGGGTGGGGGGGGGGGGGTTTGGTGGTGTGAGGATCTGTTGCTTGCATTTGGTTGCTGTTCACATTGTTTTTACAGTAAAGGGAGCTGGGGGACATGAGGATCTTTGTTTCTTGTATTTGGTTGTTCGCTGTGCTTTGACAGTGACTGGGTGAAGGGAAACCTCGGTTCCTATGGAGCTGATGTGTTTTTGACATGTTCTGTTTCTCCAGATTAATCAAACTTTGCCCCTGCAAGGGCGATCTGGAATTCTGGGCGAACAGAAGAACAACTTTTTCTGTGACGTTGCTTGTGGACGAGGGCTTTCTGCAGGCAGCACTTTCGTCATCACACAATCAGGGCTTTTGTGTGAATTCAATGAGAAAAGACTTCTTGACAAATGGGTAGAACTCAGGGTGAGATTTACCTTTCAGTTATATTGAATTTTGGGTGACTAGAATTACATTTTTTTTTTATATTGTTCCTTCACATTACAGGGTTGAGTGGAGGCTTTATACTGGATTTTGCAGTGTTTGTCAGTATGTCCCTTTTTAAGTCCCTTCTATTTATAAAAGGGACTTTTTAGGATGGGTCGTGGTGGGGCGAATTTAATAGCATGTCCATGATGTCAAAGGCAGGCAGGCTAGACCTCTAACAATTGAAGTAACAAGATAAAAATTACGTCATGTCTAGTTATGCTAACTTCGCTGCTAAACGTACATTTGGCGCGTATGTATGTGCCTATGTATGTATGTATGTCTGTGCCTATGTATGTATGTATGTCTGTGCGTATGTATGTAAACAAGAGAATCTTTGATATTTCTGTACACACAAGCTTGAAACTTGGCGAAATACTTTCTTAAGTGGGTGGCTAAGAGAGCCTCCGAGCATATTGTAATTGAATGTCTCGTTGAAGACATAAACAACCATTTATAGGAGGTCGTTTGACCCAGATTAGACTTTAGAGTCCGTAATTTGTGTCATATTTACTTTAAATTTTGACCGGCAGACAGTCAGTCAATGAGTAATGCGGCTGCATGGGCTGGCATATGCACACACACATTTCATATTCCGCAAATACAGCGAAAGATAGTATGGATAAAGGACGGGGAGTGGCAGGTGCGGGAGGATAATTATGGAGCCTGTGAGCTTACTGGATCCATAGGGTATGAAAAAAAATGTGCTACTGCGCTGTTCAGTCTTTACTGATTATACTTTATGCAGCGCTGACAAAAAACAACAAGCTATTCAGTCCAACAAGACGTCCATTCTCCTCCATTCTGACCGCCGGACATCCTTGACTCGGTGACGTCATCACCTCAGTGTTGGTAAACTAACTGGCGATGACATCAGTCAGAATGAACTGAGTCAAGTTACCCCAGGCGAAGTCAACGTCTCTTAAGGGATATAACTACAGTTGTGCCGCCAACATGATCAGGAACTGCCATAGTTGATCTGTCTGCAGCTCGCAGAGCCTCAGAGGGAAATGCCGCAGATACTAAGCTCAGTCTGTGCCTATGGTACATCTCAGTGGCGCATGTAGAGGTAGTTCCTCTTCACTTTCGCTCTTAACCGTTTGGCTGTCGGTAGCGCTTTTTCTCGAGGTGATTCCTGCAGGAATCATCTGGACTAAAAGCGTAACCGACAGCCAAAGGGCTAATGAAGATGCAAGTTGGTTGAAAAAAATAAAGTACCTTTTTAAGTCTCTTCTATTTATAGAAGGGACTTTTTAGGACGGGTCGTGGTTGGGCGAATTTAATAGCATGTCCATGATGTCAAAGGTGGGCTGGCTAAACCTCTAACAATTGAAGTAACAAGATAAAAATTACGTCATGTCTAGTTACGTTAACCTCACTGATGGAACGTACATTTGGCGCGAAGCGCCGTATGAGTGCGTATGTATGTGTGTGCGTATGTATATAAACAAGAAAATCTCCGATCATAGTATTTCTGTACACACAAGCTTGAAACTTGGTGAAATACTTTCTTAAGTGGGTGGTTAAGAGAGCCGCCGATCATATTGTAATTGAATGTCTCATTGAAGACATGAACAACCGTTTATAGGAAGTCGGTTGACCCAGATTAGAGTCCGTAATTTTTGTCATATTTACTTGAACTTTTGCATATAGCTAGTAAGTTGGAGAAAGACATTGGATGAGTTTGTTAGCCAGCTTTGTATCCTTTCAACTTCTTTAGTAAAAATTAATTCTTTTCAGAAAAGAATTAAAACACTAAAAACCTTTACTTCTAGAGAAAGTCAGACAGTGGCGGTGACGTAAAAGAGGCAACTCTGTCACCACACAGACACTGACATAATACTCAAAATATGAAGTCATTTTCTCTCGCATGTGCGGCTCTCTCCGCTCTCTCTCACACAAACATGTGCACATCTCCAGGAGGAATAGATCCTCATGAGCCCTCCAGGCGCATGAGGATCTATGCGTCTTGGAGATGTTTGGAGCGCGCACGCACACACACACTAACACGCACACACACATCAACGCGCTTTCAGAAGAGCATGCAGGTGACCCGTATACTTGGTATATCATGTAGCTAGGTAAAGTCAACCTACTTTCACACAAATTATAGCAAGACTGAAATTGTACCGTGAAGTTCTAGTTTTGTCACCATTTGCACAAGCCTATGAAACGAAAGTGAAACTCATATTACATAAAATATAAAATTACGTAAAAACTAAGACTTAAGTCATGACAAATGACGTTTGACAAATCAATGACGCGTATGTCCTGCGCCCCTTAAAGAACTCACTGACGCATTGGCAGATCTGCCAGACTTTTTCAATAGGAGATAATTCAACATCAGAATCAGGTCAAAGACAAAAGTTAGAGACAATTGACAGTGAGGACAGCTCTCATATAGAAGAGACTTTGTGGGTTATGGTTCATCCCATCTTTTTTTCTTTTGTCCAAGCAAAATGTCTCAAATATATATATATATATATATATATATATATATATATATATATATATATATATATATATATATATATATATGCATGAGGCTTAAATTGCTTAAACCTGTGTCATGAGTAAAGAAGGAAAGTGTCAAACAAAAATCAAATGCAGGTATCTACAGTAGGTCAAGATCACACTGGCCATGTTTGTTTGTCAATTGTTCGAACAAAATCCCCAAACCTAATCACTTGTTT
Source organism: Semisulcospira habei (assembly GCA_036245525.1). Classification (NCBI taxonomy): domain Eukaryota; kingdom Metazoa; phylum Mollusca; class Gastropoda; family Semisulcospiridae; genus Semisulcospira; species Semisulcospira habei. The sequence continues at coordinate 28,078,668 of BTPG01000004.1, forward strand.
TTCTTCAAATTTGGTATGAAATACCCCAGTAGACATCACTTGATCAATCTTCATATGATTGTTTCAGACAAAGAGTGCAAACTGCCTAACGGTGGGTGAGGACAACATCTTTGTGGGCTGTGCGGAGGGTGTGGTGCGGGTGTTCAGTGTCAGCAGCCTGACCTTTGTGGCCACACTCCCTCACCCACATTACTTGGGTGTGGAGGTGGCCACAGCTACTTCTTCCAGGTAACTTAACCCTTTACATGTAGCCACCAGTACTGTGATCATTGACAATGACAATGACAATGATCCTTTATTTGACAACGGTAAAAGTTTTGGTAGTAACAACCATTTTTCGAACTTGCCATTGCTAATCTACTGATTACAGAGTTACTATCGCACTAATTGTATTCTACTACTGAAAAGGGAAAAAAAATTACATGACACAGCACAAGCCAAGAATGAAGAAGAAGAAAAAAATGTAAGGGGGAAGTGACATAGGAATTACCAACTTTACTGGTCGGGCATAATGACATGTGAGGTTTAATTAAAATAATATAATAAGAATACACACAACCTAATACGCATACATAACGCATGCACATTTGAGCACGCCACTCTCTATCTCTAATATACACGTACGCACACGCACAAACGCACACTCACACACACACACGTGCACCCGCACGCTAACGCGGCTTATAACGTTAAGCTAGTCAGTCATATGAGTAGCTGGCTACATACAAGCTGTACCGAATAAATATGAGTCATCGAAACCTGTGATACACGCAATTAATGATCTAATGAGAAATAGTATTTGTTTCTTCAAAAACATTACCGATGACATGACTGAATGGGAAGTGTCTACTACTTACTCATTCTAGCCTAAGAGCCAGTTGTGTTAAAACACAACCCGGGAGGCACTCGGGGGAACCCCGAGGGGACCAAGAGTTGTCTCCCTATACCCACCACCCGGAAGCCGGGTACCCATAATCCCTCAGTCTAGTCTACTTAGGCGCACGATTCGGTCGTCGTGCGCTCGGCTCTAGCCTACGGACTTTGGTTTTTCGACCGGTTCTCTGGTTTCGGACTTGCTGTTGGAATGAAGAGCGGGAGATAGGATCGTTTCGTCGGCCCTGCCTGTGCTGCTGCGTGGCTTTCTCGTCCCCACTGCTTAGCGCCTACGCTTCGACCTCTGGTGAGCTGTCCGGTGAGCTTCGCCGGTCGTGCCAGGCGGGTTTTGGACGTCTCCCCCCGTTCCCCTTTGGCGGAGAGGTAAGGTAGCGGGGTTGACCCTCGGCCGGTTCCCGGGCTGGGCACTGGTTTGTCCAGGTACGAAGTTTTTCGTCTTCTTCTCACTGTAATTGCGCGCCCACTCACCTTCGGTGAATCGTAGCGAAGTTTCCTACGCATTTGTACCTTGGGTGTGGAGAATTCTTTTACTCCATGGCCTGATTAGCTGAGTGGCAGAGCTTGGGTCACGCCTTGTCATCGCGTAGTTTGTTTGGTACCAGCGCCTGTTCTGGCCCCTTTTCTGTTTTAGCTTGCGGGATGGTTGTATAGATACGGGTGATGAATTTAAGCGCACACTCGCATACGCAGGCATACGCTGTGGACAAGTGCTCACGTACCTTAGAGAGTGGATATACGTTCCGGCGGGCAGCTTGGGGGTTTACGCTCCTTGGCTGGGCGGGCCCCTCGTGACATGTCCACATAAAGTGGTGATTTACTGCCCCAGATGTTTTTCTTGTCTTGGTTGTCATTGCGTATTGAGTTGTACAGCATGCGGCCGGTGTTGTTTTTTCCACACACGGTCACCCTTAGTAATAATGTTTGGGGCCTGACTCCTTTTATGACAGGGGTTGGTACATATGTTGTTGCTCACCTTAGCGCTTGACGGCGGTGAATCTACCTCGTTACTGCACTGCTAGATTGCAGACATGCAGTTTGGTACCTCGCTTCCGTCATGACGTATTCGTCTTTTGTGTATTTATGTTGTTCCCTCGCCTTAGCGCTTGGCGGCAGTGGGCCTACTTGCTTACTGCACGGTTAGTTGTAGGCGTGCAGTTTGGTACCTCGCTTCTGTCATGACATGTTTGACTTTTGCTACATATGTTGGTTGCTCACCTTAGTGCTTGATGGCAGTGAGTCGACCTTCTTGCTGCACTGCTGGCGTGCAGGCTTGACAGTCTGTTACCCCGCTTTGGTGCTTGTGTGTTTTGTTGTTACGAAGGCTACCTTTCATGGCTTAGTCCCACAGGACTTGCCCGCAGGCCTTCGGGTGTGTTATCTGTTGCAGGGATGTGCTACCCATTCACACAGATGACAGTGGCTAGTTCAGCCCCCAGGGGTCTTTCGCCACTGCACCGGATGCCCCGCCGACCATGCTTGCGTTGCAAGCGATCGGCACCGGTTTAGGCGCCTTCCGGACACCGCGGGTTTTCCGCACGACAACGGACTGACCTGGGAGAGAAGCCACAGCGGATGTCACGACTAGTGCGCGAGCGTGGATCGTGGAGGCCGCTGCCAGGGGGAGCACACGTGAACAGCCTCTGGCAAGGCCCGCTCGGTAAGACAATTACGCACACGTCCGACTTCTTAGGACGTTGCAGTACACTTACCACCTTGAGAGGACAAGCAGCTTCTCGGCTGTAAGCACTAGCCCGGCTGCTACTGGTAGGTGTGTTCTTCATGTCCAGGCAGCGCCCATTTGGGACTAGGCCTGTCTTCCGACACGGGAGGTGCCTCCTGCCACATTGGGATGATTGTGTCACGTGGCCTCAGCAGCGCGGATGGCAGCATTGAAGCGTCTGCAGGCGGGAGCGACCTATGCTGTTGGTGCTTGAAGGATCCCGTTCCGCCCCGATGAAGAGGGGCATGCTGATGTCCTTCACGCAAGGCGGATGTTCCGGTGGCCATCGGACAACCACTAGGTCGGGTCTCCTATGCGCAGGATGTGGATACGCCATCCAACGTATCCTTGGCACCGGTCGCTTGAGACCAGGACGTCCCTGTGGGAAGCCCCACACCGGATTCAGTGGACTAGTGCACGAAGTGGGCCTGGATCAATGAGGCCGCTTCCAGGAGGGAGCGCGCCCGGACTAAGCCTTCCAAGAAGCCATGTCCACTATCGGTCCCACTTGTCTCCAAAAAAGCCCGCGGGATCCCGCTGGGGGTCCCCTTTACCGGCAAGAAAGCCCGCCTCCCTCGGAGCCCGGCTCAGAGACATTCACGTGCACGGCCAGGGACTCTAGTAAGGATGCTCGTCTCCAAGGGAGCGGAGACTACTATTGACACCTGCAAACGATGCGGAGGCTTGCAGTGGCCGTCGGATATCCATACAGTCTGTCTCCTGTGCGCTGGGTGTGCTTCCGACCACACTTGTGACGTCTGTGCTACCTGGCCGGAGCTGCGATGGTCTAATCTCTGGAACTTTTATAGGAGGGAGCCTCCTACCCTCTCGGGTACTTAGAAGATTGCCGAGACGCCTTCCGCTGTGCCCCCGGCACCGGACGTGCGAGACCAACTGGATCCGACACAGAAAACGCCACTGAGTAATCGAGGGATTAGTGCACAGAGTGGGAGTTCGACCGTCAAGACCGCCTCCGTTAGAGAGCGCGCCCGGACACAGCTGGTGGAAAGAACCCGCCTCTCCCAAGAGCCTGGTTTGGTGGGACGCTCGTGGCGTCCCTCCTCCACCGTCGTTCCCCACTCGTCTCTGAGGAAGCCGCCGGGATTCCGCTGGGGGTCCCCTGGCCGGCAAGAAACCCGCCTCTCCCAAGAGCCTGGTTCACAGAGACATACACGCACTCGTCCGGAGCCTACTGGTTGTGAAGAGCGTAGACACAGGGATTCTACTCGACGTTATCGCTCTCCCTCGCAAGATCTTAGGAGGACCTTCCCGCTCGGGTGCTTGGAGATTACCGAGACGCCTTCCGCTGTGCCCCCGGCACCGGACGCGCGAGGCCAACTTGATCCGACACAGAAGACGCCACTGAGTATTCAACGGATTAGTGCACAGAAACCCGCCTCTCCCAAGAGCCTGGTTCGTTCCCACTCGTCTCTGGCCGCAGGGGTCCCCTTGCCGGCAAGCAACCCGCCTCTCCCAAGAGCCTGGTTCACAGAGGCTTACACGCACTCGTACGGAGCCTCCTGTTGGCGAAGATCGTAGGCGCCGGGATTCTACTCTCCGTTATCGCTCTGCTTCGCAAGATCGTAGGAGGACCTTCTCCATTCATCGTTCGACGGATCAGGACTCCCTCGACTCAAGACGGGTTTCGCCTTCTTCGCGTTCCCCATCTCGTTTGGACTCCCGTTCGTCCCGTTCCTCTTCCCATCGACCGGCCACTTCCCCTTCCCTCATCCTCTCTGTTCCGTTCCTCCTCGTCGCAGCCGTTCTCCTCGTCGGGACCCGCCTTCGGCTCTCAGGAGACCCTTGCCGCGTCGCTCCGTCTTTTGCTCTCCCCTTCGGAGGGAGTCTTCGACCTCTGCGGCTCGCCGCCAGCGGGATTCCTTCCCTCGGAGCACTCGTCGCCCTCCTCGGTCGCCGGTTCCAGACAGCGGGACTTCGACACCTGGAGTTTGACGGCTGACGACCCCTCGGACTGGTTGCTCGGACGTCTCAGCCGTTCTCCTCTCCCTCTTCTTCGGCTTCCAGTGCTGCGGTTCCGTCAGACCTGTCCTTCAGACCTGGACACTCGGCCGGCGCTGGACGGGACATCCAAGCTCATCGCCGCCGCCCTGCTGCGGAAGTTTGCCCGGCATAGCCACCTGACTCACTGGGGTTTCTCATCCATCGTGGACACTGGGGAACCAAGGCGCAGCCCCTTCTCCTTGACGTCTAACCATCTCGACAACTCTCGTTGGGCACCCTGGGGGTGCCGGACTTCGGACAGGTGGTACCGCTTGGCTGTGCTCGTGGCGAAGGACCTAGCCACTACACGGAGTCGGATCTACGCACATTAGTCGTCTCTAAGCCCGGCTGCTCAAGCTACGCTGCCTATTTCCGTGATTCTTCTCGAGGTCCAACCCTCCGACCTTCGGACTTCGCGGACAAGAGCGTGCTTAGCTTGGATCCGACGCGGACTACTAGGCCTTCTTATTCTGCTCGTGGGAGGAAGGATAGGTCACAGGAGCTTCTCCTCTCCGACAACGCGACAGCGGAGGTGTACTTCCAGGATCAGGGCAGCTGGCGATCCTCTGACCAGTGCGTACCCCCTACTCTGGTGCTTGGGGAAAGAGCTTCAACTCCCTCCGTGCGTGACACTACCTGGACCGACGGTAGATCTGGGCCAGTCTTCCCCGGTGGGACCAGTGGCTACACACGGAATGCACCAGGACACCTTCGGAGGATCGGCGCATGAGACCAGGATGATCCTGTGGAGGGTCTCCACAACGATTTCAGTGGACTAGGGCACAGGGTGGGGGTTTTGACCGATGAGGCCGCTACCCGGACGGAGCGAGCCCGGACACAGCTTTTGAGAAGCAGAGAACTCGCCTCACAGAGCCCAGTTCAGAGAGTCGCGCTTGGCGACGTCCCACGTCCAATCTCGGTACCCACTCGTCTCCAAGTAAGCCGCCGGGATCCTGCTGGGGGTCCACTTGCCGGCAGATAACCCGCCTCTCCTCAGAGCCCGGTTCGGAGAGACTTACACGCGCTCATCCGGAGCCTCCTGTCGACTCCCCTCGTGAGGAGTCATCGCATGCTACGTCTTGCCCTTGCAGCCATACGGCGCCTGAGGGATGTTGCCATGGTGGATTGGTTAACGAGCTTCAGGAGCTACGACTCGCCCTGTCTGCCTACAGTTCGAGGGAACAATTATGTACAGCTCCTCTCGGACCATACCTTAACTGGACCGCCGCACCTTGGTCCACGGGTTCACCTTGCGCCCGCTTACGGGGCGCTATTCCACCAGGAGACCACGTAGCAAATCCCTGTACAAGCCTCACGTGTGCCTACGACATAGCCGTTCGCTACGGACGCGCTCGCCTCTTTGCCGGTTCCGGCACCACTGACGCTACATGCCGGACGTTCTTCCTGGCTACGCTCAGTCATACATTCTGAATTACAGGACCCCTCCCTCAGGGAGGTTAGAGGCTACAGGTACGTTATCAAGGCACTTGCATGGCCACGAATGTCACATTCGTCAGGGACTGTACTGTCTTACACTTCGTGGCTACTGGAGGCTGGCGGGCAGGATGACTTCGCCTGCCTCGATCGCAGAGTTCTGCCAGGCCAGCGAGACTCCTCGCTCTGGTGGGGGCCTTTTTGCGGGGGGCACAACTCCCTCCTGGCACCTCAGTGCCGTAGGTATTCACCTACCTAGGGTCGTCGGGAGTTTGCGTTAGGGAGGACGGCCCTTGGGCCCTAAGGTGTGCTGGAGCGCGGCACCCACCTCCTATTCGCAATTCTCCCATTCAGTCATGTCATCGGTAATGTTTTTGAAGAAACAAATTCATTTTTCTTTAAAAGGTATTTTTTCGAAAAATACTTACCGATGACATGACTCAAACGACCCTCCCACCTGCCCCGCTTGCCGCTGGTGCGCTAAGTATCCTGACTGAGGGATTATGGGTACCCGGCTTCCGGGTGGTGGGTATAGGGAGACAACTCTTGGTCCCCTCGGGGTTCCCCGAGTGCCTCCCGGGTTGTGTTTTAACACAACTGGCTCTTAGGCTAGAATGAGTAAGTAGTAGACACTTCCCATTCAGTCATGTCATCGGTAAGTATTTTTCGAAAAAATACCTTTTAAAGAAAAATGAATTTTTCAATATGTAAACAGTCACGGGAATGCTGCTGACAAAAATGAGTACTTGATGAGACTGACTTTAAATGAGGAGAAAGTAACTGATGTGACGTTTCTAGGCAAGGCATTCCAAAGACTAGAGCCAGAGAACGTCAAACTCGTTTTATAGAGATCAATTCTAGGTCGCGGCACAATAAGGGATTTTCTTGATCTGGAGTATGTTGATGACTGGACGGTAAATAGCGATGTGATATCATGATAGTTCAAGGGTGTTGCCAGCAGAATAGCTATTCTGGCACCATCCTTGAACTCTCACGGTTGATTTGTATCCATATTTGTTTGTTGTCTTCTGAGGACAATACCCAATAAGGAAATTTGTCTTCCTTCAATCTCTTTACACTTTTTCTCATTGGCCTGGCTCTATTCGATTTTTTTCCCTTGGTCATCCATTCTCAAGACAACGGGAGTCCTCTTGTCATATAATTGACACAAGATATAAACACTTCACAGCAGACTCCTTGAAGGTTTTGTTCCGGGATGTTCCCCCGGACAAAATCTTCAATTTTTTTGCGAGAATGCAATATTTTTAACAAGATCTGAGCATTCATAGACTATGTGAATTTTTTTTAATTTGCCCTTTTTGAGAGTCTGTAGACGTTTCTTTTAAAGACGTGGGACATTTTAGCATGACATTTTAAATCTATATTTACATCTTGTCTTAAGACCTTGCTTTTAGTCTGGCTGACCAGATTTTTACCCTCCTGCCGTGAGATGGCCTTCTCGCCTGCTCGGCGTTAAACCCAAATAACAAACAAACAAACTCTGGTCATATGTTACCGAGGTAACGTGATAAGTACACTCGCTTATTAACTATTAGGATGACAACGTTACTCTGTGAGCAAAGCCTTCTCTCTCAAATAAATCTTTGGCCAATCACATTTCTCAAACATACCTTAATCTTCATTCATTCAGTCAAACCTCTAAACAACAATATGCCAACAATTAAATCATTTAGGGGCTACACAACAAAACGAACTATATGTAGGTGTTCTGTGATACTAATGGTACCAGTTTCATACAGAACATGACCGAATAATTGGATAAGTTAGATAATATCAATGACAGGAAAATTCAACTGAAACGAAGGCCCTATCACATACTAACCTCTTTTGAAACTGGGAAGAAACAAAAATTTGGATAATAAAAATTGAGGGGGTTACGCAACAAAATAACTATATGAATGCATTGTGTTCAGCCTATATTACCAATGTCATACAAAAGAATGACTTTTTTGCCACAAAAAGATTTTGCTTTATACAAGAACTATTCATTATTATTATTAAATGTGTTAAATTAAAAAATACCTGAGAGAGAAATTCCAGGCGAATGCAGCTCGCGCGAGGTTGTTGACTGATAGTCAGAAGTATGGAGAATTATGTCCCCTGAATCTCTACGTCGCACGTAAAGTTTGGGGTCCTTTCAAGGGTACACTTCACCCTTATACTTTTTAGAGTTGAAGACAAAATCGTTTTATTACGAGTTAGGCTTTGCTAGTGGTTCTTGTCGACTCTCGGGTCCGGTCAGGGGGGTCAATGTCAGAGGTAAGAGTCAAGGTCTTTAGCCCGAGACTCTTACCTGTGACACTGACCCCCCTGACTGGACCCTCGAGGCGACAAGAACAACTGGCAAAGTCTAACTCGTAATACAACTAATAGTCCACCTTCGAGCTCGGTGTGTTAATCTTTATTCTTTTCAGCTTGTGCTATTTGGAGGGTGCAGAGTTACTTGGTATTCATAGGTTTAACCTGGATGATTTCCCTCCTGGAGGATGTAAATTGCATCTCAGCCAGCAGGTGATATAGATTCTCCTTAACCCCTTCAGCTTGTTGTGGCTGGTTAGAATCGATACCTCTTGCAGATGAAATGGCTGGACAAGCAACTAATGGGAGAGAATTGGAAATATTTTTGATCCCATGGAAATCTTTGATGTCGCCATCTTCCTGTAGAAATATCTATACCTTATTACTGTGAAGTATGAAAGTTAGATCGCACACAATAAAAAACAGTTCATGTATTTGCTATGATTGCTTTATTTGCTTTTGCAGTGACATGATCTGCACAAAGACAGATGCCAAGTATCCAGATACCATCGCCATTGCTATTGATGATGATCATAAAAAGGTAAATTTTGTATTCTACAACAGCTGTTGAAAAAGAAGAACGGTTAGTGTTCAAAGCATCAAATCCCAGTAAACAAAACTAAAGTTCTTGAGCCTACGTGCCACAGCTGGCCCGAGCACGACTAAAGCTGAAGTCAGCTCAATGACCTTTTACGTAGCAGGCATTTACTTAATGGTATTGTGCCAATTAAGGTTGAGCACACAGCCAGAGACTTGTTATATCTGATTTCATTAGATACTTGTGCACATAATACTGCGACTGACCACTGCTGTCTCTTGTTTCAGGTGGCCTGTATCTACAACGACCACAGTCTGTACGTCTGGGATGTTCTGAATGTAAGGCGGGCAGGGAAGGCCTGGTCTTTCCTGTATCACAGTGGTTGCATCTGGGCGATTGAGGTGTATCCATGTCTGGAAAATAAGCAGATAGGTCCCCTGCCTCCTGGCTCCTTCATAACAGCCTCCAGTGATGACACCATACGCGTTTGGAATCTTGAGGCACAGATGACGGAGACACCAAACTACAAACGCAACATCTATAGCAATGTAAGTTTCTGGTGGCCTCCTTTGTCTTTAGCCACTGAGGCATTCATATGTGCGCTTGAAATTTGATTTTATGTAGCTATTTATCTAAAAATGTGTGGTTTATATATTTGATGTGAAAAAATCTTGAAGATTCATCTACATGTATGTAAATTTTGTTTTGTAGGAGTTGCTGAAGGTGGTGTACACAGACCCATCCCTGGCTTTCCTTTGTGACGTCAACTACAACCCTGGTGAGAGAACCCTATACTCATTCAAAGTGTTATACTAACAGAATATTTACTTTAGAGATAACCGACAGCTAGCAAGAAATTTAACTGCATGCAATGAGTGTAACTCTAGACATTTGCAAAGGTAGAATGATGGTTTCCCTTTTGAAAGATCACCAGTCTGCACTGCTCTTTATTGTGCATTAGCTTTGATTTATGTCATGTTTATGTTATCTCTTCTGACCTATCTACAAAGGCCATTTCCTACTGGCTGTCACTAGCGTTTTTTGTTGCATTATTCCTGCAGAAATCCAGACTGTGTGGTGTGGTAAATGCTAGGAAATAATCAACTTATTTTTTCTCCATTGGTTATTTCTATACTCTAAAAATTATGGCACTGGTCGTATCCTCAATTCTTGAATAGGGAAATCATTTGACAGAATAAATGAGTAAATGAAATTGTTAATTTCCCATTGCAGCGGGTGCTACAGACAAAACAGACACCACCTGGGATGGGAAGAATGGTGTGCGGTCTATCCGCGTAAGTCCTGATGGGGAACACCTTGCTTCAGGGGACAGACAAGGAAACATCAGGTGGGTGAAGATGACAAAAGAGCAAAAGTTTTTTATTGACAGTAAGAGTGTGCAGATTTATGGCTTTGGACCTTACAGCCTAGATCTGTAAGGTTCAAGATCACAGACCAGAACACAATCATTCTGGAACTTTAGTGTTGGCCTCTTTTGTCTTGGCCAGGAAATCCTAACGGGAACACTGCGGAAGTCATCTGAGAATGCAAGAATTGCTGATTGTGTTAACCCGTTACATCTTGAGGTGGATTTTTTTAAAGAAACTTGATTATTGTCCTATGAAGGGTACATTACAATTAGGAGATAGATCAACCATTTTAGTTCAAGGGTGGTGCAAGAATAGCTTGGCGCCCAAGTGCCAACTATTTTGGCACCACCCTTGAACTATCATAGTCAAATTTATTTCAAGCAATAGTGTATTAGGATGAAAAGGGTTCATCGGAACTGCATGCTGTCAGTGTTTGTATTCACTAAAGTCCATTTAACCAAGTTGTTGAGTACATTTACAAAAACACAAACTGATGGTTGTTTTCAGTGCATTATGAATTGTTTTGTACTTGGCCTTAGTACAATGCCATTAAATAACAAATACTTGAGACCAAAAGGGTGATTTCCAAAGGTGTAAAGTACAAGGAAATAAAACTTTTGTTGCAATATAGTTCCCCACAACCATTACTTTTATAATTCTCCCACATCTTGCTATTGTTTGTCCTCACAGGGTATATGATCTACACCAGATGGAAGAAATTCGTAGCATTGAGGCACATGAGTCTGATGTGGTCTGTCTGGAATACTCCTTCTCTAAAGCAGGTCAGTTTTGGAGATTATGAGATTTAAGTGTAAAGTTAAAAGTGAGTGAAAACAAACACTCATAACACTGTTGAGCACTTCTCATTTTTGGCTCACATGCAATAGCAAAATTGAGTCTATGTAATGGGCCAGTGGTTGTCAGTCCGACGTCCGTGGTAAACTTTAATGTTGGCAGTTTTGGGGAGACTCTTCAAGCCACAGTCTTCAAACTTAGCCAAATGGTACTTTGTGGCAAGATCTTTCTAAACATACAGCTTTCAGTGACCTCTTTCAAAGGTCAAGATCACAGGGGACATACAACTTTGGATGAACCCTCGAAAGGTCAAGGGTTACAAGAGGTCCAGATATAGATTAAAAAACTGCCATATTTTCGCCCAAAAAATGTTTTTTCTACAATAATATTTTCAAATTCAAACCCAAACTTGGTATGAGATACGGTGATAAGATGGTAAAAACACCCCCAAGACCCTCCCTTCAGGATTCAACTTTTTTTCCGGTCCCACCCATGTAAGAGGTTGATGTGTGAAAAATGCCAGTTTTTGATCAAATTTTAGTATTATGAAAGTTTTGGAGCATTTATACACTTGAGCCATAAGGGCTTTTCCATTCTTCTTCATTTTGCTGATTCATGTGCTTCTCTAATAATTTTTAAAGTCATTAAAGTCATTGGAACTTGATGCAGTTTTAACATTTTGTACATAGAAACCCTTTATTTTCTGATTTTCATTTGTGTTGCTGTTAGGCATTATAAATGTGATGAATATAATTTCTTAAAATGATGCGAAAATCAAGCCTTTATATCAGAGAAGTGCATTTTTTTTGTACAGGTCCACACATTCTGGCATCAGGCAGTCGAGACAGACTGATCCATGTTTTTGATGTGGAACAGCGGTATGGTCTGCTTCAAACACTGGATGACCACTCCGCTGCCATCCAGGCTGTGAAATTTTCTGATGCCAATAACAAACTGCGCATGCTCAGCTGTGGCTCAGACAAATCCCTCCTTTTTCGCAATGCTGCTCTTGTAAGTTGACTCATTTAACCCCCTTTGTGCATTCAGCCACTGGTAGTGTAGTCAATCGGCAAGAGTGGCTGCATGCACCAGGTGTTTACTTTTAACCCGTAGCAGGTATATTAAGTGCATGCAGCCACTGGTAGTGTAGTCAATCAGCAAGAGTGGCTGCATGCACCAGGTGTTTACTTTTAACCCATAGCAGGTATATTAAGTGCATGCAGCCACTGGTAGTGTAGACAATCAGCAAGAGTGGCTGCATGCACCAGGTGTTTACTTTTAACCCATAGCAGGTATATTAAGTGCATGCAGCCACTGGTAGTGTAGTCAATCAGCAAGAGTGGCTGCATGCACCAGGTGTTTACTTTTAACTCATAGCAGGTATATTAAGTGCATGCAGCCACTGGTAGTGTAGACAATCAGCAAGAGTGGCTGCATGCACCAGGTGTTTACTTTTAACCCATAGCAGGTATATTAAGTGCATGCAGCCACTGGTAGTGTAGTCAATCGGCAAGAGTGGCTGCATGCACCAGGTGTTTACTTTTAACCCATAGCAGGTATATTAAGTGCATGCAGCCACTGGTAGTGTAGTCAATCGGCAAGAGTGGCTGCATGCACCAGGTGTTTACTTTTAACCCATAGCAGGTATATTAAGTGCATGCAGCCACTGGTAGTGTAGTCAATCGGCAAGAGTGGCTGCATGCACCAGGTGTTTACTTTTAACCCATAGCAGGTATATTAAGTGCATGCAGCCACTGGTAGTGTAGTCAATCGGCAAGAGTGGCTGCATGCACCAGGTGTTTACTTTTAACCCATAGCAGGTATATTAAGTGCATGCAGCCACTGGTAGTGTAGTCAATCGGCAAGAGTGGCTGCATGCACCAGGTGTTTACTTTTAACCCATAGCAGGTATATTAAGTGCATGCAGCCACTGGTAGTGTAGTCAATCAGCAAGAGTGGCTGCATGCACCAGGTGTTTACTTTTAACCCGTAGCAGGTATATTAAGTGCATGCAGCCACTGGTAGTGTAGTCAATCAGCAAGAGTGGCTGCATGCACCAGGTGTTTACTTTTAACTCATAGCAGGTATATTAAGTGCATGCAGCCACTGGTAGTGTAGTCAATCAGCAAGAGTGGCTGCATGCACCAGGTGTTTACTTTTAACCCGTAGCAGGTATATTAAGTGCATGCAGCCACTGGTAGTGTAGTCAATCAGCAAGAGTGGCTGCATGCACCAGGTGTTTACTTTTAACCCATAGCAGGTATATTAAGTGCATGCAAGTATTTGGAGCCTGGCTGTCAGTTGACTGTTGGATATGATGTCCTACAGTCACCTTTCGGGTAAACACTGCACAGCCTTTAAGGGCTTTTTTTTAGCTGAGTGTGGGATGAAAGTCTTGATGCTGTGTGAATGTGTGTTAATGATACGCTGGATGTTTTGTTTTTTGGGTGTCTGTTCTGTATGTCTGTTTTTCTATGATAGCGTTCATGCCTTTGGCAAAGCCAGTTAATTTTTTTAAAAAATGATAGCAAATTTGGTCGCTGCTGCTATTATTTTATATTGAGCATCATTTTGCTTAATATAGTGCCGATGACAGGCAGATGTGATTATGAGACCCGAATCAAAATGTCCAAGTCGTAAGACAAGGACATTTTGATCGGGTCAGGTAATGACATCTGTCTGTTTTCAGCACTATATCAAGTAAATTGCTGCTCAACATAATTTATGTACCCAGTCCAAAACAAAACTTTACCTTCCCTTTGTGCCCTCAAACTCTGTGCGACCATTTTAGGTTTGCATACTGAGACTATCATGCACACTGAAACTAAACATGCATATTCACAAAATGATTTTAATTTTAATTCATTTTAACTCATAAGCAAAGTTTAGCAATGAAACACCCATAGCAGCAATGTGGATAATAATTTGAAAAAGAAAAAAATAGTAGGTAACAAACAAGGAAACATGACTCCACTACAGGTGCTATGTGAAGCAGATGACAGTTTTGTTGACGCAAGGGAGCTAACTGTATTGAGTGATTTTGAGCGTTTGGCTGTTTCGTCTAACTCCTATGCTAATACAGTTTCAGTGTTTTTTTAGCTTGGGATGTTGCATTTCGCGACTCTATCTACATATCTACAACAATGAAGGTTTCAAGTTATAGGTTAGTGTTTTTAGCTTTTTTGGCTCACGTACGAACCTAAAGTGAGTGTTTTGGGCCAATGGTCGTCTGTCCGTTGTCTGTCCGCCTGCCGCTGTCCGTTCCGTACGCTGTTGTCTGTGGTAAACTTTAACATTGGCATTTTCGCAGAGACTATTCAAGCCACAGTCTTCAAACTTGGCCCAAGGATACTTTGTGGCAAGACCTTTCTAAACATACCAATTTGAGCGACCTCTCAGAAAGGTCAAGGTCTCAGGGGATCAGGAAATGTTAAAAATAGCTATATTTTTACATAATTTATTTTTTCTCAAATACTATTCACAACTTCAAACCCAAACGTCGTACAAAGGTACCTGATGGTAAGACCTTTCTATGCATACTAATTTGGTTGATCCCTCAGAAAGGTCAAGGGTCACAAGAGCTCAGGAAACAGGTGGGGAAAAAAAAAAAGCCATATTTTGACAAAAGATGTTTTTTTTTTTTTTCAAATACTGTTCACAACTTCAAACCCAAACTTGCTACAGAGGTACCTGATGGTAAGACCTATCTATGCATACTAATTTGGACTACCCCTCGGAAAGGTCAAGGGTCACAAGGGGTCAGGAAATAGGTCCGAAATAGCCATATTTTGACGAAAGATGTTTTTTCCACAAATACTATTCACAACTTTAAACCCAAACTTGCTACAGAGATACATGATGGGAAGACCTTTCTGTGCACACTAATTTGGTTGATCCCTCAGAAAGGTCATGGGTCACGAGAGCTCAGGAAAAAGATATTTTTTCTCAAATACTATTCACAACTTTAAACCCAAATTTGGTACAGATATACCTGATGGTAAAACCTATCTATGCATACTAATTTGGATGACCCCTCAGAAAGGTTCAGGGTCACAAGAGGCTGGCAAATATGTGTAAAATGCCAAATTTTAATAAAATTGTAGGTATTAACAACATGTTTGCAAATTTTTCAACCAGATTTGGCACAAAGCTGATGATAAGACCTTCCTATGCATACTAATTTAGTTGACTCATCACAAAGGTCAAGGGTTGACGTGTGAAAAAAACTTACATTTTCAGAAAAGATGGATTTTGCCAGCCCTTGTCACAAAGGTCACATATATGTAAATCGGTCAAACACGTGAGCTTTGTGTTGTACTCTTTGTATCGCTTTTTATGGGTTTCCATGTTCAATGTGAGTGCCGAAGCACACGATGGCAGTGATGGCACGTACACGGATGAGAAAAGTATCTTCGGCATTGGTGAAGAACGGCAAGTTAAAAATTAATCAAAGTGTTAACGTTGTCATGTCATAGTTGAAAATGAAAAGGATGTATTAGTGTTGCAGCTGAACAGTATTTTGTGTTTTATTTCTTAAGACCCTGGCTTGAGAATCCATCAACAACTTTGCTAGGGCCACAAGGCTTTTTGGGAAGGAAAGTATATCAAGCAAGCTCATGAATAATTAATTTGCTAGTTATACAATATATCAGTACATGTGTCAAAGAAGGGAAGAAAAGAAATGGATTGGGTACATACTAGTATAAGAAAAGTTTTCCTGAATAATGCACATTGGTTTAGCTGTGTTGCAGAGTTTAACCCCTTGTGCATACAGCCACTAGTACTGTAAACAGCACTGTAAACAGTACCAGTGGCTGCATGCACAAGGGGATTCATTTTGGGTTTTTTCAAACAACCTTAATGTATGTGTTACTATTTGTTACCAGAATCCTGGGTTTGAGTTCAGTCTTGATCAACATTTAGTGAGCAAGGCCACCATGTACGACATGATCATTGATCCCACACAGAAGTTTGTGGCCACTGCCTGCCAGGATCGCAACATCAGGTAGCAACACATGTTGTAGTTCTTTCACTAGCAGCATCAGCCGTGGGAGATAGATTCATTATAATAGCTCAAGGGTAGTGCCTAAGTAGCTTGACTTCTGGAGAAGCACCAAAATCATTATCAGCTTTCAAAGTGTTAGGCAGTCCATCTCTCAACTTGTAGTATACAATTTTAAAATAACTATAAGCCATTTTTCTATGAAACCCAGACCATAAGAGTGGCTAACGTGTAAATTTAAAAAAAAAAAATATTTAGCACTTTCAAACCTAATTATGTTCAATGACTTGCACAGCTTTATGAGATGCTTTGAAGACTGTGTGGCAGCTGTGGGAGATGTATTGGATATGATACTCTAAGCTTAGTGTTAGATTAGTTTCTTTGGTGCCAAGCTCATCTGATATTACCCTTGAACTATAATGGCTGATCCACATCTCGCTGTGTTGTCAACAAGTTAAATGCTAAATGCATTGAAATATAGTATCAGCTTGTGGGATTCCGTGGGGAAGACTGTAGTACCATCAAACTAAACACCTGTAATTCACATGTGCATACAGTACTGTAAGCAGGAGAGTTAAATGTCTTCTTTTTTTGGTGTCTTTTGTGGACAGGGTGTACAACATGGCTACAGGGAAGCAGAAAAAGAATTACCGTGGTTCTGTAGGCGATGAAGGTATCCTACTGCGAGTGCAGCTTGACCCGTCAGGAACTTATGCTGCCACAAGCTGTTCGGACAAGAACTTATCTATACTGGAGTTTTACACAGGAGAGTTGACGGCCTCTGTGAATGGTCACTCAGAGATGGCCACCGGACTGCGATTCACTAATGACCTCAAGCACCTCATCTCCGTCTCTGCTGATGGGTAGGTGTTCTGTTGTTTATGTTGTTTTTGGCACACGTGCGAAGCAAAAGTGAGTATGTTTTGGGCCAGTGGTCGTCCGCCGTCGTCCGTGGTAAACTTCAACGTTGGCATTTTCTCGGAGACTATTCAAGCCAGATTCTTCAAACTTGGCCCAAGGATACTTTGTGGCAAGTGGATCAGGAAATATGTCAGAAATAGCTATATTTTGACATAATTTATTTTTTCTCAAATACTATTCACAACTACAAACCCAAACATGGTACAAAGATACCTGATGGTAAGACCTATCTCTGCATACTAATTTGATTACCCCTCGGAAAGGTCAAGGGTCACGAAGGGCTCAGGAAATAGGTCCGAAATAGCTATATTTTTATAAAAGATGTTTTTTCTCAAATACTATTAACAACTTTAAACCCAAACTTGCTACAGACATACCTGATGGGAAGACCTTTCTATGCACACTAATTTGGTTGATCCCTCAGAAGGGTCAAGGGTCACGAGAGCTCAGGAAATGGGTGAAAAATAGCCATATTTTGACAAAAGATGTTTTTTCTCACGTACTATTCAGAACTTCAAACCCACATTTGGTACAGAGATACCTGATGCTATGCATACTAATTTGGATGACCCCTCGGAAAGGTCAAGGGTCACAAGAGACTGGTAAATGTGTGTAAAATGCTGATTTTTTAAAATAAAATTGTAGGTATTACCAACATTTATTGCAAATTTTTCAACCAAACGTGTTACAAAGATAGCTGATGATAAGACCTACCTATGCATACTAATTTAGTTGACTCATCACAAAGGTCAAGGGTCACAGATGTGTGAAAAATGCTTACATTTTCAGAAAACATGGATTTTGCTGCTGCAGAAGCCAGCCCTTGTCACAAAGGTCACACATATGTAAATCGGTCATACACGTGAGCCATAATGGCTTTGCCTTTCTTTTTTTCTTTTTTTATGCTGCTTCTCCTTCAATGTTTTCAGTAATGAAATACAATATAATGAAAAACACTCAACACCATATTATCAGCTTTACAATACAAGCCTTCTTTACGCAATGGAGTTGCCATTTTTGGCTCACGTGCAAAGCAAAAGTGAGAAGTGAGTCTATGTTCTGGGCCAGTGGTCGTCCGTCCACCGCCATCTGTCCGCCATCGTCCATGGTAAACTTTAACGTTGGCATTTTCTCAAAGACTATTCAAGCTACAGTCTTCAAACTTGGCCGAAGGATACTTTGTGGCACGACCTTTCTTCATACCAATTTCAGTGATTTCTCACAAAGGTCGTCACAGGGGATCAGGAAATAGCTATTTTTGGACATAATTTATTTTTTCTCAAATACTATTCACAACTTCAAACACAAATGTGGTAGAAAGATACCTGATGGTAAGACTGTTATGCACATACTAATTTGGTTGATTCCTCGGAAAGGTCAAGGGTCACATGAGCTCAGGAAATGGGTCCAAAATAGCCATATTTTTACAAAAGATTTTTTTTTTTCAAATACTATTCACAACTTCAAAGCCAAACTTGGTACTAAGATACCTGATGGTAAGACCTTTCTATGCATACTGATTTGGTTGATCGCTCAAAAACGACAAGGATCACAAGAGCTCAAGAAATAGGTCCCAAATTGCCATATTTTGACAAAAGATGTTTTTTCTCGAATACTATTTACAACTCCAAACCCAAACGTGCTACAGAGGTACCTGATGGTAAGATCTATCAATGCATACTAATTTGGATGACCTCTCGGAAAGGTCAAAGGTCACAAGAGCTCAGGAAATGGGTAGAAAATAGCCATATTTTGACAACAAATGTTTTTTCTCAATTACTGTTAATAACTTCAAACCCAAACTTGCTAGATAATACCTGATGGTAAGACTTATCTATGCATACTAATTTGGATGACCCCTTGGAAAAGGTCAAGGGTCACAAGAGGTCGACCAATGTGTTTAAAATGCAAACAACTGAACTTATTATCAACATTTTTGCAAACTTTTCAATCAAATTTGGCACAAAGGTAGCTGACGATAAGACCTTTCTATGTATCCTAATTTAGGTGACTCATCGCAAAGGTCAAGGCTTATGGGGGTTTCACAGATGTGTGAAAACTGATTAAATTTTGAGAAAACATGGATTTTGTTAGTGCAGAAGCCATCCATTTACTTATTGTCAGACGTGTGGATCGGTCATACACGTGAGCCATAAGGGCTTTGCCTTTCTTGTTAACTGAAAGTTGTGTAAAATATTTTTTCAAAAACATGTAAATATTGTACAGTGTTAGTGAAAGTACAAGTTACAAAATTTGTAACATGTTGTCACATATTACTTACTTACTTACGCCTGTCACCCCTACCCGGGTATAGGCCATCGACGAGAGACCTCCAGCAACTCCTGTCCTGTGCTTCTCCTTCGATTCTACTCCAGGTGGTTCCCAGTCTCTTGATGTCTGCTTGGAGGTCTCGACGCCAGGAGTTTCTCGGCCTACCTCTTTTCCTCTTTCCCTGGGGGTTCCATGACAATGCCTGCCTAGTGATACTGGAAGCTGGCTTTCTCAGACTGTGACCAATCCATCCCCATCTTCTTCGCCCAATTTCATTCTCTGCTGTTATCTGCTCTGTTCTCTCCCAGAGTCTGGCGTTGCTGATCTTCTCTGGCCAGTGGATTTTCAAAATTCTTCTAAGGCAACTGTTCATGAAGGTCTGTACTCTGTTGACTGTGGTTTTTGTCAATCTCCATGTCTCTGCTCCATATAGGAGAACTGCTTTTACATTGGAGTTGAAAATCCGGACTTTGGTGTGTTGTGACAGCTCTCTGGAACTCCACACTTTTTTCAACTGGAGAAAGGCTGCTCTGGCTTTACCGATTCGTGCTCTGACATCTGCATCAGTGCCGCCTTTTTTGTCTATGATGCTCCCGAGATAGGTGAAGGACTCCACCTCCTCCAATGGGGTGCCAGCAAGCAAGACTGGTTCTTCCCTGGTTGCGTTCAGCCTCATTGTCTTTGTTTTCTGTTTGTGAATGGTGAGGCCCACTTGGGATGAGATGTCAGCAAGCCTCGTGGTCTTGTCCTGCATTTGTTGATGAGTGTGGGACAGTAATGCCAAGTCGTCTGCAAAATCGAGGTCGTCAAGCTGTGTCCACGGTGTCCACTGTATTCCACTTCGTCTGTGCTCTGTGGTCATCTTCATGACGTTGTCACATATGTAAGTTTCAAAAGATTCCATAGAGGTATAGCCATCAAATATCAACCTGGATTGTTTTCTAATGTGGTCTTTTAATATATTTACAGGTGCATTTTTGTTTGGCGTCTGCCCTCAGACATGACAAAGACGATGCGTTTACGCATGGAGGAACTTGGGAAGATGCCGCAGGAAGAGACAGTTGCATCTGATTTGAGGTAAGAGATCCATTATCATTTCTGCTACATTTTCTTAAATCATTCCGTCATGTCTTAACTATCAGGTTTTGAGACCTAGAGCAGTATTCTACACACTGTAGCAAGAAAAAAATACAGCCAACATATTTTCTTGTACTGTATGTTCGAAGAGTTGGTTATGTTACAAGTTTGTTTTTTCCAGTTTCAAGTTAACCCCATTGTGCATGCAACCACCAGTTCCAGTGGCTGCATGCACATTGGAGTTAACCCATTTAGCCTCAATGCACTACAGCAGGAGATGGATCAACCATCATAATTCAAGGGTAGTGCCAGATTAGCTTGGGGCCTGATGGCTACTGCCTTTGAATTATGGTCGATCCATCTCATGCAATCAGTACATAGTCATTAGGTGACACGTCCAAAATGTTAGAAATGTGGCCATGGGGTTAGCTCTTTTGAGACGTGCCACAACGCGAATCTAGATGCGGCACGTCTTGAAAGAGTTAAATGGGTTAATGTACATAGTTTGAGCACTTCCAAGAAGTCAGAAAGTGAATCTAGACCAGACCTCTGTTGGTGATATTATGTGCTGGTCTTTGATTTTAGGCCCCACAGCAGAAAGTCATAAGGTCCAAAATCAATAACCAGCATATTTTGAAATTCGCAGCTTAGCACTGAAATGTCTAAAACTTTAGAGTCGTAAGGTTCAGAAGTTAGGAGCTGTAAGATCTACAAGCTTAAAGCCGTAAGATCCGAAAGCTTAGCCCTTTGTCTGTTCATAGCGCTTTTTGTCCAGGTGATTCCTGCAGGAATCACCTTGACAAAAGTTCTATGAACAGCCAAAAGACTACCAAAATCAAACAACCAAAAGATTAAGGCTATAAGGTCCAAAATCACTTACCTGTATGGTTCAAATTCACAGATCAGTTCATTTAAAATTAAAATTTTGTACTTTGCAGGCGAGAAGCAGCACTAATGCCAAACCCTGTATCTCTGGACCACACATTCCACAGCCCCCAACACCAACACTTCCCCGTCATGAAAGAGAAAATTTCTCCCGGTCGTATTTTGGCCACCATGAATACCTCATCAAGCTTGACATCATCAATGACATCGCCATCACTCCGTTCCTCCACGCCTGTTGGCAAGGGAACAGAGTCCACTACAGTGCAGGCATCACCGATGGACTACCGTTTTTCTATAGGAGGACAGCTGCCTAACTGGGCGAAAGCCAGAGTGAGTATGCCTGTGACGAATGTAGAAAAAACAATTTTGTGAGGTCATGATAAACAATTTTCGGCTCACATGTGAAGCAAAAGTGAGCTTATATTCTGTGTCGGTGGTCGGCCGTCTGCCATTGTCCGTTGTCTGTGGTAAACTTTAACGTTGATATTTCCTCAGAGACTATTCAAGCCACATTCTTCAAACTTGGCCCAAGGATACTTTGTGGTAAGACCTTTCTAAACTTATTGAATTCAATGACCTTTCTCAAAGGTCAAGGTCACAGAGGGCCATAAATAGCTCAAAATTAGTCAAAAGTTGATTTTTCAAAAACCGTTTCAACTTCAAGTCCAAACTTGGTACAGAGAGACCCGATGGCAAGACCTTTCTGTGCATACTAAGTTTGATACTAAGTGTCACAAAAGGTCAGCATTTTTGCAAACTTTTCTTTCAGCCTTTGCATAAAAGAAGCTGATGATAGACTGTACTATGCATACTAAAATAGTTGATCCCTTGCAAAAGTCAAAGGTCATGGAGAGTTGACAAATCTTTTTAAAATGCATAGATTTGAAGAAAGCTTGGACACTTGATCACTTGCTTATTTTAGTGTTTTATGGGAAAGGCCAAGGTCACAAAGGTCAGATTAATTATGTGGATCAGTCATATATGTGAGCCATAAAGACTTGCCATTTTTTTTTTTTAACCAGTTTGTGTTTGTGTTTGTTTGCAGGCATACATACCTAACGGTAGTATGTATCTTTGTGAATGTTTTTGGTTAAGTGAAACAAAGAAAACAAAGCATCACCTCAACAATGCCTTAAATTTTCTGCCTGAAGGCCTTCTTTCATCTGTCTGTGTGTAGGATTTTTATTTTGTTTTGACGTCATGTACATGTTTCTCTTCTCTGATCTTACTTTTTATTTTATTTTATTGGTAAACCCACATTTCAATGGAAACACTCTTTGGAGAAGTTAATCCTCAGCAAAACACGTGTTCTCTGCAACCTGATGAACACATACTGCTGGGGTTCATGAAGAACTATACCTCTTGCCAAAAGATATCATTTCTCATCAAGGTCTCTGCCTGTTGCCAAGGGTAGCATTCAGTTCTTTTATATATGATACAGTAAACACATTGTTGTATTTTCCCTGTTTTAGTTTGGAGATGGAACAGGGGATGGTACTGATGGGAACCCTGAAAACAAGCAGCCAAAGGGGCGATGGGCACAGCGATTTGATCAAAACTTGGCCTTCAAATCACAGCTGGACCTTACACAGCTTGATGATGATGGTAGGTTGCTGATTTTTACTGTCGGCCTATTCTGTTTGTGGGTGTACTCCCAAGATGGGCTCCATCTGAAAGTAGCCCCACCCAGGTCTTCCCTGGGGGACTTGGGTGGGATTAACTACTTTTTAGTTCCCAGGGTGACCCTGGTAAGCCCCACGGGGTGGGTTTTCCCCTCTATTCTGGGGCATGTGTTTCTGTCTACCCTTGGTCCATTCACCTGTATTTTCCTTTTTTAAACTCTCTCTACTGTCTGCGCTGCCTGTAGCTCTTGTGTTGCTAAATGGTCTTAGGTTTATTTAGTGTTTTAGACCAGCTGGCGACATACATTCAATATTCTGTTGAGTTGTTTTTTTCACAAGCAGTGCAGGCACATCCTGAGAAAGTCTTGTTGCTGTCGGGACGTTAAGCAATGTACAACCAACCAATCCGTCTGGAAGTACATGACAAATACACATTCATTCAAATGCTATGCTTGGCATCTTATTTGAATAAAAGCATACTTGTAACATTCTGCCCGAGTGGGTATATATGGGGAATGCTTCCACAAACAGTATGGGTGTCTGTCCATCCATCTTTTCATCCCTTCGTTCACACATCCAGGTATTTGTTTGCCTATCTGTTTGTCTCTCATTTATATTTTGTGTGTGTGTGTTTTATACATATGCAAGCTGAGCTGCAGCTTAACCCATTTAACCCCATGGCCACATTTCTCAGATGTTGGAGGTGTCACCCAATGACCATGCATCAGTTGCAGGAGACGCATTGACCATGCTAATTCAAGGATAGTGCCAGATGAGCTTGGCGCCTTCATCTGGCACTACTCTTGAATTATCATGGTCAGTCAATCTCCTGCTGCTGGGCATCGGGGCTAAATGGGTTAACAAAGTCATGCTTTTAAAAATGTGTCTTCACTTGCTAATTTTTCATTGTGAAAGCAGTTGGGCAGGAGATTAAACACGCTGGCATTGCCATTAAACTTGCAGATCTGATTTCTTGCATTTAAGTGCTAAGCAGTCACCTGTATGTTATGATTTTCTAAGTATGTTTGTGTGCTGATTTATCTTGAAACATAAACTGGCACTAAACATATCACTGTATGAACAACAGTCAAGAATTAATGTTCATGTATATTCTCTTCAAGCCATTGAAAACCCTTCCCACAAAGAACTCAGTTGTGCAAATGCCAAGTGTTTGGAGAAAACATACTTATGTCTGTAGATGATATAAAGGTCTTTTAACCCTTATCATTTGGAATACACCAGTGTGTGAAATAAGTTTGACTAAAATAGTTCAAGGGTAGTGCCAGAATAGCTTGGCGCCTATAGGCGCCAAGCTATTCTGGCACCACCCTTGAACTAAAGTCATTGGTCTATATCCTTATCTGTAAGTACTATAATGTAGCTTGCATATGGCAGTGCGTAAATTTGAAGCTTTTAGCCTCAGTATGATAAGGGTTAAGGGTGCATGCTGACAACAGTGGGGCTACATATCTCTTATAATGTACCACACTTTATGAGAGGTACAATGCAGAATTCTGAAATATTGAAAGGTGTTTAATAAGTGAAAGTCTACTGGTATGTAACAAGCCAACCGATGATCCATCCATCCATCCACCACTGTTCATCTCTCAGCCGCTCATGGTAAACATTAATATAGGCACATTTCTCAGAAATTGATAGAGCTACAGACCTCAGACATTGGCCAGGGATACTTTATGATGTGTACTTTCTAAAGGTGCTAATAATAGTGACCTCTCTCAAGAGGTTAAGATCGCAGAGGGACAGTCAGTATATAAGAAGTTGCCTTATTTTGAAACTATGGTATTTGCATGATCTTTAAAGTCAGTTAAACTCAGTACAATGCAGACTTTCTTTGCGTGCCTATTTCACTGACTGCACTAAAGCCAAGGGTTATGAGGGGTCAGGAAATGTGAGAAAAATAATTGCTGTGGCTTTAACTTTTAAACATCATTTTTAGTGTACGTTTACTAACCTTTTAATCAAACTTGGCACAGATGTTACTGATGATAAAACCGTTTCTGTGCATGCTAATTTTATTGTCCTCTCTTAAAGGTCAAAGATCATGCTATGTGGACAGAAGTTTATAATTTTTTTTATATATTTTGTCATATATATATCTTTTTATAGCAACCATGAAACTTGGTACAAAGGTAGATTAGGTCAAAGTGCTTTTATATTTGCTGTTTGCTTGACCTCTTCAAAAGATCAGGGTGATAGGTCAACAAAAGTATGCCAAGCTGTGCACGCAAGGTAGAAGAAGGTCTTTACTTTATTCCATTAGTACATACTGCCTACTTTGTTTTTCGAGTGGGTTTATTTTCTTGTGTGTGTATGTTATATATTGCACTTTTCTTGTGTTGTTCAGATACAGTTTTGATTCTTCTTTCCTGGACGAGTGCTCATTTATCAATATTTGTCAACTGATTAGTCCTTGGTGTGTTCAGTTTTAGAAGTAATTAGCTCCCCGGGGTACAGAAAAAGTCGGATCTGTATGATCCGTCCCTGCAGATTTTTTATTTCTCCCCCTGGAATGTAAACAAACACTGTTTGGTTTGTATACGATCAAATGTGTGGTGCACAGCATGACATTGGAGGCCTTTGAAGATTTCAGAATTGTTTTGTCTCTGTGTGGAAACTAAGATAGCGGTTTCAATTCAAGTGCTCCAAGCAGGAGACGGTCATGGATAGACTGTGATAGGTCAAACTTAAAGGCAGCGCCATATTAGCTTAGTGATTGACAGACCTTGTAGGCACTGCCCTTGAGCTCTTAACCCATTCAGCCTTGACACACTACAGCAGGAGATGGATTGACCATGATAATTCAAGGGTAGTGCCAGATTAGCTTGGCGCCGACACGACCATGATAATTCAAGGATTGTGCCAGATTAGCTTGGCGCCGACAGGCGCCAAGCTAATCTGGCACTATCCTTGAATTATTATGGTCGATCCACCTCCTGCAACTGGTGCATAGTCATTAGATGACGCCCTCAAAATTTGGGAAATACATGCGTGGGGTTGATTGAGTTAAAGTTGCTCCAATTCAGGCATTTTGAATATAGCGCCAAGGGCTGATAGGAATCGTAGCCTTGTGCTTAACCCCTTGACTGTCAGAACACGAGTAAAACTTACGTGCACAAGGCATAGATTCTCATCAGCCTCGGCAGTTCATTGGGCCAGTGAAATTCTTGGGTGTTGAGTTAACAAATATGATCTGCATCCAGTGGCAGGGATGTGGTCAATTGCGAAGTTTTACTCTCCGGTACCCAGTGTGCAAAAGGCCATCGGTCTGACGTCGGCCCGATGGCCTTTTGCGCATTGGGGTAGTTCCTATTGAGGGTCCTTTTTGCTGATGCGATGGGTGGATTGAATGACGAAAGGTAAAAACTAAATGATTTTATCAATGTGGTTCCTGGAAGGGGTGACCTGACTTAATGGAAAAAAATCAGAAATTAAATTCGTTGGCTAATGCACTTCAAAGGCAAAAACCCATTTGACTTTGAGCATGACTCGGTTTCCGGGTGGAGGACTTGAATGCACAGTGAGTGGCCCGTGAAATTAATTTGTCGTATAATATATATGTATGTAAACACAGAGACGAGATGATTCTGTATTCAGGTCATGAAGAGGAGAATGCCCCCCATACAGAAGGAGTAGCATTCATGCTGTCACCAGTGGTACAGAGAGCGCTGATGGGCTGGGAACCTCTTGGGCCAAGAATTATCACAGCAGCCTTTAGAACCAAGAAAAAGATCAAGCTCAACGTCATCCAGTGTTATGCGCCCACCAATGACAGTGACGAGGAAGAGAAACAAGAGTTCTACGACCGACTCCAGAGTGCCGTGGACAAATGTGCGGAGCGAGACATCACCATCGTCATGGGCGATTTTAATGCCAAAATAGGGGAGGACAACACCGGATACGAAGAGGTGATGGGGAGACAGGGACTAGGCTCGGAGATGAGTGAGAACAGGGAGAGGTTTGTAGACTTTTGTGCTCTAAACCGACTTGTCATTGGAGGCAGCATCTTCCCACACAGAAGAATACACAAAGCAACTTGGGTCTCACCTGACCATACAACAGAGAACCAAATAGACCATATCTGCATTAGCAAGAAATTTAGAAGATCCCTTCAAGATGTTCGAGTAAGGAGGGGAGCAGATGTCGCCTCAGACCACCATCTGCTTACCTTAAGAATGAAGCTCAAGCTAAAGAAAAGCCGCACAGAGACAACAAGAAGACAGCGCTATAATGTAGGCCTCCTGAGAGAAACTGGAGTTAGAGAAGAGTTCAAACTGGTGCTGTCCAACCGGTTTCAAGCGCTACAGGAGCTAGTAAATGAAGAGGAGGCGGTCACCACAGAGCAGCAGTGGAAGGCAGTTAGAGAGGTGCTGAACTCAACCTGCAAAGACACTGTAGGGTTCAGGAAACACCATCACAAGGAATGGCTGTCGGCACAGACCTTGAAGAAGATAGAAGTGAGGAAGCAGAAGAAAGCAGCCGTCATCAACAGTCGCACGAGAGCAGCCAAAGTAAGGGCACAGGGGGAATACTCGGAAGCCAACCGCGAGGTGAAGAGGAGTATCAGGGCAGACAAGAGGGCCTACACAGACAGCCTGGCAGCAGAGGCAGAAAAGGTAGCAGGCAGCGGCAACATGAAACAGCTCTACGACATTACCAGAAGATTGTCGGGCAAGTATGGCCATACAGAAAGACCAGTAAAAGACAAAGAAGGCAAGCCTATTGCAGACAGAGCAGACCAACTCGACAGATGGGCCGAGTATTTTGAAGAGTTACTGAACAGACCTAGCCCACCCGACCCCCCCGACATCCAGCCGGCAGAGACCGACCTACCCATCAGCTGTGACAGACCCAGCCGGGAAGAGATCAGAAGAGCAGTGGCATTTTTGAAGAATGGCAAAGCAGCAGGGCCAGATGGCATCCCAGCGGAGTCTCTGAAAGCAGACCTAGAGACAACAGTGGAGATGCTGTACCCACTGTTTGGAAAGATCTGGGAAGAGGAGGTGATGCCAGCTGACTGGAAGGAGGGGTACCTAATCAAGCTTCCCAAGAAAGGCGACCTCAGCAAGTGTTCCAACTACAGAGGAATCACCTTGCTGTCAGTACCAGGAAAGGTCTTTAACAGGATCATCCTAGAGAGAATGAAGAGCTCCGTTGACCCCCAGCTGAGAGATCAGCAAGCAGGATTCAGGAAGAACCGATCATGTACAGACCAGATCGCCACTCTCCGCATCATCGTGGAGCAGTCTCTGGAGTGGTGCTCCCCGCTGTACGTCAACTTTGTGGATTATGAGAAAGCATTTGACAGCGTGGACCGAGAGACTCTGTGGAAACTCCTACGACACTATGGTGTACCCACAAAGCTCGTCCGCCTGATCAAGAGCAGCTACGATGGCATGACATGTCACGTGATCCACGAAGGGCAGTTCACCAGGGAGCTCCAGGTCAGAACTGGTGTCAGGCAGGGGTGTCTGCTGTCTCCGTTCCTCTTCCTACTGGCCATAGACTGGGTCATGAAGATGACCACAGAGCACAGACGAAGTGGAATACAGTGGACACTGTGGACACAGCTTGACGACCTCGATTTTGCAGACGACTTGGCATTACTGTCCCACACTCATCAACAAATGCAGGACAAGACCACGAGGCTTGCTGACATCTCGTCCCAAGTGGGCCTCACCATTCACAAACAGAAAACAAAGACAATGAGGCTGAACGCAACCAGGGAGGAACCAGTCTTGCTTGCTGGCACCCCGTTGGAGGAGTTGGAGTCCTTCACCTATCTCGGGAGCATCATAGACAAAAAAGGCGGCACTGATGCAGATGTCAGAGCACAAATCGGTAAAGCCAGAGCAGCCTTTCTCCAGTTAAAAAAAGTGTGGAGTTCCAGAGAGCTGTCACAACACACCAAAGTCCGGATTTTCAACTCCAATGTAAAAGCAGTTCTCCTATATGGAACAGAGACTTGGAGATTGACAAAAACCACAGTCAACAGAGTACAGACCTTCATGAACAGTTGCCTTAGAAGAATTTTGAAAATCCACTGACCAGAGAAGATCAGCAACGTCAGACTCTGGGAGAGAACAGAGCAGATAACAGCAGAGAATGAAATTGGGCGAAGAAGATGGGGATGGATCGGTCACAGCCTGAGAAAGCCAGCTTCCATTATCACTAGGCAGGCATTGTCATGGAACCCCCAGAGAAAGAGGAAAAGAGGTAGGCCGAGAAACTCCTGGCGTCGAGACCTCCAAGCAGACATCAAGAGACTGGGAACCACCTGGAGTAGAATCGAAGGAGAAGCGCAGAACAGGAGTTGCTGGAGGTCTCTCGTCGACGGCCTATACCCGGGTAGGGGTGACAGGCGTAAGTAAGTAAAGTAAACACAGAGACCTTGCTTGTGTCTCTGATATTTTGAATTGGATCTTCATATTTGTCCTGTACTCTCTGGCTTTGATCGCTTGTGTAATGACAAAATGTAGAGAACCTGAAAATGCTTTATCAGTTAAAAAAAAAAGTAACTTGTCCAAATTGATTAAATTTGTATATGCTGCAGTGTATGTGTATCGCTTAACACTTTTGAAACGTGCTGCATTCGGATACGTGACTTTATATCCGGATGCGGCACGTCTTGAATCAGTTAATCCCATTCACCCCCACCCCCCACCTCCACTCTCCGACAACTTCCTCCCCACCTCCAGTGTGGTCACTGTCAAAATAACTGCAGTTGTGACATTATTTATGAACTACTTTTGAATAACTCTTGCCTGAATGAAAGTTCGTCATTAGCATCATAATAAATTGCTTTTTCCACAGCGAGAGATCGATCTCATAAGGATGTGAAAATTCTTCAGTGATTATCACCTTGACAAGTGCGTTTTGACATCAATAACCCCCCCGTCACTTGTGAACGTAATGACCTATTATACACAGCAGAACAATTCGATCCTTGACAGCACCTCAGCAAGCTGTTTCCATCCTCAAGAGGCATAGACTCATGAGCTCCTGCAGCCGTAGGGGCTCATTGCAATCTGTCTCTTGCTGGCTTTACCAAAGATGTGTTCTGTTGTCAAAAAGGGCGAGTCGTCGGTGTTTAGCATGAACAGGTCAATGATCATCAGGGTTTCAGCAAAACAGTAATACTCAGGTCTCATAGACCGCCGGCGGCGACAAATTTCTCCACAATTAATTCCCACTGCAAGAGGCACAGGTTCCCATGAGCCCCCGCAGGATGCTGGGGCACATGAAGATTTGTGTTTCTTTCAGGCATCATCACACGCTGTATATCCTGGCGAGACTGCAGCGAAGGAGATTCAGCCTGTGTGTTGGCCCTGATTAGGTCGGACATTACGTACACACACGGGGGGGATCAGGGCCCAATTCAATGGATCTTTGATGGGTTTTGAAGACAGATTATCGCCAGGATAAACACAAACACCTGCTAATCCCCTAATGGCCCCAGTGTTTTCCGCCCTACCCCAGTCCCCCTGTCATTAGAAGATGCATGACGTATTTACTAGTTTCTCAGACTGTTAGACGGTTATAGACTGCAACTCTCGAGTGTCTGATTCGTCCGAGGTGTTCCGATGTAAATACTGCCGAGCTCGTGGGGATAGGAGGGGCTGTTGAGGATCGGTGCCGTCTGCGATGGGGAGGTGTTTGTTGGCGGTCCACACCAGACTGCAAGAAGCATAGCATGCGACTGCACGGGCTCATGAGAATCCATCTCTCCTACCAGAAACGATTGACGAGATTTACCCCTATCATTTCTCCTCAGACGGAAGACGTTATGGGTTGTGTAAGGCTGCGATTCAGTGTCGCCGAGGGAGTGGGATTAGCGCTATGGGCTTGAAAATCAGATACACACTCGTTACCAACACCTCGCGAGGTCCGCCCTCCTTCAGTGGCGCTCGCCCAGGCAGCGCAAGTCTTTAATATTCTTCACCGACCCAACACAAACCCGGACGACTTCTTCCGTTTGAGCATGTAAAAGGAGGTACCTCTTTTAAGCAAGAGGCATAGATCCTCATGAGCCCCTGCGGCTGCAGGAGCTAATGAGGATCTATGCCTCTTGCTGATCCGTCCACCAGCAAATGCCTCCCATCAACAGAAGGCTTAATTCCTTAATCCCAGGCCCTCGAGTTCTTTTCCTTATGATCCCATTGTATTTTGCCGTGACCTCCTCAGGCTTTGTGCAAGCTTGATTGTAGTAGACTCTTTGACGTAGGATCATTTAACCCTCTGAGGCTAAAGGTAAATACTGTTTTGAATAGAAATGGTCAGCGTATTAGACCAACAGTCACTGTTGACCACCACCGTTTCAACGAACGACTGAAACTTCAGTAGCTACTCGCGAAGCAGGATCAATCATCAAGTTCTAACCGTGACTGAGGCACTGAAGAACGGAAGCTGATGAAAATATGCAAATGACCAGTGGAAGAAAACTGAAGCGACTGTTGATGTCTCTCCCCCCCCCCCCCCCCCCTTCCAGCATTTGGATTATACTTATGTTTCATTTTTTTGGGTGCAAAATCACCTTCGATGTCATGTCTTGGAATCGGTCATTGTTGCTTGCATGGCGTTTATGCTCAATCTCAGTGATTGTTCAGTTATTTAGAATTTAAATGACAGTTTACTATGGTAATTTAAATGACTTTTTTCCGTTTCAACGGACGAGTTAACAAATGCGTTTAGTCAAACTTATTTCACAAACTGGTGTATTCCGAATGATAAGGGTTAAGCATTTGCCCACCTCCAATTGCCTGCTTTATTGCATTATACTTGCGGATTACTGATATCGCATTGATCGATCTCACCTGTCTTCTGTCTGGATGTGGAAAATGCGGTGCCAGACTGACTGCCCCATTGTAGATTAACCCAGTGAGCCCTGATGCGCTACAGCAGGATGACTGTGTTAGTTCCGAGGTGGTGCCAGATTAGCTGGTCTCCTATGCTATGTCTCTGCAGAATAACTAATAAGATCATGGGTACTTTGAAGAGGAAAATATTGCACAGTTATGCATGAGTGTTGAGAGTAATTATGGTTGGATCAAACTGTCTGTCGACAACAGTCAGTTTGGTGGTGAAAATACGTTTACACTAGTAGAGAGCTGAAAATCACCGTTGTTTGTAATTTTATGACAGTTTTATTTATTTATTTAGTTAGTTATTTAGTTAGTTACTTATTTACATTTTTTTTGTTTTTGTTTGTTTTTTTGCTGTCTTGTTCAAGTTGTGCATGTCCTCGACTATTGTACTTGCGCAATAAAATAAGACAGTTTATAATTTACGCATTGTGACATGAGCAGTGGGCTGATTCGACCTTTAACCTTGTAAGGTGAGCCAGTCTTTAAAGTATCAAAACATCATTAAGATACGTTGAATAATAGCCTATTAATCACTCTTCAAGGGGTGTGAAGTACCCCCGATTGGCGCGTTATGAAGGGGGAGGGAGATGTGAGGTGAGTGGTCTTAAATCTTTTGTTGTTGTGCAAGCTTAAGCTTGATCACCTACAAGTTGCGTACTGAAAAGGGGTGGGGGGGGGGGGGGGGTTAGAGCGGGTGGGGCGGCATTGAGGGGCTCCAGCATTTTATGTTTTATCATGTCAATCAGCTAATTGCCACCCGTAATTGCCACCCGGCATCGTTACTCCACTGTAGTGTTACATTATCAATTGGTCATTCGAACTATTTCTTGTCAGGAATGTCTTCGACAAGAAATGCACGAACAGACATAAAACTGTAGTAATGAACGCGTTGACGGGAAATATCCCTAAGAGGCACAGAGTTTAGTGGCGCGGTTTTCTGATCGGCAGTGTAAAGTCTCTGATGTTGGATAACAAGGCAGGGAAATATGGTTTCTGGTTATGTGGTCTGTTGTTACCAGGCGCTAATGACAAGCGAAACCATTGTTCCACTATTGGAAACATGTCACATACGAGGCTATTAGTCGCGTATTCGTGTGCGGCACGTCTCCAATGAGTTACTCCACAAGGCAGGTCTGTTAAGACATTGAACAGTAGTGACGAATTTGGAATTGCATTACAGTTCAAGAGAGGGTTTAAATGTGGTGCCAGAATAGCATGGCTCCTCTAGAGTCAAAATATCAACATTTAACCTTTGGCTGTCGGTAGCGCTTTTGTCACGATGATTTCTGCAGGAATCAACGGGACAAAAAGCGCTACCGACAGCCAGAGTGTCAAATATTTTCCTCCGAAGACTGCTTTATAGTTCAAGAGAGATCGAACGTGATAGTTCAAGGGCTTTGCCAGGTTCACATAACCTCTCAAAATGCTTTATGCCGGTGTCTTTATCGTGGGGACTCGTAAGAACTTGGGCATTGGCTAGTACTTTCAGCAGTGGCCAGCACTTTCAGCATTGGCCAGCACGTGTATGGCAGGTCAGTGGCGTCCTCCACTCAGTGACAATAACTACAACGTTTACAGTGTTCAGGAATCACTAGCACCAGCCCCAGGAGGTCTGGTTTTATCGCATTGTGATGCCGTATCATTTGTCACGTGTCTTCAGCCCGTCATCCACCTCCTTCCGTCTGCAAGAGGCATACATTTTCATTAGCCTCAGACCCCAGCAGGAGGCATAGATTCCCATGTACCTGTGCGCTCATTTCTGCCAGAAATCCGCCGCATATATACGTCCAGAAGTTGTAGAACGAAACCCATTTGGGTTCGAGTCCATGGTCGACTTGGTGTCCATGCTGCATGTTGCTGATATCTAGTCGATCTGCACGAGTAATAGATTCTCGTGAGCCCCATGCAGCCTCAAGGACTCATGAGAATGTATGCCTCTTGTCGGCAGAGTTCGGCTGCATCTACATCCTCAGATTATGTGGTGTTGAGACCGTGATCGTCCGTACTTGCATGCTGCCGTTGTCTAGTGGATCGGTAGTCGACGTGCAGCATTCCTGTTAGGTCAAGAGACCTGGGGCCAGTATATTGCGGCGCACCTTGCTTAGTGGCTGGTGCAGGACTAAGCTCGCTCATGCAACTGCCCCCAGGAGCATGTCAAGAAGGGGGACATGCATTGAAAGCTCGTTTTAATCACCCGATTCCACAAAGAACAGCTTAAGTTTATCGGCGGAACGTTGTCAGTGTTTATCTGACAGCGCTTGATACCGGCGTAAAGTTATTGATTCTACAGGGATTGCGTGGGAGAAGATGAACTGATCACGCGCCGCGTGGTCTGTGGCTGACATTGGGGGTTAAAGATGTTGTCTGACTTAACGCCTTCACTGTCGAGATACAGAGAACACGATAAACCTGCAAGAGGCACCGATCCTCGTGAGCCCCCGCTATTGCGGGGGCTCACGAGGATCGATGCCTCTTGCTTACACCACTTTGTAGCCACACGTTTCTTTGACGGCTGGGGCTCTTTGGCGGGGAGCTGGGGGGGAGGGGGTGTGTGGGGGGGGGGGGGGGGGGCTCGGTGGTGGAACGGGTTCGAATCCAGCAGGGGTCAAAAGTTGTGCCGACCCTGTTCGTTGCCCCGTTTTTTAAATCACCTTCGCGGTGGACGAAAGACGTTAAGTCCCAAACGTCTAACTTGGCTGAATTGACGTGTATTGCAAAAACGCAATCTGCGTCAGCTGGCAGCAAAGGGGTTGAAAGAAGATTTAGATGAGGTCGTATGTAATGGAGAAATATTAACCACCTTGTGTGTGCGATCACCTTAACCCATATCATACTGAGGCTAAAAGCTTCAAATTTATGCACTGCTACATTATAGTACTTACAGATAAGATATAGACCAATGGCTTTAGTTCAAGGGTGGTGCCAGAATAGCTTGGCGCCAAGAGGAGCCCAGCTATTCTGGCACTACCCTTGAACTATTTTAGTCAAACTTATTTCACACACTGGTGTATTCCTAAAGATAAGGGTTAACCTCCTTTACAAGGGGGCGCACAAGGAGGTTAAGGTGATGTCTGGTTGGTGTTTTTTTTTTTTTTTTTTTTTTTTTTAAAGTTAATCCAGACACGTGTACCAGCTGCAGATTATCGAAATAGACCCATGTACCACCAGCTGAGGTTTGTTGCTTGTATTTCCGAAATGGCACACAGTTTTCAATTGCATGCTTATACAGACAGGTTTTTCGAGTAGTGAGGTGTTGGTGGCTTTTTAGAGGTATACCGCTATTATAGGATTGCATTTCCAATAGAGCATAGAAATCTCATTCATAACATCGCTTATATCCGTCCAGTTAAGCCACCCTAACAATAAGGCATGGAATCCCAGTGTCACTGTATCGTGTGGTCTGTTGTCAAGGCTGTCACACCCGATCGCCATCAACATTCACAAACTAAAATACCATTCAGTCGGAGACGCACACCCTGATCGTTTTCTCCATTTGAAGATATAAATGAGATCCAGGATTGCCAGCAAGAGGCGTGGATTCTCATTAGCCCCTGCAAATGCAGGGGCAATGAGAACCTATGCCTCTTGCAGATGGCAGTGCGCTTCTTAGAGACTGTGAACTGTGGTGTTTAAATTCCTAATTGTCTTGTAGTGTCGTGTAAACGTAGCGCATGAGGCGGCTAAGGACTTGATACTGACACCAGATATGCTAACCTAAAAAGGTAGGATGAAGGGCGTGTTTGTTTACTTTAGCGTGTCACACGGCATGACTGCTTATGTGAACATAAATACATGTACAGTTATATTTTATCAATTGAACATGTAAAAAAAAAAATGCTTTAGGGAGGGAGGGAGCTGGCGGTGTAAGAAGGGCCACCCAACGACTTGTTCACTACTATCATAATGAATATTTGTAATTTTTATTAGGTACAAGTGAAAATCTTGTTTTTTTTAACCATTTAGCACAAGAATTAAAGAGTGCATTTTTTTCCCGATTTATTCATTTTCTTCAAATCTGCCGTATACACAAAGTTGGTTGGTAAAACGTTAACCCTTTGGCTATCGGTAGCGACTTATGTTACTATGATTTCTGCACGAATCATCATGATGACTAAAGTCGATACTGATAGCCAAAGGGTTAAATCACATCTTCATTGGCTCACGTGCGAAGCAAAAGCGAGTCAGTGTTCAGGGCGTCGTCCGTGGTAAAACTTTAACGTTGGCATTTTCTCAGAGACTATTCAAGCCACAGTCTTCAAACTTGGCCCAAGGATACTTTGTGGCAAGACCTTTCTAAACATACCTTTTTGAGTGACCTCTCTTAAAGGTCAAGATCACGGGATGAGGAAATAGGTACAAAATAGCCATATTTTGACAGAATTGATTTGTTCTCAAATACTATTCACAACTTCAGACCCAAACTTGGTACAAAGATACCTGATGGTAACACCTTCCTATGCATACTAATTCGGTTGTTCCCTGGGAAAAGTCAAGAGTCACAAGAGAGCAGGAAATAGGTGAAAAATAGCCATATTTTTGGACAAAAGATGTTTTTTCTCAAATACTATTCACAAGTTCAAACCCAAACTTGGTACAAAGATACCCGATGGTAAGACATAATATTATCTATGCATACTAATTTTGATGGCCCCTCGGAAAGGTCAAGGGTCACAAGAGGTCAGGAATCTGCGTAAAATGCCAATTTTTGATAGAATTTTTAATCAAATTTGGGTCAAAGGTAGCCGATGATAAGACCTTCATAAGCATACTAATTTAGTTGACCCTTTGGAAAGATCAAGGGTTATGGATGATCCCAAAATAGGTTTAAAAAGCCATATTTTGGCAAAAAAAAGTTTCTCCTTAAGTACTATTTTCAACTTCCTGAAGGTAAGACCTATCTGTGCATACTAATTTGATTGACCCCTCGAAAAGATCAAGGAACACAAGAGATTGGTAAATGTGTGAAAATGCCACTTTTGGCTCACGTACAAAACAAAAGTGAGTATGTTTTGGGCCGTGGTCGTCTCTCTGCCATCATCTGTGGTAAACTTTAACGTTGGCATTTTCTTGGAGACTATTCAAACCACAGTCTTCAAACTTTGCCCAAGGATATTTTGTGGCAAGACCTTTCTAAACATACCAATTTGAGTGACTCCCTTAAAGTTCAAGGTCACAGGGGATCAGGAAATAGTTTTTAAAAAATTGCCGTATTTTGACAAAACTTTTTTTTTCCAAATACTATTTACAACTTCCAACCCAAACTTTTTGTATGAAAAAGCCCTGATGGTAAGACCTTTCTTTGCATACTAATTTGGTTGACCCATTGAAAGGGTTAAGGGGCACAAGAGCTCAGGAAATAGGTAAGAAATAGCCATATTTTGACAAGAGATATTTTTCTCAAATACTATTCACAACTTCAAACCCAAACTTGGTACAGAGATATCTGATAGTAAGACCTTCCAGTGCATACTAATTTGGATGAGGTCAAAGGTCGCAAGAGATCAGGAAATAGGTCACAAATAGCCATTTTCTGACAAAATGTTTTTCTCAAATACTATTTACACTTTCATCCAAATCCTGGTACAGAGATACCTAATGGTAAGACCTTCCAATGCATGCCAACTTGGATGACCTCTTCGAAAGGTCAAGGGTCACAAGAGATCAGCAAATTATGTGAAAAATGTCTAATTTTTGTAAAATTTTAGTTTTTATCACGATTTTTGCAAAACCTTTCAACAAAATTTGGCAGAAGGTAGCTGATAAGTCTTTTCTATACATACTTATTTGGTTCACTACCTGTACTCACAAAGGTCATGGGAGGTTGACGAAAGTGAAAAATGCGTAAAGTTTGAGAAAACATGAATTTTGCGGGCACAATTGCCAATCCTTTCCTTATGCTATGTTAGAGCACTTTGTCAAGGTCACAAGGTCATTAATTACGTAGATCGGATGCACATGAGCTTTGAGGGCTTTGCCATTCTTGTTTTGTTAAAATTGTAGTATTTATCAAAGTTTTTCAAAACCTTCTCAATCAAATTTGACGTGAAGTTTGCTGATGTCAAGACATTTCTATGCATACTAATTTAGTCAACTCATCGCAAAGGTCAGGGGTCACGGGGATTTGACATATGTGTGTAAAATGCTTAGATTTTGAGAAAACATGGATTTCGTTGGTGCTGAAGACAGTCCTTTACATATTAACACAAACGTAACACAAATGTCACATATGCGCATCGGTCATACATGTGACCCATAAGGGCTTTGCCTTTCTTGTTTTGTTGATGTGATCTGCTGGCTGCAAGGTATAATTACCATATTCGATCCATAATCATTAGAGACACTGACGCGCATAATACATGTGTACTACATTCACAGCTTGTCACGGTCCTTAAATGCCGATCCTCCTGTATTTCGTCATCGACACATGTGCATGTCGGAGACTTAATTGGCTCCTCAAGTGACAGCTCTGGTTGTCGCTACGGCTATTAAAAGTCTGTGAAGATTACGGAGGTGTGGAGTGCGGCGTTGGCGTGTGTTTATTGAATTGTTTGTACTATGACTTTGGTGATTTACACACAATTGTAACCCGGGGCCAGTTGTGTTTCCAAACATTTTTCTTTTTGGTTTTGTTTTTGATATACCACCCGTCAAATCGCGTAAATTGTTTTTAACAGCTGAAGTAAACCGGACTCATTTTGTCTGTCGGGAAAATACGGTAGACATTGAAATGGGGCTGGTCGGAGCACATTCCGGAGCATGCACATGACGTTTTTGGCGTGCGGTGCAGAAATTCTGGCAAAGAAGTAACAAGATAAAAATGACGTCACGTCTAGCTATGCAAACCTTGTTAGAGAACGTTTTTTTGGCGCCAAAGCGCCGTGTGTGTGTGTGTGTGTGTGTGTGTGTGTGTGTGTGTGTGTGTGTGTGTGTGTGTGTGTGTGACAGCGACTAGACCTTGCGTTTGAGGACGGACCAGCTTGAAAATTTAGGATATTGTCCCTAAAAGAATAATCTCTTTCGATTTTTTTTTATTACGATGCTCATTGGCGAGAAAATGTCCGTTTCCCAAAAACCGGTTGATCCACACTTGAGTCCGTAATTTTTCTTATTTTTACTAGATAAAAGGGACATAATTGTACCTCTAAAACGTTTTGAGTGATAATTAAATATTTTTTGAAAAAATATATTTGCACGTTTTTCGGGATTAATTTCACGATTTATATTGGTTAATTTTAAAACAGTTAAATCTTTTTTACGGGATGGGGGGGGGGGGGGGGGGGGCCGGTTTCAGAAAAAATCTTCTCATTAATAATCGCATGATTTTTCGTATACGGTATTTACATAAGTCTACAGTTTGTCTCGGCTGTCGGGTACGATTAGGTCGGTGAGTTGTGACCTGTATGCCCTAGGTGTGAAAATCAGACAATTTTCTGCACCACTTTTTCGTAAAAGAGCTGACATAACTTTAATTGTTCTTTTACCATAAAACTATCTTCTCATTTATACCCATATGATATTTCATAAACAGTGTTTGC
This sequence comes from Semisulcospira habei, assembly GCA_036245525.1. Classification (NCBI taxonomy): domain Eukaryota; kingdom Metazoa; phylum Mollusca; class Gastropoda; family Semisulcospiridae; genus Semisulcospira; species Semisulcospira habei. Next base: position 28,117,934 of record BTPG01000004.1, read on the forward strand.
ATAAACCTGCTGCTGTTTGTCCCGGCCCTGGGGTAGGATTAGGTCATATTGTGACCTGTGAAAATCGGCAAGAAAATTGCAAAGTTGATTCTCTGATATGTCAGATGTTAGTACTGCGATGAGTGACGTATAACATCGAGTTGTCGCTATGAACACAGCGTCGTGGGACTAATGATGCCATGACGTGAAGCTTGAAGTGACGTCATTGTTACGTTTGTGGTTGTGTTATTCTTTTGAGAGCATGTGTGTGTTGATCATAGGAAAGATCCGATATTCATTTGAGTTATTTTGGATAAGAACTACATTTTTTTTTTTATAGTAGGATTCATTTTCTTTTGGCTGGAGAATTGCGATCGATTTCTGTGCAGCTAGAATGTTGCACAATATTTTCGCTACTTTGTTGAAGTCCGATCTCGTTTGACCTAGAACGTTCTCGAAACGGCGCGATTATTCTAGTGACCTCAAATATGACGTCAAAATGAATGTTTGGCTATATTTCGTAAAATTGTATCGAATGCGCCTAGATGTTAGTCGAAAGCCGTAGTTAGTTTTAGAGTGTTCTTTTTAACCCATATCATACTGAGGCTAAAAGCTTCAACTTTGTACACTGCCGTATGCAAGCTACATTATAGTACTTACAGATAAGGATATAGACCAATGGCTTTAGTTCAAGGGTAGTGCCAGAATAGCTTGGCGCCTAGAGGCGCCAAGCTATTCTGGCACTACCCCTGAACTATTTTAGTCAAACTTATTTCACACTCTGGTGTATTCCGAATGATAAGGGTTAATTAATACTAATAAGTTTTGGTTAGGTTTTCTTTTCTAATTGGTTGTGTTGTGTGAATTTGCTGGATTGTTCTGGAAATCTGTAATAGTATAAAAGACGGTGTTAGGAAATATGTGTGTACATTGTGTGAGAGACGCAGTGTGTCAAAAGTGTTGGTGCATTGTAGAGGAGACACTGTATCAGTGTTGGTGCATTTGTGGATGTATTGTGCGGAGATTGCTTCGCTGCAATAAAATATTGTTGGAACTGTTACTCCAGTGTGGTCTACAACATTGTGACACGTGTGACGAGTTGCAGCTGAGTGAAGTTTCTTTACGAGAACCATACGTGCGTGCGTCTGTGATTTCATACTACGACTACGACCACCACTTAACTGTGCTATTCTTCTTCTTCAGAATAGCTATTCTACGTCAGACCACAGAGCTTACAAATGGCGGGAATCGCCGTATGTCCGTCTTTATTTCTGTGTGCCAGTGTGTGTGGATCAGAGGGTGGGTTAGAGTAGAAAGAGATGGATTCCTGTCGCTACACGAGCCCACAGAGCGTACTAATGGCGGGAAGCGCCGTGTTACCGTCTTTATTTGTGTGCGCCGACGTGTGTGTTGATCAGAGGTTGGGTTAGAAAGGAGGGAAATGGATCAGCATAATAAGCCTGATAAAATGAACAACTCTGAATGCTCCTAAAAGATAAACGCATCAGAGCTCCAAACAATATGGTAGACTTTGGGATGAAATCCTCATCTGTTAGAGCTTACAACCCGTGGATGGCAGCTGTTCTAGAACCGAGAATCCGAAGATTTATCCGAGGCCATGAAAACAATAGCCCGGCTGAATGTGGATGTAAGCACTGGATGGGACAGATTCAGGTCAACGTACGATCTTTTGATATCCGCAAACTGAGGGTATAACTAGAGAGAGACGCAATAGTACGCAGATTTGTATGAGCTCCTGCTTCCGCCGCAGGGGCTCATACAAATCTATGTACAATTGCAGATGGAACAGTTTCGAGTAACAAGCTGCCTTGGTCTTGTAACGCAACACCTGCTACCCGTAAATCATCCGTCGTCGATACCAACACGGCAAACTTTAGCAGTTACACGACCCGTGCCTAATAATAATAATAATAATAATAATAATAATAATGTACATTATATAGCGCTTAACCTCCAAATGAATGGCGCTCTAAGCGCTTTCCAAGATAAAAAATCACAGAACAAAAAGTACAAGAAAGAAAACCTACAATATATGTTACAAAAACTGAAGTGACATGTCAAAAGCTCACACTCACACATACACACACACCGTTACAAGAACAGTTACTGCCAAAAATTGCTAACGCACTGAAAATGCATCTAACTATATGCATAAGAAAACAGATAGGTCTTGAGCAGTGATTTAAAAGCAGACAGTTGGGGCATGCCTGGCTTGGGCTGGAAGGTCGTTCCAGGTGACTGGCCCGAAATAAGAAAAGACACGCTGGTCCTGGCTAGACTTCTTTCGCCTAGGAATCCTGAAAATACGCGTGTCTGATGCTGAACGGAAGGATCTTGACTGAAGGCGTGTTCATATGAACCAGCTCGGACAAATATGAGGGAGCAGAACCGGTAATAGCATTGTAACAAATAACAGAGACCTTGTACACAATTCTTTGAGATACAGGCAGCCATTGCAGGTCAACATGTGCTCACGTTTCGGTACTCTGTAAATTAGTCGGGCAGAGAAGTTCATAACTCTTTGAAGTTTATCAAAAAGATTCTGAGGAACACCAGCCAAAAGTGAATTACAAAAATCAATGCGTGAAAGAACAAGCGTTTTAGTTGCTTCGGTAGTGAGAAGTTGTCGAATTAAACTGATCTTTCTCAATTCAAAGAAGGAACATTGGCAAACCTTGTTGACATGCTCTTTCAAAGAAAACACCAATAACTGTTCCTTAGTCCGTCGCAGTCATGAGCTTAAAAACCTCTATGGTCAGCTCTGAAGAACAGTGAGGACCCACCTTGGCCAGCAAGGTGCACCGATTCTACATGGGACCCTGCTGCTGTTGGGGCATATGAGACTCTGTATCTTGTTGAAGAAAGGTTGAACTCACGGAATGTCAACTGCTGTCCTTTTTTTCTGGAACTACTCAAGATCTCTTCAATCGTAAATCTGCTGTGAAAATGTAATGCCACGAGTGCTGCCTTGCGTAATTTGACAAAAACTTCCAAGCACTCAGACCGACTACACCAGTCAAACAAACCAGGGTGTTAACTTTTGAAGTGGTCCTTCTCCGTCACTGGCTCATAATATGCCCACTGTTTTTCTCCGTCCTGATTGTAATGGCGTCAATACCTACCGGCAATATCTGATTCACGTGAGGCCCTGCCGCCGTAAGGTCTCATGAGAATCTGTGCTACTTGCGGGTGGAATGTAGCTTGCAGGACTGTCTTCAGAGCCTATCCCTGTTTCTATGTTGTCCTATGTGATCAAGTGAGAGGAGCCGTTAGGGACTCAACACTCCAGAGAAAATCGCCCATCTGCAAGAGGCAGGGATCCCCATGAACCCCGGCAAATGCGGGGGTTCATGAGGATCTATGCCTCTTGCTGGTGGCCATTTTCAGCGGTGATCTGAAGCGAAGGAAGTAGTGGGGCGTTCAGTGCGCGGTAATTTACACTTGTTTGTCGGTGCTTGATCAACACGTACACGCGCGAGTACTGGTCGTGAATAGGTTTGATCCAGGCTGGATTCACACCCACACTTTACTCTCGAGCCGCCCTCCAACTGGTGTTTAAAACACCAGCTTCACACCGAGCGTTCTAAATCAGTCATGCTTCAGTAGAGGTTGCCGATAACGTTTTCAGATTTGACTGATTGACAGTCGCAATTCCCAAACTTGTTAGTCGACATCTTAAAACCATATACCAGTTCAGGAGATAGGGCACCGTAATAGTTGATGGATAGTGCCAGTATCGCTTTGCACGAGAGCTGCCAAGGGTCCATGGGTGACAGTGTTCCGTCCTGGAGGCTGATGCAGGTTTTTTCAAAATCCCCAAAAGTTGTATTTCAGCGTTTTGGTTCCAGACAGAAATGCCGTTCGGCCAGCTTGTTCCATCTGCAAGAGACACAAATTCGCATGAGCCGCAGCGGATGCAGGGGGCTCATGAAAATGTATGTCACCCATGAAAGGATTACAGATTGTGTTGTTGTTGTTGTTGTTGTTGTTTTGCCCTAAAAGGATATTTTTCTTTGCTGATGTACTGTGTCAGGTTTCAGCACAACCGGATGCGGCACATCTCGAATGAGTTCAGTATATAATACATACGGTGCAACACTTTAATTGCAAGTCTGACCTTGTTTCGGGCGTCATTTCGTTTATCATTCTGAAACTCAGACAGGGTTAAAATGCGTACCAAATTTTCGGTTCCTTTTCTTCAGCATCTCATCCGCCGCCCTCGCACCTTTGCTACATTCTCACTTTGCACACGGGATTTGTAACTGTACGAATTTCATGCAAATTATATTTTGTGTTGTTCCAGGACTTTGCCAGGTCAGTTTAAACAGTTGATAGAAATCCCGCTTACAAAGAATTCGGTGAAAGTAACGCCTGATTGCCAGCTAAAAAGTGCAACGAGCAATAGAATTAGACAAACTCAACGGTCTAACACATTGTACAGTCGTACGTTTAACTCGGAATAGCAACCTGAATTTGAGGAACAGCTGGAGCGTGTATTCTCCAACTGAAGACATAGAGTCGCATTAGCTCCTAGGCTCATAATCCATATGAATCTATGTGTGTTACAGATAGAATGATCTGGGTTAGTGAGTGTTTAGGTCAGAGCGGACTTTAAATCAAGTTATTAACCAATTTTATCACGGTGCATTAGCATCATAACTACTATGTTTGTCGAACAAAAATTGTTCATATTAATGTACCCATTTGTTAGAGGTGAGTAGTTGTCGCTGGAAGAAAAGAGAGATTTAAGGACCATGCGGGTGAAAAGTATTTTCAGTTTTTGTGTGTGTGTGTGTGTGTGTGTTTTTCTTTTTCTTTTCGTTCCCCCCCCCCCTCCCCCCGCCAAGAGGTGGGGGAGATAAGAATGTTTTCTTAATTGTACTATAGTAGGCAAGCAGTTTTAATGGTCTTAATTCAAATTGCGAATCCTAAACATATTCGGTGTCCTTTTTCCAAAATGGTCTTTTCGGATTATGAGTACTCTTGTTTTTAATTTGTTTATTTTCTTTCCGACACTAACGTTCTTTTGCTCTGTGTCAAGTGTACAGTGTCCTCACTTTTGAAGTCACCACTACGAGAAAGAAATGAGGGGGCTTGGAGAGGGGGGGTCGTTGGGGAGGGGGGGGGGTGTCGGGAAGGGGTAGGTAGGTAAAACAACCCGACCCTCATCTGCGTGTTTCGTTATAGTTGTGGCTGCTATGCACCGAAGTACGTAAGATATATTGATCATATTTTGGGACCAACTGATCTGACTTTCGTAGAACACAACTGTTTGTATGCTGGGTGGGCGGCGTAATTGGGTGGCGGCGGTTAAAATAACGGGGTAGGTAGGCAGATTCCTTAAACGAACTGCGTGCAAGAGGCGGAGATCCTCATGAACCCCAGCAGAATGCAGGGTTCATGAGGGTCTGCGCCTCGTGTTGGCAGTGATCGGTAACATCTTAAGTTTATGATTATCAGTCTGGTGTATTTCTATGGGCGTTTTATGAAATTCTAACAGCCAACTGCGTGCAAGAGGCTTAGATCCGCATGAACCATTGCTTGCTGCATTTGTTCATAGGGATTTGCGCCCATTGTTGGCAGTGATGAGTAACATTTAAGTCTGTGATTTTTACTCAGGAATATTTTTATGTTTAGTCAGGTTTACCAGCGTAATTAATTACAGATCCCAACCCACCTCCCGTGTGGTCATGATACCGTTGATCTTTTCTCTGGTAAATCGTCTCTTACTGTTTTAAAGGGGGCGGAGGGAGGGGGTGGAAGGGAGGTAGGATATAGGCAAGCTGCTGTTAAATTAATTTTCTTATTATAGCCTCAGTTTAAATGGCTTATTGGCCTGTTTGGTTTCAGGAGTCCAGTATGTGTAATTGATTGAAAAACGTTTCGTGTTAGTGCCTGATCGTGTAACTCCTTATACCAATACGATTAACCTTATTGTCCCCCAAAAAAGAAAATGTGTGCAACTATTCACACACACACACACACACACACACACACACACACACACACACACACACACACGCACACACACACACTCGCATGCATACTCACACACACGCACGCACACGCACACACACACACACATTGAGTTATATTATAAATATGAGAAATGCGCCATATAAATGCTATGCATTATTATTATTATTACACACACACACTCTTTTGCATACTCACACACACGCACGCACACGCACACACACACACACACTCGCATGCATACTCACACGCACGCACGCACACACACACACACACACACACACTCTCTCGCATGCATATTCACACACACGCACGCACGCACACACACACACACACACACACACACACACACTCGCATGCATACTCACACACACGCACGCACGCACACACACACACACACACACACACTCGCATGCATACTCACGCACACGCGCACACACACACACACACACACACACACACACATGGAGATATAGAAACACAGAGAAAGAGACACGCTAGCACAACATAGGTATCCAGAATAAAATAAGAGGCTTCCTCCGGTAGTCTCTGTTCGAAAAACCATCGATCTATCCGGATCGTAAGCAAGAGATCGTCGAGCCGACGTTGGCCCGAGCACGGCTGTGCGCAGACCGACTGTGGCCGGCGTCGGCCCGATGACCTTTTGGTCATTGTTTTTAACGCGATACTCAGACACAGTGGTGTGACAGATTAATGACCACAAGCTTGGAACACCGTCCAGTTGCCTGGCTTAGCTCCAATCCGAGTTCATTTGGAGCGAACCGTTTTCAGTGGTCGTAAAAAAAAGTAGATGGTTCCTTTCAGGCATTGAACCCATTCTTTTGTTAAAAGGACGTACATCACCATTAGCTCATCTAGCCTTCAGGATTTATGATGGGCTCATGTTGGCGAGGGTTAATCCCGATTATTTTTATGTTCTCCGTTATGTGTGTTTTCGGCTTATGCATGCAGTCGCCTGTACTGTTTACGTTTTATGGAACAATAAATGTTTACAGTACATGTGGCTATAATTACAAAGGGGGGTAAATACTGTTTTGGTACGTGTGTTTCCCTGAAGGAGCAGACTGTCTGGGTTTGCCTCATTTCAGTCTGGGAAAGGCCCACACGCGGTCTGCCCCACCCATCAGATGTCTTCTCAGAATTCCCTTCGATAACGTGCCAATATTGGTCTGGTTCAGTACGGATCTCTCACATGTCCTTTTCTAGTCCGCCCAACCTCCGCAGCTTTTCTACGGAGGCAATACCGCCTTGGCTTTGTTCCCCGAAATGTATTCTGTAAATCTCGGGAGTCGACTGAGTGGACGAAATCTGCCACCTTTCCTCAGACCCCATCTGGACGCCGTCCGTTTTCTACCCGGCCGTTGGTCCAGCGGCCAGTATGGACGATTAAAGGAGTAGCCGGGTGGCCACACGGGTGCCCAGTAGATCAGGGGAAGGTTTTGGTCGCTTGTCGCGCTAGCTCCAGGCACAGCCGCGGCTAAATCTGCCGTCAGTAGTAAAGCTGAAATCGATCTTGTACTTCGTATGACGAGCAGAGAAGTAAGTAAAGTGGGGATAATCCGTCGTTGGTAAGAGGCATAGATTCTTATGAGCCCCAATGGTCGCAGGGGCCCATGAGAATCGACGCCTCTTGCAGATGGAAGCTGACGTTTGAAGGAACGACCGTAAAGCCACGGATAACGGAGTAGCGGCCGTCACTACTTTTGTTCCTGTTCGGGAATAGCACCCTCACCGGGCCGCGCTGGGAGAGTATACTCTAGCAGTACGGGTGGAACGAGTGGGAGGGGTTCTAAAGAGCGGTCTAGGAATTGTTCTTCGCATTCGTTTGTGAAGTGCGCGGCAGTGGATTTATCCCACTTCGAATTGTCCTCGCCTGTGACGAAGAGATTGGTGTCGCTTGGTTGGAGTCGTTTATGCGGCAGACGTTATCGTTAAAGCAAGTCATGTATTTGACGAAAAAAATGAAGAGGAATTTAAAGGGAATATGAGCTGACGCATAAATTTGCTTGCGCAACAAACTGTTATTTAATTGTGAGCTCTCTTCAGTGTCATGGATTCTGTGGCGTTTCGCGTGATTGGAGTTGAGATTTTATATTGTGTGCGTTTTTCATCCCCAAATGACTGAGACGGATGGTGTCAGAAACGTTCCCATAATGTATAAGATGGTTGTGAACTAATGTTCTTCATGTTTTACCGTCTACATTTCCTTTTTGGACAGTGGCGAATACTCCGATCATCATGATAGTTCATAGCAGTAACTGTAGTTAGCAAGAGCTGTGCGAAATATCGTGAGACAGAAATGTAAAAGACTGTTTTCACGGAACAGATTTCAGTAAAGATCACACGGAGAAGCACTTGCGTCGCTTAACTCATTCAGCCCGGCGCACGTATTTCCAAAATTTTGGAGGCATCACCTAACGTCTATGCACATGTTGCAGGAGATGGATTGACCATAATAATTTAAGGGCAGTGCCATATTAGTTTGGCGCCGACAGGCGCCAAGCTAATCTGGCACTACCCTTGAATTATCATGGTCGACCTATCTCTTGCTGTAGTGCGTCAGGGTTGAATGGGTTAAAAACTGAAATAAGGATTTGCAAACAAAATGCAACAAAATTCTTCCTTTTGACTTCTTTCCACTAAATGACTTTTTGTCACGCGCCAGTGCTTATGCGAACCAACATACGGAATTAATTAATCAGTTATTTCTGTATAGGTGTTGCGTCTCACTTTATCGCGCTATGTGAACCGTTACAGTTACATCACACAAGTGTTTGAGGAGAGTGGCAGCTGTACTTCACTGAGATTGGCTGCATATGGCGATGACGTAGGAAAATCAAGGTTTGCAGAGGTTGGACTGACATTGTTGCTTGGACACTTCTCCATCTTGATATCATTGGGGAGGGAAAAAAATTCGTTTGCAGCATGAAACATGTTTTTTCTTATGTAGATTAAAAATTGCCCATTGAGCATGGCGCAACGGTGTTTTCTGGAACAGCAGCTAGTCTTGTCTTTTTCGTATGGCACACCATCAAAGTCTTACAATGGTAAATGTTCTCCAAATTTGCCTAGAAGAAAATTGCTCATTAGTGTCATAAAACTGGAAAAAGAATTATTCCCGGCCGATAGCTTCATTTGCAAGTTGTGAAGATGGCGTGACGTCCGCTTAAAGAGTCTGACTTGTTTGAGGAGGAGACGAGGAGCAACTCACCACAATGGCAAGCCTCCTGGTAATGGGTGGAAGCAATTTCCGCGGCAACTTCTCCATGTATGAGCGACATCCTCGTCGTTTTGCCCCAGATCCTGCCCTGGGGTGCTTTCCCCACCCGCTTCATAATAGCATCAACAGTTCGTCTCTGTATGGCGTTGTGGGGTCCAGCTCATCTATGGGCGATAGAAGGCCCGTGAGTTTCAATGGCAGTAATAGCTGCCCGGACTCCAGTGACAGAGAAAGTCACTATGAAATCCCAAGTACTGATGAAGTCACACGAAGTCATTGCTACCTCACACCACAAAATTTGAAGGTCGAAGGCAGTCATTATCATACAACACATAACACGAAGGAAAGAGAAAGATATTGTCAAGTACCTCGAACCGTTGATGGTCCATACTCAGACTTTGGAAGGTACCCTTTTTCTCACAGTGATGACAGTCGCAAACGTTCAGAAGGAACTTCCTCGTCATACATTCCTTGGAGTACACAAATCTTGCGTGATATTAGCAACCAAATGAAGCAATGTGCGCCGCACAGCAGACAGGATCACCCTGCAACAGAATTGACCAGATATGTGCCAGAAATGAAAAAACAGAACTTGGTGTCGAGGTATGACAGTCACGTTGTTAAGGTTGGAACGCCTCATTCCGTGTCAGTATCAGACAGTCGTGTTGCCGAGACCAGGAAACAGAGACACCTCAATTATTCAAGTTGTGCAATAGCGTCCACTTATTCATGCCGTCGTCCTCAGAACATACGGTCACAAAGTAAGAACAAGTCACGTGATTTTGTGTGCTGGTCTGTGATTTTGGAACCTACGACCAGGAGCCGTAAGGTCCAAAATCACAGACCATCGCACCTTAACATGAAGGAATGCGCAGTACGAAAGTAAGAGCAGCTTGTGATTTGGTGTGCAGGGGTCCGTTGCATTAGCGCGTTTAGTCCTACAGCGGACCATACTGTTTAGTAGTTGGCGCAGGACTAAGCTCACTCATGCAACTGGCACCTGGTCTGCGATTTCGGACCAATGCTCTGGAGCCGCAAGGTTCGATATTACAGATCAAGCACGCGTTTAACCCATTTAACCCCAAGGCCGCATTTCCCAAATTGTAGAGGAACACCTGTGCCCCAGTTCAGGAGATAGATCGACCATGATTCAAGAGTAGCGCCAGATTAGTTTGGCGCCATTAGGCGCCAAGCTAATCTGGCACTACCCTTTTATTTCATGGTCGATCCATCGCCTATCGTAGGGCGTCGGAGCTAGTTGGGTTAAACATGAAGGAATTTGCACTTAGACAGGTCATTCTCAACGTCGTAGAGGATCGCTTAGTTCTTGACAGATCTTGTTCGTTCATCTGGACGGTTTGTTATGGCTTACCATTCTTTTCATTTCTTATTTTTCATGGGCTTTTGGCTCCAGGAAGTGAATTTGATCTTACTAACCCTGTGGCAGTCGGTAGCGCTTTTTGTCAGGGTGATTCCTGCAGGAAAATAGCACTACCGACAGCAAAAGGGTTAATTTATTGTACTTACACCACGCCCCTACATTTTGACGAGTGAGCTTCACACGAACATCACATATATTGGATATGTGTCATCTTCATGTGGCGCTCACTAGTCAACTTTCGTCTCTTCTTGTGTCTGATAATTCATATTCCGTACACGTACTAGTCTAGTAGCAGCAAACGGCGTTAAAAATGAGGGTGTTGATGATATTGTGTTTTCTCTGTTACACTACAGATCACAAAAGGAGCAGCTTCATGCCTACTGGAGAACTGCATCCCACAGCGTCCATGCCAGACCTCAGGCGGGAGACGGTGGTACTTTCACACCACCTGCCTTCTAAGGTAACACTCCTGTAGAGAGAGTGAGAGTGAGTGCTTGCGTGCCTTAGTCCCGTGTATGCTATCTTGCAGCTGTGACGTTCAGGGGACCGGTTTGGCACAGGTGTAGGGCGTCGGACTCCCGATCGTAAGGTCGTGGGTTCGAACGCCAGTGGGGTCAGAATTTTTAAGTACCCTATCACCTTCGTGTTGGCAAAAGACGTTAAGCCCTAAGCGTTTAACGTTTTGTTTAAACGTGTTTATCGTGCAAGTTAACTGTTACCTAATTTGAAGTACGCGCCTGACCCCCCCCCCCCCCCCCTCCCGCCCTCGCAACACCTGACAAAAGCTTTTGGCAATCCGTGAACAAAAAGATTTTAGGGAGTGTATTTTTAATATATCAAGGGATCTGGTTTCCCCCAAATGTTCGTGCTAATTACTGTCAGATTTCGCTAGAGTACTTAACAGAAGTAGCCAACATAAGTCTCAGTTTCTTACAGAACGCAGTTTTATGTCTTATTCCGACATTGACAAAGTGAGAGTAATTATCACGTTTTAAAGAGAGCGCCATAAACAGAAAAAGTTTTCTCCATACCTTGTGCGCCAGGATAAAACAAATCCTCATTAACTCATTCAGCGCGACGGCCGTATTTCCCAAATTTTGGAGGCGTCATCTAATGACTATGCATCAGTTGCAAGAGATGGATCGACCATCCGGCAGTGCCAGATTCGCTTGGCGCCTATCGGCGCCAAGCGAATCTGGCACTACCCTTGAATTATCATGGTCGACCCATCTCCTGCTGTAGTGCGTCAGGGCTGAATGGGTTAATGCACACTGAAGGAGTGCCAGAAAACGGATTCCGCCAAGGGGTGTAAATCACCCGTCAAGCAGCATTTGAGGAGGGGCCTAAGTAAACTGCAGAGGAGACAAATGTGTGTGTAATTGACAATCCATGGCGCATTGAATGGTCACGGTTATTTGGGGTTAATGGGTTAAGTTGACACACGGGTGCGATAGTCGGCTCTACGACGGAGAAACACAGATCCATCATGTAACAGAACACCTACCTACCTTACAGATGTATTTGGGGCCAGCAACAGGCATAATATGCCTCGTGCTGGCTCCAATTATGTACATCTGTAAGGTCGGTAGGTGTTATATTTGACGAACCTCCTATTAACTCATTGTACCCCAAGACCGAAATCCCCAACATCTGAAGACTGCATTGCAGTGCAGGACACAGATCGATCATGATAGTTCAAGGGCGATGCCAGAATAGCTTGGCGCCCATAGGCACCAAGCTATTCTGGCATCACCCTTGAACTATCATGGTCGATCCACATCTTGCTATGGTGTGTCTGGGGTAGAATGAGTTAACCTATTTAACCCCGAGGCCTCATTTCTCAAATTTGGGAGGTGTCACCAAACGACTATGTACCATTTGCAGGAGATGGATCGACCTTGATTATTCAAGGGTAGTGCCAGAATAGCTTGGCACCTGATTTCGCCAAGCTAAGCTGGCACTACCATGAATTATCATGGTCGATCCATCTCCTGCTGTAGTGCATCGGGTCTAAATGGGTTGGTAGGAATCATTGCCGAGTGATGGCACTTGATAAGATTGGCCTCCCACAGACAGAAAGTTTGACTGCTGCACTGTTGCTTTAAACGTTTAAGGTTAGTGCTCGTAGTCCGTAGAAAACTTGATGAAATCTTCCGTCAGAGAAACAGATGCAAATGGGCGGTCTTTCCAGCAAATTGAATAAATATCAACATATTCGTCTTTCGTTTGTAAACAAATATACTTGGATCTGTTCTTCCTAAGGGATTGTCTCCCATCTCAGTAAGTTCATTTTAGCTCAGCTGCTGTTAACCCATTACATCCTGAGGCTGATTTTGTAAAGTTTGCTTATTGTCCCGTGAAGGTTACATTACAGATTAGAAGATATATTTACTGTTTTAGTTCAAGGGTAGTGCCAGAATAGCTTGGCGCCTGAGGCGCTAAGCTATTCTGGCACCACCCTTGAACTAGTAGTCAAGTTTATTTCAAGCAATGGATGTATCAGAATGATAAGGGTTAACTGACTATTATTGTTCTGTTGGATATTTTTGAGTTTGCGTAATTGTGCATTTTTCATCGTTATAAAAGTACCACCAACATGCCAAAGTTGCCGGCTCTAGTTCATTGTTTTAAAGAGTTATTTGTCACGGTTTCGCCCCCAAAACGTCCAATCATAAGTGGTACGTGTATTTTGCCACACCTCATTTTGGCTCTTATCCTTGTAAATACACCCCAGACTTTAACTCTATCAAAATTAATTTTTCATTTGTTGTCCCGCCTGTCAGGCCGGTGTAATGTTTCCTAGATATACAAAGCAATTTCAATGTTTTAGTACATTTCATGGGTGGCATTTTAATGTCGCTTTGGTCATTGAGTGATTAATTATCTAGCGAATGTATCGGCACCCAAATGCAGAATGGCTGCACTAGTTATTGTTGTTTCTGCACCCCAGCCCATATCTTACCACAATGAAAAGAGGGTGATATATTGGATTCGCATTGTCTGTTGTATCTTTTGTCCTTTTTTTCGGGGGGGAGGGGTACAGAGTTTCCACTTTATGAAAGAAAAATAAACGAAGACGATACTTTGTGGTAAAGGGGGTGGAGTGTTGTCTCAGATGACGGAGTGGTTTTCTGTTACTGCACTTCTTGATCACAAGCAATTGAACCTCTCCTGATTAGCCCTTGAACACGACTGCAAGATATGTGTGTACATACATTAATTTGATTTTAATGACGCCGATTGTATCACAGATTTTCTAGGAGCTTTTTTATATTTGGTCAGTGCTTAAACTTAGCCATCACCCACCTGCTTTATTTCAGTACTAGATGTGTTGGATTATTGTAGAAGAAAAAACATAAGCAAAACAAAAATATAAAAGAATTATTGATTAAATCTTGGTTATGACGGGCGAATGCATAAAACAATGTACCCACTCACACGAACTAGTATTTAATCCGGATATTTCCTCAGTGTGAGGGTGCTAACGGAACTGATCTCTGCCAGCAAAAGACATATAGACTCTATGGCACCCATCCAGCCTACTGGGAATAATGAGAATCTGTTCTTCGTGCAGAAGAGTAAATGCTCCTTGAACATTGTTGAAATTTTACCGTCACTCACGTGCAGTATTTGACCATTACAGTCATTCATTCCATTCTCCCCAACTGCAAGAGATAGATTCACATGAACCCCCTAAATTTTGGAAGTGTTGCTTAACGACTGTGTACCAGTTGTAGGAGATGGATTGACCATGATAATTCAAGGTTAGTGACATTAGCTTGGCGCCGACAGGCGCCAAGCTAATATGGCACTACCCACGAATTATCATGGTCAATCCATTTCCTGTTGTAGGGCGTTGGGGCTAAATGGGCCAATTAGGCTGGGGTTATTATGTGACGGCTGGAGACATTACAAACTAGGCGTGCTTTCCGTTGAAGGCAACTAACCAGACGTTTTTGCCACTTGACTGTCGTTAAGATATTAAAACGTTTCTGAGCTTTAGGACTTCTGATTTATTTTGACCGAGAAAGCACAATCTCGAATGAATGCTTGGATAGATTGTAGTAAAGATTTTTGACTTGTCCCATTGGAGCGTTGTTGAATTAAATGCTCCGCCCTTCTGCTGTACTTGAGTTTCATTAGACTTTCGTAAAACGCAAGTTAAAAGTCAAACAAACTTGTATTTTTTTTAATCAGAAGAGATAACAGAAGGATTTTGCCCCTTGACACGACGTGAGTCTAATCTCGACTTTCTTTAACTCTTTTCATCCTAATACACTGTTGCTTGAAATACATTTGACTGATGGTTCAAGGGTGGTGCCAGATTAGCTTGGCGCCTGAGGCGCCAAGCTATTCTGGCGCCATCCTTAAACTAAAATGGTTGATCTATATCCTATATAAGTGTAATCAAGCCTTCATAGGACACTAAGTAATTTTTTTTTAATCAGCATCAGGATGTAATGGATTAAACTTCTGTAGTGGGCCACTTGTCCAGATGTCATTGGATCCCTGAAACAAATAGTGTCACGTCTGACAGAACTAGTCCAGTAATAAATAGTACGGTGACAGTAAAGGTTGCCGCGTTTTCTTCGGTTTTAACTCCTTCGCTGCCGAAAAAAAAAACCGGAACACCACCCAGCTGCAAGATGTGTAGATCGTCATGAGCCCCCGCAGTTGCTGATCATGAGGATCTGTACCGTGTGAAAACCGCGTAGTAACAATGTTCCTTTCGACGGCTCGGGACCTTTGTCGTTGAAAATACAATTGGAATCAAGAACACAATTTGCGTGCGCTAAGATCAGAAGCACAATCTGTATGCGCCGGCAGTCTGTTTGGATGGGCCAGATTCTTGTCTAAGCAAGTTGTAATGGATATTTCAATCTCCTGTAACTAATAATGTCACATTTGTCACATGTAACAAATAGTGTGACAGTAGAATTACCAAACATGTACATGGAGGGGTTTAGCTCACTGCGATAGAAAAAGTGAGTCTGTCTACTGGGCCATCTGTCATCCATTGTCTGTCGTCTGTAGTAAACTTTACGTTGGCACTTTGTCATAGACTATTCAAGACACAGTCTTCAAGCGTGTTTTTTCTCAAATAATATATTCAACTTTATAGTATTTCAACTTCAAACCAAACTTGGTACAGACTGTCTGAGACACCTGATGGTAAGACTTTTCTATGCATACAAATTTGGATGACCCTTCAGAAGAGTCTGGGTCTCAAGAGGTCCAGAAATAAGTTTTTTAAAAATAGCCATATTTTCACACACAAAAATGTTTTCGCTCAAATACTATTTTCAACTTCAAACCCAAACTTGGTACAGAGATACCTGATCGTAGGACCTTTCTATATGCATATTAATTTGGATCACCCCTCGGAAAGAATTTTATCGTTTATCAAAGTTGTTGATCAGTCATACACATGAGCCATACGAGCTTTGCCATTCTTGATTCATGCTAACGGTTGCCATTTTCTCTTTTGAGATGTGAGGCCTTTGCCGCTAGAATTTTTTTAACCCATTTAACCCCAAGACCACATTTCCCAAATTTTGGAGGTGCTAGTTAAAGACTAAGTACCTGTTGTAGGAGATGGGCTGACCATGATAATTCAAGCGTAGTGCCAGATGAACTTGGCGCCTTCAGGCGCCAAGCTCATCTGGCACTGCGCTTGAACTATCATGGCCCATCCATCTCCTGCTGTAGGGCGTTGTCGCTAAATGGGTTACGGTTAAGCCCGTGCTAAAGCTCCATACTCGAGAAAAAGGCTTTTTCCCAACTGAGGTCAGTCTCTGTCCCCAAAACAGTACGTGGCGCGTGGGTTTGGTAATGGCATTCAGTGGCCGGCACCCGCCACAAAGTTGAACCGTCAGGGTCGATCCGTCTCCTTAAATGTTATGTTGTGTAGTCTGTTGAGAGGACAATTTCCAAATTCAGGAATTTTGACCATACGGCTTAATGTATTAATGTATCCGCGAGAAAATGCCCCCCCCACCCCCCCCCCCCCACCCCCACTGTGAAGGGCCTGTCGCCAAAACAGTAAGTGGCGCGACTTTCCTTTGGTGCGATAGCGGCATTCAGTGACCGGCACCACGGAGCTCTGCCTTCTGACAGCCCGGGATTAGAGTGGGCCACCTCCACTGGGTAGTAAACCTCTCTGGCTCTTTGATTCTCAGCGTCAACCGCAGGAGGTGGTGGTCGTGGTGCGGGTAGGGGATGGTGATGTCCACACCAGCACGAAATTTGTTTTTACCCTTAAAGCCTTGACATGCTACGACAGGATGTGGAGCGACCATGATAGTTCAAGGGTTGTGTCAGAATAGCTTGGCGCCTGTAGGCGCCAAGCTATTCTGACACCATCCTTGAACTGTCATGGTCAGTGTGTCGCCAGAACTGTGACGTAGACCTCTAAGGCTGTCTGAAACAATTGATAATTTCATCCTCATGTTGTAATGAGTTAAACTGGGCCGTCTATGCTTTGGGTGTTCTGTACATACAGTGTAGTGCCACGCAGACATCTGCGCTGGTTTGTGATTCCGGAGCATACCACTGTAGGCCGTGAGATCCAGAGTTACAGATCAGCCTATTTCAGTCCATGCACGAGCCTTTGGTTCTGGCTGTGAAAGATCTAAAATTAACCTCCAAAAGAAAACGTTCAACGCCCAGACCATCAGTCTTCTTCCGCAAGCAATGAACATCTGCAAGAGGAACAGATCCATATGTGCCTCTGTAGGCATGCTTTGGCGCATGAGAATCTGTAGCTTCTTGCTTTCTCGGTGTACGTTGCCCTCCCTTTTCCAGACTATTTTACCGGCGTTTCAGAGGACGACGTGCAAAGAGCAAAATCAAAGCCTTTTAAAGTGAGATAAGGCACTCCTGTGTGATGGAAGTCATTTGAAGTTCTGATTCGCTTCCTCAATACTGCAACCCGCGCCAAAGAATTTAAAGTAAAGGGTTGATAAATGTGTTTCATTTTCTCAAGCGTTATGAAGTGTTGATGAATGATAACACTTGAGATCATAATAAGAAGTGACAGATAAGCATTCAGCAGCATGTTTTAAGTTTAAAGAAAGAAAAAGTCTGTTCGTTTATAATTATTTGTGAGATCATAAATTCTTAGCCCCCTTGTGCATGCAGCCACCAGTACTGTAAACAGTATGGTGGTTGCACGCACAAGTTGATAAGGTGTTGTATAACTTTGCATCTATGATCCTAGCTATAGTATTTTGAACTTAGAAATGATAGCTGTTACTAAGCTACAGTACTTCCAAGAACTATTGGTAATATTTTAGAGTGTTAATCTTTGTGTATTTATTCTCTGTGCTTCAGAACATTCCAATCATTGATGATGATGATGAAACCAACGTAGATGATGATGAAGATTTTTTCCCAGCCTACTTCAAGGGCAAACTAACGGGCACATCAGTTGAAAGTGACCGCAGTTCCTCTGATGTGAGTATTTCAACATTAATTGCTACTAAATCCAGTGTGTGTGCTTGTATAAAAGCCAGCAAAGTGTAAACAATACTATTTTATCAATGTTCTTAAATTTTGTGCCAAACTTTTTTCTTTGTCAGGTGACAAAAAATAGCCTTGTATTTTTCAGGGTGACAAAAATTAAAGAAGATTACACTTACGGAAGTTATTGAAGAGCAAAAAATTAACCCAGTTTGCAGTCCTAAAATAATTGAAAATTTCTGTATGTGCAACATAATACAGTTACTGTACAACCTGATTGATGTCAGTACGGTTTGACAAAGTCCCATTCATATATATTCATCATTATTTTGTACAAATTACTGTCATTTTAAAAATGTTTTACCCCCCAGAAAGTATCCGTAAGACCTGTCTTCATGGTCCATTGCTGCCGGGAGTGGACAGAATTAAGGGGGGTGAGGGGTGGGTACTAGGGTGGACGTCTCAGAATGAATGGTCATCGGGATGTGCACTTGAAAAGGATGGGGTGATTACAACCTTGCAAAGTCACAGGCTGAACTCTGATGACCTCCCCGTAATGAGTATGGATGTAAGTTAATAGAATAATCCATCCCTACAAGAGGCATAGATTCTTATGAGTCCCTGCAGCTGCAGAGACTCATGAGAATCTATGTCTCTTGCAGATGACACGTGCTTATTAACTGACAGTCGTCATACGCATTCCTCTGTATCTATGTACTGTAGTTTTGTTGTCCACCAATGATAGTTTTGACATATGGCTGTTAAGTTATCACACATGGCTGTTAAGTTATCACACTTGCGATGTTACAGTTTTTGAAGTGTGGCTGCCCAGCGTTAGTTTATCATAATTTATTTGTTACTTTGGGCCTGTAACCCATTGAGAATGGTTGTCAGTGTATGCTCTCAGTAAGTCTATAGCAAAATGTTGTACACGATCTCACATCTCGACCAATAAGTAGTAGACAGTCGGCCGCATGAGAGGTTTGTCAGTTATGCCATCTGACATTTTGGTAGATTTGTACCATAGGGCTCGGGAAGCTGTCATCACGCTAGTCGTGGCGACCATCTTGAGAGGATAGGCGACTCATGCACTCATCGGGAAATCGCTGTCAGGACAATGTCAGGAAAGTCCTGACGTGCTATAGGCAATAACAGCAAGTCTTGCCATCACCGTAGGAAACCGCTAACCAAAATCTGCTTTTGTTTGTTTCCAAAGAGGAAGAAACATGAAGAAAAACGTGTTGAAACACTACTTCGCTACTATCTGAAGTCTATCACCAGGCTAGCGTGTCCTCTCTAGATGGCGGCAGCCGTCGCTCCTAGGCAATGCGGGAACTTCCCGAGCCCTATTAACCTATTTACTTCTATTGTGAAATTCACTACTAGAACACATTTTATTCAAGCCTGTTAATGATGACGTCAAACAAGAAGAATTAGCTATTAAAAAGTGTGTTTATCAGTTTACATGTTAAATACATTAGAAATGTACTTGCTAGTATAACCCATTTAGCCCGAACACCCTACAGAAGGAGATGGATTGACCGTGGTAATTCAAGGGTAGTGCCAGATGAACTTGGCGCCTTCAGGCGCCAAGCTCATCTGGCACTACCCTTGAATTATCAACTGCAACTGGTGGGAGCAGCAGAATCCGTAGCATATCCCCTGTCACTGATCTTTCAGGCTTCCTTGGACACCGGAGAGGTGCCAGTGGGGTGGAAAGAGGCAAATGTTGTGCCGATATTCAAAAAGGGTGCAAAATGTATAGCAGGAAACTACAGGCCGGTATCGCTGACTTCTCAGGTTGGGAAAGTCTTTGAAAGTGTTGTGCGGGATTTTCTGAACAATCACCTTGAGAGGCATCAGCTGATCCGAGGCAGCCAACATGGTTTCTCAAAAGGAAAGTCCTGCCTGACAAACCTGCTCGTCTTCCTGGAGGACATGACACGCATGCTGGACGAAGGGAAAGATGTAGACGTCATCTACCTTGACTATGCCAAGGCGTTCGACAAGGTCCCTCACAAACGGCTTATGGACAAGCTGAAAGCACACGGTGTAGACGGAAAAGTGCTGCAGTGGATGGAAGAATGGCTACGTGGCAGGAAGCAGAGAGTTGTGGTCAACGGACAAGCTTCTCCATGGGTAGATGTGACGAGCAGAGTTCCACAAGGATCCATTTTGGGGCCGACCTTGTTCCTGGTGTTCATTAATGACTTGGAGGACGATATGCTGACCAGCGTTCTAAAGTTTGCTGATGACACTAAGATCTACGGCGACGTCTCCGACCCAGCGGGGAGCGACAAACTACAGCATGACCTTAAGGTAGCAGAAAGATGGTCAGAGAGGTGGCTGATGCAGTATAACGTGGACAAGTGCAAGACTCTGCATGCAGGCCGTAAAAACACTTGTCAGGTTTACACGCTGGGAGGACAAGAACTTGGAGCAGTGGAGGAAGAAAGGGACCTAGGCGTCATCATGCACAGGTCACTGTCGGTCAGTCGCCAGTGCTGCGTGGCAGCAAAACGAGCCAACAGAGCAGTGGGGCAGATCATGCGAACAGTTACAGCCAGAACTAGAGAAGTTATTGTCCCACTCTACAAAACAATTGTACGACCACATTTAGAGTACTGTATCCAAGCATGGCGACCTTACCTCAAAAAAGACATCGCAGAGTTGGAAAAGGTGCAGAGGAGAGCTACAAGATCGATTACAGGGATTGGTCACCTGCCGTATGAGGAGAGACTGGCCTTTTGCAATTTGCAGAAATTGGAAGAAAGGAGAGACAGGGGAGATCTCATCATAAAGGGACTTGAAAAAGTTTCTGCGGACATATTTTTTACTTCATGCCAGTCATCATTTTACCATAGAGGTCACAGCAGCAAACTGTTCAAAGGGAGGTCCAGACTGAATCTTAGGAAAAACTTTTTTTCCCAAAGAGTTGTGAACCCATGGAATGCTCTGAAACAAACAATTGTCGAAGCTGAAACTGTCAACCAGTTCAAGAACCGCCATGATAAAGAGACAGTTAAGGGGGTTAAAATAAGTTCTCAAACTTCCTACCCCGTCGGCCGCGCTCAGTGGCCACTCAGGTAAATTCAGGTAAAGGTAAATAAGTCTTTAGGTGACACCTCCCAAATTAGGAAAGTGTGACCATGGGGTTTAAATGGATTAAGCTGACAATGGTACCAAACATTTGTAAGTGCAGTGTAGCCTGACACCTTTCTTACTTCTCACAAAGTAAATCTGATTGATTGTTTTGCACTAGTGTACAGGTAGACCGTAGTTCACAGCACAGTTGCATGAGCTCATGCAGTTGTTTTTGCAGCTCTGGTTTCAAGTGTGTTCCAATGGTTCACTGGCTGGTTCAGCATGGGCTGGTACATTCGTATGCAGAATTCACGCCTGACTTGAACCAGTACATGCAGTCTTGTGGTTAGGGTTGAACTTTTTGGCCTCAGCTATTTTTCTGTGCAGATGTATTTGTTTGTTCAGGGTGAAAACAGGGAAGTATGGATAATCAGATTGAAAGAAAAAGAATGGAGTCAAGCTCTAGCAAGGCAGATGGTACCGATAGTGCACAATGATAAATTCAGTCAAGACAAAAATGGTTTGAGTCGGGCAAAATGCCGAAGTCAGAACCCACAACTTGAAACGACATTGGGCCTTTGTTTTTCAGTCAGACTGCATGTTTAAGCATGGACCAGCTGTGGTCAGTGGCGGCCCCATGACATTTTGCGCACTGGGAATGTAAGAGCAGTCAGTGGTCGTACTTGTCATACCCCCTTCTCTTCTTAATTATGCACGCATATTTGTTTTTGTAACCTAGGAAAGTCTACCTGTTTCTAACTCATTTTAGCCCAAACTCACAACAAGAAGATATGGATCGACCATCAAAGTTCAAGGATGGAGCCTGAATAGCTTGGCGCCCATGGGCGCCAACTATTCTGGCACCATCCTTGAACTACAGTGTGTATTACGGTTAGTCTGTCTCCTCAGGTGTCATACAGTCTCTAGAGGACAGCGCCAAAACTTGGGGAGTTTGGCCTTAGGGCACAATGGGTTAATTTATTTTTGTTGTCTCCTGCTTCTGAACAGTGTTCCCAGAATATTATTACAGTGCCATATTTGCTAGACTTTGTTCTGTTTTTACTCATCAGCATATTTTTTATATTATTAGCACGATGACCGACGAGGTATGCGGAAAAGCGACCCACTGGGTCGCAGGTCAGATGGCGTTCCAGGTCGACGATGGGGAAGCAGGATTTCCCTGGGCAATCCGGAAAAGACCAACAGCTTTGACCTTGACGATATGGATGACATTGACTCCTGGTCTGACACCACAGAGGTCATCTACCCTCCCAGTGAACCAGAGTCTGTGGACACATACGCAAGGTGCAGAAATATACATTGCATTTGCATGACATAAAACAATCACCTAACACCATATTAACCCCCTTGTGCACACAGCCACCTGTACTGGAAACAGCAGCGGTTGTTGTATGCATAAGGGGATTAACTCCTTTACTGCCATTGGAGGCAAGTTGTTTTTCTGAAATTGTTAATTCAACACCATTGAGCCCCAGTTGTCCAAGAATCAGGGGTATAAAGAGGTGACAGCAAGAGACATAGATTCTCATGAGCCTCCGCAACTGTGGGGGTTCATTGGGATCTATGACTCTTTCAGTTTGATCATGTTCATGTTTTCTTGGCAGTGAAGGGTTAATGGTACATGTGCTTTGTTAACCTTCATTAGTCAATGTAACTGTTATAGGTGGCATTTTGTAACCACACAGCATTTCCAGCTGCAGAGCTCATGAGTATCGTGCCTCATGCAGATAAAAGGTGCTGGTTTGAGGAACCATGTACCAAGGAGCTCAGTGCCATATGTTCTGATAGTGTGTTGTTCAAATTTCAGTTTGTGGCTTGATGTATGTGTATCTTTGTGGTTGTTGCTTTTTTCAGTACCTTCAAAGTGTTCGCTTCGGATGGGGGCAAGGATCAGTCCAGGCAGAGGTCCAAGAGAAGATCTGTCCTCGGGGCTGATGATCGTGAGTGTCCTGACATAAGTTGTCTCACCTTTTCTTCGGTTCTTTTGATGAGCCCAAAATTCAAATTTCCCAAGTGTCCATTAGCTCACTTATATTTGGTCAGCATGTTGAGCTTTGAGATAACACGTTAAGATGTATCCACTGAAGACTTTATTTTTGTTCAGGATACAGATTAGTCATGATAGTGCAACAGTGGTGCCAGATTAGCTTGGCACCTAGAATACTACATACTAGCTTAATAGACAAATTGACCATGATACAGTAGTTCAAGGGTAGTGCCAAAATAGCTTGGCACCTCCATCACCAAGTTTTCTAGCAACACCCTAGAACTATCAAGGTCAGTCCACCTGTTTCTGCAGTGTCTCAGTGCAGAATGTTTTATTCAAAATTGATGAGTTTTGCTGTCTGCAAAAAAGAATGGGGAAGAGATTTGATGGGTTTGATGCAAGTGATGGTCATATCACTTCAACACTTTACATCGAATTGTGTTTACTATGGACTCAGGGTACACAGACCTTGTTTCTTTGGAAGACTTAGCCTTTGTACATCAGTAGCGTTTTTGTCGCAATAATTCCTGTTGGAATCATTGCGACAAAAGCGGCTATTTACACGTGAAGGGTTAAATTATAGTAGAGATATAGATCAAGGTCATGAGCAGATTCATTTTGACACGTACACATTGAATGTACACATTGCAGTGGACTCTGAGAGCACGGATCCTGTATCTCTGGAAGACCAAGAGGATGAGGACGCTGCTGACGACACCTTAGTTATCTCCACTGCCAGTACACCCTCCGATCCTGAACGGGAGTTAGTGCCACCTCGCACACCAGACAAGGTCAGTTTCTTTTTTATGTCTCCCTTGCCTAGAGGGAGATATACTGAATTTTACTGTCTGTTTGTGTGAGCCTGTATGGAAATCGCTTGAAGGCATAATTGTTAGTTATTTGAGATTCAAAATTTCTATTTGGTATATATACATATTTGTATAGTTGCTAAACTGTTAGATAGTGAGATCTGATCAACTGACAGAAGTAAACTTTCTTTAGATGGCCCACAGATTACAATCTTTTTTTCTAAAGTCTAAAAATCATTGTTTTCTCCATACTTGATCTTCTGTGGACACAGCTTGACGACCTCGATTTTGCAGACGACTTGGCATTACTGTCCCACACTCATCAACAAATGCAGGACAAGACCACGAGGCTTGCTGACATCTCGTCCCAAGTGGGCCTCACCATTCACAAACAGAAAACAAAGACAATGAGGCTGAACGCAACCAGGGAAGAACCAGTCTTGCTTGCTGGCACCCCGTTGGAGGAGGTGGAGTCCTTCACCTATCTCGGGAGCATCATAGACAAAAAAGGCGGCACTGATGCATGCAGAGCAGGAGCACGAATCGGTAAAGCCAGAGCAGCCTTTCTCCAGTTGAAAAAAGTGTGGAGTTCCAGAGAGCTGTCACAACACACCAAAGTCCGGATTTTCAACTCCAATGTAAAAGCAGTTCTCCTATATGGAGCAGAGACATGGAGATTGACAAAAACCACAGTCAACAGAGTACAGACCTTCATGAACAGTTGCCTTAGAAGAATTTTGAAAATCCACTGGCCAGAGAAGATCAGCAACGTCAGACTCTGGGAGAGAACAGAGCAGATAACAGCAGAGAATGAAATTGGGCGAAGAAGATGGGGATGGATCGGTCACAGTCTGAGAAAGCCAGCTTCCAGTATCACTAGGCAGGCATTGTCATGGAACCCCCAGGGAAAGAGGAAAAGAGGTAGGCCGAGAAACTCCTGGCGTCGAGACCTCCAAGCAGACATCAAGAGACTGGGAACCACCTGGAGTAGAATCGAAGGAGAAGCACAGGACAGGAGTTGCTGGAGGTCTCTCGTCGACGGCCTATACCCGGGTAGGGGTGACAGGCGTAAGTAAGTAAGTAAGTAATACTTGATCTTTTGTTCTGTTCCCCGTCGGATAGCTGTTAAGTCACTAAAATCAAAGCTACTGCATGTATCATTTAACAGAAATACGTTTACCATCACTATTTGACCAATAGCTGTTTTTTCTTTACAGGAATTGTTTGTGAAAGAAAACTTTGAGAGTGTTGCCTTCACACCTGTGGCGATGGACAAGTTTGCTCAGCAAGTGGCTACGCTTGAGCGTGCAGCGGAAAACGCCGACCTCTCAAACCTACCATTCTCTCCACGCCTCAGCCTCTCATCACGATTCCTCTCTCGATCACAGTTTGGTGCAGTCAGGTTGGTGGAAGATACGCTTGTCATGCTCTTCTGTCATGGAAATGTTTGGTCACTTATATGTACTTAAAATGTAACACATTGAGTGCTAAGGTAAGAATTGGCTAGTTGGAGTTGTGTTTTTTTAATCCCTTCACTGCTGGTGGACACAGACTGTGTTCTGAAATTGTACAGCCTTTGGTAAGCAAAATAACAGAGATTTAATCTTTCAATTCTTTTCAGTTTGTTAACATTCCTACTCAGCAAAAGTTTGATCTACATATATATGAAGTAGGCTTGAGTCTGGCCTGAGTTTTAGCCTTTTATCAGAAAAAGGTGAAATTTGACATTTTGCAAATTTCTCAGTGTTCTGTCTTAAGCAAATTCTTTTTGGAAATCTCCAAGTACATGTACTGAAGAAGTGCCTGTTTTGAATGAAACGGGTAAAATTCAGCACATTTTAACATGGATACTAATTGTGTCAACAAAAGGCATAGGTCCTCGTGATACCCCGCAAGTGCAAGGGCTCATGAGGATCTGTCCCTCATGCAGGTGGGTAGTGTTCATTTTTTTGCAGCAGTGAATGGGTTAAGACATGCAAAGTTGAGGGGCTAGATCAACCATTGTCTAGAAAATTTGCCAGATTAGCAGATAGATTGACCGTAAGGAAGATTGTGCCCACAAGCTATTCTGGGAACACCCTTGAAAGATCATGGTTAACCCATTTAGGCCCACAGCCTCATTTGGAAGTGTTGCCTAACAACTATGTACCAGTTATAGGGGACGGATCGACCATGATATTAAAGGGTAGTGCCAGATTAGCTTGGCACCTGATGGACCAAGCTAATCTGGCACTACCCATGAATTATCATGGTCAGTTAATCCATCTCCTGCGGTAGGGCTAAATGGCTTAACCCTTATCATTCGGAATACACCAGTGTGTGAAATAAATGTGACTAAAATAGTTAAGGGTCGTGCCAGAATAGATTGAGGCACCAAGCTATTCTGGCACCACCCTTGAACTAAAGCCATTGGTCTATATCCTTATCTGTAAGTACTATAATGTAGCTGGCATATGGCAATGTACAAATTTGAAGCTTTTAGCCTCAGTAGGATATGGGTTAAGTGTTTGTGTCAGGATTCAGTGAGTCAATGTATTTTTTATGTATGTGTTTAGAATGGCAGGAGGAGCAGCATCACCACGACCAGACAATTGGTTTGATGTGAGTATTCTAAACATACAGAGTATTTTACACACAAACAAGGTGCAGTCTGCAGTGCTCACCAGGTTGAAAATGCACAAAAAGTAAAACTAGGGCACATTAGCACTACACTAAGTGCTGGATTGATATCCATAGATTTTTAGAATACAGTAGAACCTGTTTTGACCAACTAAGAAAAGAGAGGGGGAAAAAAGTGGTCTATAAAGCAGTGTGCAGGCCAGTAACTCTTAATATTTTATCAAATACCAGAAATGAAAGTAGCAGGTGATAGAAGATGTGGATTACAACTGAGAAATACTGATTGCGTAGAATAGAATAATACTGGACTAACGGAAGAAATGTAGATTGTTAATAACCCTGATGTAAACACTGCTTAAAGGACTAATGCTGTCCAGATAGATAGATTAAGATAGATACTGTTTATTGCCATTTGCCTTAAGAACGTAAAGCATAGGAATGTGTGTTGGTGACGCTACAATTACAAACATCACAGTCAACAATTTAAAAAAAAAATTAATACTCTTATCACACAAATCTAATGCCCTACACACAATGTAAAAACTTTAAAACTAAGCAACTAATATCACAAACCAATGCGTACCGTACACACCCACGCTCATCTCCCACAAACACACAACACACACGCCTATTAATTTAGGAAATCTAAATTAATTAAAGGTATATTGTTTAAAATGAAAACAGAATATCTTAGAGTAAATGTCACTAATTTAGTGATCACGGTTGGGTGTAAAACTGGTTAATATATATCATAAGACTAGGCTAATACTTATATACACTATTCTCTCAACTGTTGGGGGTGCGCCCTGCTGGGGGAGGAGACTCATGGAGTCAGCTGGACCAAGCACCACCAACAGCCAAAGGGATAGCACAAGGGTTGGGCAAAGTGCTCTGTAGGCCGGCCACATGATTCTGGGGAGAAGAGTGTCACCTGTCTGTAACCCTTTTCATCCTGATACACTATTCTTTGAAATAAATGTGACCTATAGTTCAAGGGTGGTGCCAGAATAGCCTGAGGCGCCAAGCTATTCTGGCATCACCCTTGAACTAAAATGGTTGATCTATCCTGTAATCTGTAATGTAGTCTTCCTAGGACAAGCAACAATTTTTTTTAAAAAATCAGCCTCAGGATGTAATGGGTTAAAATATGTAGCCACATAAATGAGGGGTATCTGTCGTTAGGGTGGTCACTCAAAATGGGTTCTGTTGTAAGGCATTATCAACAGTGGTGCTGCATGGACATTTGTCACTCCTGTCTGTATGAAACATATATTGGCCACTTATTTGGACACCTGAAAGCAGTCTTTTTGTGGTGTCATACTTTTGGGGCACATTTTCTGATTTTGTGTTTTAAGTTTGCTCTCGAGGGGGTGAAAATATGTTGCTTGATACTGCTTTTTTTTTTCAGTGGTGTAAACCTTTTTGTCAAGATGTTTGTGGTTTCCCCAATCCTTTTATATACTGTACAATTTCAGTTTGTTTCTTTGCTTGTCATTCAAAGTAACTGTACAAGTGAAAACTACCAGCACAAATATTATTGTCCATGAAGGAAACATAGTGCTTTGTGCAAATTGCATGACTTGTAAAATGTAGTGTCCGAAATATAGACTTGTATGCATGAGTGAGTCTGTATATAAATGGGATGTATAACAGCACAAATGTACATAGGCTTAGCTATGTTAAATGTTAATTGTACATGTATAACACATGACTGTAACATGTACATGCCACTTAACCATTTGGCTGTTGGTAGCGCTTTTTGATGAGTTGACTCCTACAGGAATCACCTGGACAAAGAGCACTACTGACAGCCAAGGTGTTAGATTGTTTCCTTTGCCCAAAACGCGTGTGATCTGTTCTGCATGAACAGTATTTTATTCTTCGTCTGTTGTAAAAAGCCCTGAACAAGAGCATAAAAAAAATTTCCTGAACTGTTGTTATTTTTTTAAATGACACGTTCGATAGAAGTAAGGGTTTACAGGCTGACACGTTTGATAGAAATAGGGATTTTCAGGGCCTGTCATCATTTTCTGTTCAGCACTTTTTTTTTTTTTTAGAAACCCCATATGCATGCTGCTGTCAGTACTGTTTACAGTACCGGTTGCTGCATTCACAAGGGAGTTAAATGGTTGTCCACAAGAAAAAAATCCTGCATCCCTCATGTTTTCCTATCTTGGTCCCTCCTCACCACAGCCTCTCCGCAAGGGAAAGTCAGAAATGGCGCGTGCCATGGATGAAACACGCAGGCGCCTGGCAGATGTGAGTTGCGTCCCTCTTTGCCCCAGTGCTGTCCCTTTAGTAGCTCCGGCACAGTTCACTAGTCATGTAAAAACAGCTGTATTATGTAATTGTGCACCTCAGCCTGCAGACACTGAGAATGTTCGGCTTGCATAAAATGTTGCATGATTTTATCACACTGACTTCAACTGTCATGTGTAACTTGTGCATGATTTTACCAGATTAGGTTCAATGGTTACTTCTTATGTAGTGATCAGTGATATTTCTTAGTCACCATTTTTTATCTTAATGGTCTTTATTTGACTTAAGATGTCTGTAGCTTGCTTGCACAGATCAAGTCTGCACCATTTTTCTGTCGCAAGATATCACTGATTTAGCCCGCTTCTGTAGTATTAATCTGCACCATTGCACAGTGCCACATAATGAGAAGCATAGTTGGTTGTATGTAAATGTCATGTTAGAGGATTTTTCCTGTGCATGTACTTGCAACTGAAAGAGATTAGCTCATTTAGCCATGATGCAATACAGCAGAAGATGGATCTACCATAATAATTCAAGGCTAGTGCCAGATTAGCTTGGTGTTATCAGTATCACTACCCTTGATTTATCTTGGTCTCCTCATCTCCTGCAACTGGGGCATAGATGTTAGGTGGCCGACACCTCCAAAATTTTGGAAATGCGGCCATGGGGTCAAATGGTGTGGTTTTGAGACCAGCAAAGTCAAGACATGCACTCAGCACTGTGAAGGTTGTTAGGTGCACAGTTATGTAAAAACAGTGTATGTGTGCTTTACTGTGATTCTGGATCTGAGGTGCAAGTCACAGACGTACATTCCACTACTAACATCTCAGTTTTTGCCAGTCTCAGCTTGGAACGCCGTGCTTAGGCCAGTTGTGCAAGTGAGCTTAGTCCTGCGCCAGCCACTAAGCCAGGTGCTCCGCTACAGCGGAGCACCTGGCTTATTGGCTGGCGCAGGACTAAGCTCCTTACCCCCTGGGTATTGCAGAAGGTGATGTGAGTTGTTGGTGACAGCTATGGCTCTCATTGCAGTTGACAGTGTTGCTCTAACAGCAGGCGCTGTTCCAGTGCAGAAGGCTTCTCTTTTCACTCTGCTATGGTGAAACATTCAATCATACCACTTATACCAGTTCACCCGTTCATCCCTGATACACTACAGCAGGATATGGCTTGACCATAATGGTTCAAGGGCAGTGCCGGAATAGCTTGGCGCCTAGAGGCACTGAGCTATCCTGGTGCCATCCTTAAACGATAATGGTTGATCTTTCTCCTTCACTGTGATGTAGTTTTCAAATTTGGGATTTTGAACAGGGCTCATGGTGTTAACAGATTCGCTTCTACTCTAAAGCCAGCAGATGAGATATAATTTGCTGAAAGAATGTTTTTAACTCGCTCACCCCGATGGCCGTATTTCCCAAATTTTGGAGGCGTCGTCTAATGACTATGCACCAGTTATAGGAGATCGATCGACCATGATAATTCAAGGGCAGTGCCAGATTAGCTTGGTGCCTGTCAGCGCCAAGCTAATCTGGTACTACCCTTGAATTATCATGGTTGACCCATCTCCTGCTGTAGTGCGTCAGGGCTGAATGAGTTAATTAATATTAACTGTTATCTTGTATGCATATGTGCACAACTAACAGAAACAAATTGTATAATTTGTTTGCACTGTATAAACAAATGTAAACACAACTTACAATGTGATCTAACATGTCTCAAATCAGTACATATAAGTGTGAGGTGCGTACCTTAATTTGCATTTTATGACACTCTTGTACATATTCGACACAAGCATACTACAATGATGAGTCATTTAATGTTATTTAACCCCTTTTGGATGATGAAGCGCTGATGACATTGCAGTGTACAGTAATAGATTTATGTCAGACGTGTAACCAAGTTTGGACATGCATATGACAAGTTAGGATTGAAGTGGGTCCCCACAGAGGAGTGATGCACTTATTAACTGAGAATAATTTGTGTACAAAGCAAGCAAGAATTGTTACTTGAGGGGGGTGTATTTATGCATAATTGTCCTAACCATGCATAACAGAATATAGCTTGATTGCTTCAGTAGTGTAGATGTATTCATCCTTTGATGCCAGATGCCATGCATGAATTTGTTAAAACCATCACGGACGGACTGCCAGAAAATCTGTGCAGTCTAGGAACATAGATTTCAGTGAAATTGTGGTTGCGGTTTGTGTGATTAGTGGTCTGCTAGTATGAAAAAAAACAAATGCGTGGTGCATGTAGCCCCGGTACTGTTTGCATGCACAAGGGGGATTCACTTATTATATTTGATGCAATTTATTTGGCATCCAGTCATACGTTAATTCATTGTGCCGGAGGTACGAAATCCCCACATTTTGGAGTTATCTTCTGAGGACTGCATTACAATTCAGGACACAGATCGACCATGATAGCTTAACCCTTATCATTCGGAATACACCAGTGTGTGAAATAAGTTTGACTAAAATAGTACAAGGATAGTGCTAGAATAGCTTGGCGCCTCTAGGCACCAAACTATTCTGGCACCACCTTTGAACTAAGCCATTGTTCTATATCCTTATCTGTAAGTACTCTATAATGTAGCTTGCATAATTATGGCAGTGTATAAATTTGAAGCTTTTAGCCTCGGTATGATATGGGTTAAGGGTGGTGGTAGAATTGCTTGGCACTTTCAAGGCACCAAGCTAATCTGGCATTACCCTAGAATTATCATGGTCAATCCAACTCCTGTTGTAGGGCGTTGGGGCTAAATGGGTTAATTAGGCTGGGGTTATTATGTGACGGCAGGAGAAATTACAAACCAGGCGTGCTTTCCGTTGAAGGCAACTAACCAGACGTTTTTGCCACCATGTTCAAGGGTGGTGGCAGAATAGCTTGGCCCCTATAGGCGCCAAGCTATTCTGCCACCACCTTGAACTATTATGGTTGAGCCATATCTTGCTGTGGTGTTTCGCGGGCAGAATGAGAACATGGAGAATTTCTTTGCTGTACTAGGGATTACAGTCAACATCACTTATAACAAGATCAGATGTAACAAAAGTCGGATATAACAACACTTCCATCCCCCCTTCCCCCCCCCCCCCCCCCCAACCTCTTATAAATTACTTCGTATATTACTTACTTACTTACTTACGCCTGTCACCCCTACCCGGGTATAGGCCATCGACGAGAGACCTCCAGCAACTCCTGTCCTGTGCTTCTCCTTCGATTCTACTCCAGGTGGTTCCCAGTCTCTTGATGTCTGCTTGGAGGTCTCGACGCCAGGAGTTTCTCGGCCTACCTCTTTTCCTCTTTCCTTGGGGGTTCCATGACAATGCCTGCCTAGTGATACTGGAAGCTGGCTTTCTCAGACTGTGACCGATCCATCCCCATCTTCTTCGCCCAATTTCATTCTCTGCTGTTATCTGCTCTGTTCTCTCCCAGAGTCTGACGTTGCTGATCTTCTCTGGCCAGTGGATTTTCAAAATTCTTCTAAGGCAACTGTTCATGAAGGTCTGTACTCTGTTGACTGTGGTTTTTGTCAATCTCCAAGTCTCTGCTCCATATAGGAGAACTGCTTTTACATTGGAGTTGAAAATCCGGACTTTGGTGTGTTGTGACAGCTCTTTGGAACTCCACACTTTTTTCAGCTGGAGAAAGGCTGCTCTGGCTTTACCGATTCGTGCTCTGACATCTGCATCAGTGCCGCCTTTTTGTCTATGATGCTCCCAAGATAGGTGAAGGACTCCACTTCCTCCAACGGGGTGCCAGCAAGCAAGACTGGTTCTTCCCTGGTTGCGTTCAGCCTCATTGTCTTTGTTTTCTGTTTGTGAATGGTGAGGCCCACTTGGGACGAGATGTCAGCAAGCCTCATGGTCTTGTCCTGCATTTGTTGATGAGTGTGGGACAGTAATGCCAAGTCGTCTGCAAAATCGAGGTCGTCAAGCTGTGTCCACAGTGTCCACTGTATTCCACTTTGTCTGTGCTCTGTGGTCATCTTCATGACCCAGTCTATGGCCAGTAGGAAGAGGAACGGAGACAGCAGACACCCCTGCCTGACACCAGTTCTGACCTGGAGCTCCCTGGTGAACTGCCCTTCGTGGATCACGCGACATGTCATGCCATCATAGCTGCTCTTGATCAGGCGGACGAGCTTTGTGGGTACACCGTAGTGTCGTAGGAGTTTCCACAGAGTCTCTCGGTCCACGCTGTCAAATGCTTTCTCATAATCCACAAAGTTGACGTACAGTGGGGAGCTCCACTCCAGAGACTGTTCCACGATGATGCGGAGAGTGGCGATCTGGTCTGTACATGATCGGTTCTTCCTGAATCCTGCTTGCTGGTCTCTCAGCTGGGGGTCAATCTCTCTAGGATGATCCTGTTGAAGACCTTTCCTGGTACTGACAGCAAGGTGATTCCTCTGTAGTTGGAACACTTGTTGAGGTCGCCTTTCTTGGGAAGCTTGATTAGGTACCCCTCCTTCCAGTCAGCCGGCATCACCTCCTCTTCCCAGATCTTTCCAAACAGTGGGTACAGCATCTCCACTGTTGTCTCTAGGTCTGCTTTCAGAGACTCCGCTGGGATGCCATCTGGCCCTGCTGCTTTGCCATTCTTCAAAAATGCCACTGCTCTTCTGATCTCTTCCCGGCTGGGTCTGTCACAGCTGATGGGTAGGTAGGTCTCTGCCGGCTGGATGTCTGGTGGGTCGGGTGAGCTAGGTCTGTTCAGTAACTCTTCAAAATATTCAGCCCATCTGTCGAGTTGGTCTGCTCTGTCTGCAATAGGCTTGCCTTCTTTGTCTTTTACTGGTCTTTCTGTATGGCCATACTTGCCCGACAATCTTCTGGTAATGTCGTAGAGCTGTTTCATGTTGCCGCTGCCTGCTGCCTTTTCTGCCTCTGCTGCCAGGCTGTCTGTGTAGGCCCTCTTGTCTGCCCTGATACTCCTCTTCACCTCGCGGTTGGCTTCCGAGTATTCCTCCTGTGCCCTTGCTTTGGCTGCTCTCGTGCGACTGTTGTTGACAACTGCTTTCTTCTGCTTCCTCAATTCTATCTTCTTCAAGGTCTGTGCCGACAGCCAGTCCTTGTGATGGTGTTTCCTGAACCCTACAGTGTCTTTGCAGGTTGAGTTCAGCGCCTCTCTAACTGCCTTCCACTGCTGCTCTGTGGTGACTGCCTCTTCATTTACTAGCTCCTGTAGCGCTTGAAACTGGTTGGACAGCACCAGTTTGAACTCTTCTCTAACTCCAGTTTCTCTCAGGAGGCCTACATTATAGCGCTGTCTTCTTGTTGTCTCTGTGCGGCTTTTCTTTAGCTTGAGCTTCATTCTTAAGGTAAGCAGATGGTGGTCTGAGGCGACATCTGCTCCCCTCCTCACTCGAACATCTTCAAGGGATCTTCTAAATTTCTTGCTAATGCAGATATGGTCTATTTGGTTCTCTGTAGTATGGTCAGGTGAGACCCAAGTTGCTTTGTGTATTCTTCTGTGTGGGAAGATGCTGCCTCCAATGACAAGTCGGTTTAGAGCACAAAAGTCTACAAACCTCTCCCCGTTCTCACTCATCTCCGAGCCTAGTCCCTGTCTCCCCATCACCTCTTCATATCCGGTGTTGTCCTCCCCTATTTTGGCATTAAAATCGCCCATGACGATGGTGATGTCTCGCTCCGCACATTTGTCCACGGCACTCTGGAGTCGGTCGTAGAACTCTTGTTTCTCTTCCTCGTCACTGTAATTAGTGGGCGCATAACACTGGATGACGTTCAGCTTGAGCTTTTTCTTGGTTCTAAAGGCTGCTGTGATAATTCTTGGCCCAAGAGGTTCCCAGCCCATCAGCGCTCTCTGTGCCACTGGTGACAGCATGAATGCTACTCCTTCTGTATGGGGGGCATTCTCCTCTTCGTGACCTGAATACAGAATCATCTCCCCACTTAACAGCCTTTTCTGGCCAGACTGCGTCCATCTGGCTTCACTGATACCTAGCAGGGAAAGGTTGTACTTTTGCATTTCCGCTGCTATCTGGGCGGCCTTGCCGCTCTGGTACATGGTCTTGACGTTCCATGTGCCTATGGTTGTGTCCCTGGATAGAGAGAGGCGGCTCGGTCCTGTGGCTTCTGAAGACTTCCGGCTTCACCACAGGATGTCATAAGTCTTCTGGTAGAAGAACCTTCCTCCTCCAGGAAAGGAATTACTTTTAGTCTTTTCGTCGGCGTTTTTGTAGCTATTTCCTTTTTTGCAGGGTGGGGAAGCTACCCCCATGCCCAACCCCCTTACTAGGAGGACCAGGGGTTTTCTGTCGGGGTCACCTTCCCTTAGACCATGTTGGTTCACGGCACCTTATTTCATTTGGTGCACCCCTCTCACGAGGGACCCCCTATCCACCACCCAGGGGACGCGCCTCAACGCCATATGGTCCCAGCGCGAGGACTTCGTATATTAACAAACTTATAAATTACTTCGTATATAACAAACTGTGGATATAACAACAAGACATACCGCAATTTGTTATATATCCATATCTTAGACTTATCTGAAATCATAAGAGGAGGATATGTCACGTACGTCTGTTCAGCTCGATTGATTTTGCACATGGCAGGCCCTCATCAGTCTTCGACCACCTGCAAGAAGTATAGATTCACATGATCCCCTGCGACTGCAGGGGCTCATGTGAAAATATACCACTTGCAGAAGCTATGCCTCTTGCTTGCTCATCAAGATCAGTTTCGGGCATGTAAGGTGACATTGAGAGTCTGTTGTTCTGGGGTGTGAGGGTGTGTTGGAGTACCCATACATTGCATGTGTAGAACGAGTTTGTGTGTGTGGTTGCAAGGCACCTATTCGATTCTGTACTGTTGTATTCATTGCTGCACTGGTAGTGCGGTTATTTATTTATAGTACATCTGACACATCAACAACCCTAGTGTATGCAAAAGCAATACTGTTCACAGTATCAGTGACTTTATGCACAAGAGGGTTAATGTTCTTGTCAGTTGTGGGGGCTTGTGCGGATGAATGTCTCTTGCTAATCCCATTTTCATTTGGTGGAGTGGTTCATCATTAACTTTTCATCACTTTCAGATGAATTGGCGCACTGGCGGGTTGATCCAGGAGTCTCCTGAGAAAGAAGACCCTCCCTCTCCTCCAACTAAACTTGATAATAAGGTGAGTGACTGGTGTTGGCTGGTATGCTGTTTTGTTGCTGGAGCCTTTTTGTCTTATATATTATTTTTCACTCATTCAGCCCGACGGCCGTATATCCCAAATTTTGGAGGCGTCATCTAATAACTATGCACCAGTTGCAGGAGATGGATCGACCATGATAATTCAAGGGCAGTGCCAGATCATCTCTGCTGTAGTGTGTCAGGGTTGAATGGGTTAAGTATGAAGGGCAACATTTTTAACCCCTTCACTTTTGAGAAAACTGAACATGATCCAGTTGCAAGAGACAGATCCTCATGAGCCCCCCCGCAGTTGCAGGTGCTCATGAGGATCTATGCCTCTTGCTAAAACCACTGTGTATCCATGTTCCTTTGATGGCTGGGGATCGTTGATGTTGAATTAACAATGTTTCAATTTCAAAAACACAACCTGCGTTCACTGGCATTGAAAGGGTTAACTTAACCTGAGTACGAATTATTGCATCTTTGGGATGGTGCTACTGCCCAAGGATGTGGATCATCTAATCTATAATACTGAAAAGTTAACTCTTTCAAGATGTGCCGCATCCGGATTCGCGTCTTTACACCACGAATCCAGATGCGGCACAGTCTCGAAAGAGTTAATGCTTTTGCCTTCCTGTGCTAGAGTTCCATTACTCTTGAACTGTTGTGGGCAGTCCATCTCCTGCTGTGGTGTCTTAGGGGTGAATGTGTCAACTGTGCTTAGGAAATGATTTATTTGTGATGTTCTGTATCATTCTGCTGGCAGCAAAGCAAATCCTGTTAGACTTGTTTTCATCTTTTGTTACAGGAGCCAAGTTACTCCGCCAGTAAAACATCTCAGAGTCTTTCAAATTCAGGTAAATTAAAGTTTATTGATCCATCCTTGATCAGTTTTCTGGTGATTTGATTCTGTTAGTTTTATTTTGTATATAGGCATGAATATATGCTCATTTTATTCCACCATATTCCACCATATCTTTTGTACTTGCACATATTCTTTTCATATATTTTATCACCATCTATCAGCCCTGATATATGCACC
This sequence comes from Semisulcospira habei, assembly GCA_036245525.1. NCBI lineage: Eukaryota > Metazoa > Mollusca > Gastropoda > Semisulcospiridae > Semisulcospira > Semisulcospira habei. The sequence goes on from BTPG01000004.1 coordinate 28,154,959, forward strand.
AGTATTCCTGTATTCACTGAGTCCTTAGTTTTTTCTTTTTTCCTTTGCAGAGCTGTACATGTACAACTGTTACTATATTTTGCATGCACGTACAGGGCTTATTTATTACAATTCCATGTTCCATCATAATGGATGTATTTCATTCATTTGCGCACTTGCTGGTCATGCTATTTTATTATGTTATTTTTGTAATCTGATTGTTTTATTTTCACCCCTGAATGAGACTTTAAACCTCAGTATAACCAGAATAAATACCATCTCAAGACATTCCCTGCAACCTGATCACGATCACTGATGCTGTATACAAATCATTTACTGAACAGGTCAGATTCGGGCCTCTGATCTGCCTTTGATTGTTTTGTGATAGTACATGTGCATAGGTACAGTTTATTGCTGTCTGTCAAGCAAGGCAGAGTTAGTGCTTTATAGTTTATGTTCACATTTGTCTGCCAGGCTCACCTTCACCGAGAACTCTGCGCCGATTCTGGGCTGACTTTACTCTCCCTCATCAGCCAATCAAAGAGGAGCTCCCTCCCCATTCCCTTGTGCCGCACTCCCCCCTACAGCCAAGAGGGGGGAAAGTTGGCACAGCATTAGGCAAGACAAATGGAAGTAAGGATACCAAGATCCCCTTGTTATCAGCCCATGTAGCGAGACAGGCAACATGTAGCGCTGAATTGCAGCCCCATTCCACAACTTTATCCGAGTCTGGAGTGAGGCCTAGGCCTCCCATATCGCCCGAGTTGAGAACCGCACAAGCTCATAGGCTGGCTCAGTTGTCACACGACATGAAGCCTGTTGGGCTGACAACTGCTCCCATCTCAACACCTCCCCAGTCACCACGACTGAATCGATCACGCATCACCACCAGGCCCCCTCGATCTCCACTCTCGCCTGACCTGCGGGGTCCTCGGTCTCCTCAGTCTCCTGATCTCAGATCGCCCCAGTCACCCAGATCTCCACAGTCCCCGCTGTCCCCAAGACCTCCACAGTGTCCCTCCTCTCCCCGCCCCCCAAGATCCCCCCAGACTACCAGAACCACCAGACCTCCACATTCACAAGATCCCAGTGCCCCACACTCTCCCAGACCACCCAGGTCACCACTGTCCCTGCGAACACCCAGATCTGCCAGCCACTCACCTGATTTAAAGTCTCCAAGGAACGTTATTCCACCAAGGAAGCCACCTAGAAGCCTGCCACCTCTCAAAACGGGGATAGCCCCTAGCCGCAGCTGCCCTCAGTCCCCTAACAGTAGTGCCCCTCCCTCACCCACCCCAGATGGCAAACAAGGAGCGGAGACATCACGACAGCCCCCCAAGAAACCTCCTCGTACCTTCCTGTCATTGAGGTCTCGCAGCATCAGTCCCCAGTCTTCCTCCCGTAACAATCCTATGTCACCCTCCCCACCCCACCTTGATAGAAACAGAGGCCGTGAGTCAGTGCGCACTTGCTGCCGTTCCCACGTGGCTCAGGCCAAGGGGCAGACCTCGGAAGTGGCCACAGTCACAGCCGGTAAAGCAGTGTTGCTCAGTAACAGCATGCTGCCACTGCTGTGTGGACTGAAAACATTTCCCACCAAAGCAAAAGATTCTTGGGCTGATGTGGGTGGCAGTTGGCTGTGCTCAGGCCAAATGCAGCCTATGTTGTCCCAAGGACTGTTTGCTTTCTGGGTTCTGTGTCGCCCCCCCCACCAGTTGAACATTTTGCCTTTTTCGGTGTTCTCAGTGTCTTTTAACTCTGCCTTGACACACTGTGGTGGGAGATGGACAGCCACTGATCATTCAAGTGCCTCATTAGCTTCAGAGGTACAAAGGACCCAGAGCGCTCCATCTTCCACAGTTGGAACACTGTCTCCCAGAGTTGCAAGTCATGAGATGTGAAATTGTGTCTGTGTCATGTACATGTGATTCTGCCGATTGTTGTTGTACATGTATACTGATTACTCTAATTCTTCATGTTTGCAGCTCTGTGCTGTGTGACTAACTGAGTTAAAGTCTTTTGTGTCAGATACATGTATTGATTGTATTTTGAGCATAAACAAGGTTAGGTGGGGGTGTTAAATCTGGGGTTCAGATTTAATTGAATAATGTATAAAAAGAGGGGCTGTCAAATAAATGAGGTCTTGAAGTGTCTTGTTGACATACATTCTCTAACTCAGCATGTATGTCAACTTTTTTTTATTATTTTTGCTTTTTTCAGCAACTTGACCATAACCTTGTGCATATGTATTGTACATATTTCTGTTTTAATCAAGAGCATGTTTCCAACAGAACCTGAAAAATTCTGACATCAGTCATTGTGTGCATTCTAAACATCCCCTGCATGATTGTTTGTTTTGTTTTCTGGGTTAGTTGTTTCTTTTTTCTATGGGATGACAATTAAGTGAAGGTTTTATTACATCAAGAAGAAAAAAACTTTGGAGGGGGTTGGGGGGGGGGGGGGGAATTAATAAAACTCCATTGTACAGATTTTGACCATCATCTTGTCAATGATGTTTTGTCGCCTCAGACTTTCATCTGCATTGAAAGATATTTTAAATTACATGTGTTTTATTTTCTGTAATCACATCACATTCATTTGAACCTGTTCCTGTAGATTGCAGCTATGGTATTTTGGACACATTTTGTCACAGAGGCATTATAATGATAGTATCAGCAGATTTTTGTGTTATGCACTGTCTGTTGCTTTGATTTTCTAATCCTGAAAGACATACACATGTTCTCTTATATATGTTTCTGCTTGTGATCTTATTCATACACTGTGCATGTTTTGTCACAGGTGTTCACAAGGACAGAGACAAGTCCCCTGCTCCACCATCCCCCACAAAGCGTGTAACTTCCTCACCAATCCAAGTCACTCCTGCCTCCCCAACGCATGGGACCAGCCCTCTTTCCTTGCGGGACAGGCGGCGCAGTTCAGGCAGCAGTCGACAAGGGGAGGTAAATGGGGATGGAGCAGCACACCCACCACGACAGGCTCCTTCCTACTTCCGCACAACCAAGTCTTCCCGGCTCAAATCAGCGTCTGCAGGGAATCTCATCAAGCAGGCAGAGACACAGTCCAGGTCAGCAGCATCTGGTTCCAATGGAACAAGACTGGACAGTGGAGCAAAGAAACGTCTGGGGAAAGGGAGATTGTCATCATCCAGACTTGCTATGTATGCATCCACACCCAACCTGGCTGGCTTTCAGGAGGATGATGAGGACATGACTGCAGAACAGACCCCTGCAGCACCAGCCTCAAATCTACGTGCCCTGGCGGATCTGTCACTCAGTGTGCCTGACATCAACACTCTGGATGATCCTACTTCCACAGACAGCTCTTCCTCATCAGGCCCTGCCCCAGATCAGAGCAGGAATGGGTCAGCACAGAGGATGACTCATGCACGTTCACCTGGTAGACTTTCCCTGCCTCCTGTTGGTCTTATTAGCACAGAGCTGCAAGTAGATATTGGGAGCAGTGTGTCAGTAGAGACAAAAGATTGTCAGCTGATGCCCCCACCTGCCAGCAATAATGTACCACCACGAACAACACAAAACAAACTGCTGAGTCGTGCTGCCCAAGTCCGTAAGCGTTCGACGTCTGAACTAACACTTGAACAAGCCAAGAGCATCCTGCTGGGCAACTCTGGCATCCTAGGGGCCAACCAGACCAATTTTGATGATGAATTGCCTACAGCTACCCCGCCCCCAACCACTAAAGTGTTAGGTTCCACAGGTTCTGAATCATCGCAGCGAACTGTCTCAACAACATCCTCAGTCACCCTTCGCTCTGTCTCATCACGAACACGCTCATCATCTTTACACGCTAATTCTACATCATCTGCTGTGTTTGCTACAGAATCAGTAGCAGACAGTGGTGATTTCACAGACAGCGTGTACACTCCAGCCAGCACATTGGCAGTAGCTGAGGAAATAGAACGAACAGCACATCAGCTGAGAAAAGAACGAGAGAGAGCGGCAGCTGCAGCCCTGGGTGCAAGCCGCTACGATCCACCGGAGCGTGACTTGACCATTCGGTCCAAGACGCCAGTGCGAAATGTTGACTCAAATTCTGTTTCAAGCAGTTCAGGTATAGTACATTTAACGCTGAAGGATAGTAAAGAAAAAGGTGTGAGTGATGTATCGCCCCCACCTTCTACTAAGGTGCCAGATGAGGAATCAGAACTTTCTGTGCGAGAGCGTATTGCCAAGTACAACCAGACTGTGCCCGGGCATGGGTCAGCAGACAGTGGTCATAGCCATAGCCCAGTCAGTGTATCCACACGAACTGCAGGAGCTTCCATGTCCTCCCCTGTCCCACCAGATGCCCGAGCCTCACCCCGCAGTCAGTCAGACACGGGCCTGGGCTCGGACACAGACACAGACACAGACTCTGACATGCGGCAATTCCAAAAGACACGGCTCAACGACACGGGGTCATCAGGCACGTCTCCAACCCGACCTGACCGCAGTCGACTGTCCCTGCAGCTGCAAGGCTCACCTTCAGCATTGCCAGGGGAGTCATCCGTACCAGTCACTTCTTCAGCCAGCCATGGTAGGTCGCACATTTCTGATTGGAGCTGAGCCCATCGAGCAACACCACAAGAAGATAGAAAAGGACTATGATTGTTCAAGAATGGTGCCATAATAGCTTTGTATCCAAGATTGCACTATGAACCTTGAAGGTTGTGCAAGAAATGGTAGTTTTGCATTTAGCCCCAAGGCCAATTCCCCAAATTTTGAAGGTGTCACCTAGGAACTGTGTTCTGGTTGCAGGAGACGGATTGACAATGATAATTCAAGGGTAGTGCTAGATGAGCTTGGCGCCTGATGGCGCCAAGCTCATCTGGCACTACCCTTGAATTATCATGGTCAGTCCATCTCCTGCTATAGTGCTTCAGTGCTGAATGGGTTAAGGTTGTATTTGGTTAGTTGGTGCCAGAGTAGCTTTGCTTCCAAGTTTTTTGTGCATGGCAGTATTTGTTTGCGCATGTAAATGTTCCGCGTCAGCAGAGTTTCAGCATTGTAAATTAGATTGGAATCCTCCGAGCATCTTGCATGTAATCATAGCAATACCAGATTTAGACTTAAACTTGGACTTGATGAAACTGGATATTCCATAATTTTCAGTTAAATAGAAGCAGAATCCAGTACAAACAGCGTTTTGTTGTTGTTGTCTTTATTTGCTTTCTCTGTTGATATTATGTCTGTATGTGTTGCAGAGTTGATGCAGACTTGTACTAGTGTCCTGGCAGATCTGAAGTTGGCCACACAGAGAGCCAAGGACCTGCACTCAAAGGTATGGTAGTTTAAACATATGTACTTAATTACATTCCATGACATTTTTTGTCTCATAGTGAGTTCTTAACCCTTTGGCTGTTGGCAGTATTAACCCATATCACACCGAGGCTAAAAGTTTCAAATGTGTACACTGCCATATGCAAGCTACATTATGGTACTTACAGATAAAGATGTAGACCAATGGCTTTAGTTCAATGGTAGTGCCAGAATAGCTTGGTGCCTAGAGGCGCCAAGCTATTCTGGCACAACCCTTTAACTATTTTAGTCAAAACTTATTTCACACACTGGTGTATAGCACATTAAGTTCTAAGGGTTAATCAAAATGACTTCAACATGATCTGTCTCCTGAAGTAGACAGATCAAGTAGGAATCACCTTGACAGAGAACTCTGTATGTAGTCTTCAGTAGAAAACCTCTAAGTTTGCTAACATCTTTTAGCCCTGATAAATTGTCTATAATGGGATTTACATGTGTTTGTGACATTTACACATAGAACACCCTTTTGTAGTGCTTTTTTGTGAACACAAGGCTGGTTGACCATAGTGGTGTTGTAATATGTAAGTATGTTGCATAGGACAACATACCTGCATGTATCAGTCACTCCAATGAAATTTGTGCCTAATGTTTCACCTGAAGCGTCTGTTTGTCTCCCAGGTCCAGGGCACCACAGCGGAGGGACGCCAGCAAATGATGTCTATGATGGCAGAGACTTTTCACGAAGCACACCTCACTTTGGCCCAGTTGGTCTTGCAGTCACCAGTGAGTTCTGAGGACAACCCAAAGCCCCTCACCTGTCCCCTCGTGGGGGAAGGGGCAGCGTCTGTGGACACTGCAGTGATGGATAAAGCCCGTGACATGCTGCAGCCATTTGTTACGTACTTGTCGCGAGAGCTGTCGGACGAACTAGTGAAGTTGGTGAAAGACAGGCTGGAGGGTAACCCTCAGTAAGACCAATGTTTCAGGCTGCAGAACAGTTTCTTCCTTAAGCCTCTTAACCCAAAGGCCCCATTTACCAAATTTTGGAGTACATAGTACCAGTTGCAGGAGATGGATGGACCGTGATAATTCAAGGGTAGTGCCAGATTAGCTTGGTGCCTTCAGGCGCCAAGCTAATCTGGCACTACCTTTGAATTATCACGGTCCATCCATCTCCTGCAGTAGGGTCTTGGGGCTAAATGGGTTAGAATGATTTAACCTAGCACATTGAGTTCTAAATTAGGAGTTGTCTTCAGAAGACTACATTACAGTTTTGGAGACTGGTCGACCATGATAGTTTAAGGGTGGTGCTAGGATAGCATGGTGCCAACAGGCACCAAGCTATTTTGGCACCATCCTTGGAACTGTCAAAGTTGAAACATGAATTTTTCATTAAAATGCATTTTTTTGAAAAATACTTACCGATGGTATGACATTGTGGAAAAGCCCTTGGCTAGCCTAATTTTAGCCAAAATTTGGTTGTGTCCGTATAAGGGGGTGTTGGCAGGAGTGGGGCGCCATAGACCCGGTCATGGCCTGAATAGTCTCCCCTTATTCCCACCCGGTACGAGAATACCCGTCATCCCTCAGTTTAGTTCCTTAGCGCACTTGAGGCAAGCGGGGTAGGTGGGAGGGTCCTTCGAGTCATACCATCGGTAAGTATTTTTCAAAAAAATGCATTTTAATGAAAAATTCATTTGTTTTCTCAAAACACATTACCGATGGTATGACATTGTGGAATTCCGAAGAGGAGGTGGGTGCCGAAAAAAAAAAAACGCCCCTCCTGCCAACCGCCCAACCCTCAGACCCGCTCTCCCGGAGCAAACTCCCGATAATTTTAGTTAAGATACCTGCGGCGCCTAGGGCGCCGGGAGGGAGTGTTGCTCTGTAGTGTTGTCTCCCACCAGCGAGAGGTTCTGCCGCTGGGTGGAGAGGTCCCTCAGGTAGAAGCGGGCGCAAGTGGTCTCTGCTCGCCCTCTCATAGCCGCCACAAAGTCCTTGACTGCACCGGTGCTGTCGAAGCGGGACTTGCGGTCAAGGCTCTGACCTCGTGCGCCTCGATGTTCAACATGTGGCTGCATCAGGTCGAGGTCCTGGAGGGCCGGGCGGATCACTCCCCGGAACCAGGAGGAGCAGGTCTGGGCTGAGATGTCACGTCTACCTGGGGACAAAGGGAGAAACAGGTGTGTGCGTCCTCTGCGCAAGCTTGGTCCGGCGCAGGCCCACACGTAAGGCTCTCACCAGTGCCTATTGTCTGGTCTACCGAGTGGAGTCTGACACTCGTAAGGGCGGAAAGTCATCAGCGGTATGACAGCCAAGGCGACCACTACTTGGCCCCGAAGGCTGGTAATGTTAGCAGTTGCACGGGGCCTTCTGTCCGTACCTGACAGCAACCCGTGTGTGACACCAGCGCGTACGTTCACTGGCCCTGGAAGAGGTGGCTAGGCCACATGTAAGGTTCTCACCGGGGCCTTAAGTCTGTTCTCCCGGGTGGAGTCCGTACACACGCAGGGCGAAACATCTGTCGCCGTCAGGGAGGCCGCCTCTTGTCCAGGAAGATGTTCAGGTAGCAGTAGCATGAAGCCGGTTGTCTGGCACCGCAAGCAATCTGGGTGTGTGGGCAGCGCGCGTAGTGTACTGACCCTGGAGGTTGAGTCAGGGACCGCCAGGAAGCACTTCTTCCGAGATACATCCGTCAAGCGCGTCATGTGCCGGGTTCCAAGGACGGGGTTGAGACCACGTAAGCCCCCATGGTAGATCACTCTTGGCCCACGCGAAGCAGTGTTGGGCATCCACACCGAAGAGAGCCTCCGAGATGCGAGGTCTTACAGCCACCCAGGTCTGATGAGCGTAATCACCTGTAGGTGTCGGCGATCATGGTTAGATAGTCCCGAACAGTGAAAGGAGACCGTCCCTGGGCGTTGAATAGCCCGAGGAAGCATTCCGTCAGCTGGGGCTTCGCCAAGTCCGGAGGGAAGAAGGCTGTCGTCAGTCCCGTCACCCAGCGCTCGTCGTCTTCCCTCGCAACTCGAACGGTTGAGGGTCTGCGGGTTGTCTCGGTAGCATCCATGGCCGCCCTAGGGAAGCCTCTGTGGTAGAGGGCTTGCTGCACAATCTCCAGGTGTGTCGGAAGAGTTCAGGGCCCGGTTGTTATGGCGGCTGTTCCAGTTGCTAGAGCCTCGTGCGAGTAGTGGAGAGCTGCAGAGGGGGGGGCATGTGGTAACGAGCTGACCTCGACTGGTGAAGAGACAAGCGCCCCCAAGCCGGGAAAACGCCCACCTACCTCCGCAAACCTGCAACAAAGGGAATGTCGGACAACCACGCGTATAACGCAGCATTCAATCTCGATGGCGAGCAGTGAAGTTAAAAGATCTGGCCACAGCGACGCCTCCCCGCGCAGCCGGCCTCAAGCGCACTAGCATCTCCCATGATTACACCCTCCTTCTCGAAGCAGAAGAGGTGTCAGGTTGAACGGCGATCCCCTAGCCTGTCATGAGTCCTAAGCGAACTGAAGAAGGTAATGATAGTCGCTGCTAGTCTGCCCTGCTCCTGTCCTACTGGGAGTCCCACTCGAACAGGACGACCACGCACTCCATCCTCGACGGGATCCATGCGACGAAACACGTAGTACCCGTCCCGTAGCGTAGGCAGCCTAGTCGACGGCGAAGAGGGCAGAATCCCAGCCTACCGCCCGGCTTGCCAACTGGTTAGGACTTCGAACATCGAGTTGTCCCAAAGTCCTGGAGACGCACCGCTGCTCTCAAGTCTTTGTCTAGCATCTGGCAAGATGTCGAGGCACATGTGTCGAGTCGATAGAACGAAGATCGTGCACCATATCCACCGACTAGTGTACGGGAAGAGTCGACATACTGCCGCGGAACTGAGCTCCAACCACCTCTCGGGAACTAATTTTGCCATGCTGTCGACACGTCTAACTCCCGGTACTTGCGCCCCCGGCAGCAGGATCTCCAGTGCCGAGCGGGTAACTTCACAAGGAGCTATCGAGGGCAAGTCCATCCGCTCCAGTCAGGCGTCGCAGCATGCCGGAACTCCAAGTCGTCTCCACCCAGGCCAACGAACGCTTCCGCTAGGTCCCGAAGCTGTCATCTTAGAAGAAGAAGACCGTAGTGCTTGGTCGCCGCTGACCACGGCTAGGCCAATGCGAAGTGGAGGGTAGCACCCCGCCGGAAGAAGGATACGACGAGCCGAGAACTCGTCTCAGCAGGGGCTTAATCTGAACTGTGTGCGTTACCCCCGATGTAGACCGAAGTCGGCCCCTGCAGTAAGGTCGGTCGGACCAGTCCTCAACCCGCGCTGACCTCTATGAAGGTAGACTGCTACTTGGTAGTCATCAATCGCACGCCTGGAGAATGCTGCCACTGACGTTCCCGGGACTGTGTCGTCGGCGTCACAAAACGTCGCCTCCGTCCCTCGGATGTAAGCCACAAAATCCGGTGCAGCAGAACTGCGCCTCCGCAGAAGAGTGGTCCCTGCCAAAACTGTCCGACGGTCTGCGATGACCGCGTGCCTGTCCTGCATCAATGTTCCTGGAAGACTGCTACATCCAGCGGTGTAAGCAGCGTGTATCGGCTGTGCCAGAGTCCTTGTTAGGCTCCTTGTCGGTCTGCCAGGGGGGCCAGGGAAGTTGTCCATCGCGCGGCGCCCTGCGTGGCCGACTCTTCAACTCGGTCGGCCGCGAGAAAGTGTGCAGGACGGTATCCCGAATCATCAGATCACAGTCTGTAGCCGCAGCGAAGCGTTGGCAGCGGAAGAGAAGTAGGATCACAAAGTTGAAGCCACCAGTGCCTCCCCCGGCGCCCTGAAGCGGAGACAGAAGCCGGCGACAAGAATCCGGCACCCGAACGGATGAGGAAGGGACTTGAAATGCTTGGACGCGATGAGGGGACCTGCTTCGTCTAAGCCCGAGGAGGCTCCCTCCTCTATCTCCACGCAGAAGGCGGCGAATCCAAGATCTCTCGGAACCGCGAGCGTAGCGACGTGGAGTAGCTATCATCGCCCAGCCACGGCGAACGACGTCCTCTGGAATCAAGCGGAAAAGTCGTCTGTCTCGCACGCAGGAGAAGGGATGTCTAACTGCTCCGAAGTCCGGGGGACCCCGGGCGGCGGCGATCCAACGAAGGTGGACCCAGCACTTGGAAGGAACAGCGTAGCCTCAGAGGGCCGGTCCCACGAACTCGAACGGCGACGAAGATACTTCGGAGCGCCTGTCTTCCCGATGTGTAGCGACCCAACGGAACTGGGACGTCGTCTCCTGTTCCTCTCGTACCCCTGGTCTCTGTGTAGTGAGCACATGCTTCCGAAGTCAGGCGAACTGAAAGATTGTGACCTATTGCCGGGAACGGAATCCCATCGTGAAGTCGTCTCTCTGCACTGCATGTAGAGCGGGCTCTCGTCTGCACGGTCGGGGCGAGGCGTGGCCCAACACTACTGAGCCGGGATCTTGTCGTGTGAAGTGCAGCGGTCCTGTAGCACTTGCGGTTGCCGCAAGCCGGAGAAAGTGCCGGTGTAACCACGACGGGAGATGGCGCCAACGCGTGTATAGCCCGGGCGAGGGCGCCCCAAATAATCATAATAATAAATTAATTAATTAATGCTTATTGAAAGAGTTTTATGTGATTGTAATTGCCCTTACAGGGATAAATCAAGGTATTTGCATTGAATTGAACTATAAGAGTCAGAATACCACTCTGTGTCTCATCTCCATTTTCTCCAAACTGAAGTAATCGGTTCAGTGGTTCCAGGGTTATAGCCCCTTTAAGGATAAGAGGTGTTGCGCCCCAGCGGTCTGGCGAAACCGCTGCGCAGCTGGGAATGCAACATTTTAACACCTGTGGCAAAAGGGTTAAAACGCCTAGCTTGAAAGAAAGGCACTAGGTGCCCTAAAACGACAACAAACGAACCCCAATCTTGCACGCTACCGCGCAATATATGCTCTCACAACCCAGTCGTCACTGACCTGAGGCCGAGCTGTCGTCTCTAGGGCAGTACCCGCCGTCAGTGGGTCTGGGCGTGCCTCTCCGTTCGTCACGGTAAGGGGAACCTTAGGAGGGCCCTCCGCGTTAGTATGCGACAGTAGCTAACTGGCCCGTGACGTCATTGTCCCGGCGGGAGTGGACGAGTCTCGTGGCAAACCGTGCGACTCCCAGTACGTGGCCGCTTCTGCAAGTCGCCTTGGCCCCACAGAACTGGTCCGCTGTAAGCAGTCTCTGCGTGTATCAGTGTAACCACTCGAGTCCGAAGGGTTACCCGCCTGAGAGCGGTAGCGGCGACCAGAAACCCGACGAGGCGACGGCCGTCGTCTCTCCGGGTTGCGTCTTGATAGTGGGCTGGGTCTACTGAACTAACACAGTGGAAGAGATCGGAATGTCTCCACTAACCTGTGATCTAGGCGAGGATCGAGCCCTGGCATCTGGTTCGTCCGTCCGTCGTGTTTCCACTCTGGGCTGTCGGAGGGTGGAAGAGTGGTCATCTCTCGAGGCCGTGTCCCGGTGAAACGAGTCTCGTGTGTCACCGCGTGACTACTTGTACGTGGTCGTTCCCGCCTGTCATGTCTGCGATCCGCCATGTGAGTCTGGACTGGTAGCATCGTAGATTTGGTTGCCGACGCCAGTCCGGGGGAAGGATCATGTTGTCTGCCTCCTCCAGAGGCGTACAGACTGTAATCCCTTCCGCTGACATGGGTTCGGGCTCCGGTCTCATGGTCGCCACGGTAAGGGTAACCTCAGTGGGGCCCTCCGCGATAGTATGCGACTTGCCAGCTTTCTTTGTTCGGGACGCCTTAGCCACTGGTACCGGCTTGGTTCCCGTCTTGGTACTCCGCACCGGGTCTGTCAGTCATTCCCTGACAGGAGTCGGTCGTTCTCGGCGGTAAAAGCCCCACAGCTGCGACCATCTTTCTTCCAGCCATGGGGCGCACACCACACACGTATTGTTCGAATCGCAACCAGCACAGGGTAGGCAGACTGCATGCACGTCCGATGGCCACTGAAAGTCGCCACACAACGTGCCGGTACGAACCTGGTATCTGTAACAAGAGGGTACAATGAAGAAACAAGCGAGCGTGGCCTCCGAGGTCACGCAAAATAAAAACGCGCGCGATGACGAAACGAACCTCATCGAATTCGAAAGAGTACAGCGCGTGCCTACGCTCGGCGCTCCTTCCCACCCTAGAGCGCCGGTCAAGGGCATTCACCGAGATATTACCTGTCCATGGCGACAAACGGTAGCAAACCCACGTCTCAGTCTCCACCGAAGTGGACCCACTGTCCGCCGGTTGCAGAAACTCGTCGCCAGTCACGACCGGCCAGGCTCCGAAGTCTCGTCACAGCGCCAGTCGAGTGAGCTCGAAGCCCCAAAGCTAACTCGTCGGCAAGAGAGTCCCCAAGTCGACGACAGAGAACCGGCCCAGCAGAGAGCACAAGCAGTCCCAACCGACTCAAGCTCCACAGTACACAAGTTCCAAGGACAAAGTCCAAGCTCACAACCACCGAGGTCAGAAGACCGGTCCAAGATCAAACGCAGAGCACGAACAGACACAACCTTCCTAGTGCTAGCTAAGAACTAAACTGAGGGATGACGGGTATTCTCGTACCGGGTGGGAATAAGGGGAGACTATTCAGGCCATGACCGGGTCTATGGCGCCCCACTCCTGCCAACACCCCCTTATACGGACACAACCAAATTTTGGCTAAAATTAGGCTAGCTAAGGGCTTTTCCACAATGTCATACCATCGGTAATGTGTTTTGAGAAAACAAATAACTTTTTGTATTGTGTCAGGTCTGAATGGGTAAGACAGATTGCTCAGGCAAATTTGATGTGTACATGATGCACATATACTCAAGTTTCGGTACCAGCATATTTGTGCTTGGAAAAGCGAATTTGTTTCATCTGCTTTAAATTTTCGAATGGCATTATTATGAGATGTGATTTATACAGGTATGCCATATGTTTCTCCTGATATGCTTTTGTGATGGCATCATATGATGCCTGTGCTTTGAAAGATGTGTCATTTGTGACACAAGTTGATTGAAAACTGCATCTGTCTGCAAAAATAGATCCTAAAGACCCTAGCAAAGACTTTGACTTGGCCAGCAATGGACCCCTTATGCAGAGGATATATTCATATTGTATATTGCTGTGGGTGAGGCCAGCAAGATGCATAGATTCTCATAAACTCATTCAGCCCTAAGCATGTATTTCCCAAATTTTGGAGGTGTCGTCCAACGACAATGCACCTGTTGCAGGAGATGGGTCGACCATGATAATTCAAGGGTAGTGCCAGATTAGCTTGGCACCGGACAGGCGCCAAGTTAATCTGGCACTACCCTTGAATTATCATGGTCGACCCATCTCCTGCTGTAGTGCGTCAGGGCTGAATGAGTTAACCTGTGCAGCTTGCTCATGAAGATCTGTGCATGGGCAGACAGTCTGGGTCCGATCTTGATCACAGTTCTAGATGCATCCTGCAATGGATCACATATGAGGTGGATATATTTACATGTGTATTGCTGTGAATGGGGCCACCAAGATGTAAAGATACTTGTGAGCCCCCACAAGTTGCAGGTGTCAGGAGGATATTCTATGCATCTTGCAAATGGTCTGGAGTTGACCTTTTGACGATCTGTGCTGGAAAACGTCAAGGGGCATTGTCTACAATGACAGAAGCTGATCTCAAGCAAGTACAACACTGTGTGCTGGTCTGTTAACCCTTATTATTCGGAATACACCAGTGTGTGAAATAAGTTTGACTAAAATAGTTAAAGGGTGGTGCCAGAATAGCTTGGCGCCTCTAGGCGCCAAGCTGATCTGGCACCACTCTTGTACTAAAGCCATTGGTCTATATCTTTATCTATAAGTACTATAATGTAGCTTGCATATGGCAGTGTACAAATTTGAAGCTTTTAGCCTCGGTATGATATGGTTTAAATAAATTTGGACTTCATTACAACTGAAAGCTGCAAGATCCAAAATCACTGGCCAGCACACAGGCAGAGCTGCTGAAGCATTTCACGAATACTGTGATCTTGCAACTGACGACTCTCATCACAGTGAGCAAAGCTAGTTCTCTTGCATGACGTCTGCTGACATATAGCTGAACCTGTTTTGAGTGACCACCACTCTTATGAGAAATCACACCTGTCATTAAGACCATCATTTAGGTGGCTTTTGCCACCTAAATGATGGTTTTTAATGATGCGCCACTGTGCGCCGTGCAACTGCAAGACTTCTCTGAGAGTCCTGGTCTTTTAAGAACACTTTTTTTTTGTTTGCCAAACAAGATGGTTGCTCAAAACAGGCTCTACTGTAGTCCAGCACAGCTGAATGATTTATGTGCAATGGTGTGAAGGCTTACTGTAGTTTTGCCAGATTTTCTATTTTAGTGCTTGCAGTCAAGGTAGGTCGTTACTGTTAGGTATGTGATACAGTGTAGGTTGATAGCAAGTTATACTGAAGTATCTTGGCAACAAAGACCTACTAGTGTTTTCTGAGTTGGATTAAAAAAATTGTAACATAGTGCAAACAGTGGCTACATTTTTCCCTGAATCCTTTTGTCAGTAGTGCGTTTCGTTGTGATGATTCCTGTAGAATCATTGCAACAAAAAGGTCTACCGACAGCCAAAGGGTTAAATTTAATGAAAAAGCAGTTTGAATGGTTACTGCTTATTTATGTCTGATTTTTAAAAAATAAATGTGTATGTTTATTTGAATGGGGATGGTGTGATAATACATTTGATGTAAGCACGTACAAGGGCATTCTGATGAATTTATGGTTCATATCTGTTTTGTTGCTATTGTATTTGATGATGGAATAATGTTTTGTCAGTTCATAGTAGTTGCATGTAGTTGTAATTGTTTTGTTGGAAAAGTAGATTCTAGAAATTGGTGAAAAGTTGACATGCAGACAGATTGTGGAGAACTGAACATATATGTAATAACAGCAGTCAGCTGCAGGGCCTTACTGGTTTGTCGCCCCCAATTCACTGCTGCTCATTTAGCGTGAGCAAATTGAGGAAGACAGCCATTATTTATTTCATCAAAAACATTACCGATGACATGACAAATGGGAGTGTCTACTACGTGCTCAAATTCTAGCCTACGAACCCGTTGTGTGCACACACAACCCGGGAGGCACTCGGGGAACCCTCCAGAGGGGCCAAGAGTTGTCTCCCGGACCTGCCTATCCGGTTCCGAGTCACCTGACTCGCCAGTCAGCTACGTAGGCTCACGACCTTCGGACGTGTTCTAGCCTCGCGCTCCCTTCGACCGGTCGGTCTTGGTGCTTGAGTTCACCGTGACTTTGGCTTCGCCTGTTGCTTCGCTTCTGCTTCGCTTCTTGCTTCGCTGCAGCTTCGCTTGCGCTTCTTCGCTTGGCGTCCTCCTTGGTTGGCTTCGCTTGGCGGACCTGCTGCTTCCCGCCATTTCGCCGGTGGCGACATGGACGTCTCTTCTCCCGCTACCGCTTCGGCAGAGAGGTAGGATAGTTAGTTGGGCCCGGAGCCGGTCCCCGGGCGGGGTACCGGCCTGTGCCTTTGGACTCTACCTTGTTCGGGTTGTGTGGGTTTTGTTGAGCGGGGACTCTTAGCTCGGCGGGGCCCTGGTGCCCTCGCCTTTCCCCTTTGGGGTGAAATTACTGGCTTCCCCTGGTAGCCTTCGGGGAGCATTGTTTAAACCAGCTGCGGCGCGTGGCTCATGTTGCATCTCCGGCCTGGCTGGGGTATGCTTGTTTCGAGAGCGCACTCTTAGCTTAGAGCGCTACAGCATTATTGCCGGGGGACACGGCCTTTCGTCCCTATTGTCGTTTGGCCCGCCGTGTGATGGCCTTAGTCCCCTGCGCGGCGTTGAACCCAAATAACTAAACTAAACTAAACCTATTGTCGTTTGGCGCACATTCCTCTCCAGCCTGGCTGGGGTAGGCTTTGTTCTAAAGACGCAAGCTTAGCTTCGGGCGCTATAGCAGTATAGCCTGGGGGCACAGCCCGTTTGTCCATATCGTTCGATACGGTTCCCCTTGGTAGGACGAGCCCTGTTGGTCTCGACCACGTACCGGCACGTTGTTTGTTTGGTGTGTTGCAGTGCCCTCCTGATGACCTGCACGCAGTGTGGAGGTTTCCAGTGGCCCTCGGATACGCACAAGGTCTGCCTGCCGTGTGTCGGCTGTACATCGGAGCGTTCTTGTGACGTTTGCGCCGTCTGGCCGGAGCTCCGCTGGGTCCAACTTTGGAGCTTCTACCGACGTGAACGCCCGACACCTGTGCCTGTTGCAAGACCTGCGGAAGTGCCGGCTGTCATCTCAGACACACCGACCGCTCTTGCCCCCGATGGCCCCAGTCTGGAAAGATCTCCACAGCGGACACAGCAAGGTAGTGTGCGGAGTCGGGAGTTCGAGGCGCGGGTTCCCAGGAGGGAACGCGCTTGGACCAAGCCTTACGACAGGCAGAGAACCCATCTCGAGACAGAGGTCAGTTCGGAGAGACGTGCCTCGCGCCGTCCATGGT
The DNA here is from genome assembly GCA_036245525.1 of Semisulcospira habei. Lineage (NCBI taxonomy): Eukaryota > Metazoa > Mollusca > Gastropoda > Semisulcospiridae > Semisulcospira > Semisulcospira habei. Next base: position 28,171,734 of record BTPG01000004.1, read on the forward strand.
CAACCGGTCCCCACTCGTCTCCTAGGAAGGCCTTGGATCCCCCTCGGCCGCTGCGAGCCCGCCTCGCCACAGAGTCCAGCTCGCGGAGACATTCGCGCACACTCACCACACCTCTACCTGTGTCCAGTTCCTCCTTGCGATCGAAGTCTGACCACCACTCTCGCGCTCCTTCGTGTGAGCGTCGTAAAGTTCGGGATTCTTCTCGTCATCTGGACCATGGACCTTCGCGCTCTACCTCTTCGCGGCGTTCGTCCCACGTTCCCCGCCGTCTGCCTCGTCCCGCCCGTTCCCCTTCCCCTCGCCCAGCCTCTTTCCTTCCTCCTCGTTCCCGAGGATCACGGTCTCCAGCTCGTAGTCGCTCGTCTGGTCGCCGCCGCCGTTCCCGCTCCTCTAGTGCGTCGCGTCGCCGTCGCGGACGTCGCTCTCCCCTGCGTGCTTCGGCGCCTTATGGCTCCCCTCGTCCTCGTCGAGCTGATCGCTCTCGGAGTCACGGTCGCCGTCCCTCTTCGACGGCTCTCGGCGGCGTGGACGACGATTCGTTGAGTCTTCTCCCTGATGATTCCATCTCAGTTCTCCTCGGAGGTCTCAGCCGCTCTCCTTCGCCGCTCTCTCCTTCGGATGCGTCGACAGCCCACGGGTTACCGGCCTCCTCCCGCACAGAGGTTCTTCTGGCCCTCGACGAGGTCGCTCGCCTCATCTCCGCCACGCTTCCGGCAGCGGACTGCCCTCCATCCCCCCCCCTGAAGAGGAAGCCTTCTGCCTTCGTCGACGCGGGTAGACAGGTAAAGAAGTTCAAGACTCTCCCTCAGCCCCCCTCCTTTCGTGAGCTTCGGGATGTGTTCTCGGCCCACCTGTTGTCTGACTCAAGGGACAGTAATTTCTTCTCGGACCACAGATGGCCTCCGGACCTCGATATGTACTTCCGCCAGCAGTGGTACGCCGGCCATTCCCAGGCCTTCCTCTGCCCTCTCCCTCCGGTGGATCCAGCCGCCGTGGTTCAGGCGGGTGGGGCCTCTGCACTCAGACGCGCGCTCCCCGCGGGTTTGGACAAGACGGCTTCGCTTGTCAGGAATTCCTTGGCCTGCGCCGGCTTCATGGAGCTCCTTACGCAAGCCTTCCTCCGGCGCGTGGAAGATTCGTGGCACCCGTCCCTGACCCCCCTTCTTGGCGACCTCCTCGTCCTCGCTGAAGCGGCCAGCCGCGCCGCGTATCACTCTTCGGTCAACGCTATGGCTGCAGCCGCCAATTGTGATTTACTCCGCCGCGACGCTGTCCTACAGGCCTGCCGGGGAATGCCTGCCGACCTGAAGACCCAGCTGCGTCGGGCCCCCCTCGGGGGACCCCTTCTCTTTGGTGACACCTGGCAAGCCGTCAAGGATTCCAATGCGGACAGGTGGCCTCCCAAGTCTGTTCCTCGGCGCTTTCAGTCAGCCCGCAAGGCCGTGGGTCGCCCCCTGCGGATCTCCAGACCCGTCGCCCCGACCTCAACAACCCAGCTGCAGTCCCTGCGTCGCCGTCGCCCCGCCTTCGGTCGCCCCGGCCAAGCTAACGCCCCCGCCCCCGCTTGGCCCCGTCCCGCCCGTCGCCCTGGGCGCGGGCGGGCTCAGTGACTCCTCCCCTCCTCCGCCTCCGCCGGCCGTCTCGGGTCCTCCAGTCGGCGGCAGGCTCGCCCTCTTCAGCGACGAGTGGCGATTACTGATTCCAGAAGACCCGTGGATTTTAGACACTGTTTCCGGCGGCCTACGGATCTCCTTTCGTTCCCCTCCTCCTCTGCGTACGACTCCGCTGTGGACCGAGATCCCCGCAGACCCGCTCAAGGAGTGCGCCCTACGGGGGGAAGTCGACTCTCTCTTGAGGAAGGATGCCACAGAGGTTGTGCGCCGCGCAGACTCGCTGGGATTTTACAGCAGACTTTTCGTCGTCCCCAAGCCTGGCGGCAAGTGGCGCCCAGTGATCGACCTCTCAGCCCTAAATCGCTTCATCGTGGCTCCTTCCTTCCACATGGAGACGGCCCGAGCCCTGCGTACCGCGGTGCGACCCATGGATTACGCCGTCAGCCTGGATCTCTCCGATGCTTACCTACACGTACCCATACATCCGGCCGCCCAGAGGTATCTGCGCTTCGCGTTCGATGGAACCGTTTACCAGTTTCGAGCCCTACCCTTCGGCCTCAACCTCAGCCCCTGGGTCTTCACCCGCTTGATGGATGCAGTTATGGCCAAGGCACGGCAGTCGTCTCTCAGCCCTATGTCCAACTACCTCGACGATCTCTTCCTGAGAAACCACGTCGAGTCCGTCTTGGAAGAGGACAGGGATACTCTGATGCGTCTGCTGTCGCGACTGGGGTTCCTCCTCAACGTCGGGAAGTCAGATCTCACGCCCTCCGCCGCCGCTTCATTCATCTCGGAATGGATTTTGCCACCGATCTCAACGTTGTTCGCCTCCCGGATCCCCGGATTCGGAAGTTGGCCACCTTCGCCAACCAGCTAGCTCAGCAGGAAGCAGCTCCCGCCCGAGTTTGGCTTCAACTCCTCGGACTGATCAACGCAGCGGCGGACCTTCTCCCCCTGGGTCGCCTCTACGCCCGCCCCCTTCAGCTGCACCTCCTGCTTCTCTGGAGACCCTCTTCTGGCGACCTTACCCACCTGGTCCCGGTTTCCCCCCTGGTTCGCCCTCACCTTCTACGCTGGACCGACACGGCTTGGTTGGCTTCGGGAGTCCCTTTGTCCTCCCCTCCCCCGCACCTCTCCCTGTGTGTCGACGCGAGCCTCTCGGGGTGGGGAGCCCACCTGCTTCCTCAATTCTCCTCGGCTTCCGGCCTCTGGCCCCCGGAGTTTGCGGACAAGCACAGCAATTGGTTAGAGCTGCAGGCAGTCTGGCAAGCCCTCTTCGTTTGGGAGAACCAGCTCAGGAACCAACGGCTTCTCGTCCTCTCCGACAACTCGACGGTGGTGGCCTACATCCAGAGACAGGGGGGCACCCGATCTCCCGACCTCTGTATGCTCCTCTTCCGTTTGATGCGCTGGGCCGAGGAACGCGACATTACACTCCTCGCACGACACATTCCGGGCCACTTGAATGTGTTGGCGGACTCGCTCTCTCGCCGCGGCCAGTTGCTCCACACAGAATGGACGTTGCGCCCGGACATCTTCCAGATGATCTGCGCCCGTTGGGAGACTCCCTTAATCGACCTCTTTGCTACGAGGTGGAATCGCCAGCTTCCCCTCTTCGTCTCCCCGATTCCAGACCCGCTGGCCTGGGCAGTCGATGCCCTCTCGATTCCTTGGGACGGCCTCATCGCTTACGCGTACCCCCCAACAGTCCTCATTCCCAAGGTCCTCCACAAACTTCGAGGGAGCAACGCAGTCCTGCTTCTGGTCGCCCCGCTGGCTTGGACCCGGTCCTGGACCACCGACCTACTCAACCTCGCCACCTCTCCTCCCCTGCGCCTTCCCACGCCCCGTTCCATGCTCAAGCAGCCCAGGCAGGCTCTCTTCCACCCTTGTCCCGAACGCCTGTCTCTTCACGCCTGGAGGTTGTGCAGCGCGCCCTCACCGCTCGAGGCTTCTCTGGTGCAGCAGTGGAGGCAATCGCTGCAGCCCGCAAGCCTTCCACCCGGCGTGTTTACGAAGGGAAGTGGCGCGTCTTGTGTGCCTGGTGCGACGCCCGTCGCCTCCTACCCACCGGACTGACTAACCCACAGCTAGCGGACTTTCTCCTATGGCTCTTCGAGGTCCAAGGTTTGGCGCCCATCACCATCAGGGGATACTTATCCATGGTCGCCGACACGTACCGTCATCTCGGCCTTCCAGACCCCGGCGCCTGTAAGGACCTTTCCGACCTCATGTCCAGCTTCAGCCTCCAACGTCCGACTCAGCGTTCTCTCATTCCTCGCTGGGACCTACCTTGGGTCCTGACGTGGCTGAATTCTTCCCAGTTCGAGCCACTCGCTCTAGCCCCTCTGGCAAATGTGACACGCAAGACCTGCTTCCTTCTAGCCTTGGCCACCGCGTCCAGAGTTAGCGAGCTACACGCTCTTTCTACCCGCCCAGACTGCCTCCAGTTCAGGGCAGATCGCTCCGTGCAGCTCTTAACGGACCCCAGCTTTATTGCCAAAACAAGGTCGCCCCTAACTGCTCCACAGATCATCACCTTGCGGCCCCTGGGAGGGCCTGCCTGCTCTCCGGAGACTCGGCGACAGGATCCCGTGCGTGCCCTACGCATCTACCTGCGCCGTACCAAAGTTACCCGTAGAGGGCGCTCCCGCCTCTTCCTGCCCATACGCCAGGGCAAGACTGATATCACAGCCCAGACGATCTCCTCCTGGCTGCGCTGGGTAATACGATCGGCATACATGGATCTCTCCCCACGCGTAGCGCAGAGACTGAAGATCCGCGCACAACGAAGTACGCGCCATGGCCACGAGCGTCGCATTCGATCGGAACTGCGCTGTCAAGGACATCGTGGCCGCGGTGGGCTGGCGAGCAGAATCTACCTTCGCTCGTTTCTACCTTCGGGATCTGGCGGGACAGCGAGACAACCTCGCCTTGTTGGGGGACCTCACGGTGGCACAGCACTCCCTCCCGGCGCAGCAGGCGCCGTAGGTACGCACCTAGCTCGTTACCTGGGAATTAGCAATGGGAGGACGGTCTTGGTCTCCGGTAGTACCGGGGCGGCACCCTCCTCCTATTCGTGATTCTCCCATTTGTCATGTCATCGGTAATGTTTTTGATGAAATAAATGCATTTTTCTTTAAAAGGTATTTTTTCGAAAAATACTTACCGATGACATGACACGGAGGACCCTCCCACCTGCCCCGCTTGCCGCTGGTGAGCCTAGTATCTGACTGGCGAGTCAGGTGACTCGGAACCGGATAGGCAGGTCCGGGAGACAACTCTTGGCCCCTCTGGAGGGTTCCCCGAGTGCCTCCCGGGTTGTGTGTGCACACAACGGGTTCGTAGGCTAGAATTTGAGCACGTAGTAGACACTCCCATTTGTCATGTCATCGGTAAGTATTTTTCGAAAAAATACCTTTTAAAGAAAAATGCATTTTTACCTGGGAACAAAATTTGTCAGATGACATTTAATTCTTGAGGCAGAAGCAGCTGTGAATATTTTCACCCTGCTTCAGTTTCTGTGTGTTTGCATGAGTGAGAGAGATAGAGAATGTGCTTTAAACCCTGGACTGCTGCTGATGATACTGTTCACTGGAAAATACCTATATACTGAGCAAAAGAAATGTGACATTTAGTGTTTTCGACGATTCCAAAAATGTCACATTTCATTTGCCCGAAAGTATATTTACGTCTTTTTCGTGAAGCGGCATCATCAGTAGCAGTCAAGGAGTTAAAAACCAGTGTATTTATTGTCTTTTGCTGGTGTGATGGGCACTTTATAATTTGAGTTCAGCGCAAATCCTGCCATAGAGTTGAATATATTCATTTAAGTAATATATTGGTGTGTGTGTGTGTGCACACTTCTTATTCATTCAGTTGTGACAGCGAGTGTGAAATGATCAAAGGCAAATTGCCTTTGTGTACATATTTACTCTGGAGTTTTTCCTGAAAAGAATGTGTTCATTTGTGCTTTTGTTTTCATAATTTGTTTGTGGCGCACAGTCGTGCAGACAGTATCAAAATGGCCGACAGTAAATCTTTTATGTTGTACATGTTAATGATTCCTCACCTGTGCTGTGGAAAACTGTTCTAGGCTTGTACTAATGAATTTGGTTTCATTCATTACTTTTTTCTCATGTTATTCCTACTTTCTGTCTTGGGCACCAGTTGCCAAGATGTATGTTGATGTCACTGTATGTCTTCCAATTTAAAATGGAGCAGAATGTACTCACAAGTAGAGGGATCCCGAATTTGTGTATCCAGCTTCTTCCAGATGCAAGACGCATAGATTGTCACGAGACCCTGCAGCTGCAGGCTCTCTTGAGAGTCTATGCCTCATGCTATCAGAGATGGCGCCCATTTACATCCTTAGATTGAGAAAACACATTAAGGCAACGACTGGATTTTCACATTTTACATCGAACTTTTGAGCCGTTTAACAGTGTGTTCTCACCAGTCCTTGCCACTTGTTGCAGGTCTTCTCCTCGTGTTCATTGCTAGACTTTGTCGACTTGTATCCATAACGATAGAACCTCTTATTTCACAAACTTGGCTTGTATTTCACCATACCTGTAAATGTCAACTTCTTTCCTTTCCTATGCATGTGCAATGCAGTCTGATACATTCCAGTCACCGTAAAGTACCAGCTACCTAACAGCCAGCCATATTCCTTGCACTACCAAAATCAAAGGTCTCATAATGAAGCATGTTTGTGGGTGAATGTTGGCCGACAAAAAGGAAAAAAATATGAATTAAAAAACTTGCATGTGGAAATTTATTTATTTTTTCAAAATCGAAGCCTTTCTTACAGTAACAGCAGCAACAGTATGGATTTCAAGGAGAATTCACTACAAAAATTCTTGCATCTGTACTTACCCAAATTTCCAACTTTCACCCATACATGGTTAGTCCAAGGGAATGTATACTTGCTGGTACAATGTGACACCTGTCATTAAAGACAATCATTTAGGTGGCTTACAGCCACCTAAATGATGGCCTTTAATGACAGGTGATCTCATAAGGGTGTTTGCTCAAAACAGGTTCTGCTGTATCGCCAATCAGCTATGCCATGTGGTCTAAAGGTTGACCTGTACTCTCCCAATATGTGCAGCTGTGTACTCACCTGGTGTTTTTCATAGGGCAGAAGCCTGTCATTGATAGGGTACATGTATACAGTGTGCATTCAACTTACATGTAATATATAATCTTGCATCTCATTTAGCCCGATTTTGGAGGCATGATCAAATGACTATGCACCAGTTGCAGGAGATGGATCGACCATGATAATTCAAGGACAGCGCCAGATTAGCTTGGCGCCTGTTGGCGCCAAGCTAATCTAGCACTGCACTTGAATTATCATGGTCGTCCCAACTCCTGCTGTGGTGCGTCAGGGCTGAATGGGTTATTTGGAGTTCTCATTAGACACTTTGATCTCGGCCACAAACTGTATGCTTGGCATTTGGTCTTTTACAGTGTAGTTTGCAGTTAAAATGTTCTCACATTTTCATCAAATTCTTTTTCTGCAGTGTCTTTTTTTGTCTCTCCCAAAACAGCTATTGTAATCACAACTTGTGTGCTAAATGTAAGGTTCAAAATAACAAAAGATTGGCTCAATAGATCATAGTTACAAGTTGTATACACAGGTACTCTTACACTAATCCTTGGTAAATCTTTACATTTACCAGTACATGCTTTTAAAATCTGTCTCAAAATTCTCCTGTACATTTTACAGTATAAAACAACTACAGCACATGTACTGGTTTATTAAACTTGTAAGGTAACCGGTATATCTATTCACTATATGAGTTTAATGTAATGAGTAATGGTTTTTGTTATCCGATATTAACTGCATCAATTAGTTATGACATCTGCGTGCATCAGTGTTGCATTAACTTCCTTGTGCACACAACCACTGGTATTGTAAACTGTTCCCATGGCTGCGTGTGCAAGGGTGTTAATTATAATGCATTTGCTTTTTCTCAGGGACCACAAAGGGATATATGACATGCACACAAGTAAACCACAATGCCATTTGACGTTTACTTTTCAGCCATAGAACTCATGCCAGTGGTAAAATTTCTTTGATAATCAATGTCTTTCCCATGCGTTGTGCACACTAGTTGTGAAATAAAAATGATTGTGCTACTATGTGCAATATGTGTCAATCAAAAATGTTCTTGAGTCGTCAGTCAAATCCCTTGTGCATGCAGACATCAGTTCTATTTACGGTAATAGTCTGAATGCACAAGGGGGGGGGGGGGGGGGGGTATACTGTTAACCCATGGGCACATTTCCCAGTTTTGGAGGTTGTCACCTGTTAACTTTGTACCAGTTGCAGGAGATGCTTTGACTACCGTAACTCAAGGGTAGTGCAGGATTAGCGTGGTGCCTGATGGCGCCAAGTTAATCTGACACTACCCATGAATTATCATGGTCCATCCATCTCTTGCTGCAGTACATCAGGGCTAAATGGGTTAATCTTTTCAACTGCAGTTCAATGTATTACCTCGATGACCACATGAATCTTTGAAATCTCATTTGTCAACATTATGGTTGTATGAAGTGTGTGTACATATTTCACTGCTGAGCAAATTCGTGTTCTTGAAATCATACACTTGTACAGTGGTTTCGTGTGAACAAAATTCTTTTTGCACACAGGTATGCATGCATTTTCATTTTGCGCTTCTGATTAAACTTCTCTGCTTCACTTCACAAAGATGGGAAAAGGAAGAAAAGATAGACACCTAAGGCACACCACAGAGTTATTATTCACAATTGCATATTATAGTCAGATTTCAATAATAAAAACTAACATTAACATAAAATGTGCATATATATGTGTACATACACATTTTCACACTCTTTCTAATGTAATTTACTGTTCAAATGGCAAGGTGCTTTCTCTAGCAGAATATGGAGAGCTATTGAACTTGATAAAAAGTAGTTATACCATGGCAAGTAAATGTACAAGCTATCAAAATTTTGATGCTTGTTGCGTCTCACTTGTGTTTGACTTGATATTTTTTTTTTTTTTAAAGTTCTACACCTTAATGGTGGTACCAGTGTTGGTGTTGTTAGCCTAATAAAGCCAACATATCACCTTATGGTAATGGATTTGATTTTTTCCCCATACAGTTTGATAGTATTTGATTTATTAGTTTATTTCTCTGTGATAATAAGTGTCTGTTGTGCATTACTGCTGATAACTGTACATATAAATATGCAAGTATGTGCTATGCATTTGTGAGTTTGCCAAGGTTAGTATACAAGACTTGACATCTAAGCCTGTCCTTTTTATGTCATGTCTGTTATGCATATCATCAAAATACTCCTTTTTTAAGTGCTGTCTTTACTCTCTTGTTCACAGTAATGAAAATCTTACACTCCCTTTGACGTGATTAATGTTTATGCAAGTTCGAGCAAGATAAACTCAAAAACACTGTATATGTACTTGTATTCATATTTTGGTGCTTTGAATTGCTTGTACATACCCGAACAACGTTGGCGCGATGGCCTTTGCTTGTTTGGCAATGTGTAATGTTTTCAAAGTGTTGAAGGACACTTGTAATGCATTCAGAGTTCATGCATGGTTGTTTCTCTCATGGGATGGCATCCTCACATCAGCAATGCAAACTACATTTTACTGTAATTGGAGGTGTTCCTTTCACTTTCAGCTCCATAAAAAGTTTGCGATGTACTATGTAGCAGTCATGGGAGATGGATCCACCATGATACTGAAGGATAGTGCTGCACAGTCTCAATGCCTGTAGTAGGCACCATGACCTAGCTGATCAGGATTTACATTTAAGATAAAGGAACCTATTCGAGAAAATAAGTCTTCTCTTTATTTCGGTGTAGACTCTAACCTACATCAGAACTAACATCTCCTTCACTCGTTGGAGACGAAATAGCAATTGAATGTGCAACCGAAGTCGCATATCCGGATACCGTTCGTCTCAAATGAGTTAGGCAAAAGTTCTTATACTGTGCCCAAAAAAGTAGGGGATGCTGAGATTTCCATTGGCATTGTTGAAAATTTTTAGAATATAGGAAGCCAACAGCATTTTCACATTTCCCAATCCAGTCATGTGATCAACACAACATACCCAATTTTGTGAAAATGAAGGCTAGTGGGCTGGCTAATCGGTGGCAAATATCTTCATTTTGCTGATTTGATTATTTTCAACAATTCCAGATGAAATCTCAATATCCCTTACTTTCTTGCTCAGTATGTTACCATAGATTAACTGAGGAACAGCTGTGAGAAGACTACTTTCTACTCCAATGTAGAACAGTAAAGCAATGCATTTAATAAGTCTCATCAAACTCTTTGTTCTTTTTTCACACCTGTGCTTCAGGCACGTTTTCTTGTTTATTTACTCATCCTCTGGTTGTACAGATTTGTTCAATATGCAGTTCATACACAAGACATTATTTTCACCAGAGTGCAAAAGGCCATTGGGCCGACATTGTCCGCAGTTGGGCTGCACTAAGCTGTGCATGAACTAACTGCGGCCAAGGAAGGCCCAATGACCTGTTGCATGCTGGGTTGTTGACAGCTGCCCATTATATGGAATTTCATGTAATCATGCATCCCTAAGGAGGACTTGCATTGTATACAGGTGTCTCAATGCAGTACTGATAAAATAAAAGGTTAATCATATCCATGTGTTTGCTGTGTGCTTGTTTGCGAGTTGGGAGAGATTGAGCTATCAAATACTTGTTTTTCACATGAATATGCATCAATATTTATGTAAAACTCTAGCAGACACAGAACAAATGCAAGAATTTCACATTATTCGATTATACATGTATTTCTGTAAATTAATTAATTTGGGCAATGAACTTTGTGAGGAACGAAGCAATTGCAATATTTCACTAAAATTTAACTTTATTATTTTTCCTCTTGCACATCTTGTCAACCCATACAACTGGGCAGTATTTCACAAAAGACATGCATTCATCAGCCAACTCCCTTTCACCTTACATAATAGGTAACAAATGGTCAACAAGCATGGAACAAATTTTCAACTACTACATTCTGTGAACAATGTGCTCAAGTACCCCTTGTCGGATGAGATGCTCACATTCAGATCGGAGAAGGAAATGCTGAAAAAAAATAGTGTCACAACTTGGAGAAAATGACAAAGAAATAAAGAAATATGCTTCACACAAAAAAAGAAAAAAAAAAAGGTAAAAAATGAAATAAACGGGAAAAAAAAATGTTTTTTTTTAAAAAACACAACTTGCACGTTTTTCTCAACCATGTGTTACAAGGCTGTCTCAATTCACGTGTGGTGATAAAGATTACAGCTATCTCTGACGCAGTGCTGACTGCTTTGTTTCAACACAACAAAAAAGTCAGTCACTGAGGTGGGGTAAAGTAAAAGCTGTCAAACTGTGGCACTGCATCACTTCACAGTCACTTTCTTAGTGCACCCCCTCTTCCCTATCTTTTTTTTTTTTTTTGTTGTGCTTTGACCAAAGTAGATCTATGATCACTTGTGCTCAGTTTGACTGATAAAATGCTTGTTAAAACTCACATTTTATTGAACTGAGCTCTTGTGACTTATTTTGCATAACAGAAGTTCAGTCATAATTTAATCCGTATGTCCTTGGTTTTTCTGGGACATGTTCCTTCTTTCTGTATTATTTTCCTGCACTCTACATGCTTGGCACTATGGCAGTCGCCCTTTTGGGCCTGATTTCATATGAAGCTTTGTTTCATCTCAATGTGACCATACAGCATTATGCCATTTTCAAATCGCAATGTTTCAGAATAATCTAAAAAGTTAACTCATCATCTCGACGATGAAATTCTCAAATTTTGTGGATGCCCTTTGAGGTGTACATCACAGGTCTGGAGACAGACTGGCTATGATAGTTTGATGGTGGTGTCAGAATAGCCTGGCACCTACAGGCGCCAAGCTATCCTCACACCACCCTTGAACTATCATGGTCATTCCACATCCTGATGTAGCTTGTCAGAGATTTATGGGTTAGACTGCCCTGGCTATGTACAAATTCAGATTATCACCCATTGACTGATTTAGCTCTTTAACTGGCATCAGAGACTGAAATGTAACAGGCAGTCAAGGGAATAGGGCCACAATTTTGAGATGTTGAAATGGTTAGCCATTGAAATGGTTATCCATTGAATTAAAAAAAAGTGTAGAGTGTAACATAGCACATTTACATGTATGAGTGAAAATGTATAATCATTGTTTGTTTTTGCTTATTTTAAACAACACTTACCTGGCTGTTTTTCTTCAAGACAATCAGGTCACCATCCTGTGTTTCAAATTCCCCATGGTCAACCACACATCTCACCTGCAGCCAACAGAACCACAATATGAGGTCTGGATCTAAAGACAATGTTTCACATTTCTCTGAGTTTTTGACTGTATGGAGAAAATAAATCCAACACCATACTAATTTTATGTGGCCTTGTAAGTTTGTGTAAGCTAATGTTCCCATGAGACCAATGAGTTTTAGGAATCCTACTAACCCAATCACACTATAAATATCCTAATCACTCAAAAGTTAGAACTCTAATCCTTGTCATTGACACATTCATCGTGATCACATACATAATTATATTGATGACTTTCAACAAAATTAAATAATGCATCAACTTTTAGAAAGTGGCAGACATCACTTGAAAAATATCTGCAAGTGGGTTCTATAAGACAACTAAACACACTAAGCACTAATGTCAAATTAACAAAATTTTGGTCATCAACTGGTGACTACTGTTCAGGACAGATCAACCATAATAGTTTCAGGTTAGTGCCAGAATAGCTTGGTTCCTTGATGCGCCAAGCTATTCTGGCACCACCCAAGGTGTCCCAAGTATTCTTCCCCACCAAGCTATTGTTGAAGTATCGTGGATACACAATCCCCCCCCCCCCCCACCACCACCATCCCCCACTGTACTCTGTCAGACCAATATGGGTTAAGTTTTTGTCTACCGTATTTAAAAAATACGGTACACTTTGAAATGGGGCTGGTCGGAGTGCATTCCAGAGCATGCACATGACGTTTTTGGCGTGCGGAGCATAAATTCTGGCAAAGAAGTAACAAGATAAAAATGACGTCACGTCTAGCTACGCAAACCTTGTTAGAGAACGTCTTTTTGGCGCCAACGCTGTATGTGTGTGTGTGTATGTGACAGCGACTAGAGCCCGCGTTTGAGGATGGACAAGCTTGAAATTTTAAGATTTTGTCCCTAAAAGAATTATCTCATGACCTTTTTTTCGATGTTTTGATTAAGATGCTGATTGGTGAGAAAATGGCCGTTTCACAAAAACCAGTTAATCCACACTGGAGTCTGTAATTTTTCTTATTTTTACTAGATATTTTGCGTATAGCTAGATAAAAGGGACACATTGAATGCGTTTGTTAACCAGTATTGTACCTTAAAAAGTAAATATATTTTGAAAAAAATATATTGTCATGTTTTTGGGATTAATTTCACGAATTATGTGGGTTAATCTTAGAACAATTGAATCTTTTTTTTAAAAAAAAAAACACAAATCTTCTCATTAATAATCACATGATTTTTCGTATACGGTATTTACACAAGCCTACAGTTTGTCTTGGCTGTTGAGTACAATTAGGTCAATTGTGACCTGTATGCCCTAGACAATTTTCGGCACCACTTTTTTGGAGTCATTTGTAAAACAGCTAACACAACTTTAATTTTTATTTTACAAAAAAAAATATCTTCTCCAAGGCATGATTTTTCATTAACAGTGTTTGCATAAGCCTGCTTTTTGTCCCGGCCCTGGGGTAGGATTAGGTCAAATTGTGACCTGTAAGCCCTAGGCGTGAAAATCAACAAGAAAATTGCAAAGTTGATTCTCCGATACGTCAAATGTTAGTACTGCGATAGGTGACATATAACATTTGAGTCGTCACTATGAACACAGCGTCGTAGGACTAATGACGCCATGACATGAAGCTTGAAGTGACGTTATTTCGCTGCTCGTGCTATTATTCTTCTTCAGAATAGCTATGCCACGCCAGACTACAGAGCTTACGAATGGCGGCAATGTGTCCGTCCTTATTTCTGTGTGCCAGTGTGTGTGGATCAGAGGGTGGGTTAGAGTAGAAGCAGATGAATTCCTGTCACTACACAAGCCCACAGAGCATACTAATGGCGGGAAGCGTCGTGTGTCCGTCTTTATTTGTGTGCGCCAACGTGTGTGTTGATCAGAGGCTGGCTTAGAGAGGAGGGAAATGGATCAGCATTATAAACCTAAAAATATGAACAACTCTGAGCTGAATGTTCCTAAAAGATAAATGCATCTGAGCTCCCAAAAATACAGAAGACTTTGGGATGAAATTTTCATCTTGTTTTAAATACACCAGAACCCATTTTAAACAACTATCATTTCTGCAAGAAAACGTGATCTACAAGACTAGTGCTCCCTCAAGAAAAGTCTTGAAACACAAAAAGTGTCGCCTGTCATTAAAGACCATTATTTAGGTTGCTAAAGCCACCTAGATGGCGATCTTTTAACCCATATTAATATCATCATCATCATCATCAGTCCCTTGCCCGAACTGGGTGTTGGGGGGACTGAAAGGCAGCAGCAACAGACAGTGCTCTCCACTGAGTTCTATTTTGGGCGGTGGCAAGTAAGTCTGGCATCTCGAGTTCGGTCCATTCTTTTATGTTTGCGACCCAACTCTTACTCTGACGACCTCGCCGACGACTTCCTTCGAGAGTGCCTTGGAGGATAGTCTTGGACAAGGTGTTGTGTCGGGTCACGTGTCCAAACCAAGCAAGCTTGCGCCGTTTCACGGTTGCCAGAAGGGGTTCATGTGGGCCCACCAGGGAAGTGACGATGCTCCGTACATATTTGTTGGTCTTGTGCTCGCGGTACGAGATGCGGAGCAACTTCCTCAGGCACTTGTTCTCAAAGGCCTGGATTTTCTTTTCTGAGTCTGCAAGCAGTGTCCAAGTCTCACAGCCGTAGAGTAGAATAGACACTACGAGGGTTGATTGATTGATTGTACATTGCTTAACGTCCCGACAGCAACAAGGCTTTCTCAGGACGTGCCTGCACTGCTTGTGAAAAAAAACTAAACAGAAAATTGAATGTATGTCGCCAGCCGGTCAAATACATTAAATAAACCTACAACATGGGGCATAAATAAAGCTAAGACCATTTAGCAACACACATCCAATATCAAGAGCTACAGGCAGTGCAGACAGTAGGGAGAGTTTTAAAAAGGCAAATACAGGTGAATGGACAAAGGGTAGACAGAAACACATGCCCCAGAATAGAGAGAAAAACCCACCCTGTGGGGCTGACCAGGGTGACCCTGGGAACTAAAAAATACCTAACCCCACCCAAGTCCCCCAGGGCAGACCCGGGTGGGGGAGACACTACGAGGGACTTGTAAAGCCTGTACTTGATGGTGAAGCTGATGGAGTTACTTCGCCATATCCTGTCCAGCCTGGCCATTGCAGATGTTGCTGTACCTATCCTGATACGGATCTCTGCTATGCAACTACCGTCTTTGGACAGGGTGGCTCCCAAGTACTTGAAGCTATTGACCTCTTCTAGCTTCTGACCGCTCATGTGAATGTTGCTGCTGCTGTCGCTTGTGGTGTTGATCATCACTTCATATTAATATACTGAGGCTAAAAGCTTCAAATTTGTACACTGCCTTATGCAAGCTACATTATAGTACTTACAGATAAGGAGATAGACCAATGGCTTTAGTTCAAGGGTGGTGCCAGAATAGCTTGGCGCCTAGAGGCGCCAAGCTATTCTGGCACTACCCTTGAACTATTTTAGTCCAACTTATTTCACACACTGGTGTATTCCGAATGATAAGGGTTAAGGATGCCGAACTGATAAACCTCGCCCTGTGCCTAGGATAAACGCACAAGCGGCGCCACTGTTGCACCGTCATAGTTGAAGTACAAGAGATGATCACACTACAAGTACAATGGACTTGATTCAGGGGCGTGACACAAGTCTCCGCCATCTCCAAGTCTACACAAAACTGGCGCGCAGTTCTGGTGCACATGACTGGTCCGAGTGACCGGTCTAGTGCATATATAGCAACAATGGCGCCGCTGGTGCGTTTAACCTAGGTACAGGGCGAGGTATACCAACTCAGCATTAATGACAGGTGACAGCCACCAAAATAATGGTCTTCAGGTGGTAGCTCAACTCAGGCCCTGCCATACTACTTAAAGCTGTGTGGCAGGCTTCGATTGCTAAAAATCACCGATATAATGGGTTCTCAATGTTGTCTTGCCTCATCTAAGACTTTCCTACCCTTCTTTTCACAAGCTGTGTGAAGAGGCGCACGTACCAGAGGTTTTCAAGTGCCTTCCAGTGCAACGGAAGGAACTCTCCTGCATGCACAGAGGAGAGAAAAAGCAGAAACGTCTTTTATTTTCTGACATTGAAACTGCATAATGTAAGTCAGCCCTTTGTTTCAGCAGTACTGTAACACATTGAGAATATTTATAAAGGAGACATTGCGAACTAGTAACTCCTTCAGCCCGACGGTTGTATTTCCCAAATTTAGGAGGCATCATCTAATGACTATGCACCAGTTGCAGGGGAGGAATTGACCATGATAATTCAAGGGCAGTGCCAGATTAGCTTGGCGCCAACAGGCGCCAAGCTAATCTGGCACTATCCTTGAACTATCATGGTCGACCAATCTCCTGCTGTAGTGCGTCAGGGATGAATGGGTTAACCCTTGACCAGCTGGAGTAGGTTCAAGGTCTAAATTCATGAAAAGAGGGGAGAGAGAAAGAGAGGAAAACACATGAGCACCTCAATGTACAGTGACTTGGGTGGTTTGATGTCTTGTGTTAGGTCCATACCACCAGTGTCCCCTATGGCTCGCATGTAATTGGCTAACATTCGATTGTAGTTGTTGAACCACTGTACCTGTGAAACAAAAAGTAAAAAAATCAGTCTTGCTACTACGCGAACCCATTTAACGCCAAGGTCCGCATTTCCCAAATTTTAGAGGTGTCAGCTTATGACTGTACCAATTGAAAGATATGGAGTGACCATGATAATTCAAGGGTAGCAGCAGAAAGTAACACAACAGGATTCATTTTACATTGGATGGGCCAGAATACGAACCTGTAGACAATTTTCAGTTTATGTGTCATCAGAGAGACATTTGTATTCACATTCTTATAACACCATGTTTACAAAACACAGGACTCTAGTCTCTACAAGTACAACGCTGGGACTTTGATTTTCACACACTCATACTATATTTCTTGTGCGCAAAAGGCAATCGGGTTGAAGCCGGCTGCTGTTGGCCTGCACACGACCGTGTGCAGACCAACTTTGGCCCGATAACCTCTTTGCGCATCCATTTACCCTGTGGCAACGGCAACATTTTCCAAATTTGGTAAATTCTGGAGGTGTCACCTAATGACTATGTACCAATTGCAGGAGATGGATCGACCATTGTAATTTAAGGGCAGTGCCAGATTTGCTTGGCGCCCGATGGCGCCAAGCTAATCTGGCACTACCCTTAAATTACAATGGTCGATCCATCCCCTGCTGTAGTATGTCATGGATAATTGAGTGGACACACTGCACTCCAAGGTTGAAATCCACTAATCTGGGAGCTGTCATCTGAAGATTACATCACAGTTTAGGAAAAGGATTAACCCTTATCATTCGGAATACACCAGTGTGTGAAATAAGTTTGACTAAAATAGTTCAAGGGTAGTGCCAGAATAGCTTGGCGCCTCTAGGCGCCAAGCTATTCTGGCACCACCCTTGAACTAAAGCCATTGGTCTATATCCTTATCTGTAAGTACTATAATGTAGCTTGCATATGGCAGTGTACAAATTTGAAGCTTTTAGCCTCAGCATGATATGGGTTAAAGTTAACCATGATATTTTCTAAGCAGGATTGCTGTTCTAGTTCTGGAACCACCTTTGCGTTTGAACCAATATGATTGATTAATATTTTGATTTAACAGATCAGGGCTGACTGGATTTAAAAAAAAAAAAAACTTTCACACTAAAAAGAAAAACATACCTCCTGTTCACAAAGGTTGTACTTGAGATCTGTGGGCAACACGCTGCCAAACTCCCAACGCATTCGCTTGATGTGCTCCAGTCGGCTGTTCCTGAAAAAATAACAAATTGACAAATTATTCCTCAGTTTGCACCTAAATGCTGTTCATGTTAGCCCTCTGCATGTCGGTAGCAGTTTTAGTCCTGATGATTCTTACAGGAATAATCATGACTAAAAGTAGTAAAACAGCCAACACGCAAAGGGTTATTATGCCTGCAAATAGTAATTATTGTCTTTGAGGTGCTCACAGCTATGCGCGGGCCACTGTGCATGGACCAGCAATGGCCGATGCTGGCCTTAATACCTTTCGCTTACTCCCTGGGCCACTTTTACATACATTATACAATGATGATCTCAAAGTACTCTGTTAAATACACTGTATCAAAGAAAATGTTGATTTTATCAATTACTATATCAATACATACAGATAGGCCAGCACGCAGCGCTTGTTTCGCTCCAGAGCAGTGTGGCGAAGCTGTATACTGGAGAACAGACCGACCTCTCCTGACACGGTGGCTGATCTGCAACAAAAAAAAAAAAACGAAAACATTAACTTCTTGTGCACACAGACACCCGTGGAAACATGCACAAGTGGGTTAACCCATTTAGCCCTGATACACTACAGCAGGAGATGATCAACCATGGTAATTCAAGGGTAGTGCCACTGCCAGATCAGCTTGGTGCCATCAGGCACCAAGCTGATCTGGCACTACCCTTGAATTAACATGGATGATCCACCTCCTGCAAGTAGCCATTAGGTGATACCTCCAAAATTTGGGAATTGCGGCTGTGGGGATAAATGGATTAACAGTAACACACACCTGCACAGAGCTCAGGGGTAAGTAAGATTGATAATAATAGTTCCGAGGTGCCAAGTTACTCTGTCACCACCCTTGAAAAATAAGGTCAAATCATGTCTTTTTACAAAGTGAGGATGAATAGGCTGAAAACTCACACATACATTTTAATTCTGAAGACTAAGTAAAACAGCTTTAATAAATGACCAGTTTCAATATGGACAGATCTCTAGATTCAAGACATCAAGCAATAACACACTCTTTATGAATAAAACATTGACTCTTATTATAAAGGCAAACAGCCAATTACTATTGAAAGGAATGTTGGCCTTCACACTAAGATAAACAAAAGTACAAAATCTTTGCAAAATCTATACGTGTCACGCTGGTTCTGTTCAAACAGGGCTCTCATCTCTTCAAGAACTTGACGGATTCCATCCTCCTGAAACCACACCATACCGAAA
This sequence comes from Semisulcospira habei, assembly GCA_036245525.1. NCBI lineage: Eukaryota > Metazoa > Mollusca > Gastropoda > Semisulcospiridae > Semisulcospira > Semisulcospira habei. The sequence continues at coordinate 28,190,697 of BTPG01000004.1, forward strand.
GACAGTTTAACCATTTGTGTGTCAGTGGCAGTTTTGTCACAATGATACTACAGGAAATGATGCGACAAAAAACGACATCTCCACACAAAGGTCCCATCTTCCTGAAACAATACCACACAGACAAATGTGCTTAACCCTTTGCATGTAAGTAGCAGCAGGAATCATGAAAACAAAAATACTATTCTAACAACACACAAATTGTTAATGCCCTTATCAGTATTATTATACTAATAGATGTTGTAAATTGATCCTTTTTTTTAAAAAAATGACAATCGCTAAGCTGTGAGTGCTAAAATAGTAAAATTTGCCAATAAAAATTTTAATGAGTTTTCAGTATATTTCCTGCTTTAATCCATTACATCCTGAGGCTGAGTCAGTAAAGTTTGCTCATTGTCCTATGAAGACTATATTACAGGTAAGGTGATAGATCAACTGTTTTAGTTCAAGGGTGGTGCCACCCTTAAACTATCAAATTCATTTCAAGCAATGGGATTGGGACCTCGCGCTGGGACCATATGGCATTGAGGCGCGTCCCCTGGGTGGTGGATAGGGGGTCCCTCGTGAGAGGGGTGCACCGAATGAAATAAGGTGCCGTGAAACAACATGGTCTAAGGGAAGGTGACCCCGACAGAAAACCCCTGGTCCTCCTAGTAAGGGGGTTGGGCGTGGGGGTAGCTTCCCCACCCTGCAAAAAAGTAAATAGCTACAAAAACACCGACGAAAAGACTAAAAGTAATTCCTTTCCTGGAGGAGGAAGGTTCTTCTACCAGAAGACTTATGACGTCCTGTGGTGAAAGCCGGAAGTCTTCGGAAGCCACAGGACTGAGCCGCCTCTCTCTATCCAGGGATACAACCATGGGCACATGGAACGTCAAGACCATGTACCAGAGCGGCAAAGCCGCCCAGATAGCAGCGGAAATGCAAAAGTACAACCTTTCCCTGCTAGGTATCAGTGAAGCCAGATGGACGCAGTCTGGCCAGAAAAGGCTGTTAAGTGGGGAGATGATTCTGTATTCAGGTCATGAAGAGGAGAATGCCCCCCATACAGAAGGTGTAGCATTCATGCTGTCACCAGTGGCACAGAGAGCGCTGATGGGCTGGGAACCTCTTGGGCCAAGAATTATCACAGCAGCCTTTCATTCATTCAGTCCTCTCTGCGCCATCTGGTGCTTGAGGCGACGGCAAGGGAGCGCCACTTTTGTCTGTCAGCTGCTATTTTGGGTGCTGTTTGCAGAGTAAGGCCTCTGTTCTTGAGCTCTCGCTCCACGGTTCGGCGCCACATCTCCTTTGGTCGCCCACGGTTTCTCTTCCCCTGTGGTGTCCATCTCAGTGCCACCCTTGGTAATAAGTCGGGTGACATTCTGCAAACGTGGCCTAGCCATCTCCATCTCCGTGTGGCGATGGTTTCAGTGATGCTGTCTGCGCCTGCTCTCTTCCGTAGTTCCTCGTTTGTAATCATGTTTGGCCAGAAGACTTTCATGATCCGTCGCAGGCACTTGTTCTGGAAGACTTCCAGCTTGCGTTCCGTAGCAGTAGTGGATTTCCAGCACTCTGACCCATAGAGAAGGACACTCAGCACGTTAGTCGTTACTCTTAAAAATACGAAGCTTACAGCAGCCTTTAGAACCAAGATAAAGCTCAAGCTGAACGTCATCCAGTGTTATGCGCCCACTAATGACAGTGATGAGGAAGAGAAACAAGATTTCTACGACCGACTCTAGAGTGCCTTGGACAAATGTGCGGAGCGAGACATCACCATCGTCATGGGCGATTTTAATGCCAAAATAGGGGAGGACAACACCGGATACGAAGAGGTGATGGGGAGACAGGGACTAGGTTCGGAGATGAGTGAGAACGGGGAGAGGTTTGTAGACTTTTGTGCTCTAAACCGACTTGTCATTGGAGGCAGCATCTTCCCACACAGAAGAATACACAAAGCAACTTGGGTCTCACCTGACCATACAACAGAGAACCAAATAGACCATATCTGCATTAGCAAGAAATTTAGAAGATCCCTTGAAGATGTTCGAGTGAGGAGGGGAGCAGATGTCGCCTCTGACCACCATCTGCTTACCTTAAGAATGAAGCTCAAGCTAAAGAAAAGCCGCACAGAGACAACAAGAAGACAGCGCTATAATGTAGGCCTCCTGAGAGAAACTGGAGTTAGAGAAGAGTTCAAACTGGTGCTGTCCAACCGGTTTCAAGCGCTACTTACTTACTTACGCCTGTCACCCCTACCCGGGTATAGGCCGTCGACGAGAGACCTCCAGCAGCTCCTGTCCTGTGCTTCTCCTTCGATTCTACTCCAGGTGGTTCCCAGTCTCTTGATGTCTGCTTGGAGGTCTCGACGCCAGGAGTTTCTCGGCCTACCTCTTTTCCTCTTTCCCTGGGGGTTCCATGACAATGCCTGCCTAGTGATGCTGGAAACTGGCTTTCTCAGACTGTGACCGATCCATCCCCATCTTCTTTGCCCAATTTCATTCTCTGCTGTTATCTGCTCTGTTCTCTCCCAGAGTCTGACGTTGCTGATCTTCTCTGGCCAGTGGATTTTCAAAATTCTTCTAAGGCAACTGTTCATGAAGATCTGTACTCTGTTGACTGTGGTTTTTGTCAACCTCCAAGTCTCTGCTCCATATAGGAGAACTGCTTTTACATTGGAGTTCAAAATCCGGACTTTGGTGTGTTGTGACAGCTCTCTGGAAATCCACACTTTTTTCAACTGGAGAAAGGCTGCTCTGGCTTTACCGATTCATGCTCTGACATCTGCATCAGTGCCGCCTTTTTTGTCTATGATGCTCCCGAGATAGGTGAAGGACCCCACCTCCTCCAACGGGGTGCTAGCAAGCAAGACTGGTTCTTCCCTGGTTGCGTTCAGCCTCATTGTCTTTGTTTTCTGTTTGTGAATGGTGAGGCCCACTTGGGACGAGATGTCAGCAAGCCTCGTGGTCTTGTCCTGCACTTGTTGATGAGTGTGGGACAGTAATGCCAAGTCGTCTGCAAAATCGAGGTCGTCAAGCTGTGTCCACAGTGTCCACTGTATTCCACTTCGTCTGTGCTCTGTGGTCATCTTCATGACCCAGTCTATGGCCAGTAGGAAGAGGAACGGAGACAGCAGACACCCCTGCCTGACACCAGTTCTGACCTGGAGCTCCCTGGTGAACTGCTATTCGTGGATCACGCGACATGTCATGCCATCGTAGCTGCTCTTGATCAGGCGGACGAGCTTTGCGGGTACACCGTAGTGTTCTAGGAGTTTCCACAGAGTCTCTCGGTCCACACTGTCAAATGCTTTCTCATAATCCACAAAGTTTACGTACAGCGGGGAGCTCCACTCCAGAGACTGTTCCACGATGATGCGGAGAGTGGCGATCTGGTCTGTACATGATCGGTTCTTCCTGAATCCTGCTTGCTGGTCTCTCAGCTGGGGGTCAACGGAGCTCTTCATTCTCTCCAGGATGATCCTGTTGAAGACCTTTCCTGGTACTGACAGCAAGGTGATTCCTCTGTAGTTGGAACACTTGCTGAGGTCGCCTTTCTTGGGAAGCTTGATTAGGTACCCCTCCTTCCAGTCAGCCGGCATCACCTCCTCTTCCCAGATCTTTCCAAACAGTGGGTACAGCATCTCCACTGTTGTCTCTAGGTCTGCTTTCAGAGACTCCGCTGGGATGCCATCTGGGCCTGATGCTTTGCTGTTCTTCAAAAATGCCACTGCTCTTCTGATCTCTTCCTGGCTGAGTCTGTCACAGCTGATGGGTAGGTCGATCTCTGCCAGCTGGATGTCTGGGGGGTCGGGTGGGCTAGGTCTGTTCAGTAACTCTTCAAAATACTCGGCCCATCTGTCGAGTTGGTCTGCTCTGTCTGCAATAGGCTTGCCTTCTTTGTCTTTTACTGGTCTTTCTGTATGGCCATACTTGCCTGACAATCTTCTGGTAATGTCGTAGAGCTGTTTCATGTTGCCGCTGCCTGCTGCCTTTTCTGCCTCTGCTGCCAGGCTGTCTGTGTAGGCCCTCTTGTCTGCCCTGATACTCCTCTTCACCTCGCGGTTGGCTTCTGAGTATTCCCCCTGTGCCCTTACTTTGGCTGCTCTCGTGCGACTGTTGTTGACAACTGCTTTCTTCTGCTTCCTCACTTATATCTTCTTCAAGGTCTGTGCCGACAGCCAGTCCTTGTGATGGTGTTTCCTGAACCCTACAGTGTCTTTGCAGGTTGAGTTCAGCGCCTCTCTAACTGCCTTCCACTGCTGCTCTGTGGTGACTGCCTCCTCTTCATTTACTAGCTCCTGTAGCGCTTGAACCTCGCGCTGGGACCAGCAAGCAGGATTCAGGAAGAACCGATCACGTACAGACCAGATCGCCACTCTCCACATCATCGTGGAACAGTCTCTGGAGTGGAGCTCCCCGCTGTACGTCAACTTTGTGATTATGAGAAAGCATTTGACAGTGTGGACCGAGAGACTCTGTGGAAACTCCTAGAACACTACGGTGTACCCGCAAAGCTCGTCCGCCTGATCAAGAGCAGCTACGATGGCATGACATGTCGCGTGATCCACGAATAGCAGTTCACCAGGGAGCTCCAGGTCAGAACTGGTGTCAGGCAGGGGTGTCTGCTGTCTCCGTTCCTCTTCCTACTGACCACAGACTGGGTCATGAAGATGACCACAGCACAGACGAAGTGGAATACAGTGGACACTGTGGACACAGCTTGATGACCTCGATTTTGCAGACGACTTGGCATTACTGTCCCACACTCATCAACAAATGCAGGACAAGACCACGAGGCTTGCTGACATCTCGTCCCAAGTGGGCCTCACCATTCACAAACAGAAAACAAAGACAATGAGGCTGAACGCAACCAGGGAAGAACCAGTCTTGCTTGCTGGCACCCCGTTGGAGGAGGTGGAGTCCTTCACCTATCTCGGGAGCATCATAGACAAAAAAGGCGGCACTGATGCAGATGTCAGAGCACGAATCGGTAAAGCCAGAGCAGCCTTTCTCCAGTTGAAAAAAGTGTGGAGTTCCAGAGAGCTGTCACAACACACCAAAGTCCGGATTTTGAACTCCAATGTAAAAGCAGTTCTCTTATATGGAACAGAGACTTGGAGATTGACAAAAACCACAGTCAACAGAGTACAGACCTTCATGAACAGTTGCCTTAGAAGAATTTTGAAAATCTACTGGCCAGAGAAGATCAGCAACGTCAGACTCTGGGAGAGAACAGAGCAGATAACAGCAGAGAATGAAATTGGGCGAAGAAGATTGGGATGTATCGGTCACAGTCTGAGAAAGCCAGCTTCCAGTATCACTAGGCAGGCATTGTCATGGAACCCCCAGGGAAAGAGGAAAAGAGGCAGGCCGAGAAACTCCTGGCGTCGAGACCTCCAAGCAGACATCAAGAGACTGGGAACCACCTGGAGCAGAATCGAAGGAGAAGCACAGGACAGGAGTTGCTGGAGGTCTCTCGTCGACGGCCTATACCCGGGTAGGGGTGACAGGCGTAAGTAAGTAAGTAAGTAATGGGATTGGGAGTATCAGGATGATAAGGGTTAAAAAAAAAATCTTTCCTGCCCATCTCTTATCAAGCCATGTCAAAAGGCAAATGTAACATACAGACCTTTCATGCATGGGAGCTAGAACTCATCCAATGCAGCAAAGACGAAGAGCATAAAAGTCTTGCATTTTAAAACAGCATATTGACACTCATACTTCAGGATTAACCCATATCCTACTGAGGCTAAAAGCTTCAAATTTGTACACTGCCATATGCAAGCCCAGGTGGGAGGCAGATTTGCAGCCTTGGCTACTTTGGACTGCGACGTAGACACCCTTGCTGGAAATATAAAAGAGGTGTTACTTTCTACAGCAGAAGAAGTGCTGGGGAAGCAGAGGAAGCGCAAACAGCCCTGGGTCACCGATGACATCCTCGATCTCTGTGATGAGAGGAGAGCCTGGAAGAAAAAGAGAGGCCAAGACCTCACATCAGCAAACAAGTACAGACTTGTCAACAAGAAGATCAGGAAGAGGATGAAAGAAGCCAAAGAAGATTGGATTGAAGACCAGTGTTGTAGCGTGGAAGAGGGCATGGCAAACGGCAACAGCAAGAAGGCTTATGAAACGCTAAGGACCCTCACCAAGACTCAACAGCGAACAGCCACAGTCATCGAAGACAGCAGCGGCCAACTCCTTACGGAAAACACTGCTGTACTAAACAGATGGACTGAGTACTGCCGAGACTTGTATAACTACAAGGCTGAGCCAGACACCAGCATCCTCCAAAACAACCAGGCTGGGGCCAGGAAGGCTGAAGACCTGCCAGTGTTAGCTGAAGAGGTGGAAGCAGCCGTACGCGGCCTGAAGGGAGGAAAGTCTCCAGGTATAGACAACGTACCTGCTGAACTGTTGAAACATGGAGGAGAAGTAACAACGAAGGTCCTCACTACACTCTGTCAAAAGATCTGGGAGCAAAAGAAATGGCCAGTAGAATGGACACAGTCTCTAGTGATCCCGCTCCCCAAGAAAGGAAACCTGAAACAGTGCCAGAACTACAGAACTATCAGTCTGATAAGTCACCCTAGCAAAGTAATGCTTAGAATCATTCTCAACCGCCTCAAAACTTTCGCCGAGGAACTGCTGGCAGAAGAACAGGCTGGCTTCAGAGTTGGAAGAAGCACTGTAGAGCAGATTTTCAACTGCCGCGTCCTGATCGAGAAACATCTGCAGCATCAGCACGAACTCTACCACAACTTCATTGATTTCAGGAAAGCATTTGATCGCGTCTGGCACGACGGACTCTGGCAAGTCATGAGATCGTTCAACATAGAGGAGGGACTGATCCAAATGATAGAAGCGCTTTACAAGAACGCCTGCAGCGCGGTTCTACTTAACAATCAGTCAGGCGAGTTCTTCAGGACGACGATCGGTGTCCGTCAAGGATGCCTGCTCTCTCCTGTCCTTTTCAACATATTCCTGGAGAAGATCATGCAGGAAACCCTCCACGACCACCATACTTCAATCTCTATTGGTGGCAGATCCCTGTGCAATCTTCGATTCGCAGACGACATTGACCTCATGGCAGGCAGCAATAGTGAGCTCCAAAACCTGACAGACAAACTTTCAAGTAGCGCAGGGTCTTATGGCATGGAGATCAGTACGGATAAAAGCAAAGTGATGATCAACACCACAAGCGACAGCAGCAGCAATATTCACATGAATGGCCAGAAGCTAGAAGAGGTCAATAGCTTCAAGTACTTGGGAGCCACCCTGTCCAAAGACGGTAGTTGCATAGCAGAGATCCGTATCAGGATAGGTACAGCAACATCCGCAATGGCCAGGCTGGACAGGATATGGCGAAGTAACTCCATCAGCTTCACCATCAAGTACAGGCTTTACAAGTCCCTCGTAGTGTCTATTCTACTCTACGGCTGTGAGACTTGGACACTGCTTGCAGACTCAGAAAAGAAAATCCAGGCCTTTGAGAACAAGTGCCTGAGGAAGTTGCTCCGCATCTCGTACCGCGAGCACAAGACCAACGAATATGTACGGAGCATCGTCACTTCCCTGGTGGGCCCACATGAACCCCTTCTGGCAACTGTGAAACGGCGCAAGCTTGCTTGTTTTGGCCACGTGACCCGACACAACACCTTGTCCAAGACTATCCTCCAAGGCACTCTCGAAGGAAGTCGTCGGCGAGGTCGTCAGAGAAAGAGTTGGGTCGCAAACATAAAAGAATGGACCGAACTCGAGATGCCAGACTTGCTTGCCACCGCCCAAAATAGAACTCAGTGGAGAGCACTGTCTGTTGCTGCTGCCTTTCAGTCCCCCCAACGCCCAGTTCGGGCAAGGGACTGATGATGATGATATGCAAGCTACATTATAGTACTTACAGATAAGGATACAGACCAATGGCTTTGGTTCAAGGTTGGTGCCAGAATAGTTTTGAGGTGCCATTCTATTCTGGCACTACCCTTGAACTTTTTTAGTTAAACTTATTTCACACACTGGTGTATTCCGAATGATAATTATAAGGGTTAAACAAAAGTCGTCGGTCCCTTCGTGTGGCATTACTGTAAGACTATAACCCTTTCCGTGTCGGGAGTAGTTCTTGTCACGAGGTCATGAATCACTGTGACAAAAACCAATACTGACACGCAAGGGGTTAAGAACATACATTTATAAGGGGGACACACAACATGTATTGCCATTGAAGGTGTCTTTAGCCAAACACTACATTATTAGAACTGTTTCAGATACAGCTGTATGCGGGCCACGGAACCTGACGTCAGCCTGATGGCCTTTTGCGCACTGGGTATGCTGCTATGGAGACTTGGACTGATATGGAGTCCTGCAAATAAACGCAGTCACCGTTTAGTTAACTTTTTCCTCTCAGTACTGCTGTTACTGTTTACCTAATCGTGCGCTGACGGTCCGTCTTAAACCCTAATCGTGCGCTGACGGGTCCGTCTTAAACCCTAATCGTGCGCTGATGGGTCGGTCTTTAACCCTAATCGTGCGCTGACGGGTCCATCTTAAACCCTAATCGTGCGCTGACGGGTCCGTCTTAAACCCGGAATAACCTTTCCTATGCTTAAATAATCACATCTGTAAATATTCGTAAGTACCTTGAAACAAAAGAATCATGTATTAGACGTTTGGTTTGCATTAAAGTTGATTAACCCATTTAACCCCAAGGCCGCATTTCCCTGATTTTGGAGGTGTCACCTAACGACTGTGTACCAGTTGCCGGAGATGCTCGACCATAATTCAAGGGTATAGCGCCAGACAAGCTTGGCGCCTTTAGGCGCCAAGCTCGTCTGGCACTACCCTTGAATTATCATGGTCAACCCATCGCTTGCTGTAGGGCATCGGGGCAAAATTAATCAGGGTTAAGTTGTACATGTACTAGTAATCCGTTTTCCACCGACGACGATCGAGCCGGCGCTGACACGTCCTCTCAAACATGGATTTTGTTTTTGTTGCAAATTTATGAAGGTACATAATGAAATGTGAAACCAATTTCTGTTGATTTCTTTGATAGAAAGCGGCATAAAACAAAATGCATGTATAATTCACAAGATCTCCGTAAACATGCAGCTGGGCTACACAGCAAGCACACATGGCAGAACACACAATACGGGCCACGCCCACTATTTCAACACAACGGTGACTCCAAATTTCAATTACAATGTCTTTCAAATTACTCACATTGAATGGCGCAAGAGCCCCGTCAGTACAACGGTGCTGTTCTCGCACTAACTCCAAAGCCTTTTCTGCCAACATTTGTGTGATAGCAAAACATTAACTATGGCGTTATAAAGATTGTGTACTGTGACAAGGAAGACGCGCGTGTGCGATGTGTAAACTTTCCCGCCAAATTTCCCAACACCATTTGGCAAATTGTGTTTCATTGGTCCACAACAAATCCGACTTTTTCCAGGGGGCAAATGAACTTGCGTGTTACATAAGCGCGTCATTGCTATATTTAACCGTGTTTTGTTTTGTTTTGACGGTCGAGAATGGAAGCGAAGTCCTGTACTACGGAACCGTCGATGGGGGCGGAAAAAGTCAGGGACGACGTGAAAAAGCAGAAGGAGAAGAGTGTGATTGTACGGTAAGTACATGACATAATGATTTCTTTGATTGGCGTGACATTCCATTGAAAAAAAGTGAACAGACCACCTTCATGCGTCTCACCTAGTTTTAACTGTCCTCAGAGTGGACTTTGGACCCTGTTTTGCGATACATTCGTGTTTTGTGTAAGTCGGTCAAGATCGACTAGTGTTTGCGTGTTTACCTTTTACCCGCATTATTGCTATTGCGCAGAGACATAAAAAACTCGTTTGACATAGACCAGACCATCGCCGACATAATACATACCGGCGTATGCGTAATTTCGCAACATCTCTTAATTATACCTTGCACACATAATTTACTGATTTTCAGATTTAGTATAGTGGCCACTACATGTTGTCTTGGGGGGGGGGGGGGGGGGGGGGGGGGCGAGAGGGACATAACACATGAAAACGTCGGTGTCTGGCGCATTGTTTCGTCTTAACTCTTTTCCTACTAAGTAACTGAGTAATTGAACCGTAATATGTACCCTAGATGCTAAATGTATATGAAGTGGCTGGTTTCGGAAAATATGAATAACTAAATTATTTAAAAAATTCATAAAACACTTGATTTGTTGTGCTGTTGGTTAAAATTGCATACTTAATAATGTGCATATAAAATTGACAATGACATTGACAAAAGCATTGCACTTTTGCATGCTTTGTTGTCAGTTCCTTAATTGTTCAGTGTTGCTGTGCACATTTTCCGTCGGAAAGAAAACATTTAGGCCAATCTCTAACCAAACATAAAATGTGAAATCCTCACATCAATCTGATTTCCAAAGTATGATACATGGCCATAATGGTAAGTATGCATACAAACAACTGTGCAAAAAAACAAAAATAATTATCTTTTGAATCTTTGAGTTTGAAAGTCTGTATGACTACACCCTATGGGTTCTGATTTAGCAACAGCTGCCTCCCAGTTCTTAACCCATTTAGCCCTAGGACCCTGCAGCAGGAGATGGATTGATCATGATAATTCAAGGGTAGCGCCAGATGAGTTTGGTGCCTGTAGGCGCCAAGCTCATCTGGCACTACCCTTGGAGTTGAATTATCATGATCAGTCCATCTCCTTCACCGTGCAGCATAATGCAGTCACATTTCTGGACAAGCAGCAACAGCTGAAGAGTTTAACCTCTATTCAAATGCAGCCACCAGTACTGTTTTAGTGTTTATAGCACTGTTGGATGATGGACTAAGGGGTCAGGGGCCAGTTGCATGAGTGAGCGTAGTCCTGCGCCAGCCACTAAGCAAGGTGCTCCGCTGTAGCGGAGCACCTTGCTTAGTGGCTGGTGCAGAACTAAGCTCACTCCAACTGGCCTCAGGTTTGGAAGGTGCACACCTTTGCTTAACTCTTTCCAATCGGAACACTTCCGGTTTAGCATTAGCCCAAAACAAACCCTTAGCCATCGAAACGCTTACGTTATAGCATTATGCCCGTGCCGTCTATAGACCAGTCGCTAGTATTCTAGGGTTGCATTGTTAAAAAAAAATCTCATGAAGCAGAGCTATCAGTCTAAGGGAAGCAACCACTATAATATGTTTCACCAACCATTTCTAAAATGTCTGAAAGTGAATGCCCTTGTCGGACGGTGTTGGTACAAGGCCAAAGTAGCCGACAACATGCCTTGGATCATCTCCGACGATAAGCTTGTTCGATCCTCATGAGCGCGATTTCAACAGTGATTTTTAGCTCGTAAGATTGTGTTTCAAGAAGGGACAGATCTCTTGTGTGATTTTTTTTGCTTGTGGAATACAATTTTCTGCCATGTTGGTGAGTAAATCTGTTTTTTTTTTCGTTGCATGTGCTTACACTGTTGCTACCAAAACCGCGTTTCTCATTTTTTGCTCCGTCATGTTTGTTCTGTTGCATAATACTCAAATTGGTTTGACTTCCCACTAAACTGATGCACAAACACGTGCAGTTTTGAAAAGTACTTTTAATGCTCTTTCCAACGATACCCAATTTATCTATGGTTGTTAGCTTGGGAGGCTGCAGGGAACTGACTCGCTGGGAATGTTATGATGGGAAAGAGTTAAGCTGAGGTGGTGCTATGCTTTTGGACTGGCAGCTAGACTTCAATGACTCATCAGGACTGTTTATGTAGGCAGGCCCACCAGTTTAACCCATTACATCCTGATGCCGATTTTTAACAGATTTGCTTATTGTACTATGAAGGCTACCTTACAGATTAGGAGGTAGATCAGCCATGTTAGTTCAAGGGTGGTGCCAGAATAGCTTGGCACCTGAGGCACCCAGCTATTCTGGCACCACCCTTGGTCTGTGTGAACACATTATTCTGTCTGCTTTTTAGGGCTGTAGCCGAAGGTACACCTGCGAGACCTGACCATTTAACTTTATCTCTCACGCTGTGGCTACATGAAAATGTGGTTGTGATGTGGGCTATACAATGAACTCCTGGTGATAAGTGCATATAGAGTGTGTCTATATATTCATTTGGAGTGTACCCAAACATGCTGAAATATCCACATGAGCTCAAGCACACTGTGTGATCCTCATGAGGGCATGCACCTTTAGAGATCAGCATATTCAAAGAGTTCCTCAGTAGTCTGTGAAGATGAGGATCTGCAGTGGCACATGAATATTTTCAGATGAGCAAAAGAAATGCAACATTTTTTTATCATTGGAAACACAAAAGTGTTTCCGGTGTTTCCGATGATTCCAGAAGTGTTGCATTTCTTTTGCCGGTCAGTATATATCTCAGATTTCAGAGGCCATGAAGATCTTGACCCCATGATGGGCTCATGAGAATCTCTCAGTGTGCACAGACACCACTTTTAAGTTAACTGTGCTTATTATTGGAAGTTCATTTAGAGACTGTTCACTTTGGTATCTCATAGTCATCTGGTTTCGTGACCTTCCTAACAAGATTTGGAAGCATGCACGGTGTAACACAAGACAGTGCATGTGAAATATGCTGTAACACAAGACAGCGTATGTGAAATATGCTGTAGCACAATACACTGTATGTGACATACACTGTAACACAAGAAGCTGTATGTGATACGGTGTCCTAAAAGTTGTCCTAAAAGTAAATGACGGTGTCCACTTCAGCTGCACTATGTGCTTGGTCATCACTAATCCAGTTTATTACACCAATTGAGCCAAATACTGGCTGTAGAAACCCTAGCAGCGTCATAGAGGAGTTAACCATTTTAGCTCCAGATCCCTACAGCAGGAGATGGCTTGACCATTATAACTCAAGGGTAGTGCCAGATGAGCTTGGCGCCTTCAGGCGCCAAGCTCATCTGTCACTACCCTTGAATTATCATGGTCAAGCCATCTCCTGCAACTGGTACATAGTTGTTAAGCAACACCTCCAAAATGTGAGAAATGGGACCTTCGGGCTAAATAGTAAAAGGGGTTAACATCACAGCAGCACTGATCTGCTTTACTGTCATTTACACCGCCACTCGCTGATGACCTGTGATCTGCTGCACATGCATGGCAGGTCAAGGGAAGAAACAATTGTGGTGTGATGTCAGTGACAATAGGTAACCAGTGTGAGACCACATAATGCAAAAAGCAATAGTACATGATCTATTTGTCCCCACCTAATCTTGTTGTGTGTGCATGCAAGCAATCTGCTCATGTTACCATGATGATCTGGTGGTTTGACAGGCATCTGGTTGTCTGCAGTAATTCGTTTGATATGTGTACTGGCTGTTCTGAAACTGGAGCAGAGTTTAATGTTTTTCATTCATTTACAGCTTATAATCATGTGATGTGTGAATTTGAATTCGCTAGTGCACCATAGACAAGTTTTATGTCAGTTCATATTGTATGAATGAAACACTGTTCCCATATTTCAGGAATGAATTTGTGGTAGATGCACAGTTACTTAACCCTTTGGCTGTCAGTTGTGCTTTGTGTCAAAGTGACAGGAATCACCGGGAATAAAAGCACTAGTGACATCCCAAGGGTTACATTCCATTGATACTGATCTCTCATAGAATTTGTCAAGACGTACGGTGAAACTGTATTGTTTTTGTTGTTAACCCATATTATACTGAGGCTAAAAGCTTCAAATTTGTATGCTGCCATATGCAATCTATATTATAGTACTTACAGATAAGGATGCAGACCAAAGGCTTTAGTTCAAGGGTGGTGCCAGAATAGCTTGGCGCCTAGAGGCACCAAGCTATTCTGGCACCACCCTTGAACTATTTTAGTCAAACTTATTTCACTGACACATTGGTGTATTCCGAATGATATCATATGGGTTAATATAACCTAAAAGCAGTTTTTGATACAATTGTATTTGAATGTACTTACTGTATGCTTGCAGGGAGGCCCTGGTAAGATGCTTTTGGCACTGTAAAGTTGCTGGTTTTGTCCTGTTTCTGGCATGTGTGGCTGTTCCAATCTTCTTGAAGGCAAATTCATGGATTGTACCTAAAGTCATCTTTTCCACAATTGGTGAGCTGAACATTTTACAACAGAAGAATTGATGGTTATATGCACAAGGGTACCAATGTTGGTAACCCTATTTTTTGCACAAGGGAGTTAAACCCATTTGTTGTGATGATGACTTGCTCTTTTTATTTTCTTGATTCATTTCATTCTTTTGTACTTTTTTGTTTTTCAGTACGATGGCCTCCATTTATCAACCTTGCCTGCCCAAGTGACTTTGGCCTGAATGCAACTCGCAATTTTTACTTTGATGTGGAAGAGGGTATCCATGTTGGTGCTTGGTAAGAATGTTGTTTGTCTCCCTTCTTTGTCTTATGCATGTAATTGTAATGATGTGTGTTTACCTCAGCTCAGCTTTTTAAGTCCCTACTATTTATAGAAGGGACTTTTTAGGACGGGTCGCGGTGGGGCGAATTTAATAGCATGTTCATGATGTCAAAGGCGGGCAGGCTAAATTGAAGTAACAAGATAAAAATTACGTCATGTCTAGTTACGCTAACCTCGCAGCTGAACGTACATTTGTCACGAAGCGCCGTATGTATGTATGTATGTATGTATGTGCATATGTATGTATGTATGTGTGTGCGTATGTATGTAAACAAGAGAATCTCCGATATGTACACACAAGCTTGAAACTTGGCGAAATACTTTTTTAAGTGGGTGGCTAAGAGAGCCTCCGAGCATATTGTAATTGAATGTCTCATTGAATACATAAACAACCGTTTATAGGAGGTCGGTTGACCCAGATAAGAGTCCGTAATTTTTGTCATATTTACTTGAACTTTTGCATATAGCTATTTTGGAGAAAGACATTGGATGAGTTTGTTAGCCAGCTTTGTATCTTTTCAACTTCTTTAGTAAAAATTAATTCTTTTCAGAAAAGAATTAAAACAGTAAAAAACCTTGACTTCTATAGATAGTCAGACAGTGGCGGTGACGTAAAAGAGGCAACTACGTCGCCACGCAGACATTGACATAATACTGTAAATATGACGTAATTCTCTCTAGCGCCCAACCCTTTCTCTCTTTCTCACAGACATGCATGCATCTCCAAGAAGCATAGATCCTCATGCGCCCAGAGAGCTCATGAGGATCTATGTCTCTTGGAGATGTTTGGAGCACACACTAACAGGCACACACACTCATACACATCATCACGCTTTCAGAAGAGCATTCAGGTGACCCGAAATAGCTAGTATGGAGAAAGACGTTGGATGAGTTCATTAGCCAGCTTTGTACTCTTTCAACTTCTTCAGTAATCATTAATTCTTTTCAGAAAAAAAATAAAACAGTAAAAAATCTCGACATCTGGAGAAAGTCGGACAGTGGCAGTGACATAAAAGAGGCAACTCCATCACCACGCAGACCTATTCTAGATATGACGTAATTCTCTCTCTCTAGCTTGCTCGTTCTTTCTCTCACATATGCGTGCATCTCCAAAAGGCATAGATGATCATGTGCCGGAGGGCTCATGAACATCAATGCCTCTTGTGGGTATTTGGAGCGCAGGCATGCAGGCATGCACGCACGCACACACATACACACACATTGATGCGCTTTCAGAAGAGCATGCAGCTGTACTTAACATAGCATGTACCTAGGTAAAGTCAACCTGCTTTCACACAAATTATAGCAAGACTGAAACTGTACCGTGAAATTTTAGTTTTGTCACCGTTTTCCAATGTCTTGAAGCAAAAGCGAAACTCATATCAAGTTAAATAAAATTACGTAAAAATGAAAAGATGACAAATAACGTTTGACAAACCAATGACGCGTATGCACTGCGCACGCCCCTTATAGAGTTCACTATGGCGCATTGGCACATCTGCAAGGCTTTTTCAACAATAGATATTACAACATCAGAATCAAGTCAAAGACAAAAGGTAGAGACCTTTAGAGACCTTTGACAGCAAAGACAGCTCTCATAGTCATATAGAAGGGACTTTGTGGGTTATGGTTCATCCCATCTTGTTGTGTTGTAAACAAAATGTTGTGCAGTATATTTTAATACTGTGGATATATATAAATACTCACTCAGTTGTTAAATAAAAAATGCTTAACCATTTTGGGCTCACATGTGATAGCTAAAGTGAGTCTATGTAATGGGCCATCCATCGTCTAGCGTCCACCGCCTGTTGTCCGTGGTCAACTTTAACGTTGGCATTTTCTCGGAGACTATTCAAGCCTCAGGCTTCAAACTAGGCCCAGAGGTACTTTGCGACAAAACCTTTCTAAACATACCAATTTCAGTGACCTCTCTGAAAGATAAAGGACACAGAGGGTCCAGAAATGGGTCAAAATTAGCCATATTTTGACACAAATAGTTTCAAATACTATTTTCAACTTCAAAGCCAAACTTGGTACAGAGATACGCTATGGTAGGACCTTTTTATGCATGATAATGTGGATGACCGATGGGGAAATGGCGCAGTGGTTAAGGTGTCTGCCTCCAATGCCAAAGGTGCGAGGTTCGATACCGGGTTCCGGCGTTGGATTTTTCTCCTCTGGTAAGTGTCACCGTCTGGGCAGTGGGCAGATGTTCACATCTGCACGGGACATAGACGACCCCGGCCCCCACGAGTCCCCTGCTGCCTTGCAGGCCTGGCCGCTTGGCTGCGGAAAGGCTAAGGGAGGAAACCCCTGACATCAAAGCCCCCGTGTCTTCGGGGAAGGCTTTTGAGCCAGAGACTAAACCTACGACCCGAGGACCTCGATGCCACCGTCCCAGCTTGCTAGGCCATGGCAAACGAACCAAGGGTTTAAAGGGTGGGGCCAGTACTGCGCACACTGCACTCCACCAAAAAAGCTCCACCGCGCAGGCTTTAGGAAACGCCCACGGACTATGACACTGAACTGAGGATCATCGCCTACCCAAGATCACTCTGTTCGGCGAGCTCGCCACTGGACACCGAGACAGAGGGGCACCAAAGAAGAGATACAAAGACGGTCTCAAGAAGTCACTTAGTGCCTGCCAAATCGACCACCGCCAGTGGTCTTCGCTTGCTGCGGACCATGACACCTGGCGCTCCACCATTCACAAGGCAGCCGTCTCCTTTGAGGACTCTCGCAGAGCTAACCTTAAGGACAAGCGGCTCAGAAGAAAAAAACAGAGTTGTCATAACTCAGAACCCTGACCAGACCTTCCCCTGCAGCCACTGCGGTCGAACCTGCCTGTTCCGGATTGGCCTCCGCAGCCACGAAAATGCCTGCAGACGACGTGGGCAAGCCCTATAGAATCTTCGTTCGCGAAGTCAAGCCAAGAGATACAATATAGGAGAATACAACCCCACCCATTTAAGAAACAATTGATTTATTTAATCCTTTCCGTAAATAAACAAACGCACTTGACCAAATACATTTAACAGATTTATTTGCCCAGTCAGGTCCCCCAACCCCTTGGAAACAAAAGGCTAGTTAAAATATCTTCCCGAGAAATACACACCACCCACCCCCACACCCCACCACTCAATGCTGTCAGAGTTGGCCTTCCTGAGAAATACTTCCTGTTTATACCACCATGGTAAACAATAGTCTTCTATGCCCAAATAGTGTATGTGTGTGTCTCTCTCTCTCTCTCTCTCTCTCTCTCTGCACACACAAAATAGTATATTAGTGAGCCCTGCGACACCTATGTCAGTAATACCGTATCGATACTTCTAAATCAGGGTAAATTACATACGTAATTACGCTAATGACACCTATGTCAGTAATA